>OX422222.1:131944275-133183025 GCA_949130495.1 Sambucus nigra | reverse complement strand
TATATCTATATACGTGTATGTTTAAAAAAAAAATATTCCAATGCATTAACAATCTTAATATCGATGACCATACTTATCCAAATTAATTGACCTTAATCTTATTAAAGGTTTTCTTTATTCATACTCAACATTCTCACTTTATTTAACACACCCAGCTCAACATTTGGAATCATTACACTTGATTCATCCAATTCATTCCTTTACCGAAGTTTAACCCTTTCATTCATTTAAACATACTTTTGTATTTTGATTGAAAAGCACCATTTCAACACACACACACAATCACCGTGTTAGAAAATACTTCTTTGTCCTTTGAAAACATTATTCCATACATACTTATGCAAATTATGGGTTTAACAACTTGATTGCTTAATTACCCATTTACCCCCTTACTTTATCCTTTTTACAATATCTTATGGACATTAATAGATTTACGCATTTACATGTCCATTTCTCCTTTACTAGAACATTTATTACATTCACTAAAGTTAGGTTGTATTAACACATTTTACCACACAACTCATTTCTTGATATATTCCATATTTCCTTTAACTTTTCTCGAAATCTTCCTATATCGCATACTTCCACGGGCTCCACAGCGCCGAATATGCGCACCATATACTCTGGCCAGTGGTTTAGGGCTTTTCACCTTAAATATCTGGACCTTCTTGCTTTATCCCGATGTCATTTGAGTTCCTTAAATGCATTTTAATATTTTACAAATGTCCACATTATTCCACTTATCCTTTTTATCCGGTCGAAGTCAAAACTCGGAACTTTACCGCCCCAATTTGTGTCACACATTGAAAATTTACTATTTCATGTCCTTTATATTTTAACCTTGATTTTGATTCCAAAAATCATATTCATTTAGGACCACTTTGTGTAACACCCTTTTCAACATTTTTATTACATAAAAATATTCCACTTTAATTAAAATTGCCATTTTACAACTTTTTTTTCAAAATCACATTTTACTTCATTCTCTTAAGTATTAATTTTTCCAAAAATACTATTAAGTTATTCATACCAGCTTCTTAAGTGTTTTTAACCCTTTAACGCCCTTTCACACTTGGAGTAATCTTTTACTTTATTGGAAACACTTTTACACCTTTAATCCCTTTTTGAAACTATAAGTGTTAATATTTCACAACATTAGTATGTTGCACTCACTAACCATGTCTTTTTTCTCCATTGCCACTTAATTAATACTTTTTATCAACATTTTCCAAGTACACATTTCTTTACTTCTTCATGACATTCACACTTAAGACTACTTTTATAAGAAAATTCTCATTTATTTTATTTAACATGTAGTCTTTTAACTTCATACACATTATGCCTTTTAGTCCCAACTACACATACTTTGAAGGCAAAATTCAAACTTTTATAATTTCTTATTTAAACCCAACAAAATCTATAAACTTTTTTATACATTTAATATCAAAATACTACATGTTTAATTACATAAGAAGATGGATTTTAACCCCCCAAATCCTTTTACTTGGTTTAAAAATATTTTTCATCATCAGCAAATATTTTATTTAATAAAATATTTTTCATCAATATTTCTTGAAAATGCACACCGTTTTCATAACAACACCCACTTTCTCTACCCAAAACTACGAATTGATTATCCATTTCATTTTCGACAATTACCGTTTTTCCAACATTTAAAATTCCATAAAATTGTCTACTTCCAGTTTTACTAGAAAACTGACAAATAATATTTTCTTACATTTTTATTGTCCATAAAAATGTCTAAAAAATGCCTATTTTCAGTTTTAATAGAAAACTCACAAATAATATTTTCTTACATTTTTATTTTTCATAAAAATGTCCATTTTCAGTTTTACTAGACAATCACACAAATAATATCTTCTTACATTTTTATTTTCCATAAAAATGTTCATTTTCAGTTTTACTAGAAAATCACACCAATAATATCTGCTTACATTTTTATTTTTCGTAAAAATGTTTATTTTCAGTTTTACTAGAAAACTCGTCATCTTTTTTTTTGAAACCCTACGCTTAATACCCAACAATAAGAAGACTACGGATACACCAAAAATAGAGTCTTTAAGTGAAGAGTAGATGTTTCCCACCTCAAATGAAGATCAAATTAGTGTAAGGCATGAAAGATCAAGGGACATGACAAACCCCCACCTCCTAAGGTGGCCTTAAAAGGCTTGTCTAGCACCACCAAGTTTGCATCCAATAGAATCCGATTAAAACCCTCTTCAACACCTCCAATAATATATTCATCTTCTTTCATAATATCCCCCCTCAAACACCCATCAAAACCCCCAACAATAACTTCATTATTTTTGTAGCTCTATTTTAATCAGTGGGGGAATTAGCTATTTTGGTGTGGCTGATTAACATTGTGCTAAGGAATAAAAATGGAGGAAGACATTTTCGGGGGGGGGGGGGGGGGGGGGGGGGAGGAAATGTTAACTCTTTGAGAGAGTTTAATAAAATTTTGGAACTTATTGTGGGTTTATCGTCCCACGCTTCTCCCTCTTATATACACAAGACAACTACATCTTATCAATCTAATGGTCAGGGTCCAAGACCTAACCTGGGATTGAGATCAATGGCACATTAATCGACAACACTAACTAGCTAATCTGAATTTATCAGACGTCATTCGAACGAATCTTCTCTTCGTTCAAACAAGATTCTCTCCACGTTCAAACGACATCCATTGTCGTTCGAATGACCAATTTTAGTTTGTCATTGGTTTTCCCCAACTGGTTTCCAAATTCTAAGAAGAGGCCTATATAATTTAATTATTTTACAACCAATAATTCCATATATAATCCATAATCCAATAATTCTCTTTGTTTAATACAAATTGTTACCGACAATCTCCTATAATTATAATTAACACCTCCTCATTTATCATTAGTATGCAATTTAATTATCTTACCGGGACGGGATATTACATCCCCCTCCCTGGGGGCACATTTTCATGCCACAGTCTTTTTATTTTTAAATTCCTGTCATATTTTCAAACCAGGAGTTCGTGCCAATGCGATCAGTTCCAACGAGTTACATGGATCCCGTACAAGGTGTTTATGCCCCTTGTGGGACCGTTTGGGGGTTGTTTTAGGATAGACACACGTTTGATAGCCTAATTCAACTTATCTGCAAGCTTCAGTCATATTATCAAACTAGGCATCCCATGACTTCGTGATTAATTCCTACGAGTTATATTTGTCCCATGCGAGGTATTCACATCCATTATGGAGCTGTTTCAGGGCTGTTATGGGTTCCCCCTCGGAGGCACATTTTCAAGACTAAGTTTGCTTGTTTGCAAATTTTAGTCATATTCTCAAATCGGAAGTCCCGGGACTACATGGTCAGTTTGTAGGAGTTATGTTAGTCCTATACGATGTATTGTGGGGAATTCTTGAATGCCCTTTACATGATTATTTGTTATTTGGGTACTATCTCCCATCCACTTTTTGTATTGGGGGAATTCTTTAAATAAACTTCAAATTTCAAAACTATATTAATTGGTTGAAATAAAGGTGATGTTGCATATAAGAACACACAATTCGTAATTCAATCAAATTATGCATCACAACTTAAACTTAAATTAAATAAATTAAAATAACTTAAATAAAAAAAATATTGTCCCAACTTGTTATTAGATATTACTAATTGTCAAACATTGTTCATGGCGTAGCCTTGACCAACAAATTATGTGGCAAAGTGATAAAATAATTTACGTTGCATTTCAGTTGTTTCCTTTCTCCACTAGCGACCTACACATCAACCATCACCTGAGTCTCACCCATCTGCATAGGTCGCTTATGTACTTTTGTTTTGATAATTACAGAGATGGGTGTGCATATGACAATAACCTGAGTATTGGTTAGGTCCTTGAAATATTACTACTCGCCTTGGTCACCCTGAGCTGATGACGATGATCCAAAATCTGTGGTAAGTGGAGACACTAGGAAGGGGGATGTTGAAGGAGGATGGATTATGATGGGAGTGTTGATGGAGGTGTCATTAGGGATAGAAAACCTAGAGAAAGAGGAAAGGGGAAACCTTTAGAAGGATGGTGAGGGAAACCTTAAGGACTCTTGGGGGTAAAAAAAAATTGAGTAAATAAGGACATTGTGTGCCTAATTTCACTCGTCAAGAATCACTGGTTACTTTTAATATTTTAGACATCGCCATATATCTGGGAATGAATTTTCTCTTGGCTCAAGATAAGATTCTTGATTGAAGAAATCTTGTGCATGGGAGGTGCAACGTTTTGTTATTTGCTTTTAGACATATGTAATCTGATACTTCCAGTCTTCCCTCTTGTGTCAGTTACAAAGGCTTAGGTCAGGGCAACATTTATAATATCATCATAAGGGGTCGAACTTCAATGACTACTAATGGCCTCGATCGATTCCCGAGTCTTAGACAAGTGTGGTGGGAATTTATTATCTTTGTCATGTCAGGCATGCAAGTACAAGTTGGCCCGACCAGGTTCTTTATCGGCATTTAGACCTTCCTTTGTCCTATTTGGCCATTCATTCTTAAAATCTTCATAGGATTTGGAGCCTCGCCATGGAATTCAGTTTTTTTCCCGATTTTGATTATTCTTCTCCCTCTGGACTAGCTTCTTGTCCTTCACCCCATTTTCCAGAAAGCCGTTCCATTGATCAATTGATGTTTCAACATTTGGAGTCACTATGTCTCTCTGATCCAAAATGTTGAAGCTCGATGCCCCTATTGAGAAATATCTCTGCCGAAGGTTTCTTCGATATTTACTTAACAAATAAGCAACCTTAGAAATATTTTTTCTTTGAAAGGTTGGGGAATCAAGAACGCTTGCAGAGTTGGTCGTAAATGTCATCCTTGATGTCTTAATCAACTAAGTTTTAGGTATCTTCTCCCCTGACTTCCACATTCATTTTCCTAATAAAAAAACACTAGGGTTTAAATCTCTGGAGGTCATTTTTATCACTAGTGGGATTATCCCAAGAAGGAAGAACCCAATGGGATTCTTCTCATCTGATCAAGAGGTGTTAGGAGCGCTAGGTGGGGGCATTGGAGTAATTGGTTTTCGTTGTGTACTCATAGTTAGAGTAATGGACTGAACCAATGGTAGAGTAAACAATTTCCCACCATGCGGTGATAATAATTCTCATTAGGGTACAGAAGATGAGAATCCTGATTGGGGTATCACCTCATCACTTTGTATGTTATGTCCATTGATGCCCGACATTATGTAAAAAAATATAAATTAATAAGCAATGAAATCATTATAATAATATGAAATTGTAACTAACTAATAAAGTTTATATATATATATATATATATATATATATATATAAGACATTAAAATATATTCAATATGTCTGACCTCCCTCTATTCGATATTAGTTATTAAAAACCTATGGATTTTTGCATATGGCCAACTAGGAGGAAGCGTATTTATGATTAATGATAGATGTTGAGTTTGGAAGACTGTATGTATTATCAATCCAAGCAATCCAACATCACTCTCCAACAACCAAAACAATAACCAGTAATTATCTCATACTCCTTCTATCATCCATATGATAACACATATAACATTAATAACAATATCTAAAGTAAGGTCTTATGTATGTTCTTGAATAAAATAGATATGCAATTAATATAAGTGTGTTATATTATAAGGGCTCATATACGTTCTTGCATAAAAGATCCATGTGATTAATTTAATCCCGTTACACCATAAGGGCCCATATATGTATCAAGTGCCCCAATTCATCAATAATTCATTCACGTTAATATCAAAAGAAAGCATTAGGGTTTTTTGAATTAACTTACTCTAAATTTAAGTTTGTATCTCACACTATCAAATCTCAATCGTCAAATTCCACAAATTGGGTCCAAATCTTAAATATCAATTTTTCCATGTTTTAGGTTTTCGTGTTTGACAATAGGTCTTATAGTTTTCAATTTAGAATGTAAGGTATGTGATTTATAGCTAAATTATTGGGGTTTTGGTAGTTTTTTTAATGAAAGACAGTGGCCATAACCCTAGGCGTCAGTAATTATTTTTTTCCACATCATGAAAATGGTCACGGTCCAGAGTCGTGACCATGTTCATGACCTGGAAATAATAATTGATCTTGGTCATTGGTCACAACCCTCAATCATAACTCCATATTTTACACTATCTAATCTCAAAAGCCAAATTCTACATATGGGGTCCTAATATTAAATATATATTTTTTTTTTATGTTTTGGGTTTTATCATTTATGCATTAGAGTTTATAGTTTTCAATTTACAATTTACGGTATATGATTTAGAATTAAAGTAGTACGATTTAGGATTAAGGATTGAGGAGTTTGGATTTAGTCATTAAGGTTTATGGATTTGGGATTAATTTTTATGGTTTAGTGAATAAGGTTTTCGGGGTTTTTCATTAATTTTACACTTGGGAAAATTTTCCACTAATAAGGGTTTGAGAATTGGAAATATATACACACATAGATACACATATATTCACCTGCGTATACTAACACATACATATACACAAATACACATAAATTCACATACATACAACACATACAGACACATGCATACACAGTACACACACACACACACACACACACACACACACACACACACACATACATAGCTTATTTATAAAGAGAGAGAGAGAGAGAGGTTGTCAGACCTATTGTAAAGAGAGAGGTAGGTTGACGACCGAAGAGGGGGCGAGATTTTGGCCGCTTTTAATGTTTAAGGAGAGAGTGAGAGCTTGAGTGTGGGTGAGAGTGTAATTTAGAGCGAATTGATGTTGGGGGATTGGGGGTTTGTAGTTAAGTAAACTGGTCACAACCCTAGGCTGTGACCAACGATTGTGACTAATTAATTTTTTCCATGACATCAAAATGTTCACGAATTTGGACTGTGACCATTTTGATTAGGTGGAAAAAATAATTGATCACGGACCTCGACCATGGCCCTCTGGCGTGAATAATTCAAAATGGCCAGAGCCCAAAATATTGACCCCTATTAATTGAAAATGTAAAATTAGTCATGGACATGGTCACGGTCATGGGCCGTTACCACAGTTGGAAGGAGTTTTAGTGCAAATTTTGGCTCCATAATGGTCACGACCTTATCACAAACCATAGATGTGACCAACCTGGTCATGGTCCTGGGTCATGACTATGTCTAGTTTAATGATCTTGGGTTGTGACCACATAGTCCCGGTCCTGGACAGTGACAAGTTTATCTTGACCATTTTTGGTTTATGGTGTAGTGTAAGCTTTGAGTTCCACAATTTGTTATATTAATTTATGTGATTAATGATGCCCTATTTGTGGATACAAGAGTCTCAACCCTAATAACTATGTTCCTAGACTCCTCTGGCACTAGTTAGACGTTAGATCTTAACCTTAAGGTACTTTGATTGTATTACGTTTGTAACCGATCACATTCACCATTATCTTCGGCGATTCGTCGTTAGTTATTCACCGATCTCTGAAAGACCTGATAATCAACATTTTCTTTATTCAATGAGTCATACCCGACTCATAATCCCTTCAAAACCTCACTAATTATTTATTTTATTATTCTCTCCATTTATAATGAAATATCTACAACATCATAAACTAATAACTATTTTAGCCATCATATATGGGTTTGCATAGAACAATTACTCGCTCGAACACCTAAATAGATCCTCTATAATAGCAAACAAGTATTTATGAATTGTATTAATATCCAAGAAAAGTTGTTTCACACTAATATTTTAGACAAAATTTTGTATTCATGGTGGCTCTTGTTTATTACGAAATCATACATTTATAAAAATATTTGTCCATAAATATTGACAAAAATGGCAAATTGAAATATTTCATTAAGCATTTATAAATGATGATACATATTTTGAAAAAAAATTGTACTATGGAACTTAAGTGTGAAGGATCTTTCTCTCAAACATACTTAAAGAAAATAATGTTGTTTTTTATTAACATAAAACATGAACACATTATCGAATCATTGGAATATTCCTTGCAGTTTATTTAATAACCATAATAGGTATCAATATTAATATATGCTTTCATTTGCATAGGTACAAGCCTTTGCATCCTCATAGGTCTACAAAAGTAACCATCATCACGGGCACAATGAATATCTTCTAAGAATATGCGTAATCCTTCAAAAGCACATCCCTCCTTCACTATGGTCACCTCACCATGGATTCCTAAAACTTGGTTAGTCCACTCACTAGAAAGAAATCCTAATGGATCATACATCCCTTTAACCCAAATTACTCCATTAAATTCCGCATTTCCATTTTCCCCAAATGTGTCTTCAAATAATATAGGGGTATTTGGGTCATGGCTACGATAATATGTTATGTCAAAGTATATACCATCTTCATGTTTGCCTAAATGAGCACTTGAAGCTGTAACATATCTTATGAGGACACCACTATATAGTTCTACACCACTGAGGGATATGGGTGCTAAATCAACAAGTTTTTGGATGTCTTTAGTAAAAGTCGTCGCTTTGGTCAAGTCAATGTTGAATGTAGTTTGGTAAAAGAATAAATCGTCAATTCGATCATCACATTGACAAAATGAGCTTTGTGGGTCATGGGGGCTGTTAAGACAAGTACTAGATGCTTGGATTCAGTTTGGATATTAAATAATCATATTCCCCATAAAGAATCTATGTGTTTTGATAATTGTTAGAGACAATCGAAAAACATAAACCCCGTTTGGTTGTTTAAAAATCATAAATTGAATCATTTATAAAGTGATCAATTTATAAATTGACTCATTAATTCTGTTTGATTTCAAAAATAAAAAAGGTTAATAAATTATTCTATTTTAGCTCATGTGTAAAATCTAAAATTGGAACATTTCACAAAAGATGTGAAATGCGCCATTCCATTTGAAATAACAGTCATAAAAAAGAATGTTTCCTCCCTCAACGTTTCCTCCATCCTTCCCCCCTCTTTCTCTCAATTTAATTTTAAATTTATTTTTGATTGAACCTTAACATCAATTTTAGATTACCAAACATTGCCTAAAATTGGATTTAAACTCATTTTAAATACACTTATTTATAATTCATTAATTCACAATGAACCAATTTAGATAATTGAGCAATTTTTGCTACCAAACTGGATCATATAGCTTTAGAATTTAAGAATGGGTCACATATGTATGTGTAGTTATTTGAAATGTAAGAAATATTATTTGATATCCAATGATTTCATAAACAGTTTATACTTCAAATTATGTGGCTTTGATTTGATTGACCAATTTTTAAAGTAATGACTGAGAGAAAGGATTCACTTAAATTAATTACGAAATTTTGTGAATTGTTTCTCTCTCTCTCTCTCTCTCTCTCTCTCTCTCTCTCTCTCTCAATCTCTCTCTCTCTCTCTCCCCCTATATATATATATATATATATATATATACTAGGGTGTACCCTTGCCGATGGCACGACGATAAATTTGTTTCCGTGCTATTTTGTACACGTGCTGATGGCACGGCAATAAATTTGTTTTCGTGATATTTTGTATTCGTGCAGACATCACGGCGATAAAATTATTCACGTGATAAATTTGTTCCCGACATCACGGCGTACTCATGCCGATGGCACAGTGACAAATTGTTCCCGTGATATTTTGTATCCGTGTCGATGGTACGGTAATCTATTTGTTCCTGTGATAAATTTGTGCCAGTGCCAATGACACACTCATAATTTTTTCTCGGTACATTTCTATTAGCGAACTATCATTAGAGATATATCATTAAGATTTAATAGTTCATGTTCTTAACTGTTTTTATCGTGACACGATGTTACAAACCCATTAGTTTGTTTCACCCTATATGCACATTTTTAAGTTGCAACCTATTATTTTGCTGCATCATTAAATTTGAAACTTGAGAAACTTAAGATGTCAAACTGACTCATAGAAATGAGTCGTGTCCAAGATGTTTAGGGAATGTAGGTAAAATTATACTTTAGCTCAAAATGAATTTTAAAGTCAAAAGGAAATTAAAAAAGTTTGTAATGATTAAAATATTAACTTAGTTTCAAATGATAAAAACTGAATAATATTGCACCAAATATTAACTCAATTTCAAATGCCTAGGGTGTGACCGTGCCAGATAAAAAATATAGTTTAAATTTTACTTGGCACGATTGTAAATTCATTAAATATATGAATCAGAAGTCTAGTAAAAATTAACCCCGTGCGAATGAAAAGAAAATAATTTTTTTAGTGTCATTTGGCCTCCAACATTCCAGTTCAGCATAACTTGTGCCGAATCAACAAATATTGGGACGCATAATAAAAGCATAATACGTTGATACGAAAGTTCATTATTCCTACAAAAATACTAAATAAATCCAGTGTTAACATCACTATCGCAACTATTTTTAAACTTCCTAAAATAGTTTAATAAAGAAGAAATTAATGCATAGATTTTTATCGATCCAAACTACCCTCCTTAACCTTGTATTCCTATAAATGAAACCAAAAAAATATAAACCTTAAGTATTGAAATTTCTACCAGTATCTCCTTCAGTCTATTCAATAAAAGGGCTCGTGTTGAAAATTTTAGCATTCACGTAAAATACATTGTTTACCCCTTTAAAAATAACATCGGTTGTCATAAAAGAAATAACAAAAAATATTACTAATCATGATGAAATATATTTTTCTCTAAGTCATAGCCACGCGTTAATTTACATCTGTTTTGGTAGATTATGTTGGAATATTTAATCTCAAGGCCACAAAAACCTCATATGCTTTTAGGATATGTATATCTAAGAACCGTTGGTAATCAGCAGGTACATGTATTTATTATATTGGTAAATATGCATTTGTATGCCTGTCAGATAATTTCTTTGGAGCGCACCTACTCTTTAAACATTATCTATTTTTTTCAACTGCCTACATATCCGTAGATATTTAAATATACACATTATACAATAAATATTTTTTTATTATATATGACGTCTTCTGGGGTCCCACGATTTTGTTCGAGATTAAAACTAACCATGCGTCTAGTCTTATCTCCTGCCTCGAGCCATGTATCTGACAGTCCTTAAGCAAATTACAAATGTAGTACAAACAACCATTGGGGGCAGTTGTAATTCACTTCATACACAACAGCTGTCGCATACCTTGGACAAATGGTAAAACTCATTGCATTAGTCAAATCAATCTTTCGGAACCCCGTTTTACACCTCTTGGACATAAGTGTTGTGCTTTCATCTTGTTAATGATTTAATTGATTTAGGTGTACCCGTAGTAGAACTATTTTAATGATTTATCTTTTTTTAAATTTATTAATCTTAATGATAAGAGTGATTCATAATTTTATAGACGAAAAGGAGATCAACACGTTAATTTAAAATTGTCATTTCTTAAGATATTTTATCAACACATTAGTACTTTCTTCATTATGCTTCTTTTTCTGCAAAAATCCTATATATCCCCCTACCCCTCGATTTTCAAGTGAACACGTCCAAAAAAATATTGCAAGTGATGCCACATTAATAAAAATAAGAAATGTCTCAAACTATAGCACAATTTTTATGTGTTTAAATTAGGATGAAAAAGTTGTATGACTCAAACTAAAACAGATCTAAGTCAAGGACCAAGGATGGGTTTTGTGTATATCATAAAAACTCAAATGGTAATAATAAATATCAAAGAAAAACGGAGTAAACCACGTCCTTGTTTTGTTGATGCAAAACATGGATTAGACCTCGTAGCCTTGTTTTGTTGTCCTTTTCATTCCTTGTAAATTGTGAATATCTTTTAGCCTTTGTCAAAATCTTTGTGAGGCTCGAGGAAGGAATACATAAAGAATACATAAACACCAACAGCCACAGTCTCTGGCACCCGGTCAGACCCGCCTGCCCTTGACCCGACCAACTCCTAAACCATCCCCATTTTTGGCGACCCCAAATCGTCATCAATGTACCTGTGTGAAAAAAAATGTATCCATTAGATCCATCTTCAAAGCTTGATCCATTCAACAAATGAAAACAATAAAAAAAACATTGAACAGAGCTATAAAACCATCTTTGTATGGAGAAACTACCCACAAAATTGAAAATCAATGTACCCATTAGATCCATCTTCAAAGCTTGATCAATATATCTGTATGAAAACAAAAAAACCATCCCTCATCTTCAACGCCCTTTCAACAAGTGGGAAAAAACTTACCAGATCTGTATGGAGAAAATACTGTTAAAAAGTAAAACAAAAAACAAAAAAAATGCCTTTGATGATGTTAGGTTCAAACTAACACAGGACCACGCAGCATAACTTGAATCAATAATATTTTTTACCCCATAAAATTGTTGAATCATCATTTGTGGACGGAAGAACTCGGTTCCGATGATGGAGCATATGAAAGTCAGCTCCTCGAAAGGATGAAAACCCCTGTGGGTTCTACTCGAACCAAAAAAACCAAAACCCAAGTCGTATCAACCTTAGCTACCAACCATGGGTAGAAAACCCAAGTGTTTCTGATTATTGGGTTGCTGTTTGGCTAAAAACATGGGTAGAAAACTCTCTCCACAAATGAAACTTGAAAAGAAACATGGGTAGGGAACGTGTATAAACATGGATAGGAAACTTGAAAAGAAATATGAGAGGTTATTCACATGGTTTTAGATAGAGACCGAGGTATTGGCTGCATAAGAGGGAGTGGGTGAGAGGGTCAAGGACTGGAGGTAAATCTGAGAGGCTCGAGGTAGACTTAAGAGAGAGAGAGACGCTATACTCTGAACCTGCGTGGGTTTATTTCTCGAGCCTTGTGCTGCTACAGTAAAGGAAATCAATTAGAACTGTTAGATTCAAATTAATAAGATGTAATCCCAGCCGTGAGTTGATAAACACCAAATTCATCAACTTTCAATCTCAGCCGTTAATTGGGAAAGACAAAAAATCCCTCCTGCTTTATTTTATATATATATATATATCTGTGTGTGTGTGCGTGTGTGTTAACTCCAAAGGAGTACTTTATAGGTTTAGATCTATATATAATGACCCCTTTTAATAATTATTTGTGCCTCTTTTGAACTTTTCATGACACTCTTTGAGTGCATTAGTACTTAGGTGGAGTAAAGTTAATCATTCGTAAATTATTTATTATATGAGTTATTATGAAAATGGTGGGGAAGAAAATTAATGCATGGAGAAGGAAAAACCAATAACAAAGAGACCTTCTTTTAATAAGAGATGCTTGTTTTTTAAAAATTAATATTTAAAGAATCAACAATGGTTGGATCATTGGATAAGTCTTTATACAATTGCTTAGTTTTATGTTGAGATTGAATTTTGTATTTTTATGTTTGAAGTCAAATAATAAATTTATTTGAATTGATTGTAAATCAAATTCGATTGTTTGTTGTAAATGAAACGCAACCTAAACATAATATGTATCCACTTTTTGTTCTTTGTATTGAAAATTGGATTAAAATATGCATGTGTGTTGAGGAAAGATTTGGTTTTGGAGTTTTTGAGAATTTTTTCCTTTTTATTTTGGACGAGATGAATATTTATCGTATATTTCAAAGCGCCAGATTCAGAAAATTATAATGGGCGTGATTACAGTGACAGATCAAGAATTTTTGGTTAATGAAGTAGAGTTTGGAGTGGTGCTACAGGTTCAGGGGTGGGATTCTCAAAGGTAATTTTTTTTATGTTAATTCGAGTTTTATACAAATTATAGATTTAATTCGAGTTTATATTAACTTATTTTGTTATTTTACCCTAAAGATATAGGAAATCTCATTATTTATGCCAATTTCCATCTTTACATATAATACCCTATTTGTTTGGGAAACTTAGGAGGGGGCTTCACCCATCCTCTCTTTCATGAGGGTTTGTCCCTACGTGATTTTATGTTTGAAGGATCTAATTGTTTATTTTAATTAATTGTATATCTAAATGCTAAAAATCTTAGGATGATAGACGAAAGCATATAATCTCTATAAAGTTCAAGTTATAAAATATAAATACATTATTTAAAGATTATGTGGCATGTTTTCTATAATTCTAATATAATATGTAACAACTAAACATAATGTAAATATATTCATTAGCTTATGCGTAAACTCGTTGTCCAAATCCTAAATATTCATCTTGTTAATTTAATCTCAACTAAAGATTAATATAAACAATATTATTAATTTATGCCACCTACTTATTTGTATATTTTTTAACCTTATATTTTAAACTACTTTAAGAAAATTAGGACATAAAGAAGATACCAATAATTATTAACCCATTGGCACTCAGACAAAGGTGTTCTTGAATCTCCCGTGCTCAACGAGGATCATATATGATAAGAAAAACCATGAAAATATATTTTATTAGTGATTAAATAATTGTTTTATTTCATGCTTAATCCAACTCGATTTTAAAACAAACAAATAGTCCAATAGTGAAATTAGTTGTTCACACTAGCGTGTTATATGAACCGGATATCTGGCGTGTTGGTTTCAGCTTAGCATAGGCTACCACACTAGAACCTCCATCATCAACATATTTCTTGACATGTATTGCTATCGTAGCGACAAGTGCTGATATCACATTACAACACCAATAATCTAACCTAATGTAGTGTAACTATTCCATGGGCTAAAGAAATTATCGAGACTACAAATCTTTATTATACCTCTAATATAGTATTATTAGAGGTATAAATACTATTTAATGTATCTTCACTTTTAAAATAAGTTGTGCATCTTCATCCAGACCTATTTTATGCATTCTCTCTTCTTCTCTTTCTTTTGTCTTATGTTCGCCCTTATCATTTCCTCTATTAAATAGAGACTGCTGACTTTCCAAATTTCATCTTTTATGAAGAGAATCCCAATTCCCTTTATTTCCATCAAAGCAACCGGGAAAACCCATTTAGAAGAAAAGGGATAATATATTTAACATAGATGGTCTTGGCAGTTTCAAATTTTAGGGAAATAGCAATCCGTTGGAGCAAATCGGATTATATATGAAAGCAGATGATGATGATGAAGATAAGAACCCCTAAAGTCTTCCACCTCAAGTAGACAAACATGGTGCAAAGGAGGGTGAGATTGACTTATTGATTGATTAATTGATTTGTTAAGTTTGATCTTTTGGTACGGGTTGTCAGAGGAGGATCATTGATCTTTTGGCACCTTCCTGTTTGGAATAGCAATATTCCCTTTCCTAAAAAAAATAAGGGATGAACCATATACAGATACAAATCTTTCTTTCTTTCTTATGTCACTCATCTAGGTCTCTCACATTCACGAGTTCTGAACATGCCCTCTCTCTCAAAACCTGTTTTCTTTGTTGAAAGTTTTGGTTTTATTTTTTCGGTGGTTTAGGTTCAAATACTTTAGATCATTCATTTTAAGAATAGGTTTGAAGGTTTGATGCATCTTTGTTTAATCTTTACTATAAACAGATCCAAAACTGCAAGTTCAACAATATTGAAAATGTATCATTAAAATATTGTTGAGATCTTTTTAACAATACATTTTCAATATCATTTTCAATACATTTTCAATATCATTAAAATATATCATGATGAAATATCGTTCAACAATAAATTTTCAATATTGTTGATGTAAGGACACAAATTTCCAATTGAGTCCATATATTGTTTTGGCTCAATTCCGGACAAAAACATTTATTCATAGGATTGTATTTAATTGTAATATTCTCAAGCCTATGAAAAGTTTGTTGAAGACTAGCAGCAAAGAGTATAAAGCTTCATCATCATGCCGGTTTTGTGCCTCGTTTATACGTCATCAACCATATTTCCATGCTCCCAAGGTATGAATGCAATTATATATATAGGAGCTTGGAACTTGTTTATTGGGTGTTAGGTTTAATTAAAACTGTGTTTTATTTTCAGAAATAATTAATTAAAACTTTAAAATAAATTTATAAAGTTTTTTGGGCTAAAAATCGAATATTCCAAAGTTTTTGGAAGCTCGTTCGATAAGTCGTTCGAACCAGATGTCGTTCGAACGAGATTACCAACGACTTCCCATTAAGGCATACTGGAACTTCGTTCGAAATGTCGTTCGAACGAGATTGTCGTTCTAACGGGATTTCCAACGAGTTTCTAACGAGTTCATACTAGAACTTCGTTAGAAGACTCGTTCGAACGAAAATGTCGTTCGAACGACATTTTCGTTCGAACGACATTTTCGTTGGAACGAGATACCAGGCGGGAACAGTTTTTGGCAGTTTTATGCAGTTTTTCACCCACTTCCCCACTTGTTTCTTAACCAACTTTTCACAACATAACTATGTGCGGGAATAACATTTTCCAATTAATATTTTTCATATCTTACTAACTCCTAGAGAGTGTTTTGAGAGAAAAATGAAAGAGGGAAAAAGATCATGTTTTGAGTGAGTTTTTATCAAAGAGAAAAATATACACCACTCAAGTTTACACCCAAATTAGTTTCTTCCAAGTTCCCATATTCATATATCTTGCTTGGAGTTTGGAACCGGGTTCATCTCTTCCGTTCAAAGAGAGATTTCAGGTTTTCTCTTCTACATCCCATAAATAAAGAAGAAGAGTTTGTTGCAGCATTACCCACTTGGAGAACGGCTCCTTGCTTGGGTGACGGTGACCATATAAAGTCCGATCGGTGGATTCCGAGATCGCGGTGGACTCCAAGGTTATTCGCTAGGAAGAGGTATCTACAAGAAGAAGCCTCGGGGTTTGAGAGGGATCGAGTCGTGTGTTATAAGCCTTTCTGTCTTGTATTTGTAAATTCCGTACTTAGTGGATTTGTGGCTAGGGCCGTCCGAGGTTGTTTCCTGTCTTGGGTTTTTTCTCGTACATCGCGGCGTAGTGGATTGATTTTTTATTTTATCTTTTCCAAAATCACCTAGAACACATGCTTATGTAAAAAGATAAAAATTGGTTTAATTTAATCTCTACGTGTTTAATTTGGTTAATGTGTAGTTAACTTGGTTTAAGTGAAAATGATTTTAATGCATTAATTTAATTTCACTCGGTTTAATTTTAATTTGTTTAAGAAAATTAAAATTTGGTAATTCGTTTGTTTGTGAACCATTATACTTCTTTACGCTTTCGCATCTTGAATATATATAAAAGGAAATAAAATTTTAATTGAGAAAATTAAAATCGGGGGCCCTCAAATTGGTATCAGAGCCAAAGCGATAAATTATTTCGTTAAAGATCCTCTAAATAATTTTTGGCTAAAATGGAATTTTCCCCATTTTCAAAATTTCCTATTTTCGATGGTTTTAACTACGCGTATTGGAAAGCACGAATGAAATCGGCACTTAAATCTATCAATGAAATCGACACTTAAATCGGCAATTGTGATGTTTCACCTCAGACCTTGTCACTAAATTATGATGTTTAAGGTCTGAGGTCATCAAACTAAGATGTTACCCTCATAAATTTCACCAAATTAATGATGTTTATGGTCTCAGGTCATCAAACTAAGATGTTACCCTCATAAATTTCACCAAATTAATGATGTTTAAGGTCTAAGGTCATCAAAATAAGATGTTTCACCTCAAACCTTGTCACCAAATTATGATGTTTAAGGTCTGAGGTCATCAAACCAAGATGTTACCCTCATAAATTTTCACCAAATTAATGATGTTTAAGGTCCGAGGTCATCAAAGTATGATGTTTCATCTCAGACCTTGTCATCAAGTTATGATGTTTTAAGGTCTGAGGTCACCATATAATGATGTTACCTTATAATTTTCACCAAGTTAATGATGTTTAAGGTCTGGGGTCATCAAACTAAGATGTTACTATACACACCCCATTCTGTTACCCCTCAACTCTCCTTAGGTCCCTAGTACCTCCCTTCATCACTATAAACCCAAGTCACGTCCCGAGTACTGACCTGGAAGCCATCGGGCACCCTCCGACTCAGTTTGACCAAAAAGTCAAACTCCTCATCTCGACCGAGACTCAATGAATCTTTGAAGGGCACTGAATACCTTTTCCAATGGTCTGCCCCGTGCACGATTCCGACTTACCATGCGGACGAACGCGCCATTTGCGGTCAAAACCTGACCTAGAGGCCACCGTGCACGCTCGGGCTCTATTTGACCTATGTCATCTCTTTAGCTAGACCAAGGCTGAATTAATCTTATAAGGGCACTGAATACCCTTTCCAACGGTCCACCCCGTGCGTGATTCCGACTTACCATGCGGACGAACGTGCCATTTGCGTCTGAAACCTGACCCAGAGGCCACCGGGCGCTCCCGGGCTCTATTTGACCTATGTCAGCTCTTTATATCGATTGAGGCTGAATGAATCTTCGAAGGACACTGAATACCCTTTCCAACGGTCCATCCCATGCGCAATTCCGACTTTCCATGCGGACGAATGATCTGTTTGACTCCGGGAAGCCACTGAGCGCTTCCCTGGCCCGGTTGACCAAATTCAACTCTCCAAACCGGGTCAAACTCTTTGGAATGTAGAAGTACATCTCCTAACCTTTACAACGGTATGCCCCGTGCACGATTTGGACTTACCATGCGGACGAACGCGCCGTTTGCGTCCGCGCGATTCCCCGCCCAATGGACCGACAAACGCTTCTGAGCCACATTTGACCCAAAGTCAGCTCCCGAACTTGGGAGCGGTTCAAAGGACTTTCGAAGGTCTCTGAAATACCTTTCCAACGGTATGCCCCATGCGCGATTCTGACCAACAGTTTGCCCTCGGCAGCCAATTTTCCGAAAAATTCTGAGGCACACTACCAAATGGCAGGTCCCAGATCCTGCCTATCGGCACCTGCCGATAGGCAGTGCCATGATAGGGCCAATCAGCAGTCCCCTGGGGTTATAAAAGGAGGCCTTGGCCTCATTTGCAAGGGGAGCCAAGATCTGATAGAAATCTCTCTGAACGAATCCCAGAAACCTCTCTCGAAGGCAGCGTGATTTCAACTTCCAAATCCTCTTTCTACTTCCACTTTCCATCATCCTCTTCATCAAACTTGGGGGATTAACCACTATCCATCATCATCCAAGTGCAAGGGTTGCTCTCCAACATTAAAGATCAAGCTCAAGATCTTCAAGAAGGTCCAACTTTCTCAAACTCTCTCTTGAATTCTCTTGAATTCCCAATAACTTGTTTTCTTGCTTAGCACTTTTATCATCTCATCCCACACATCCTAATATACTTTTTATTTAATATTATTGCACATATCTTATTTTCATATAAATAAAAACCCAAAAAAAACATGAAAAAGAGGGTTTGCTCATAAATTCCAAATAGGGATTCTCACACTTTTTCCACATTTTTCTCATAACTAAAACACCTTTTCTACACACACACACACTTACAAATAAGAGATCCCACATTTGGATTTATGGGATAAACCCCACCCCCTTTCTTTGTATGCGAACTACGTGGACTTTGATGCCTTTATAGGCTACGTAGGAATCTCGGGGTAAAACCCGAGAGTCGAGTCCTTTCTCTCACTTTTTTTCTAATTTCCTATTTTCTCTAAATCCAATTTTCTTATATTATACATATATTTGTTCTTAGTGACGCATTATCTCATATGCGTTATCGTTCCCTTATAACGATCAACGTAGGGGTAACCGCGTAAATCTTATTTTTCTAATATTACTTTTATAATCTTCCTATGGATGACTTGCTTTATCTTTTCCATGATACAAGTCGAGGATTCCTACCTCCATTATATATATATACACATGCACACATCTCACGGGGGGAAACATAAAGGAAAATAGCAAATATCCATGAGAGACCGAAAGGGTGGAATGGGTTCCTAACACCTTTCCATTTCATAACTAAGCCTCCGAACCCTTTCTGAATCATTTGGTTTCGCACGCACCAGTATGTCTTTGGATGCCATCCTTCGGGGTGGCTTCCCCTTTTTCTTTTGTCTGCTGTGAGTAAAATAGACTGGCGACTCTGAATCTCTCTACATTTTTCACACCTCACAAAATCGACGTCGGCCGAAGCGCTCTCCCGAGAGGGGACGCGCGGGACCCGAAGGATTCCTCCTCCCTCCGAGGCGGGGATTGGTGGGGATGGACACAGTGGTGACTCTGCTGGGGACTTTTATTTATTTTGAGGGCTTGACTCTATTTACATGGATGTTATATTTGTTTATGCTCCCCCCCCATATCTGCATGTTCCCCTTTCTCACATGTATATCCCATGCTTATGCTTATGTTCATACACTTGTAGAAAATCCTCCATGTACACCTCACACCACGTACACCTAGGATCACGTATATTCCCATGTTGTACGCATCACCTATCCATACTTGGCGTACATTTTGGCGTGCTTGTACTTTGTTCCCGGTTTGGCATAATCAAAGCAAGGCATTCTCATCATAAGATACTAATAAGAGAATCATGCATGATTCACACGACATAACCAAAGAGCATTGATATTGACCAAATTTTACCCAGTAACTGGAGGGTCACTTCGTGATGGGCGCTGGTTCGGCACGTCGCAGTTAGCCTAAGCGATATGACTCTCACCTTCCATTGGCCAAGTACCTTCGACGTATATCGAACGGTTCCCCCGCATCGTGCCACTTGACCGAAGTCATGACGGGAGGTATATCGCAGGGAATTCGTTTACGTACGCCGAGTATATCGAATTCGCTCTCACACATACCGTCCTCAGGAGGTATATGGTGAGGCAATTCACGTACACTCAGGTATATCAAATGGCTTGTCCACACGTACCGATTGCCCGCAAGAGCAAGACGTATATCATGGAAGTCATGCCAAAGGGGGGAACCCATGCCGATTCACTCAGCCAACTGCGTACCCGCATATAGGTGTCAAACCTAGGACACGCACTTTAGATTTCTGGTTTTGACCCGAAAATCTGCCGAAATTCCGGGTCAATCTTTCGCCTGATTTTTGCACATTTTTAAAACGGGACTCTGTTCGTGAGCCTGGTTACAAGTCCCAAACCGTAGCTTTGCATATATTAAAACCCCACTTTTCCAGGCTCAGGTCTCATCCGGCATTGCATTTAGGAGAATTAAATACAAGTGAGAACATAATAATCATAATAATCATGCTGAGTTCCGTCTCCAAAAACATTTCTCCCTTTCTTATAAAAAATCCAAAAAACACATCTCCCTTTCTTATAAAAAATCCAAAAACATTTCTCCCTTTTTATCAAAAATCCAAAAATAGTTCCTTCTTTTTTCTCAAAAATAAATCTCATCCTACACCTTCTCAGGTTGATCGCACGCCCTTGGCCTGTCTCCCTATTGGCTTAGGTCTTCAGTCAAATCACCCCGGAGTTTCGTCCTCTCCTATACTACTTCTTCCGAGTCCGGAATCCATCCATCTTCAATGGAGAATGCAGATCAAGCACCAGTCATACAACCGGATCTGCCGACAGTCCTAGCTCAGCTCGTGGCCAAGATTGACAACCTCCAAGCTAAGGTCCGAGAAATGCAACGAAACCAAGTCCCTATTCCTCAAGAGCTCGAGGCCCTATTCCCTTGTGCTATGGGTCCACCCGAGCCCATCAGGGTTTCGAAAGAATATCAGCACGCTCCGCGTGCCCCTCCTGCTAATGGGCCGCCGCCTGCCCATCTTCCAATGCCAAACATTGCCCAGCCTATGGCTAACTTGCCTCTGGTTGCTGATCTAAAGGAGGAGGAGTTGAACAAAGTCAAAGTTGATCTCAAGATGCTCACCAAGAAGTTTGACCAAGTCAGGATCTCTGGAAATTACATGGACTACACCCATATGTCTCCTTATCCTAAAGTAAGGTTACCCGAGAAGTTCAAAATGCTAAATATCGAGAAGTTTGGGGAGAGTGATCCCCCGATTATTCATCTTCGTAGTTATCATCATTCCATGACTCTACTAGGGGCTTCCGAAGAAGTGATGGCCCAATTATTTCAGCAAACTTTGAAAGACAGTGCTCTCCGATGGTTTTTATCTCTTGAGGAATCCATAATCCGTTGCTGGGACGATGTAGCCTGAGAATTCATGTCACAGTACAAATACAACAAAGAGCTTGAGGTCACCTGGCGTGATTTAGAGTTGCTCAAACAGAACTCTATAGAATTAGTCAGTAACTTTATAGCCCGATGGAGGGAAAAAGTGGCTACCATGACCAATCGGTCGTCTGAAGAAGAATAAGTCAGCATAGTGAAGAAGAATTTCTTGCCCCATGTCCGAGAAACCATGGGAGGACAGTAGTAACCCAATTTTCGAGCTCTCAGAGAAGCAGGAGCAGAAATCAAAGAAGGTCTTACCAAAACAGATGTTGAACCAAAGAAGGTGTCCAGACAGTTCACCCCTAGAAAATATGACAAGCCTGGCAGTGCCGCAGTCTCAACCATGAACAACATCTCTCAACCAACCACATCATGGGCACCCGAAAGCCGCCCTACTCCCGTCCGAAGGGAATACACTGAGCTCCATGCTCCCCTGTCCAAAGTTTACCAAGCCCTGTTAAGCCGAAACCTTATAAATCCCCTGGATCCACGTCCATTAACCAATCCACTTCCCAAAAATTTCAAGACCGATGCTCATTGCGCCTTTTACCAAACAGATGACCATACCACCGACCAATGCTTCCACCTTTGAAACATAATCCCAGATCTCATTGATCAGGCTACTATCACCCCACCAGCCAATCCTAAACCAAACGCTACTCATAACCCACTCCCAAATCATACCAATGCCATCTTTTTGGAAGGAAACCCATATTTCGATCCATCAACTCAATTCACACCCTTATACCCTCCTAAACCCCTTTAGCTTTGCCCATATTTCCTCCTACACCATGCTATCCCCGCTGATCAGGCTTTGTCACTCCTTACCAGAGCATGCATCGCTGTTTGGACCTGTTCTGAAAGTGGAGGTATGGAATTGTCAGAGGTGTTCAACCAACTCCTAGAGTTCGGGCTGAAATCGCTCTCACAGATGATTATCGACTGCCAGAGGTTCAGTATGTTGTTTTTGGAAGCACAAAAATGGGCTCGAGAATCAGATAGGTGGATGGTACAAACCGACGAAATCTTCTTAGATGATGTTGTTCGAATCATGATGGAGGCATTCAGGCAAATCGACAACATTTGCAATATCAGCGAGTTACTTGACGCTTTGAAGCTGCAAGGGCACCTGGTCCCTTCACCCTTACACATCCCCACATAATGGGAAGACCTATATGAAGAAGCCGTTGAAGTTATGGAATGAATTGACTTCACAAGGGAAAATAGAATTGTTGCCACCGGATAGGGGGAAGAATTCGAAGTTTCAAATGGAGAACAAGCTTCAGGAGGAAATGGCCCAATAGCTGGTTTATGTGGGATGATATCATTTGAGGAACTCCTCGGAGAAATAGATAAGGTGGCAGAACAATCGGAGATTGATGAGGAAACTGGATTTAAGTTTTTCCCTTCTTCAGTAAATCACATGACCAGATCTGGGAGACATTACCAAACTCCAAACTCACTACCAACCAATGATAAGGGGACGGGTGTTGAAGACCTTCCTATGCCAGAATTAACCCTCGAGTAGAGCAAGATCCTCGATCAATTGAAGAAAACTCAAGCTAACATCACTCTATGGGGGCTTTTCATATCTTCCCAGCTACACAGAAATGCTTTGATCAAATTGCTCACTGCACCCATAGTTCCTTCCTCTACCACACCAGAAGAAGCAGTGAACCTGGTCGGATCTTTGACCTCTACCCGAATGCTGTCCTTTTCTGAAGAAGAAATCCCCAAAGTTGGGCCAAATCATAATCATGCACTCAACATCTCCGTCGAAGTTATGGGGAAGGTTGTACCACTCTCTCTCATTGACAACAAATCCGCTTTGAATGTCTGCCCGCTGAGAACCTTCAAATGTTTAGGTCTGAAAGAAAGTGACCTCACTCCAACATCCGCTGCCGTGCATGCCTATGATAATACCCTCCGTGAGGTGATGGGATCCATAAAACTTGTAATAGGGGTTGGATCTATAAACCCTATCGTCGAATTCCAAGTCATCGATATCCCGACCTGTTTTAACCTGTTGCTCGGACGACCCTGGCTCCATAGTATAAAGGGTGTCTCTTCCTCATTCCATCAGGAATTGAAGTTCTTCGTCGATGGGCGATTCATCACCATCTTGGGTGACGATGGTAACGATGAGGGTGCAAGCATCAGCAGTCCAATTCTTGAGATACAGCACGGGTCAAATGATGTGCTCCTATCAGGTTTCCAAGTTGAACCATCCCTACTCGTGACAGGGGAAGGTTTCAAAGAAAGGGTTTGTCCAGAATATGACCCTCATGGCAATGTCAATGTGATTCAGATGTTCAGAAACATGCACTTCATGCCCGGACTGAGGCTGGGACAAAGACAGCAGGGGATACTTGAGCCCATCGAACTAAAGAAAGCTTTCCCTCCTTGTGGCTTGGGATATCAAACATCAGAACCAGAACTCAGAATGATCCTCCAGACTCAATCAAAGAGAGCTTTAGACTTCGCCCGAACTATCTCGGGAGATTCTTTAAATGGACGATTCATCAAGGAGAGTGACGATTTCCCCTTTTGCTGTTTTCCAGAACCGTGGTATGACCATACAGATAAGAAGATGAAGCCTGGAATAGAGATCTTATTTGAAGAGCTACCCATGGGCCAAAAGTTACCAATACCAGGTTCCACCTCTTATCAAAGATACTAAAGAAACTGAGGAAAGTGACTCCGAAGATTCCTTCAACCTGCAGACACTGGGGCTGACACTCTGCATGGTTCATTCAGGCACTACATCAAGGGATCCATCCCGTCTGATTAAAGCTACTGATACACCTCTCTTCAACTGGCATGCTGCGCCAGTTCTACCTCTTGATATCTCCCTCAAACCCAATTTTTACCCTATTTTATCTACTATTGTCCCTCCTTGCTCAAATGTAATCGAGACCTCTTTTGATGAGGTTCTCAATGCTGTTTTTCCTATCAATGAAATAAATGAAGATTTTGAGTATCTTGTTGTGCCTTACATTAATTGTGTAGACTTTAATCAAACTTTTGATGATGATGATTTTGCAAATGAATAATTCTTAACTGATCTAAATAAGGTTAATAATAAACACCATAACCGCGTTCAAGTTAATGAAGAAGAGACTGTTGTTATTAATCTCGGTTCTAGTAGCCAACTGCGCGAGATTAGTATAGAGGCCACCCTTGATGAGCATGAGCGCGCACAACTCGAAGAATTGCTAAAGTAGTTCCTGGATGTCTTCGCATGGTCCTACGACGACATGCCCGGTATTGATCCCGAAATAGCTCAGCACGAGATCCCCATTCTCCCATATGCCAAGCTAGTTAAACAAAAGTTGAGAAAGCTCCGCACCGAATGGTCGCTTAAGGTCAAAGAAGGGGTGATCAAATAGTTGAGCGTGTGTTTCATTCGAGTAATCGAATATCCCACATGGTTGGCCAACATTGTACCTGTACCAAAATCAGGAAGAAAAGTTCGAATGTGTGTGGATTATCGAGATTTAAAGAAGGCTTCTCCGAAGGATAATTATCCGCTACCCAACATCGACATGATCGTGGAAAACACAGCCAGTCATGCTCTCAAGTCATTTGTCGACGGATTTGCCGGATACAACCAAATTAAGATGCATCCCGACCACCAAGAGAAAACTACATTCATCACCCCATGGGGAACTTTTTACTACACCGTTATGCCATTCGGTCTCAAGAATGTTGGGGCTACCTACCAAAGGGCTGCCACAACCATCCTGCACGATCTGATCCATAAGGAGGTCGAGGTTTACGTGGATGATATGATTATCAAGTCCAAAACTAGAGAAGGTCATGTTCCCGCTCTCCGAAAGTTCTTTGAATGACTGCGTAAGTATCAGATGAGACTTAATCCACAAAAGTTCGTCTTCGGCGTTACGAAGGGAAAACTCTTAGGAATCATGATCAGTGAGAAGGGGATAGAAGCAGATCCCACCAAGCTAAGGGCCATACTTGAGATGCCACCTCCCCGAACAGAGAAGGAAGTCTGAGGCTTCCTGGGGAAATTATAATATATCAGCCGGTTCATCAGCCAGCTTACCTCCATCTGTGAACCAATCTTTAAGCTTCTTCGAAAGGATTCAACCAAGGTTTGGAATGAGGCTTGCCAAGAAGCTTTTGATCGAATCAAACAATACCTAACCCAACCTCCAGTTTTCATGCCACCACAACCTCGTCTCCCTTTGCTCTTATACCTAACCATAACAGACACTACAGTCGGGGCTTTGCTAGCCCAATACCTCGAGGACTCCCGTAAAGAAAGAGCCATCTACTACGCCAGTCGCAAGTTGGCCGGATACGAGGTCAACTACACTGCTTTGGAAAAAGCATGTGTCGCACTTATCTGGGTCACCCAAAAGTTGCGACATTACATGCTCGCCTTCCCCATTAAACTAGTATCCCGAATGGATCACATCAAATACCTGCTTGAAAAACCCGCCTTGTCCAGTCGAATGGCCCAATGGTCGATGCTCCTAACCGAGTTCGATATCATGTACGTCATATAGAAAGTCGTTAAAGGAAGATCCATCTCTGACTACCTCGTTGACTACCCTATAGAAGAAGAAGATGTCTGGATCTCCGAATTCCCAGATGAAAACATCCTCTGCACCACTGAAGACCGCCTCCGATGGAAAATGTTCTTCGACGGCGCTGCCAACAAAAAGGGATATGGCATTGGGATACTTCTGGTCGCCCCAGATGACTCCCATACTCCCATCGCCATTAAATTGGATTTCCCTTGCACCAACAACATGACAGAATACGAGGCATGCATAGTGGGCCTCCATGTTGCTCTCGAGAAAGGTATTCAATACCTTGATGAATACGGGGATTCTACCCTTATCATCGGTCAAGTGCTCAGAAAGTGGAAAGTCAAGGACGAAAAGCTTCAACCTTTTCATGCCCAATTAGAAGAGTTGGCCTCCCAATTACGAGATATCACCTTCCATTACCTACCCTGAGCAAAGAACAACCTAGCCGATGCTCTCGCTACTTTGGCTTCCATGGTCAATATGCCCGAGGGAATAACAATGACCCCCTTCTTAGTTCAAAAGCAAGACAAACCTACCCATTGTTACCATATTGATCTTGTCCCCACAGAAGATCCCGAACTAGACGATTGCTGGTACTATGATATTTGGTTCCTCCTCAAACACGGTAGGTATCCCGAGGGTTCTAACAAGAATGACCGAGCTACCCTCCGAAGGCTGGCCGCTCAGTACATCATCTTCCATAAAGCACTACTCAAGAGGAATTTCGATGGAACTCATTTGCACTGTATTGCATGGGCTGACATTGAAAAGATAATGCAGAAAATCCATAGCGGGGAATGTAGACCTCACATGAACGGTCACATGCTTGCCAAAAAGATCATCCGACAAGGCTACTACTGGACCACCATGGCCCAGGATTGCACCGCCTATGTTCGGAGATGCCCTAAATGCCAACAGTTCTCCAATCTTCAACATCTACCTCCGCGGGAATTATACAACATGACTTCTCCCTAGCCGTTCTCCACCTGGGGTATCGACATCATAGGGAAGGTTACACCAAAAGCGTCAAACGGGCATGAGTTCATCCTGGTTGCCATCGATTACTTCACCAAATGGGTCGAAGCTGAGTCATATGCAGTATTAAATGCCAAGAAGGTGGCCAAATTCATCAAGAAGAATAGCATTTGCCGATATAGGGTCCCGCATGAGCTAGTGTCGGATAATGGTTTGCACTTTGAGGCAGAAGTCACAGAAATAGTCAACGAATACGGGATTCAGAGACACAAATTTTCTCCCTACCGACCTCAGACCAATGGTGCAGTTGAGGCAGCAAATAAAAACCTCAAATCCATCATTAACAAGATAACCGAAAGTTGTAGGGATTGGGCCGACCAGATCCCCTACGCCCTCTGGGGCTATCGAACCTCAATTCGAACCTCTACTGGGGCTACCCCTTACTCCCTAGTTTATGGCATGGAGGCAGTCTTACCTGTGGAGATGGAAATACCCTCATTTCGTGTCATGCTCGAAAGCAAGGTTAGTGAAGAAGACTGGTGCCAAGGCCGTCTTGATGAGATGATCCTCCTAGATGAACGGAGATTAAAAGCTCTTTACCACATACAAGGATACCATCGCCGAATAGTGCGATCATTCAATAAGAGAGTTAAGGACCGCGGTGTCCAAGAGGGGGATTTAGCCCTCAAAGAGATAATCGAACCCATCTGGGACCCCAGAGGAAAGTTCAAACCCAATTGGAGTGGCCCGTACATTGTGAAGAAACTCTTATCCGGCAGTGCCGCCTTGCTCACTGACCTGGATGAGGAAGAGATGGCTCGTCCAGTCAATCGGGATCGTCTCAAGAAGTTCTACCCCTAGCCCAAAATCTCGGCGCGCTATGACTCTTCTCATCCCCATTCTATTCTAAAAAAAAAAAAAACTCTCTCCATTTCCCTCTACCCAGAACTACGTGGACCTGATCCTCTGCAAAAAACTATTTTCAAATAGGTAAGAACTTTTTCAAAAACCCTAGAGGTACGTAGGCAGCTCATACTCCTCCCGTGAGCACGGCCCCTTCTTTTTCACAAAATACCATTCTTTTCTTACCTCCGAGAACGACAATTGATTCCAAACATCTACTTGAACAAAAGGATTATGTATGCCTTAGCGATTGGTATAGATAATTCAAAATTCAAAACTCATCAAAAGGTACAATTGGATGATCAGAAACTTGTTTATTTCATTAATAAGAAACTACAGTACGGATTACATAAAGAAAAAGGGAACGGATAAATCCCTTCCCCCTACTACCATAAAAACCAGATAAAATCCCCCACATCTGTTACATAAATAAACTCCCCAGGAGTCCTACCCACAGCTACCTGAAGAGCCTGCACCCTCATCATCCACGTCCTAAGGACCCCAAATTTCTCCTGCCTGAATGGAGTGCCACAAACACTCCATGGACCGGTGAGCCTTAATCATCTTCGAAAAGACCACAACACCCCCTTCCATGGAGTCAGATAAAACAAACCACCTCCGACCGGTCTGTACTGCCAACATCTTGCTGACTACTCCCCTCCACAACCACTTCATATAATCTTTGGGGACATGGCAAACCTTCCCAACAGACTGAGAGGGACGGGTCGACGGACTCCGATTTTCCCACAGAGATCCTAGCAACAGACGCAAGCGCTCAGTCAAATCTTCTACCGGAAAGAAATTTGAGGTCCGAGGGGGCACGACCTGCGCCCAGCCAAATTGGCGCAAAAGCCGCCAAGGGAAATAAAAAGAGGTATGCCTGAGACCAACCAGACGCACATATGAATATTCTCCTAGCTCCAGAACAGGCTGCAACTGTCCCCACCAAGGCACGGACCAATACAGCCCACGAGCCCCGTACTCCACAAGCCAATTCTCCTAGTTCTCAACATACATGCCCATGTGGATGAAGTAGCGCAAAAAGAAGTTGGGCATAACCGACAAAGGATATTCTGGAGGAGTCAACAAGCGGAATCTTTCAGACAACCACATGAACAACATCACAGGGCTACCCCTCAAAACATCTGAATGGCCTTCTCTCCAAGCATCCAGGCCATTCAGAGTCTCCGCCAATATCACCGCCGCAGGATTGCGACGGTATGACATCCATGAGGTAATGGCTGCGAGTTGTGGGTCCACACGCACCTCCCCAGTCACTAACAACAATTCTGAACTACCGATAGGCAGGCCAGGGTTCTTGTCGATTGGTAACCCCCCATTTTTGGAAATCTCCCCTTTTCCTCTTTTGTCAAAATCAGAAAAATAAAAAGTGATATTCTCAAAAGAATTTCAAAATCCCTTTTTCCTCCATTCCTTCTTTGTCAAATCAGAAAACTCCAAAAAAATAAATTGATATTCTCAAAAGAATTTCAAGAATCCTGTTTTCTCCTTATGGGATTCCCCCATTTTAAATAAAACAATTTTCCTTCGAAAAATTCCAAAAATACCCCTGTTTTACGGTCTCAGTAGCAAATTAAAAAGCGCATGTGCATGCATTCATTCATTCATCATTAAGATAAAAGATAGTCAAAAAACTGCATTGCATTGCATATATATGTTTTCTCTGTTACATCATTTTTGCAGGAAACAAAGAAAAGCCAAAAACAACGGGACTCAGCCCGAACCCACATTTCACTCCCTCTCTCTCTCAAGAATTTCCATCCCGGCGATGCGCTCTCTTTCCCCTATGGCGAGACGACGCGCCCCCACTACCCGAGCCAGAGTTTCCCCCGGATGAGGCTGACGGCACCAAGCAAGAAGGAACAGGGACAGCCTCCCGAATGTGGGCAGTCGCCGATGATATCCAATCCCTGATGTCCATGAGCCAAGTGGTCGACACCCGGATTTGCTGTAAAAGAAAGGCGAAATCAGTATCAAGCAAAATTAATCAAAAAAGAGAGGAAAAGGACCGAAAGGTTTACCGCAGGACGAAGGACGTCCTCTGTCAAGCCCAGCTCCTCCGGATCCATCGCAAGAGGATGGTGTAGCATCGGTACTGTCCCTCCATCATCCCGCCGGATGTTGTACGAAGGAGTGTGCAGCCGAACAAAAGGGACCTCCGAGGTCGTCGCCGCCGCATTGCCGAAGGACCACCACCACTGTGGGAAGACCCTACCGCCCGACTCGAACCAGCAGGAGGGAAAGGAAAGGCATCATGTATGCTGGGCGCCATCAACCAGCTCATCACAAAGTCCATATAATCATACGGCGGGGCCGTATCAGAATGCAACACATAGGACTCGCCAATCATCGCCGCGATCCTTTCATCCTCCAACAATTGTCGCTCCCACCTCATAGAAGTAGGAGGCTACGCGGGAGGCACCACCACCTCCTCCTTAGTGATCTAACGAATCACCCTCTCCCCGAGGTACCAGGAATGGCAAAAGTCGTGCGCCAACAAACGTCTCATCTGCGTGTTCACCCCAGTTACCCCCGTATCCTAAATAGCGGTCCCCCAAGGATAAAAGGTCACCTGAAAATCCCCAAGTAGGCATAAGTCAACAAAAAATCAGAAGATGCAGAAACTAAGACTGAAATGGAAAGAGTCTTACCCTACGACTAGTCAGGTCGTTCAAGACCTGACGCAACGCCTCCAGGGAGAGAGATCCCTTCGACTGCCAGTTGGCCTTACGCCATCGATACAAGCGACAGAAGTCCCCGACGGTGTCGTCCTTCAGAGAAATCAGCGGGGTGTTGCACCCAATCACCTCATAAAACCACATCTGAATTCATAAGCAATAAGAGACGCATAAGGAAAATGCGAATGCATGAAATGGAAATGCGCAAAGTAAAGAATACCTCAAGGAGATACGTGGCTCCAGTAAAAGTCTGCTTGCATCACCGGCTGAACGTATCCAGAGAAGAGTAAAGGGTTGCCAAGGTCAGACTCCCCCAATCATAGAAAGGGATGTTCGAAAACATCCTCAAGTATGGCAGAAACCACAAATGGATGACGTCGTCGCTCGACGCCACCATGAAACCTCCCAGCACCAACAAAATGAACAACCTGGCCATCTTCCTCACTTGCAGCCCGTCCTCCACATCAACCACCCTGCTCATCAAAATATCCTTCAGCACGGACAACCGAATAGAATCTCCAGAGATTATCCTCCTCACATCACCAAGTGCCGCATACACTGCCTTCGACATCACCCGCAAAGAGCGGTCCACCTCTATCTGCTCCCCATCACAATCCATCCCCAGCAGTTGCTGCACATCTATGGGAGTCACCGTCATCTCCCCGAAGCCAAAATGAAAAGTGTGGGTAGTGTCCCACCACCTCTCCCCCAAGGCACACAAAACTGCTATCGAACGAGGCGTCTCATCCAGCGCAGCCGCCAACCTCCCAAAACCCGCTGATGATACCATCCAACACACCACGGGTGGGAGATGCTCCCAAACATCCCTAAGCCCTGTCGACCCACGGGCACACATGTTCTTCAAAGAAATATCCGACTGGCGAAAGGAAAAATTCAGTCAAAGGTCAAGAAAAGGAAAAATCACCCAAAAAGGAAAAAATGTCAAAGGTCAAGTTACTTACATAACCACCGGGAATCACTCTCGAAGAGAGATGACGCGATGACTCCCGCATCAAGGTCCACTCATCTGCAATCGGCTAGAATGCATCAAAGGCATTCTCATTCCCCAAAGCAAGGGGCGCCCTGTCCCTCCAATCCACATTCGCCCAATCATCAACGGTCAACCACTCCCGGTGGACAGCAGTGCTCACAAAAGGGGCCATTACTTAAAGATCGAAATGCTAGAACGATTCGCAGAGAGAAATCACTAAAAGAGAGAAGGCAGGAAGTTGTGAAAAATGAGGGGAATTCTCCCCCTTTATATAGGAGGCCAAACGCCATGCCGATCGGCAACACACCTCACCATACCGATCGGCACTATCGCCTCACCTTCCCGAGGCAGCCCAAAAGTTTGTGCCACTGCCGAATGGCACCTCTCAGTCTATGCCGACCGGCACCCCCCTTAAAATTTCGTACAAAAATTCCCAGAAAATACCAGAAAGCCTCGAAAAATCCTCGAAAAATTCCTAAAAATTCGAGGAGGGATTTAGAACGTTTTCATCAAGAAAATTTCGCACTCCTTCTGGCGACACATCATTTTCCCCAACGGATCCCTCAAAATCCAAGCGATTGACCTCTCGGGAAAGACGCCCGAACCACCTAATCACCTCCTCATCAGACTTTACAAAAGACCTCCCCGGCCATCGGCTACCCGAAGCGATGCATTATCACATGGTACTTTTTCCCAGCAGAAATCAGAAGAACCACTCGCCCCGAGCGATCTCTTCCAAAGGACAATCCAAATTTTCCCCGGCCCATTCATCTTTCCCCAGCGAAATCTCATATCTAAATTCTTATTCCCAGCGAAACCCCTCTTCCCCAGTGGAATCCTCAAAAACTAAGTGAAATCTCCTCCTGGCAAACTCCGGAGGGTCTCTAAGGATCATCTGATCACTTCCCAACAGAATTCTCTCACAACACCCAAAATAGGTTGTTCCCCCCTGCAAGGCCTTCTATAAAGCTTCCCCCAGCTAGCAGCCCCCCCAGTTCAAATCAGAATCACAAAGCTCTTTCTCCAGCAGAATCAAAATACAATCTTTATCTACTCTTGGGTCAGAATTGGCCCCGGTATTCGATCGTCACCTTAGTTAGGTCAGAATTGACCTCGGTCCTCGGTCGTCACCACTCTTGGGTAAGAATTGGCCCCAGTCTTGGATCGTCACCTTAGTTAGGTCAGAATTGACCTCGGTCCTCGATCGTCACCACTCTTGGGTTAGAATTGGCCCCGGTCTTGGATCGTCACCTTGGTTAGGTCAGAATTGACCTCGGTCCTCGGTCGTCACCACTCTTGGGTCAGAATTGGCCCCGGTCTTGGATCGTCACCTTAGTTAGGTCAAAATTGACCTCGGTCCTCGGTCGTCACCACTCTTGGGTAAGAATTGGCCCCGGTCTTGGATCGTCACCTTAGTTAGGTCAGAATTGACCTCGGTTCTCGGTCGTCACCACTCTTGGGTCAGAATTGGCCCCGGTCTTGGATTGTCACCTTAGTTAGGTTAGAATTGACCTCGGCCCTCTGTCGTCACCACTCTTGGGTAAGAATTGACCCCGGTCTTGGATCGTCACCTAAATTAGGTCAGAATTGGCCTCGGTCCTCGGTCGTCACCACTCTTAGGTCAGAACTGACCTCGACCGTCTGAATTGGTCATCCTCATCTCCTTAGGTCCTCGGAACTGACCTCGATCCTCTGAATTGATCATCCCCAGCATACTTCTTAGGTCCTCCGAATCGACCTCGACCCTCTGAATCGGTCATACTCCCTCAAAAGCATCATGCGGTGTCTAATCGACGGCTATCATTTGTTCCAAACTCACCCATCGAGGGGCTCTGTAGACACCCCATTCTGTTACCCCTTAACTCTAGTTAGGTACCTAGTACCTCCCTTCATCACTATAAACCCAGGTCACGTCCTGAGTACTGACTTGGAAGCCATCGGGCACCCCCCGACTCAGTTTGACCCAAAAGTCAAACTCCTCGTCTAGATCGAGACTTAATGAATCTTCGAAGGGAACTGAATACCCTTTCCAACGGTCCACCCCGTGCACGATTCCGACTTACCATGCGGACGAATGCGCCATTTGCGTCTGAAACCCGACCTAGAGGCCACCGGGACCTCCCGGGCTTTATTATACCCATGTCAACTATTCAGCTCAACCGAGGCTGAATGAATCTTCGAAGGGCACTGAATACCCTTTCCAACGGTCCACCCCGTGCGCGATTCCGACTTACCATGCGGACGAACGCGCCATTTGCGTCCGAAACCTGACCTAGAGGCCACCGGGCGCTCCCGGGCTCTATTTGACCTATGTCAACTTTTCAGCTCGACCGTGGGCAATTCCGACTTTCCATGCGGACGAACGTTCCGTTTGACTCCGGGAAGCCACCGAGTGGTTCCCGGGCCTGGTTGACCAAAGTCAACTCTCCTAACCGGGTCAAACTCTTTGGAATGTCGAAGTACATCTCCTAAAATTTCCAACGGCATGCCCCATATGAAATTTGGACTTACCATGCGGACGAACGCGCCGTTTGCGTCCGTGTGATTCCCCGTCCAATGGACCGACAAACGCTTCCGAGCCACATTTGACCCAAAGTCAACCCCCAAACTCAGGAGCGGTCCAAACGACTTTCGAATGTCTCTGAAATACCTTTCCAATGGTATGCCCCGTGCACGATTCTGACCAACGGTTTGCCCTCGACGGCTAATGTTCCAAAAAATCCTGAGGCGCACTACCAAATGGCAGGTCCCAGATCCCGCCTATCGGCACCTGCCGATAGGCAGTGCCATGATAGGGCCGATAGGCAGTCCCCTGGGGTCATAAAAGGTGACCTTGGCCTTATTTGCAAGGGGAGCCCAGATCTGATAGAAATCTCTCTGCACGAATCCTAGAAACCTCTCTCGAAGGCAACGTGATTTCAACTTCCAAATCCTCTTTCTACTTCCACTTTCCATCATCCTCTTCATAAAACATGGGGAATTAACCACTCTCCATCATCATCCAAGTGCAAGGGCTGCTCTCCAACATTCAAGATCAAGCTCAAGATCTTCAAGAAGGTCCAACTTTCTCAAACTCTCTCTTGAATTCTCTTGAATTCCCAATAACTTGTTTTCTTACTTAGCACTTTTATCATCTCATCCCACACATCCTAATATACTTTTTATTTAGTATTATTGCACATCTCTTATTTTCATATAAATAAAAACCCAAAAAAAACAAGAAAAAGAGGGTTTGATCATAAATTCCAAATAGGGATTCTCACACTTTTTCCACATTTTTCTCACAACTAAAACACCTTTTCTACACACACACACACACACTTACAAATAAGAGATACCACATTTGGATTTATGGGATAAACCCCACCCCTTTGCTTTGTATGCGAACTATGTGGACTTTGATGCCTTTATAGGCTACGTAGGCGCCTCGGGGTAAAACCCGAGACTCGAGTCCTTTCTCTCACTTTTTTTCTCATTTCCTATTTTCTCTAAATCCATTTTTCTTATGTTATACATATATTTGTTCTTAGTGACGTATTATCTCATATGCGTTATCGTTCCTTTATAACAATCAACGTAGGGTTAACCGCGTAAATCTTATTTTTCTAATATTACTTTTATAATATTCCTATGGATGACTCGCTTTATCTTTTCCATGATACAAGCCGAGGATTCCTACCTCCATTCTATATATATACACATGCACACATCTCACCGGGGGGGGGGGGGGGGCATAAAGGAAAATAGCAAATATTCATGAGAGATCGAAAGGGCGGAATGCGTGGCTAACACCTTCCCATTTCGTAACAAAGCCTCCGAACCCTTTCTGAATCATTTGGTTTCGCACGCACCAGTATGTCTTTGGATGCCATCCTTCGGGGTGGCTTCCCCTTTTTCTTTTGTCTGTTTTGAGTAAAATAGACTGGCGACTCTGAATCTCTCTACATTTTTCACACCTCACAAAATCGACGCCGGCCTAAGCGCTCTCCCGAGAGGGGACGCGCGGGACCCGAAGGATTCCTCCTCCCTCCGCGACGGGGATCGACGGGGATGGCCACAGTTACCCTCATAAATTTCACCAAATTAATGATGTTTAAGGTCCGAGGTCATCCAATTGTTATGTTTCACCTCAAACCTTATCACAAAATTATGATGTTTAAGGTCTGAGTTCATCAAACCAAGATGCTACCCTCATAAATTTTCACCAAATTAATGATGTTTAAGGTCTGAGGTCATCAAACTAAGATGTTTCACCTCAGATCTTGTCACCAAATTATGATGTTTAAGGTATGAGGTCATCAAACTAAGATGTTATCCTCATAAGTTTCACCAAATTAATGATGTTTAAGGTCTGAGGTCATCAACCTAAGATGTTACTGTCATAAATTTCACCAAATAAATGATGTTTAAGGTCTGAGGGCATCCAATTATGATGTTTCACCTCAAACCTTATCCCTAAATTATGATGTTTAAGGTCCGAGGTCATCAAACCAAGATGTTACCCTCATAAACTTTCACCAAATTAATGATGTTTAAGGTCCGAGGTCATCAAACTAAGATGTTTCACCTCAGACCTTGTCACCAAATTATGATGTTTAAGGTCTGAGGTCATCAAACTAAGATGTTACCCTCATAAATTCCACCAAATTAATGATGTTTAAGGTCTGAGGGCACCAAACTATGATATTTCACCTCATAAATTTCACCAAATTATGATGTTTAAGGTCTGAGGTCATCAAACTAAGATGTTACCCTCATAAATTTTCACGAAATTAACGATGTTTAAGATCTCAGGGCACCAAACTATGATATTTCATCTTAGACCTTGTCACCAAGTTATGATTTTTTAAGGTCTGAGGTCACCATATAATGATGTTACCTCATAATTTTACCATTAAAGCAGTCCAAAGAAAGTATTGACACATGAACTTCTCTTCTCATTAATATTCTCTTCATAAAATGATACGTTTACGTAGAAACAATTGCAACATCATATGTAGTACTTCTTTAGGTGATCAGCATTCCATGGATTGGAGAAATGTTACCCTTCTAGATTTTCTAGCCGGTAGGTACCGGGTACAACCTCATCGACTATTTTGTAAGGACCATGCCAATTCGTGTGAAGATTGTTTGTCTTCTGCAATGTCTTCTTCAATACCAGGTCTCCTATAGCTATAGGTCTTGATTTCACCCTTTGATTGTAGAAATTTGTTATTCTCTACTGGTAGTCTGCCTGTCTGATCTCAACGTCTTCTCTTCTTTCCTCAATCAAATCTATGTCATGTCTTATCTCTTCCCCATTCTTCTCGGGGTCATAGATCTGAACTCTCTGAGTCGGGAGTCGTACTTCTATTGGTATGACGACTTCTGAGCCATGTGCTAACATAAACGGGGTCTCCCCCGTTGGTGTCCAAGTCGTTGTTCTGTAGGCCCATAACACAGTATAAACCTCTTCTATCCATCTCCCCTTAGCTTCTTCCAACCTCTTCTTAATCACATCAAGGATTGTTCGGTTTGTGACTTCGGTCTCATCGTTTGCCTGAGGTCGACCAGGAAAAGAGAAAAATTACTTGATCCTGGCCCTCTCACAGTATTTCTATAAGGAATAATTCTTAAATTGGGTTCCGTTGTCTGAGTTGAAGGTGTTCGGAAGGCCATGTCTGCATATGATGCTCTTCCAAATGAATTGGAAGGTCTTCTTCTCTATAATCGTGATCATCGGCTCAACCTCTACCCATTTGGAGAAGTAACTAATTGCAACTATCAAAAATCAATAATTGTTCACAACACTTGGCAATGGTCCTACCAAGTCAATCCCCCATATAGTGAAAGGGTAAGGAGAACTGATTGACATCATAGGTTGATGAGGTTGATGCGGGATGGTGGAGAATCTCTGGCACTTGTCACACCTCTTCACGTAGGCTGCAGCATCTTTGGCCAAGGTCAGCCAGCAGTATCCCTACGTGATTATCCTATTGGCTAAAGGTCTCCCTCCTATGTGATGCAAGAACCCTCGTGTACCTCCTATAGGACGGCGGGGACCTCCGTAGGGTGGACACATCTGAGAAGAGGTAGTAGAAATACTTTCTTATATAAGACATCCCCTATTATTGAGAACTTTGCGACTCTGTATCTCAACTTCCTCCTTTCTAAATTGGACTCTATCATCTCTCCCTCTCTAATATATTTGATAAGGGAGTCCATCCATGATTTCCCTAGATTCAATTTGAGGCAAAAACTGGAAACCTCTTCTTCCTCAATGTTCGGTTTGAGCCGGATCTCGACTGGTACTATCCTTTTGATGCCTGTCCTAGTTGTTGAAGCCAACCTTGCCAGTGCATCTGCATGAATGTTGTTTTGTTGAGGTATTCTCTTCATCTTCACCTCTTCGAAGCCTTCTAGCGTCGTTCTTACCCTCTTCAGGTATTTAACCATCCTTTCATATTTAGCCTCATATACTCCAAGTACTTGGTTGACAAACAACCTCGAGTCACTATGAAGTAAGAGTCGGTCAACTCTAAGGGATTTTACCAAAGAGAGGCCTGCTATCAAGGCCCCATATTCTGACTCGTTGTTCGATGCTTTGAAATTACACCTTAACGCATATTCAACATCGATACCATCCGGATCTTACAATATCAACCATGCACCGCTTCCACTTTCGCAAGAAGACCCGTCAACGAAGAGGTTCCAGACATTTTTATTCGAAGACAAGTTCCCCTATAACAGGGATCCTTACTTAAAAAGGTACCTTTCTTCCCCATTCTCAGCTAATCCTCTTCTAGCTCTGCTGGACACAACCTCTTCTAGCTCTCGAAAGACGTTATAGCTTGATCCCTCTGTAATCTCTAGATTATTCTCAACCTCAGCCTCTTCCCATGTGAATTTAGCAACAAAGTCTACGAGTTTTTACCCTTTAATGGCCACCCTGGGTTGATAAATAAGGTTATACTCTCCCAACTCGATGGCCTAGGTCATCAATCTGGTCGAATTCTCTGGTTTGTGGAGGACTTTCCTTAGTGGGGAGTCAGCTAGGATGACTATAGAGTGGACTTGGAAATAGGTGTTCATCTTGCTGGAAGCGTGTATCAATGCGTAGGGTAACTTATCCATCCGAGGATAGTTCTGTTCGGACCCTTGAAGGGCTTTACTATTGAAGTATACAGGTGTCTGTACCCCATCGTCTTCCCGTACTATGGATGCACTTATAGCTGACTCTGAGACTGCTAGATAGACATATAACTTCTCCCCTGGAATGGGCCGGGATAAGAGGAGGGAGTGATCCGAGGTAGGACTTGAGCTCTTGAAAGGCCTTGTCACACTCTTCGTCCCACTCGAAGGCCTTTCTTAGCACTTTGAAAAATGGAAGACACTTGTCCGTGGCTCTGGAAACAAACCTGATGAGTGCTGCAACTCTTTCAGTGAGCCTCTGAATGTATTTTATGCTTCTTGGTGTCTTCATGTCAAGAAACTTTCCAACTCCTACTTCGAAGACACACTTGGCAGGATTGAGCTTCATCTTGTATAAGTCCAAGGTGTCAAAAGTTCTCTCCAGGTCGGCTACATGAGTGAAGGCCTTCAAGCTCTTTGTCAACATATCATCTACGTATACCTCCATGGTCTTGCCAATTTGATCTTGATACATCTTATTTACAAGACGTTGATATGTGGCCCCTGTATTCTTCAAGCCTGTAAGGACATATTTGTCCATTGTCAATTTGTATGTCATACGCCGTTACACCGTTGAAGAAATTTAAGATCGCATCTACATCAACAGATTCGAATATCAAAGCATCTTCAACATCATAACCTCTGCGAGAATGAACTTGGTAAAGTTTTGTTTTTAAGTCCCTTAAAGTTTCATACTTAGAATTGGGAAACTTTAATAATATATTTTTATATATAAAAAAAAAAGTACCCCGGATCGGTCCGGACATATTAAAAACGAACTGATCCGTCCCGGATCGATCCGCCATCAAATCAGACCGATCGGCTTTGCATCAGAAACACAATACCCCGGATCGAAGCCAAATTGAAGAAGCCTTTTTTAAAAACAAACCGATCCGCTCCGGACCGATCCGACATGAAAAGCGGACTGATCCGGTCTTGATAATCATGAACAGTTCCGTGAGATTTTTTAACACCAACTCAAATTTCCTATATATATTCCTATTTCGGTGGTGTATTTTTCAAGTCTATGAGAAAACGTTTCTAAGAGTTCAAACACAACAAGACTTCGATTTTTGATGTGCCAAACGTCTTTTTTATTCACACACAAAAATCCCAATTATTTTTGTGAATCTTTTAGAACCCTAGAACACAAGCTTTACTATTGTTCAACCTTTGTTGGAGATCTTTGCAACCGAGGGCTGCGTGTCATTGCTGAGGGAGTCTCTACAAAGTGTTATGGCTGCGTGTAATTAAGGAGAGCTGCGGTTCTTCCTTTGTTGTTTGGGCTACGAGTCCTTGGAGGGTGCTGCTTGTATTCTCTTGTTGATTTCAAGACTGCATGTCTTTGTGAGTTGGCTGCGCGTTGATCCATTGTAGATTTCTCTATGTAATTGCAAGTTGCGATTTATATATTCATAGTGAAATAAAGGTTTTACCCGAGAGGTTTTTTTTCCTGAAATTCGTGTCTCAGCATATTTACTGTGTTGCATGCTATATTTTTTATGGGTTGATTTAGATGTATGTTTAAGGGCTGTATTTATTTGATTTAAAAGTAGACTCTAATTAAATAAGGGTTACTTGAAAACTTGAGAATTTAATTTAATCAGTTATCACACAGCCTCATCTTTTCAAATTGGTATCAGAGCAGGTTACGGTAATTTATCGCGTATTCCTATTTTCCGCAAAATCGTGTGATACTGATTTTTTTTGAAAAATCAGTTTTGTGAAAATTCACATTTTTTTCTTATGGAGCACTTATATAATCAGATGCCTATTTTTGACGGGTATATTTATGTCTACTAGAAAGCTCATATGAAATCGATTTTAAAATCTATTGATGAGCGTGTTTGGTTGCTTTGCGAAAATGGTTGGACTCCTCCCACGGTCACAGTTAATAATGTCACCTCTCTAAAACCCGTGTCAGCATGGACTAAAGATGATTATAAATTGTCCAATTTTAATTCTCGTGGTTTGAGTGCTATTTATGGAGCTGTTGCTCCTGATGAGTTTCGTCGAATTATGACGTGCACCACGTCTAAAGAGGATTGGGATGTTTTGAAATTGACACATGAGGGTACGAACGCGGTTAAAAAATAAAAATTACAAAATTTGGCCACCCAATTTGAGAATATCACCATGTCTGAGTCCGAATGCTTTGATGAATTTTATGCACGTTTGTCGCACATTGTTAACACATGTTTTAATTTGGGTGAGGTGATTGATAACATGCGTGTCGTTAAAAAGATTTTGAGATCTCTCCCAAAGCGCTTTATTCCTAAAGTGACTGTTTTGAACTCTTTGGGAAATTTGAAATCCCTTAAGTTGGAAGAACTTGTAGGAAATCTTCAAACCTATGATAATGACATGTTTCCCAAAACCATTAAGGCTAAGGATAATTGCATTACTTTAAAGACTCATTATAAGAAAATGAATGAAAAAGTTTGTGAGTCTGATTCTGAGGGAGACTTTGATTTTAATGATATGGCCTTGTTTGCAAAGAATTTTAAAAAGTTTCTCAACATGAAGAAAAATAATTTTTCCAATAAAAATAGATTTTTTGAGAAAAATAAAAAGAAAGGAAAGGCCAAAGAAAGCGATGAGAGGGAAAAAGCGAATGACTCTGATGAGGAGTGTGAGGAAGATTTCGAGAATGTGACTTGTTTTGAATGTGGGGGTAAGGGGAATAAGTCGTTTGAGTGTCCTACGTGGCTTAGAAAGAAAGGAAAGAAAATATCCATGCCTACCACACTTAGTGATTGTGAGAAAGAGGAGGGAGATGAGTCCGATAAAGGTTTAGCACATGGGATGGTTATTGCTTTTTATAGTCACGTGAGCACACCAACTTTATCTTAAGAGAGTGCACACGAGAGCGATGATAGTGATTTGGGTTCTTAGAGTGAGGGAGAAAGCGAAAGTGAGAGTGGAGATGATAGTGAGCTCCAAAAAGATTTTAAATCTTTGTACACCGAGACCTTGAAAACAAAGAAGTATAATCGAGATTTAGGTCGTCGGGTTTTAGATTTGGAGAGAGAGAAGGAGGATTTGGGAAATGAGAAGTGTGATTTGACCAACACGTTGTCTAGTCTGACGACACTTGTATCCCAACTCGAGAGTGATCTCGAACGTGCTAGGGAGGTCAAAGTCAAGTTTGAGAACGCACCTAAGAAGGTTGAAAAGGTGGTTCTTAAGGGTAAAGGTGGGAAGTTAGGAATAAGTCATGACGGTGCTTCTACTTCCCAATTAGCACCTGAGCCGGTTCCCACTTTAGTGACAGTTTCTCATGTGTCTCACCCTAATCCACCTAGGAGTCCCATTCATATTAGGAGAGATCGTCCTAGAGTTTTTGAGAAAGGTGTTCCTAGGCCTATTTATGTTTGTTCCCATTGCAAGAGGAGAGGACACCCTAGGGAATTTTTCTTTAAGTTAGGTTATGTGTCACGTTTTGCTTCTACACATGTTTCTGGCACACATGCACCCACACATGACACTTTACATGCTCCCGGAGACTAAATGAGAGAGTTTTCACATTTAGTTTATAAAGTTAAGTTTTTGGTCAAAACTTCACAAGATTTGATGGAGGTTTTTCATAAGTTGTCACCATCTTTGGAAAACCCCTTCGCACCTAATGATTGAGGTTTGAATTGTTTACTAGCATAGGGTGACTTTCATGATGACATAGTTTGCATATTGCTAGTATGTATCATTTTTGTATAGAATTTTTCTTTCGAAATTTTTTTAAAAAATATAAAAAGATTTTATTTTGATAAAATTTTGATAAAATCCAAAAAGATTTTTGTATTTTGTTTGCACCATTTATGGATGGAGACTTAGGATGACCGAGTCACAACATCATTCCATTATTTTCATGTGACTATTTGATAGTGTTTTAAGACAATAGGTCAATTCATCCATGTGCTTTATAATGTTTGGAGTCATTAAGATGTAATTAAGTGTTACTTCCTACATGTTTGACTCATGTTTCCTTTATTGCACACATGCACGGATTTGTTTGATTATTGTGCTTGAAGTTGGGTGTTTTCACTTCAATCCTGTCCTTTAAAACGAACCAAGTGCGATAAATTTTGATAAGGAAATTGTGCATCTAAAAACCGTTTTGTGAGTTTGTGTGTTTTGTTTAAAAAATGGGGAAGGGCTGAGAAAGGTTCATTTTGCCTTTGCGAATACTAAGCCACCGTTAAATTGGACCTAAAAAATGGAGGAATTTTATTATCTGGGGTCCAAATAGGTTAAAAGAGCCAGAAAAAATTTAAAGGCAATAAAAAGAAATTCATGCCAAATATGGGCCATTTAGGTTTTTGCACTAATTCTCCAAAGTTTAAGAATTTAGTTTATACACCACTAAAAGAAAATATATATGAGGGTGTTTGGTTGGAGATTTTAAACAGGTTTGCATGTCCTTGAAAATCTTGAAAAAGCGCTAAACTGTTTTGGACGTTATTGGTGTGGAAATCATTTAGACTTTGATTTGTTGATTTGCATAAGACGATGTCATTTAAATTCAACAAATTTTTACACCTAAGGATACTTTTGATGTTCATTCGTTAGGAGTACACATATGCATCGTGCACATATGATTGATTGAGTTTATTTACCTATCGAATGTGTTCACACCCATTCATTCCATTTCCATGACTTGGTTGTTTGAGTCTAAATCCATGGTGTGATTTTTGTAGAATATTTTTTTTTCAAATGTAACTTATTTTTGTATGAAAAAATGAAAAATGAAAAATAGTTTGTGCATTTGTTTCTGACCATCTCCTTGCAAGAGCACATTTCCCATAGTATTTGATGCCTTGCTTTGTGTACCGTGACACCCCAATTTTGCTTATTTGATTCATTCTTCTCATTTCTCTATTTGGGGACATCATAAAAAGGGGGAGAAAGAATTATCATATTATGGGGGAGTTTGAATTTTGGGGGAGTTTTTGAGATTTAGCTTCTGTTTTTCTCATAAATTGGTATCTTTGTTTATCTCATTTCAAACACGATATGTCACGTGGTATTTGCTTTGTCTCATGTGTGTAGGTACGAAGATTGAAGATCAATATGTTGCACACCCTGATGAGAAAAGCTTTGAGCTTTGATGATTGCTGAAGATTGAAGAACAAGTGATGAAGATTTAAACATTTGTATCTTTCCATCTTTAGGGTTCATGGAAGGGTCGATTTGTATAGGTCATTAGTTGATAATTCGGATATGTTTTATGTATGTACCAGAATATACATAGGGGGAGATTTGTAAGGGAATTTTTGTCTATTGTCAGTATGTATGTCGTACGCCGTTACACCATTGAAGAAATTCAAGATCGCATCTACATCAACAGATTCGAATATCAAAGCGTCTTCAACATCATAACCTCTACGAGAATGAACTTGGTAAAGTTTTGTTTTTAAGTCCCTTAAAGTTTCATACTTAGTATTGGGAAATTTTTATAAAATGTTTTTATAAAAAAAAGTAAGTTTTTTTAAGCAAAATGAAGTTTTTTAAAAGAATTTTGATTTCTGGTAAACCGGACCGATCCAGACATATTAAAAAAGAACCGATCCGTACCGGTCTGATCCACTTTGCATCAAAAACAGAATACCCTGGATTGAAGCCAAACCGAAGAAGCCTCTTTTAAAAATGAATCGACCCGCTCCGGACCGATCCGTCATGAAAATCGGACCGATCCGGTCTTGATAATCACGAACAGTTCCGTGAGATTTTTTACCACCAACTCAAATTTCCTATATATATTCCTATTTCTGTGGTGTATTTTTCAAGTCTTTGAGAAAACGTTTCTAAGAGTTCAAACACAACAAGACTTAGATTTTTGATGTGCCAAACATGTTTTTGATTCACACACAAAAATCCCAATTACTTTTGTGAATCTTTTAGAACCCTAGAACACAAGCTTTGCTATTGTTCAACCTTTGTGGGGAGATCTTTGCAACCGAGGGTTGCGTGTCATTGCTGAGGGAGTCTCTACAAAGTGTTATGGCTGCGTGTCATTAAGGAAAGCTGCAGTTCTTCCTTTGTTGTTTGGGCAGCGAGTCCTTGGAGGGTGTTGCCTATATTCTCTTGCTGAGTTCAAGACTGCGTGTCTTTGTGGGTTGGCTGCGTGTTGATCCATTATAGATTTATCTATGTAATTGTAAGTTGCGATTTATATATTCATAGTGAAATAAAGGTTTTACTCGAAAGGGGTTTTTTCTTGAAATCTGTGTCTCAGCATATTTACTGTGTTGCATGCTGTATTTTTGATGGGTTGATTTAGATGCATGTTTAAGGGCGGTATTTATTTGATTTAAAAGTAGACTCTAATTAAATAAGGGTTACTTAATTTAATCAATTATCACACAGCCTCGTCTTTTCAAAGCCGAAGGGCATGAATTTATAGCAATATGTCCCCTTATCTGTGATGAAGGCTGTCTTCTCTGAGTCTTAAACATCCATGAAGATCTGATTATAGTCTGAATATGCATCCATGAAGCTCATAAGCTCATGCCCTGCCATGACATCTACCATCTGATCAATCTGAGGTAAGGGATAATTGTCTTTTGGGCAAGACTTGTTCAGGTCGGTGAAGTCTACACACATCCACCATTTTCCATTGGCTTTAGGCACAATGACGGCGTTTGATAACCACTCGAGGTATATGACCTCCCTGATGAATTCTGCCTCTTCCAACTTTCTGACCCCTTCCCTGATGACGTCATACTTTTCTCTGGAGTAAACTCTTTGCCTTTGTTTGATTGGATTAGTATCCTCTGCCACTTTGAGTTTGTGGCACATAACCTCTGGGTCGATGCCAGACATGTCTGCGTGGCTCCAAGCAAAGACACTCTGCCTCTTTTTCAAAAATCTTATCAGCTCTTCCTTGATCTCCGATTTTAAGGCCTTGCCGATTTGGACAGTTTTTTTCGGTTCGTCCACATTGAGGACGATGAATTCTACCTCTTCCGCAGCCTCTCCCTTCTTCAATTTTGTTTCATCCCTAGGATCAAGTGTGTCAATGTTATATGTGGTAGTTTCCCTCTTATGGGCCTCTCGCTCTTTGGCTGAGTTGAAGTAGCATTCTCGTGCTATGGTTTGGTCACCCTGCACTTCCCCTACCCCATAGGGGGTCAGGAATTTAAGCATTTGGTGGACCGTCGATGGCACAACCTCAAATTCGTTAAGGGATACTCTTCCTATGATGAGGTTATAGGCCGAGAAGACATTTTCATCCATCACGAAAAATTAATCTTCCGGATCAATCTCTTAGGCCACTCGTCTCCCATTCGTACATCCATCTCATACATGCCCAATGGATGGACCTTCTCACCACTAAATACCATCAATAGATGATGATAGGGTACTAGCCTAGCTCTATTGAGGCCAAGGCTCTTAAAGCAGGGCCAGAACATCACGTTCGCTGAACTTCCCCCATCTACGAGGATTCTCTGTACCTCACATCCGTGCACTCTTGTTGTTATTACCAAAGCGTCATCATGCGGAGCTAAGATACCTTTGAAATCAAGTTGGGAGAGCCCAAATATAAGAGTATCATATCCACCTTCTTCCTTTTCTACTTATCCTATGAAGAAGCCAGATTCACAACCTCTACTTTGGTCACTGACTTAGCCTCGGCCACATGAGCTTTACGGTCGGCTACTTCAGAGCCACCCCCTGCTAGTCCTCCACATATGATGTTAACACCAAAGGAGATCATTCCAACCCTCTTCATAGGGGCATTTTTGTCCTTAGGTGGGAGGTCTGGATCATCCTCATCATCACCATCTGAGTCCTCGTCTCTCCTTGCTGGGGTTTTATCTCGACAACTGTCGTTTCTCTTTTTTTTAGGGCCATCTCTTCCCCTCTTAGGAGCCTTACCATCAGCGTACTTCCTCAATTTTTTGAACTTTAACATCTTCTTGATTTCATCCTTTAAAGCGAAGCACTTATCTGTCACATGGTCGTGGTCTTGATGGAACTCACACCACAGGTTATTGTTCCTCTTATGCGGAGGAGCCTTCAGCTTCTTCGGCCATCTCAGAGATGGATCATTCTTGATCTCGTTGAGGATGTGTTCGCAGTTCACAGTTAGAGGAGTATAATGTGGCAATTTGTCATTTGCAGACCTCTTTTTTCCATCTTTGTTTCTTTCGAACTTCCCGCTGCCACTTCCATTCTCATCCTCATACTTTGCAGCCATAGCCTCTTCAGCGTTCATGACCATTCCTGCAGTTGCCAATAGCTCTTCCATGGATTTGGGGGGGTCTTACGCAAGCTTTCATAGCAACTTCCCCTTCTGGAGTCCTCTAATGAGGGTTTTCATGGATGTATTCTCTTCATATATTCAACCTTCAGTTTTTCTTTATTGAATCTAGTAATGTAGTCTCTTAGGCTCTCGTTCTTACCTTTCTTGACATACAACATATGGGTGGTTGAGGTCTTACCCTAAAATAGAAATTATGAATGAACCATTCAGCCAAGGCCTTAAAGTTCTCAATTGAGTTCCTCGGAAGAGAGGTAAACCGGATGTGTGCAGCTCTCGTCAGGGTCCCAGAGAAAGCCCGTCACTTCATCTCATCTGGGATAGAATAAATATCCACTGCAGACTAGTACATATCGATATGATGTACAAGGTTGGTACTACCATCATACTTTGGAGACACCATAGGTGGCTTGAACTTGGCAGGGGTTGGGAAGCTCACTATCCTGGCCACGAATGGGGAGCCCTCTGATAAACCTCTTCGCAGTGGGTTTTGGCTTTTGATGAGGTCCCATATTTTATCTTTAAGACATTGAATGGAATCATTCCATGGCTTTGCAACGTCAGCCTGGCCGAGGTTGTCCCTGTCCACATCCAAGTGGTGGAATGAGGGTTCCCCGGCCGCCGCACAACGTTGATTGTTGACCTCCTCTTAATCCATGTCTCGGCCTTGCTGGGGTCTGCCATGATGGGATTGGGCATAATGAGGCCGATGTTCTCCCTCTTCCCTTTGTGAGCCTGTTACACTTCTTGATCTGTATAACCTCTGCCTCAGGTAATTAATTGGGCCGAGCCTTTCAAAGGCCGACCCTCTGCTCAAGCGATGAAAAGCTGATCCTATTTGTTGGGCACCACCATCTCTTATGTCCCCACAACCTCGGCTTTGGTGGATAGGACGTACAGTGTTGTTCGAAACCTCATACGATTCCCAACAACCCTTTGGAGCATCTTCTACCTCCATATCGTCATACATATGTTCTGGCCAAGGGGGTCCTTGCCTCCCCAGATGTAAACGCCTAGGGTCAGCAACATCCCTCCTTCGTTGAGGTGTAGGTTGGTCTTTTCGCGGTGCCTAGGGTGGTCCCCTGGCTTCAGGATGGGGCTGAGCGACTGTCGGAGTAATCATCTTCGGTGAGACCCCAGGTGGACTCATCATATTTTGATTAAGCTGTGCAAACTGCTCCTTCATCGCTTGTTGCATTGCAGCCAAGGACTTCAAGGCTGTAGATAACTCATCCATTTCGAATAGGGTAGTGCATGGCTGGAAGTATGTCCTCCAGCCTCAGATGGTAGAGGAGGTGGGGGCAACTTTGGTGCCATGTGTTAAAACTTAAGAGCTGATGAAGAACATGAGCTTAGTACCTTTTAAGACCTCCTTCAATGGTGAAACAAGTCCACGCAATATGTGAGGCCTGATTCACCACCAGATTCTTCGGTGAGGTTAAGCAGCAAAAGAGGAAGAGATAGCTTCTCGTTCCTATAGACGATGCCAAAATGATGATGCTATAATCAACACCACCCGTCAAGGTGTTTGTAAGCTCAAATTAATTATAACAATGGTAGCACAAGTGTATGCTAAATACAAGAGATTGAGATGAGGAGAAGAGGATGAACACTAGCATATAAATGGTTAAGATAATTAGGCCTACATCCACTATGCAAGTGAGTGAGTAAGGTCAATAAAAGAAGGTATTAACAGTCATGGATACAATCTCTCAAGCTTTCTCTCTCCTTTATATAATTTGACAGAGTTTCAACTAGGGTTGTCATTTCAAATCCTTCTCAAGGTAGGAGAAGACAAGTATATATAGTGCTTGAGGGGTGTAATGTACCCCCCATGCATGCAATGAGCATGTGTGTGATGATCTAGCTAATCTAATGAAGACATCTGTCACTGTCACATGTAGAGAATGATGATGAAATATTCCCCCACGTGAGGGGATTGATTTAGTTACAACTGATTTTGTACACACATTCCCATCCTTGCATATTCTTATAAATCCTCAGCCTTATCCTTGTCTGGTACAACCTCGACCTCGAAGAGTATGAGGTTGGTGAAATCTTACTATTGCTTGTTCCGAGGTTACTCATGATGAACTCGACCAGGTTGGCAGGCCGAGGTTAGGTAGGAGAATTTATAACGTCGGCCAGGGTTGATGATGACGTTTCCAGATGATTATCCCCATGTAACATTACTGATTTTGATCGATGACTGTAACGTCTGTTGGGGCATACGGTGATGATGAAGGGTTGTTGAACCCATGAGCCCTTCCTAGCCTCGGCTGGTTCCCAGCGGAGGTTGGTGCATGAGGTAGATGTGATGTCGGCTATGGATGACCTAATGGATAACAAACCCCATGAGTCATGAATACTTCGGATGTTTCCGGATTGAGTGGTAACTAGTAACGTTAGCCGTAGCCGACCTTATTTTGGATGAGATCGCTGATCATCAGTATTGAGCGCTTGTTACCTCGGCCATAATGCTGGCCGAGGTTAGTGCCTCCGAGCTGTTAGGTACGCTTTGGGCATATCAAATACCATCCACATATACATAATAATCATCCCAATCCAGGTTATAGAGAATTTCATCTTTAGTACGACTTTTAATTCTTGGCCTGGATATGTGCCACAAGCGTTTATGCCACAAGTAAGATAATTTTTCATTATTTAATGCACATTTCATTCTAACATTAGGGTTCAAGGATATTAGGGATTCAAAAAATTTCTTTTCAAGATTAATTTGTTACATACCATCCATCATAAATCGAGAACCTACATGGGTACAAATTTTAATCAAACTAAAATTGTTATTCTTGAATTCAACGATAAAACCATCAAGGGCGAGTTTAGATGAAGAAACTAAATTCCTAGAAATTAAAGGAACGTAAAGTGTCTCTAGCAAATATAAGCAAAAACTAGAATTTTAAATTAAACTAAGTACTCCTACAACTTCTATCTTAGCCCTTGCTCGATTTTCCATGTAGAAAAATGGATCATTGAGGTTTATTCTGCGTATTGAATGGAATCTCTGGATCGAATTAGAAACACGACACATAAAACCAGAGTCAATCCACTAAGTATTAGAAAAAACATTAATAAGGTTTGATTCGTAACATATAAAATCCATATGCTTACCCGTTTCTCAAACTAAGCCTCGTATTTCTAACAATCCTTCGAGAAATGGCCCTTCTTTTTACATAAGTGAAACATGTGCTTCTTTTCATTCTTACAAATAGATGTTGAAGGTTCTACATGATGAGACAGGTCAGGACTGTGCCTAATGCCGTTTCCATTATTCTTCTTGTATCCATCTCCTCTGACCATCATGTTATCCACATGTCATTTCATTCCAAATAGCTGGTACCATCAAATTTCGGATAGTTGGAAGTATGCAAATGAAATATTATGGGGAACTGCAATAATTTAACAATGTTCATGAGTTAATAATATACAAACATCACAATAATTTTGCAAGGGGTTGAATATTGAATTGTTTACTTAAATATAATTTGGTAGATCATTTTAAATAACTCCAATAATATGGCATCTGTATTTGACATCGCATAATATTGATATTGCAAAACTACAATACTTATTTATTTTCAATAATCACGGTCCCTTGGTTGTGGCATATGTGTTTGTTGTCTCACAATTTTCTAAATATGATTACATGAACTTTAGTATCAATAATTTAGTATTCACACAAAGGTCTAATGTTATAAAATCTATATTACAGCATGTGTTAAGATTTTATCTAATTTTAAAATGAACGTCATGAGAATAACATAATGAGTATGAATGCAATATTCTCACATACAAATCTCAGCTTTGCTTTTGATTCTACTAGAATGAATATTCACTTATTATCATTAAATAATACATATAATATTCATTGCTATCAACTATAATCTGTATTTTATAACTAACACAATCATGTATGAACATTAAACAAAGTACCTCAAAACAAAACTCACCGTATAGTGATTAAAATTACATAATACTGGATTTTTGTCAAAGTGGAAAATTGACTTATTACTATTTAATTGAAGTAAATCAGTACATAAACTCAAAGAAATTCGCAAAATATTAAAATTAATTTTCTCGAGAGATATGGGCCTTTATATATTACAAAAAATGGCAAAAAAAGGGTTTTGAGGCCCTAAACAACATCAAATGGCAAAAAAAACATATTGTATAATGGCCAAAGCTGTTAGTACTGATCTTTGGCCCGTTTCCAGTCAATCCACAAAGTTTCAAAGAAATAAGAGAGTAAATTTTTTAAAACATGATTCACTGTGGCAAAAATCGTAAAAAAAAAAGGCGCATAAACTGTTTTTTGCATGATTAAAAAATTTTATTCGAATAATTTCAAAATAGTTTTATATTGATATTAGAATCATTATTGGTTTTGTTTTATCACATATGAGACATAAACATGATGAAACATTAATAGGACTGATTAGACATTAATATTGTCATCAAAAACTATTTTTCTTCTTAGTGGGAATAAACTATTTTTTTCTGATTTTTTGAGCATATAGAAAACATTCATATTACCATAAATATTTATAATGAAAAGCATAAGATCATAAACCAGGCATTTAGCAATATCACCCCTTCACGATGAGAAAATGTCGGTTGTCTAGTGCCATTAATAGCGTTATGTATGGGCCCGTTAATGGTGCTGCTGCATGTTGATTGACCCTTTATTTATTTGTGTGTTTTGCTTAAGCATGTTAGGTGATGGACTCCTATGGACTTATTGATAGAGGCATCAGATAGACATCGAGGGTAGTTACCTTCATGCGAAGTAATATCTATTGAGTAAGAACTAACGTAGTTTACATATAAACATTTGATAATAAGCTCGATGTTATGTAAAATGCATCTTATGCTTTGTTTGTATCTTTTAGGGGTTAGTGTTGGGGTTGCATTCATACATGCGTAGGTAGTTACATCCCTGTTACATTCTAATAATTTGAAATTAAATTCTTTAAAATAGTGTAAAATTTATTTATCATAAAATTATTTAGGTTGAGAAATACATGTAGTATTGCACTTAGATAAGGGGTGAGATATTTATTGCAGGCGGGAGACAATATGTGGCATGTATTATAAATCAATTGCATGATTATTTATTGATATTGAAGTTAATTATTTCAAATTTAGGTCTCCAACCCAAATCATATTCATGGTTTACTTAGGCAGGATCAATAGGGTTGAGAAAAGATCAAACTTGCAGCTTAAGTTTGGGTAGCAGATTTCAGTCTTTAATTCTAGCATAGGTTGCTATTATTTGAGTTCGAGTTGATTTCTTTCAAGAGTTTTGTATGGTTATAATCTCAAATTTATTATTCAGTTTGTCTTTATTTAGAGTGGTAATGTGAAGATGTTTGTATGTCAGTGGGATTAATACTTATTTATGTATGTGGTCATGTCATTTCAGTTTCATATTGCATGTGCATATGGTTTAAATGTAGATTTTTTTTTTGTTTACTGTTGAGAATGATATAGATTATTCGATAAGCCCCGTCTTCGGAGTATGTATGACAAACATTTACATGAAAAATGGGAGTTGTCACAGTTATATGGGCAAAATATTTGAGGGTTTTTCTCCAAACTTTTGATTTTGTAATGGCACTAAACACTTCAAAACTATTCTCAAAGGAAAATTGTACACTTACAACCAAATTGTACAACTTTTACTTTTGTTTCTTATGTAGCACTGATCAATGTTAGAGAGAGGAAAAATAAAACACTAAAAGTGTGGTCCTGTAGGATCATTTATAGGAGCTTGACTGATGGAGTTTAGATATGATATTTTCTTATTAGCCCTATTAAAATAAAATTTCCTCAAAAGGTTATATTCATACGTGTAATAAATATTAACTATATATTTTTCTAATAAGACTTATTGGAGAAAAAATATCATGTCATAGAGCTCGTTCGATAAAAAACTATCGAACCTATTTGACTAAGCACTTAGTTTTCTGGGTCAAATTATTCATGCCACATGGACCAATGAGATAGTGACACCTGTCCTCATAAGTATACGTATCAGCATTTCAATTATATGTGATCTTCTATAGAGATACTTGGTCAGCATACCGTCCGACTGAACCATCAGGAAGGAGAAATGTCATTCCCATGAGAAGTATCAAAGTCATTCCACACGTTACCTAGAAGATCAATAGTCTCATTCATTGTGTATATGTGTAAATGCCTGAATATATAAAGGTATTACACCTCTTAGTTTCTAGGACCATTATAAATATCTCATTTCCCTTAGCTCAAGGAACAAATCAAGGTCATGTAAGCAAGATTATCCAAAAGTTATATAGAACTTCCCACAACAGTATTACCATAACCGTGGATGTGGGCATTCCCTTAGCTGAACCATCTAAAAAATCTTTGTTGTACTTTATTATCTTTTTTATTTTTCTTATTGTTACTTAAATAATTATCTATGATTACATAATTGGTATTTTGTAGCTAGGATAAAATCTATGATAATTTTGGACATTAACAGATTAGCTCCATTTGTGGGAACGACACCTTTTTATCGTTATCTACCCATCATATTCACTTTTTCATCTTGGACACTTTCTAAAGGATGTCTAATGTTCCTAAAAGAAGCCTTGTAGTTAAAGGAAATACTTTTGACCCATCATCTCCTCCTAGCATAGCAAATTTTCAAGGATTCTTACTCTATCTTGCCAAAGGGCAGGAAGAAATGCAAGAGTTAGTAAGGTAGTTAGCTCAAGCATTGCAAGACAAGTTTACTACTGCACCATCCTGAAGAACCATGTTGTCGTCTACTCCCATAAATGATAGAAGTAGTTATTCCAGATCCTTCCATGATAGATCTTATCACCCAAGAGCAACATTGTCCATACGATCTATCGATTACTATAATGGTCGGTCTTTCACTTCTGAGAAACCGAGGGTGATGGAATGTTTGAGAAAATCCTTTGCTTTTGATCGTCTTTATCCCTGAGAAACCAGAGGTCATCACAGAGAACTGGTACAAACGCGCGAGCACGGAGAAGTGTCAGTAAGGTCAAAAGAAAGAAGTAGAGGACCTGTGCATGCTAAGAAGACTTCTTACGAAGAGAGATCAACAAAAATGAACAGTAAGATCAACAAAGCCACCTCAGTCAAGTCTAAACCAGATGAGCACTCTTGGAGGGGATAAATATAGAGATTGGAAGATCATTTGGGAGAAACGTCTAAGACCACGAATCTTCTACAAAGACGTTATGTGAAAGGATCTCCTTTCATCAAGGCCATTATGGATTTCCCCAGGCCTATAAAGTTCAAACCACCTGTGATCACACCTAAATATGGTGGCAAAACTGATTTTGTCCTTCATATTTAATAGTACCAGGCTATTGTTGATATTTATTATATTCCTAATGAGATGAGATGCTGGGCCTTTTTATGTACAATCACCACTCTAGCCCCGATATGATATAATAATTTACCTCGAGGACAAATTGATAATTTTCATTAGCTCACCTAACTATTCATCAACAATTTCTTTTTTGGAGAAAAGCCAATCAAGAGGGTAGCCCATTTACTGAGTGTCGCTAGTGACCAGGAGAAAGTACCCGAGAATGTATTACTCGCTTTAATAATGAGAAGAAGTTATAGACTATGAAGAAAAAAATTGCAATTACAACATTAATGAGTGGGCTGCTTCCTGAAAAGTTGTATTATGAATTTGCGAAAGAACCTCCAAAACCATGACAGAACTGATGGCAAAGGCTGGTAAAATCAGAACGACAAAGAAGTTATGGCTGCCAAGTACTCCCCCAAGACAAAATTTGATGGCCAAAAGAGCTCTTACAAGAAGGAACCAAAAGATAAGAATGTTAAGAAGCCTAAGAAGTATAACAAATATATTCCTTTTATCAAGGTTGTAAAAAACATGGGGCGTGATCGAGGCGTGGAGGCCAAGCCTTAAGCCTTAGTAGCCTAGGCGGGCTTAGGCGTAAAAAGGTGCGAAAAGGCGTTTAGGCCTTCTTAATATATTTTAATATTTTTAACCATAAAAAGGCAATTAAAATACTAAAATTTTACATATCAGTAAAATATGTCTGAATATATGCAAATTAAAATACTATTTGATTATTTTGGATGAGATAATACTCTGGGTTGTATGAAAATTCCTTAAAAGGTGATATCGTTTCACTTAAGCATTGTTGTTTTTAGAAAAAAAGTGTGCCTTAAGGGTTTTACCAAGAATAAGGCATAAAAATCTTAAGGCGGGGCATTTCTCCCAAGCCTCAAGCCTAGGCGGGTTTGTTAGAACAATGCCTTTTACTATAGGTGTGCATCACATTTTGGAGGAGATTAGGGGCCATAAGGACATAAAATGGTCTGGGAAATTGAAATTTCCATCCAATTGAAGAGATATGTCTAAATACTGTGACTTTTATAAAGACCATGGACACACCACCGATAACTAAATTTCCCTAAAGAATGAATTTGAATATATCATTCATTGAGGAAAACTGACCAAGTTTATTGACTGAACCGAAGGACAAGACATAAGAAGAAGATCAAAGTCCCCTTGCAAAACTAAAGATACTAGGAAAAGAGGTCGAGATGATGATTCTGAGGATGACGTCGACTTGCCATAGAAACCCAGGGAGCTTGAACTTAATGTAGGTGCAATATCAGTTGGTTGTCATTTCATTGTAGGAGGAAATACTAGAGTTGTATTAAACATGGCTAGAATAATAAATACAACTAATTAAACAAAGCAAATAAGAATTAAGAAACCAACAACTAATTAACTAAGAATGGAAATTAACTAAAAATTAAGAAATCAAGTAAATAAATCATTAACTAGGTAAGGAAGACATTAAATAGTAGAAATTACTTACATAAAATGGGTAAACACTCAAACAAATGGATGAGAGGGGAAAGCTCCTCAAATTCCTCAAAGTTCTAACCCTAGAAGTGTAAAAAAAAATCAAGTCCCAACTTAATAAATTTTTTACATATATATACCCAACCAAAAACCAACTGAAAAAATGAAATTTGCAGAATTTCAGCCTAATTGATTGACACTGTCCGAATCGATTCGCATCTGATAGTGCTAAATTCTCAACTTTGTCCAACTTTACGAAAAATGCCGTAACTTCTTCATTATAACTCAGAATTAGGCACGGTCGGAGGCTATACGAAGGTAACTCAGAGGTATACAACATCCCAGAAGACATTAGGAAAAAAACAAATTATGAAATGACTAAAATGCCCTTAAATATGACCTTGAGTGTGATTTTGAAGATAAAACCATCCTAAAAATGGCATAACTCCCTCATTAAACATCGGAATCATGCACCATTGAGGTCCACGAGAAGAGAAATTAAAGGGATTGAAATTTCGTGAGGAGTTAGGGATAAAAATCCGAATGCTGAAATTACTAAAATGCCCCCAAAGCTGCAATATTCAACATAACTTTTTCGAAAAGCGACCAAACTTCACACTAAACACTTCGAAACCTACAAAAGCTCAATTATACCTCATATAGCATGTAAAAATATAAAATGAAGGTTGCTAGTTAACGAGCATAAATATAGGAATTAAGGTACGTGAGGGGGCTAAAATGCAGAAGTATAAGGGGTGAAAAATACAATATTCATGCCAAATCCGACATATTTAACGATTTATTTCATGATATACTTTAATTTTTGGAGATTATTTCATTTTGAAATCCAAGAAGAAATCATACAAGCTCAATAACTGAGGATTCTATTGGACTGATGTACAAAGTAGAAGATCAAATCAACCCATGTGCATGTGGTTTCGGTGTTACAATAGGCAAGTTCCTTGGTTTTGTTTTTAATAGACATGGTGTCTAGGTGGATAAGGAAAATAATAAGGAAATTCTAATGATTCTACCTCCAAAGTGTGATAGGCAACTCATAAGTTTTTTGGGAAAAAGATTCTTACCTTAGAAGATTCATACATCCTCTATCAGAGATAGCTCATCATCTGTTGCTAATGATGAAGATAAAGTAGAATCAATTTTGGGGAATGAGAAATATAAGGAGTATGATGGGATTAAATAGATATTAACATCTCCCTCAACAATGATTCCACCAGAAGAAGGTAAGATTATCTCTAATACTTCAATTTTACAGAATAATCTATTTGAGGTTTTCTCACACAAGATAAATAGGGATGAAAAAAACTACTATACTATTTGTCTAGGGTAATATCTGGAACTTATCTAGATGTAAAAGTGTGGATAGAAATTGTCTAGATTTGAAGTTCGTGGCACAAAACTTAAGACACTAAATGGTCTCATTCAAACTCTGCATTGTCAATGCATTTATTGGCTATAACTATTCTAGTTGGGTGAGAGCCCAAGTGGTTCCTTATCTCATCTGACTATGATTTAAATTTTATTTCTCCAAAGTCCAATAAGAATGAATTATTGGATGATTTTTTATCCCCTTTGCCTAGCCAATTGTTCAAACCCCTAAATGAAGAGGGATAATTTCCAAGATTGTATGTGCAAATTTGGAAGAATAGAAGACGGTGTTTGATGACTCTTTTATGTAAGACATTGGGGGATCAATAATCATAATCTTTAACATAAAGGATAAGATCACCATTTTCTTAGTAATTATATTTCAATTGCTCAAATAGCAAAGTTAAGTACTTGGTGCTGATATTGGGATTAATAAAAACATTGAGTATAGGAGTTAAATAAGTAAGTGGCGAGTTCACTCGAAGAATGAAAATCTTGCTCACTATCGAGAAAGCATGTAATGCTTGCTGAAGCAATTCCCGTTTGTGGAGATGAGAGAGACCCCCGAATAATAAATAAACATATATATGCATAAGCAATAATTGTGCAAAAACTAGATATGGATTAGCAGATGCTACGATCATCATTTGTAGAAAAATAATGCATAGGACAGTCAAATCCTTGTTCCCTACTGAGGAACCCTAAGAGTAGAAAGCTCCAGTAATTAATCAACTTTAAACACACTAAGGGATAACGAAGTTATTATAGTTGGTAAATTTTTCTTTCTTATAAGGCACCTTCTATTTTGAAAGCCTAGGGGATACCAAGAAAGATATGGGGAGACACACAGTATAAGTTTTGGGAAATGCATAAAACTAATTATGGGAATACTGATTACCCATCTACAAAGGCTTCCAATCAAGAGGTTGCTATTGGCCTATCATGAGTAAAGACATTGGTTAGTTGAGCCAAACATAATTCAATCAACCAACAAAAGATAATTTTGTGGAAACTTTATACGATTGGAGGAATACATACACAAATTATTTCAAAGATAGAGAACACTCCATTAAAAGATAATATGCATTTTATTTAAAGAAATGGGTTAATATTTTCTACTTAGTCAATGGGGAGTTATAGCTGAAAGGTTACCATGAAAAGGCCCTACCATGTATTACCAAGGGAGAAATGGAAAGCCATCTTATATGGGCAGAGAAAAATTATATAATCACTTGATGACATAGGGGTAGTATTGGTCCACGATGGTGTTTGGTTCAATTAATTTCATGAAGCGCTGCAAGGCATGCTATGTACATGGAAATTTTATGCGTGCATCATTGTTAAGCTTGAAATGTTTGGATGCTCCATATCATAATTAATTTTTTTAGGAAAGATAACATCATCCTCTCGAGGAAAGGCTTTCATATTCATTTCCATATAGTTGTATGCTAAATGGGCATAACTAATTCCTTTAAGGAGGATAATTTCATAGGTGCAAACTCAGTTCATTCGTGAGTACATACTCTATAGGGTTGGCATTACAAAGGTCAATGTCACTAATAACAAGAAGAATTTTGTTAGCAAGGAAATGGGATTTCTGATGGATATGTATATGACCATTCGTAACAGATCTATCATTTCATATCCAAAATTGGATGGGAAGTTAAAGAAATGGAATAAAACTTTGGTCGACATCCTCAAGAAAATGTTGGAAGATATCCCATGGACTTAAATGATAACCTACTAATGGTTTTATGGGATTATAGGACTTTGAAGAAGAAGCCAATAAAATTTACTCCATTGTCCCCTATATATGAAACATTAGTTTTCTTATTAATGGAATTGACAATACCTTTTGCCAGGATGGATTTGAACCATGACTTACTCTCAAATAACATGCAAGTGTAATTATATGCATTGGATGATCACATAGATAAGATCAAAGAAAACTTCAAAGTTTATGGTCAAAATCTCTTTTGAGCCTATTATAATTTGTTTAAGACAAGATAATTTCAAGGATGTGGTTTGGTTCTTCAAAGAATCCACTCACCATTTGAGGAGAATGTCTGCCTCCTAGTTCAAGTGAGACTAAGAAGGGCCATTGATCGTTAGAGAAGTTAGGAAGTGAGGGTTTTGCCAGATTTCAGATCCAGAATTTGATTGTCTTTAATTAGTTAACTGTAAGTGGTTGAAAAAGTATTAGGCTTGAGGTTTCCTAGAGTTAGATGTTTTTTTTTATGAAAAATCAAGTTTCTTGTATTCATTGTTGGGTTTAATATAAATCAACAACACTTAAAGATTCTAAGGTTGTGTTCCTTGAAAGTTGTTATGTTGTTTGATTATTACAATGTTCTCTTCTTTTTAAGTTTATATTTGACATGTCATATTGTTCCTCATGCATATTGTGTTATGGCCATAATTATATTTTGATTCCTCACCCAATATTCTGCTAGGTTGGGCATTTCTAGTTATGATTGTTATGATCATAATAAAATTTTATTAGAATAGTAATCAAAGAATCCACAAAGTATGAGGGAAGATCAAAGAAATAATTGACAATAGAATAGTCACTTCCTCGAATACAATAAAATAAAATTCAAAGTAAACACATAACCAAAAGACATGAAAATTATATATCTTTAATTTTAGAAAAAAAGGGCCTAACGGGGACACGAAAAATCATTATAAATTTTTCAAGAAGAATATATAGAGAAACACATGAGCTCACCACCAATTACAAGGAAACAAAGATTTTTTATATCTTAGTAACAATCTCAAGGAGTACCAATCTCTCTCTTCCCTTTCGCTTCCACCTTGGCTATTCGTATGCTACCTTCTTCCTCATCAGATAACACCTTATTTAGATGGATTTTATGTGATTTAATTTGTTCCCTTAAGGCAATTGCCTTCTTCTGGCACTCTTCAGCCTTGAAATTTCTAGCAGATTTGATCATGACTATTTTTTTCATTGAAGGATGCATGATATTGCGAACATCGACATCAAACCAATATAGTTTGCACTGATAGTCATCACATAGGTCTATAATAAGAGGGAGTAAATGTAAAGCATCAATAAAATTCAGGTCCTTTAGAGAAGATGCAGTGAACCATTGAAGTTGATTAGCCACTGCTCATAAATTTTAGAGAGTGAGGCTTTCCACATCAGGAACAAATCTATTGGTGAAAGTCTCAAGATGGTGCTCATCCTCAACAAAATGTTCCGACAAATACTCATACCATATCTTCTTCAAATATTTCTCAATAGTATCAATTTCTAAAATCAATACAAAAAAGTAATTTTTAGGATTGAAGCTTTTGATATGGCTAAAATTTGAGTCCCTAAAAATGACCTTTTGGTTTGGGAAAAATCAGCGATCCTTAAAGAAAATACTATTTAAAATCCCCCTTAATTAATTTCTTATAAAGTGATATTAATGGGATTGGTTGTTACTAGCCATCCCAAATAAGACGCCTTTTGAATGGCTAAAATTTTTTGTTTGCTCTTATGATTTTCCTTCCCTTCATCTTACTATTATCCAATAAATAAAGGGAAAACAACAAACAAAGTTCAAGGTACTTCATTTTTTCATCCTTCTAAGTTATCTCCATGAACATTTTCTCCTCCCTATACTTATCCCTCTCTTCCACGTTGTTCTCCTCCCCGAACTATCTGTTTTACTTTTTGTTCACACTGACACTACCATCAGTCCCCAATCGTTGATTCCCCCCCATTATTCTACTTCTCTCGGCATACTAATTTATGTTGTTTATATGTTTTTATTTGTTTATGTATTTGAGATTTTTATTAGATGAGTATGTGACTTGATTGTCTTTTTTATTTAAAGTTGTGGTTGGTTTGAATCTCAGAATCTATACAACGGATCCTTTCAATTCAAGATCTAGTTAGTTATATTTAGTTTTATTTTTTTAGGTATTAGTTAAAGTGTTTGTTGTAAATCTTACTCTATTGTATTTATATTAGTACAAACAGCCACATTAGGACACCCTAAACTATTGAATAATTAATGTCGTATATTCCTAGTTAAAGCTATTTGATTGAATCATTGGTTTCTCCCTTATTGACTTGGAGTGTTTGGTTTTATTTCATGTCCGTCGAACTGCAATGGTCAAATGAAATAGATGTAATGGGGTTAACTAGATAGATGAGTGATTAGCCAAACATTTTTTAAACTATTATAAGTCTGTAAAAGCCATTTGAGATGGAATCCAATGTTCGAGATAGTTGATTCGTATCAAATATTGCATATTTCTCCCCTATTTCTTTATGCATTCTAGCGCTTTTACGGTCCTAAATGTCTATATTTATGCTCATTAACCAGACAACCTTGGATTTGGATAGATACATGTTTTGTAAGGGTTAATTGTGCTTTTGTAGGTATTAGAACGCTAAAAGTGAGGGTCCATTGCATTTCGAAGAAGTTCCGTCGCCGAACGCTACTTCAAGGGAATTTTAGTCAATTCAAATTTCATCTCTGGCTCATGGAATTTCAATAGATGCGTATTTCGGCAAGCAAGCTTCGCGTGGCCGCAAACGGTGCGCGATTCCAAGTTCGAACGATGAAGTTATCACCATTTTCGTAATCAACCTTTTCTTCCTTGTGATGGACCAAAGGATTCCTGGAAACAGAGTACCGGTCGACCGTGGTTTGGTTTTTTTTCATGGGAAGGAGACAGTGCACTTATATAAGAAGGACCGGTCGACTGCGCCCCTGCGCCCCTGCGACCGGTGATGCCAGATATTTTGCTCTTCTTCCTTTTTATTTTCTTTTTCCTTTATTTCTTTTGTAACTTTCTATATAAAGGATTTCTGTTTCTATTTTCAAATAGTTAGATATTTTTAGAGGATAGATAGTTTAGGTTAGGGTTTGGAGGGTGGAGAGCTCATTCTTCTTCCTCTCTTGGTTTGACACCCATTTGGGTTTGTAAGTGTGCACTATTCATCTTCCCTCCCATTTAATATAGTTTGTATTTCTTCATTTCTTGCTTTCTAGTTAATTTACAAGCTTTCTAATTTAGGTTTACTTGCTCTATTTACATGCTTTCTTCTCATGCTTTCTAGTATAGATTTATCGCGTTTATTTATTGTGTTTATTTACCCCGTTTTTACGATGCTTTCTAGCTAATTTAAATTGGGTTGTGTTTGAATGGAACTCACTCGGGTTAACGCGTTGCTTTTCTTTGGTAATGGTGTTTACGGGTTTATTTCGGGTGCATTGTCCTAGTTATTACGCCTAGGAGATTTAACGGGGCATATCATGTATGTTCCGTGCTTACGACCTTTCGTGCATAATTTTCGGGATATTTATTGACGCCAAAATCAAATTAGGCTTTTATGCGGATTTAGGGCCGTGACAGCCCATGGTTCAATTAACTGTCCAAACGAGACACATTCTAAATAACTCGTCGACCCATGTAACCATTTTATACAAATTAACTCGGGTGAGGGATATTCGACGCAACCTATAGTTTTACCGCTTTCTTAATCTAGCTTCAATACCCTTGGCTAGGATAATCTTTCCCTTTTATGTATCTTTCCCTTTTTAGTTTGTAATCATCTTTTACAATTTTATTTAGGAATATTAAATCAATTGAATTCAAGCAACTCGTCCCTATGGAATTTCGATACCCGACTTACCGATGTGCTTGTCCCACAAGTGTAGTCATAATTTTGGTTTTTGTATTGTCGCGGTGAAACGAAAAAAATGACTGTGGACTTTACACGCGCACACCTTTCACGTGTCGATCAAAATGGCGCCGTTGCCGAGGACTAGTTTGTTTTAAACTTTATGTGATTTAGTATTTCATAGTATTTTCTTTCTATTTGTATTATTTTCTAATATTTTGCAGGACTTCCACATTTGAGCACTTAGAAACGCTCGAATTTTTCTCGCGCACACTAACTTTGTGGAATTCGCCGCTTTGAGCCACTTTTGGGGTAAGCATGTCTTATTCCAATTCTTTCGGTAATCCTTATTATAATCCTCAAAATTCCCGCAAACCTATGACTTTCGGTGAATACTTAGACTCTCAAAGTATAACAAATTCAAATATGACTTTGGGCGAGTATAACGATGGTCAAAACTTAGGTTATTGGAATTTCGATGATGATGATAATGATTTTGGGCCTTTACCTCCTTATAATAGGAATTTTGAAACGAATTCAAATAGTTTTCAAAATTCCTATCATAATGACGTTTCATTTAAGTCCGATGGCAACTTTCAAAGTTCCCATTTTCATGCATTCGCACCTCGACCTATGACATTCACTTAGGGCTTGCGTATGTATGAGAATGAGAAAATTGAGACTTGTTATCGGGAAGAAAATCGTTCATGGGAACATGAATTGGATTTATATTTTGATTCCGACGATGATTTTGCTTCCAAGAGTTTTGAAGTCGAGGAATGTTTTGAACCAAATGAGGTACTTTTACCTACTTTGGAACAAACCATTCTCGACTTTGCCCCTCGCGTAATAGATATTGAAAGTGAGGATGAGAATGACGTAATATATATTTGCAATGAAATGATTTCTTCTTTGCCCCCCAAAGAAGAACATTTCACTGAAAATGATGTTATTTCATTCGAAACTCAAACTTCATGCGATGATGATTCATCTCATGAGTTTGAATTTCTGTAATCCCCATTTCCATTCTCTATTATCACACTGTCACAAGTACCCGATGATTCGGTTTCAAATTTTAATGTTTTAAACCTTTTCGCCGATGAGGATTACTTGCTCGAGTCGCCCTCCATAATTGCATCATTGCCTTTGTGTGCGTCGCCTCCCATTCCAATTTCAAAATCATTTGGAGGATATTCGTCTTTTCTCGATCCCCACTTGTTTTTGTCACCCGTTCAATCCAAACCCCCCATTGTCCCACCAAAACTTTTAATTGGCGATGGTTCCTTTCTTACGCCTTACACATGCCTTTCTTTGTTAAAACGTAATTCATATTTTTCAGAGGGCATGCTTATATGTGAGGGTACACCGGTTTTCCTCCAAAGTCAAATCGTTCTTATGTTGGACCCTCAACTATTTAGACTTCTAGTGTATAGTTAGTGTGAGGCCTAAATAGTAGGTTGTATATAGTTATCTTTTTATCTTTCTTTCTTTTTATTTTTAGTCTAGTTTAATTAGTTAACTCTTTATTATTTGTTTTTTCTTTGCTCCGTACTAACTTGTTTTGTAGATTCTTTGGACTTTTTCTTATGGGGATCGCTCCACTTTGGGGTAATATCGCTTTTTTCCTCTCTTTAACTTGGTTCTTAATTCACATTGAGGACAATGTCAAGTTTTAAGTTAGGGGGTGTGGGATATTCTATCCATTTCTTTATTTTAGTCCATGTTTTTGCTCACATGTTAGTTACTTTGTATCCTTTTCTTAGAAAAATTCAAAAATTTCAAAAAGATTTTCTTTCTTTTTTCTCCTTTATTGGGCGTTTTGCCTTTGTTTTCGATGATAAATTTCAATAATTGCCCTATCCAATAGACAGCCCAATGATGCATGTTCTTGATTTTAGAAGTTATTAGACTTTATTCTCACTTATTGATATTATGAATAACTTCATGAATTCAACTTTAATCCCATGAGCACATGAACTTTTATGTTCTATTGATTTGGTTTAAGATTTTTATAACTCGATAATCTTTTGTTGCATTTTATATACTTACACCGAGTAAGCTTTGTACCTTTCGTCGTTTGTGAGTGTTATATACTATTCTTTTCTCATTGAAAACGTTGAATTCGTTGGTAATCTCACTATTCTTTCATTTGATCGTTCATTAACCGAGTTCATTCTTGAAATGTGTTACTTGATCATGATTTTCATATATTGTTTTGATTTGAGAATTGCGTAAATTTTTGGAAATGATCATAGGCCCTCTTCGTTATATCACCCATATTAGCCTCGACCTCACCCTTATATGTTTACCATCGTTAACCCCTTTGAACCTAAATATAGACTTTCGTTTCATACCCCATTTCCATAACCAACTCTAAATTGGAGTTTTAAACCATACATACACCTTCCATACCTTTGTTTGGAATGTTACTTGGGATTAAATTATGTGGTTGTGATGTCGGTTGCAATTTAGGCACATGAGAGTTTGAAAAGTAAAGAAAAGAGTAGTGAAAAAAGTGATGAACAAGAGAAAGAAAAAAGCAAAAGAAAACAAAAGAAAACACGAGAAAAAGAAAGAAAAAGTTGTAAATGTTGTGTATAGTGTTCAATAAGCTTTGATTACTCTCCCCGATGATGTATCTAATGCATATTTCCCGCATTTGCCCATTATTCCGAGTTTTCATTCCGAACACTTTGAATCCGTACATACATTCTTTCGTTTCGTACCCTCACCAAACCTACATTATAACCCTATTCAAGTCCTATGTGATCTTAGGTTGATGTAATTTAAAGGTTTAAATAGTTTTGATAATCTGTGAAAATGCATTTCACCTCTTTTAGTGTGCGGTATCCTTTCATTGATATTACATTTTTTCATTTTATATATAGTGTTCTTCATTTGTGACATGTGCGCGGCCTAGTTTCCATTTACATTTACTCTTTAGCCCGTATGTTTCGTGTATTAGCTCCCTGTTTCGAGTGAATTCACTTGATGAGTGTAATGCCCGTGAGGATTGAATGTATGCTTACGTTAATGCTTATCCAGTTTATATAAGTTTTTTGCCAAATCATACTTTGCATGTGCTCACTCCCCTCCCACATTTTAAGGTTTCAATTCTATGAGGTGCATTCTATAATGTTAATGATTTGGAATTTTGATTGAATTCATTCACTTTGCTAATAATGCATATGAAATCCTTTTTGTCATTGTTGGTCTTGTCGCATGTTGGGTTGGGCATTTTTTTAGGAAACCATGTGATGTTTGTGGGTACCATCCCTGAAAACCCTCACGAGATGACACTCGTCCACTAGGATAACCTAGGGGTTTAACAACTTATTGCATATGCTAAATGAAATCGTGTTCCCTAGGAAAGTGGTATTTGTATTTTTACGCATAAATACGTCTTGTACCGCCTTTTGTGGACTGGTTTTGTTTGTTTCTTTACTAGGGACTAGCAATGTTTAAGTTAGGGGGTGATTCATATCAAATATTGCATATTTCTCCCCTATTTCTGTATGCATTCTACCGGTTTTACGGTCCTAAATGCCTATATTTATTCTCATTAACCAGACAACCTTGGATTTGGATAGATACATGTTTTGTAGGGGCTAATTGTGCTTTTGTAGGTATTGGAATGCTAAAAGTGAGGATCCGTTGCATTTCAGAGAAGTTCTGTCGCCAGACGCTACTTCAAGGGAATTTTAGTCAATTCACATTTCATCCCCTGCTCCTGGAATTTCCACGGATGCGTAGTTCTTCGATCAAGCTTCACGTGGCCGAAATGGTGTGTGATTCCGAGTCCGAACGGTGAAGTTATCGCCATTTCCGTAATCAACCTTTTCTTCCTTACGATGGACCAAAGGATTCCTGGAAACAGAGTACCGGTCAACTGTGTCCCTGGGACCGGTCAACCGCGGTTTGGGTTTTTACCGTGGGAAGGAGACAGTGCACTTATACAATAAGGACCGGTCGACCGCGCCCCTGCGACCGGTCGACCGGTGATGCTAGATATTTTGCTCTTCTTCCTTTTTATTTTCCTTTTCCTTTATTTCTTTTGTAACTTTCTATATAAAGGATTTTTGTTTCTATTTTCAGATAGTTAGATATTTTTAGAGGGTAGATAGTTTAGGTTAGGGTTTGGAGGGTGGAGAGCTCATTCTTCGTCCTCTCTTGGTTTGACACCCATTTGGGTTTGTAAGTGTGCACTATTCATCTTCCCTACCATTTAATATAGTTTGTATTTCTTCATTTCTTTCTTTCTAATTTAGGTTTACATGCTTTATTCACATGCTTTCTAGTATAGATTTATCTCGTTTATTTATTGTGTTTATTTACCTCGTTTTTACGATGCTTTCCAGCTAATTTAAATTAGGTTGTGTTTGAATGGAACTCACTCGGGTTAATGCGTTGCTTTGATTTGATGATGGTGTTTACGGGTTTATTTCGGGTGCGTTGTCCTAGTTATTACGCCTAGGAGATTTGATGGTGCATATCATGTATATCCCGTGCTTACGACCTTTCGTGCGTAATTTCCAGGATATTTATTGACGGCAAAATCATATTAGGCTTTTATGAGGATTTAGGGGCGTGACAACCCGTTGTTCAATTAACTGTCGAAACGAGACACATTCTAAATAATTCATCGACCCATGTAACCATTTTATACAAATTAACTCGGGTGAGGGATATTCGACGCAACCTATAGTTTTACCGCTTTCTTAATCTAATTTCAATACCCTTGCCTATAATAATCTTTCCATTTTATGCATGTTTTACTTTTTAGTTTGTAATCATCTTTTACACTTTTATTTAGGAATATTAAATCAATTGAATTCTAGGAACTCGTCCCTATGGATTCTCGATACCCGACTTACCGTTGTGCTTGCCTCGCAAGTGTTGTCGTAATTTTGGTTTTTGTATTGTCGCGGTGAAACGAAAACAACGACTATGCACTTTACATGCGTACACCTTTCACGAGTCGATAAATAGTATCCAGTGTTTAAGAGGATCTTATATAAATAATATAGGTGGACCTATGGGATCCTTCTAATTTTTTCTATTGTTGGGTTTAACATAAAAGTTTTCTTCTCATATGAGGGGACCAAATGTTAAAGGGAGCATATTTCAATAGGGGACAAAAGGATGAAAGGTCTAATGTGGTTATATTGTCATTGTGAAATTAAGGATCATCAAAGTGCTAAAGGTATGGTTTTAATTAACTTACTTGGAATATATCTTCTGGTAATTATATTTATGATTTAAGCACGATATATAACTTTGTTGTTTGAGGAACTATATAATGCATATAAAGATTTGTGGGCTCTATTCATAACTATATATTCTGTATAGTAAATTTAGATTCTTTATTTATTATACTAGGTAAAAGATGCAAGTTTCATATCGCAATTAACAAAATGTATGTATTTTGTTCGGGTTGTTTTACATATTCTACTTGGTTAATTTGAATTTTAAGTGGTAATTTTGATTGAATTTAACCATTTTAACTTCTCAATGAACTAATGTAATGCAAATGTGTAGTAGTGGTAAACCATTTTATTATGTGACCATTCATCATATTCTTACTACACTGATATTATATAAAGGAAGGATAGTACATAAATTAGGATTAGAAAATTTCAATTGAACAATATATTTAATATTATTTGGTGAGTTATAGTTCAATCATGTAGATTATGGTATATTGTGCAAAACCCATTTACTTTTCATATTTGGCTCCATCCCGGATACACATGTTTTTCAATTATGTGTATTTGACTTGGAGCTACTTCTTGCGTGATTTTTTTCATTCATTTTAAAACATTTTACCTAAGACCGAACATTCACGTTACAACATTGACTTGATAGGCATAAGAGGTAATTCTAATTATTAATTATTGATTTATATCAATAGTTTTTAGACATACGAATTGTAATTCTGATATGAAGATAAGGGCCACCCAATTGAAAACCTAGATTCATTTGTAGAGGTGATAGGATGTTGATGGTGAGCCAATTTATAACCCGAATTTCCAATTGGTGGTTGTTGTATGTTTTTATATCAATATAAGAGAATATTGTTTTAGTAGCTTGTCTAAATTTTAGTTAGATTATTTATGTAGTTGTTTATAACCGATCATCTAATTAACGTCATTTGGGCAATTGTCCCAACCACACAAATTGATTTGGTTGCAATCTTCCCATAATTCAACTATGTTTCTGTTTCTTTATCTTTCCATATAAATTGAAAGGCTAAAGTCCAACACATGGCATGGTCCATTTCTAATTCTATTTCATTACGTTCTATTATTCTCAAAACTTCACAGGTTATATAAACAAATGCCAATTTTTTCTCTTTACCACTGGAGGGTTATACTGTTCGTACTATTATACAAGAGAACCTTATTTGTCAGAATGTAGTTTAAAAAATATATCCCAATCATTGTCATCATTTCCTTCCTTTTGAATGGTCTCTAACAGAAAAATGACCAAGTCATCTATTTCTATAAGATAGTGGTGATATTTTTCATGCATTCTGCATATTTCAATTAAACATTGACATCTAAACAATCACTAACAAGTGTTACACTTGCCACTCACGTAAGGGTAGAAACTCCTAATGTTGGCATTTGTACGCCCCTTCCACTCCTCTTCTAATAGACTGTCTTGATCACGAACTACAAAAGGACATATTTTTATCTTTGTGATAGTTAGTCGTTTCTCTAATGTGACATTATTTAGTTCGTGTAGAATGATTTCGAACGCTTCCCATTTTGACATATGGTACTCTCAAGAGATTATTTGGACTTCATGGTATGCTCATGAGTATTACCTTTAATAAGGTAACTGGGATAATATTATTTAAGATGCCTATTTCGTCACCTTTAGTACACGACCACCATGATGTTTTGATCATGAACTGCGAAAGGACGTATTTCTATTTTTGTAAAAGTCAATAATTTCTCTAATATGACATGCTTTATTCCCTATAGAATGAGAACAAAACCTTCCCATGTCGCCATATGGTAATTTTAAAAGATTTCTTAATGTTCATGGTGTGCCCATAAGTATTACCTCTGACCTAGTCATTGTGATGTTAGTTTCACTGACCACTTTTGATGCTCACTATGGCGCCTTTTTCATCATTTCTAATCCATGGCCAATATAATGATTTGACTGCAAACTTCAAAAGGACATATTTATATCTTTGTGATAGTCGGTCATTTATCTAATGTGGTGTGATTTATACCATGTAGAATGACTATAAACACTTCTTATATATCTATATAGTACTTTTAAGAGATTGCTTGGTCTTCACGGGGTGACCATGTGTATGACCTATGACCAGGTCAATGTGATGTTATGTTTCACTAACAACTTCAAATGCTCACTATGACGCTTATTCCGTCACAATCTACATGCAAAATATGCTTTTTAATTAAGCTTTGGGGATTTTTTTTCCTCTAGTTTTTGGCCTCTAAGAATCCTTGACAATCCTAGACATCTTGAGTTTACTATCACTTAGGATGATTTATTTGATAATAATGTTGATAACAGTTACATGATTCTCCTCCACTATAGATTTTGCTAAAATGAAAGTTCTTTAATCTCTATTCATTGGCCTACTTTGTACTGTCTAAGTGCTAACACTTTTCGGTGTCTGACTTCTAGCCAACTCCACTTTAAAGGGCATATACAGTTTCTTTTTGCAGTAAAACTTATATTGTTATAATTCGTTGAGTTATAGGGGGCCTTTTCGCATATAAAGGTTCATCTTAATGAGGATTGGTTGCGTTTTGATTTATATGTTTATTTTATATAAAGGTTTGTGTAGATCCCCGAGTAAATATTTACTCATTCACGGATTATGTGGCAAGTGGCAGTTAACGACTCCTCTATGAAGCAATAGAACCATGGAATTTTTGTAGTGAATTTTTTTTTTACCACTATTCTAGTGAGCTCGTTTTGCGAGTAGCATTAATGCCAACCTCTGAAATTGAAGTTATCCTTGTCTATGTTGGGTACTATTTCAATTGCTTCTACATCTATCACGATTGGATCTTTTAAATTTAATAATTTGGAAAATTATATCTTGGTGTTGTGTGTTCTTCTGATTGGAGTCTGTTAAAATTTGAAAGAAGAAAAATTGGTTTAGAATTGGGACCTGAGAGATGACATGTTAATTTCGCAAACCCGTTGTCTTTTTTGCTAATAAAGTACCCAACTTAGTTCTGTCAAAACCTCAAAATTGCCATTTATAATAATAACGACATAAATTTTTTTGCGTTACTCCAATGTTGTGGTAGATATTGTTGTGTCATTATAGTCCGACAGTGGATGAGGTCATACAACACTATCTACTTTCATGAGACATAACACATCTAGGAAGAATGACTATTGCCATCCATTTGTAAAATTCATTATATTCCAAACTAACATGTACGAATTTTGATAAAAATAACCCATTTTCCATAAGTAGTGGGTGGGTGAAAATGGTTCTAAGCAAAATGCCATGAGGGTGTACATCTTACCAATCCAGGGGATACTTGGCCGACTTGTTATTCTAGATAATGTTATAGGTTTTGATATTTTTACAATTCTTTGAAAAAAATATCTAGTATTTTCCTATACATAAAGTCTAACTTATGAATGCAAAAGGAAATGATTCTATGTTACTCCTATATGTTATGATCGGTTGAAGGCATGAGGGCTTTCGAACCCTTGGATCACCTAGACGTGAAAGGGTTATATAGATTACATGAGCTTGAATTCCATTAAGGTTTATAGTCCTTTATAGAGACTAAAAGTTTCACAATACATATCATTTAGAAATATATTATATCTATCAAAACTAGAAATATAAAATTAATTGGCAGTTTTCTGTTTAAATGAGATTTTAGTGAGTATTTATGATTTTTCAAACCTAAAGTTTAGGAGAATGTTTGGACATTTTCCAGGGTTAAACTGGAAAATATTTGGACATTTCTTCATGCTAGTATTTATTATTTTTCAAACCTAAAGTTTAGGAGAATTTAATGCTCATGGGTACGTGAAACAAACTGATAACCAAAGGGTTTAGGAGCAAAAATCTTTAGGGTTATTGGCCATTTCTCATTATGAGTCAATTGAAAATGACCTTACATGTAAAATCATATAGGTTTAAGAGTATTATTTGTTGAAGGCTATGAGAAACTAACTGAGATTTGCGGACTTTAGGAACTTAAATTCTTAAAGTTCTTGAACATTATTGGATAGAATGCAATTCAAAATTTACTAATTTCGCCAATCACAAAATAGAGAATATTGATTGATGGCAATACATATCTTAATTTTGTATTGAATAATAAATCTTTATTTTCTATATGCAATATCGATTTTCCATAATTGCTTCCTAATTAGCTTTTCATTCTCTTTTTATAGTTCACTTGATTGTAGCTTATTCATTACTAGAAATAAAAAAGTCGAAGTAAGACCATCTTAGTTATTTACTCACTACATAGGACTATCAATCTTTCATATGAGTATAACTATTGTTTGATGTGATTTGATAGTGGGATACTACCAGAGGGAGTAGAAACAACTGAAATTCATTGTTTTCAACCACATGTAATAGTTACAAGACAAACAATCATTTATGTCAGTTTTAGAATTTTTCAAAACTGACATATGATGTTTCAAGGTTATATAGATTTAAATTATTTCGTAGAACACACACACCACACCAGTATAAAATTAAGCAGAAATAGAAATATTCCACTTTTTTTTTCTTTCTTTCCAAATTCATGAGTAAGCAAGAACAATTAACATGAAGGTTATGACAATTTTCAATTTAAGTAGGAGATATAATTTAAGCCAATTTTTATCTTTTTAGCCTACACATACATCTTGGTGATTATGAATATGAAATAAGAGATCACAACCACAATGTGCCGATGTATGAGGAAAACCCAAATGGGAAAAACCTCGGACGACTGGTCCTAGACAAATCCATTACAAATATTATTTTATAAAGAGACTTAAAAGACTTACAGACTTGACTCACTAAGACTCGTTGATGTCATCTCCAATACCTCCGTTTATAGTATGTGAAGATCCAATGCGTTGCACAACACTTATTGTGTCTCGGTATCCACCGAAACCCAATAACTGTCTCCAATCAGTACTTGTGCGAAGCTCCAATGCACATAGCAAGGATGAACATTTTGTAGGATGTGGATGGGGTTTTTTGGTTCTCAAAATATGATCTAAAGATCACATAAATGTTGGAGACAAAATGGAGAAGTTATGTTATGTTTTCTCTTATGTTAAAAGTTAAAGTAGAACCTACCATTTTTCGTCCACTAAAGATAGATAAGGAAAAAGTAGTGCACCAAAACAGTTAAGAGAGAAACTACAGAAAATAAAAAATTTCAAACTGGCAGAAGGTCGTTTGAACGACTATGTTCGAACGAGTATTCTAATGAAAATACAGTAAACAATGTGGTGAATCTCGTTCGAATGACATTCCAATGAAGCATCTAACTAAAAGTCAGAGTACTTGAGCACATTCACGTTAGCAAACTTGTTTGAACAGGTTCGTTTGAAGGACCTTGGAAATTTTTCCAACAAAATTTCTGGAATTTTATACTGAAAAACTTCTTAAAATTAATTTAGTCACATTTAGTTTGTCTCCAACATATATAAAAGAGAACCTGGTCAAAATACCTTTGGGAATTGGAATGAATTTCATGAAGGTGAATAGACAGATACCTAAATTCTTCAAGGATGATATATGAACGAACCACAATGACCAAAATGTTTTGTCCAACGAAATTTAGCCAATACTATAAATGACTCGATTGGAAACTTGCTCTTACAAATATCCTCCTTAGGCTATTCCGCAAAAAAACATAAAACAAATAAAATAAAAACAAAATGACTCTGAGTTCGCTAAGCTAGCAGTCAAGACGAATCTAAAACCCATCCCCAAAATCTAATATACAAGGATAGACTCGACTGACTTAGAATGCTACATTATTCAAGGTGACCTGTGAATTTGCATTAGATTACAATAGGTTTCCTACACACATGAACCAACAAAGACATGAAACACATGAGGAAATATAGAGTGTAAGAGAAAAAATATTAGGCTCCCCCTAAACATGTTCTCCCCCTTTTTGTCCAAAAAAGACAAAGGGATAGAAAGAAAACCTGCAAGGTTATATAATATAGCAAATGTAGATCATAAACAAGTGAATGAAGGATAAGAGTATGGTTGTAGATAAAAGAACAAGAAATAAAAACTAGGCATCAATCCATCTAACAAATATTAGAAAAAATGAACTAGAATTACTCGTTAATGCTTTTAAAACTAATATAAGTCAAGTTAAATCCAACAGAATCCAAATCCAAAATACAAGATGCTAGTACAAGTGAGAATAAGAAATGAAAAAAAAAATTGCCCGGTCTGACAAGTACAAAAGTGACATAAAACTAGAGGGAAAGAGACTTCAAGGGGCAGGAGCATCATGTGGAGCATCATCTAGACTGGATCCCGTGCCTGAAGATCCCGCACCACGACGGATCTCTAAACGGCGTATCTCCTGAAGATGTTCCATGAGAACAAAATCACACCAGGCTTAGGCCTCATATCTATGTAATTGAGCCTCCTACCGATAAGCGTGAGCCTCCTCGCCTCACTGACGGTCACGCTCCATGGTAAGCAATAGCTCCTACAAAAGAGCCCTATCTTGTCGACGTTCCTCTTGAAGTTACTGAACCTGTGAACGGACCACTTGAAGGTCCTTAAACTCAGTGGGTGGAATGGTGGGTGGGTGAGATTGTGACGAAGAAGGTCTAACAGGAGCGATGGTGGTAGAAGCGGTAGAGTGGGATGATACAGATTGAGAAGGAGTGGGCTGAGGAGTATAACGATGAAGGTGACCTCAGGAGCGACCAACAGAAGTCATATTAATGCACTAAAATCGAGTGACGGGAATATCCGAGGGAAGGAGAGGACAACCAATCTCAAGACAGTGTCGAGTAATAATAACAGCAAAAGGTAAGGCATCCCTAATCGGACCAAGTGTATTTATCTTAACGGTTTTAATAACATCAAAGATGAAGTTGGGAAGATCAATACCAGCCTTAATGCTAATGGAAAACATAAGTTCCATATGTGCCTTAGAAATTTGAGTGAAATTGGCACGAGGAAGGATGCAGGCACACATAATCCAGTTAAGGATAAAAAAATCTGGATTTAGATTTTTTATGGAAAATTTTGACGCATCCGGGAATAACTGTATGACATACGATGGAAAAAATGAGTTGTCCCGCAAGGCTAGAGTTAGGAAGCCAGGGATAAGAGGGGTTGTTAAGGCAAGGTAAGCCTACGAGGTGAGCGATGGACTTAGGTTTGATGGTGATTTTCTGACCACGGACAACGGAGAAAAGACCTCTTTCTAGAACACGCATCCCAAAAAAATATTCCCTATTAAAATCAGGATAAATAGTATCTGTAAGGTTAAAAAGAGAATCCCAACCCAAGGTAGATAGTCATGTGAATACGATAGTGCTTGAGGGAGAGGGGAGGTCAACGACCTTTTCACATACAAAAGCACTAGTTGCGAACCCTTGAGTGTCATATAAGGTGTGATTTTTAAGAGTTCGCCAATGCAGTTTAAGGTTGGGAATGGAGGCATCAGCAGAACGGTTCACATCAAAGGAGGAGGAGGTACGTCGATTACAACGACCAAGAATTGTCATATTTGGTGGAAAAGAAGAAAAACAAAGTCTAGAACCTATAAGGATATACAACCCAAACCACCAATCACCAAAACCAACAAAACCAATCCGGAAAAATCCCAAACTCCATTAGCAGCGACAAAATTTATATATATAGGAAATGTAGAGAAGACAAGTGAAGTGTAATGTCATGAAATTAAAAAAAAATTGATATTGGAAGAAATGAAATAAAAATTTCATGATATTAACACTTAACTGAGGGCAAAATAATGTATATATAGATATAGCCCTAAAGAGTTGGATAGAGTGCATATGAACTGGGAAGAAAAAAAATTGATTGAGTATTTGTAAATAACCCACCTCATATATCCTGGATCTTATAAAAATGTAACAAAAAGGATAAAAAGTAATAAAAAAATGTACCTGAGAGAGGAGGAGGGAAGAGATCACAAAATGGAGTCAACTCTGAAATAGGTTGTAGCTAAGTAGAAATGGTGGAATGGATCAAGTGGGGAGAAAAGATAATGAAAAGAGAGAGAGAGAGAGAGAGAGAGAGAGAGAGAGAGAGAAGGGATATCGTGGTATGTAGATAGGTTGAGGAAGAGCGAAGAGAGAGAATGTAAGGGGAAAATGGGGAAATGTGATTGTGATGGAATAAGAGAGAGAGAAAAGAATTGGAAGCTAAAACGGTGGAGAAAAAATTAGACTGAACCGCCACTTAAAACCCAAAGTCATTCGAACAAAATTAAAAACTTGTTAGAGCGACAGCGTTCGAACGAAAATGAAACATATATCCAACGAGAATACATAAGGAAAGTCGTTAGAAGAGTCATTCGAACGAAACTCGAACGAACATCAAACGAAACAACAAATGTATTGGGGCCAAAACTCGTTAGAAAACTCATTTGAACGAGATTTTCTAATGAAAAACAATGTTTTACCAACTTTAAAAGAAACAAAAAAAATGTTAAAATTACATAGTAGAAGGCCTGAAAGGTTAGAAACCAAAAACAATAATTTTTAAGATGTCCCAAGTAGTGTAGAGATTTCCATACTATGAGAGCGGGAATGTCCGGGTGTGAACAATGCGAGTGAGAGCATTGTGAAGACAACACATACGTGCAAAATGCCAAATAATGTATTCACGTAATATACACTCTCATACGCCTTCTGACAATAAATGGAATATGATGCAATACTATCCACAAAAACACAAGCTTGGAAGATTGATGATTCTCATGCAAATAGCGTCATTAAAAACATAAGCAATATGGATTAATTGTGCAAAACCATTGATCTTTGTAAGGACACAAATTTCCAATTGAGTCCATATATAGTTTTGGCTCAATTTCGGACAAAAATATTTATTCATAGGATTATATCTAATTGTAATATTCTCAAGCCTATGAAGTGTTTGTTGAAGACGTAGCGGCAAAGAGTATAAAGCTTCATCAATATGCCAGTTTGCGTGCCTCGTTTCTACGTCATCAACTATGGTTCGATGCTCCCAAGGTATCAATGCAATATTATATATATAGGAGCTTGGAACAAGTTTTATTGGGTGTCAGGTTGAATTAAAACTGTGTTTTATTTTCAGAAATAATTAATTAAAACTTTAAAATAAGTTTATAAAGTTTTCTGGGCTAAAATCGAATTTTCCAAAGTTTCTGGAAGTTCGTTCGAAATGTCGTTCGAACGAGATTGTCGCTCGAACCAGATGTCGTTCGAACGAGATTACCAACGACTTCCCATTAAGTTCATACTGGAACTTCGTTCGAAATGTCGTTCGAACGAGATTGTCGTTCTAACGAGATTTCCAACGAGTTTCTAACAAGTTCATACTGGAACTTTGTTAGAAGACTCGTTCGAACGAGAATGTCGTTCGAACGAAATGTCATTCGAATAAGATGCCAGACGGGAACAATTTTTTGGCCGTTTTAAGCAGTTTTTCACCCACTTCCCCACTTGGTTCTTAACCAACCTTTTTCAGATTTTATTATGTGCGGAATAACATTTTCTAACTTAACTTTTCCATTCTATTCCATCTCTTAGAGAGAATTTGAGAGCTAAATTGCTTAAGGAAAATGTTCTTGTTTTGAGTGAGTTTTTATCAAAGAGAAAAATATACACCACTCTAGTTTACACCCAAATTAGTTTCTTCCAAGTTCCCATATTTATATATCTTTCTTGGAGTTTGGCACCGGATTCATCTCTTCCATTCAAAGAGACGTTTCGAGTTTTCTTCTACATCCCATAAAGAAAGAAGAAGAGTTTTTGTTACAACATTACCCACTTGGAGAAAGGCTCCTTGCTCGGGTGACGGTGACCATATAAAGTCCGATGGGTGGATTCCCAGACCTTGGTGGAGGTCCAAGGTTATCTGCTAGGAAGAGGTATCTACAAGAAGAAGCGTCGGGGCTTGAGAGGGATCGAGTCGTGTGTTGTAAGCCTTTTTGTCTTGTATTTGTAAATCCGTATCTAGTGGATTTGTGGCTAGGGCCATCCGAGGTTATTTCCCGTCTTGGGTTTTTCCTCATACATCGCGGCGTAGTGGATTGATTGTTTATTTTATCTTTTGCAAAATCACCTAGAACACATGCTTAGGTAAAAAGATAAAAATTGCTTGAATTTAATCTCTACGTGTTTAATTTGGGTAATGTGTAGTTATGTTGGTTTACGTGAAAATGATTTTAATGCATTAATTTAAATTTCACTCGGTTTAATTTTAATTTGTTTAAGAAAAAATGAAATTTGGTAATTCGTTGTTTTGTTGAACCATCTGAACGCTTCCGCATCTTGAATATATATAAAAGGAAATAATATTTTAATTGAGAAAATTAAAATCTGGGGATCCACATTGTTTATTCAAATTGGTATCAGAGCCAAAGCGATAAATTATTTCGTTAAAGATCCTTTAAATAATTTTTGGCTAAAATGGAATTTTCCCCATTTTCAAATTTCCTATTTTCCACGGTTCTAACTACGCATATTGGAAATAGCGAATGAAATCGGCACTAAAATCTATAGATGAGAGGGTTTGGATGTATGTAGTTAACAGGTGGTCTCCACCAACTAATTTATTTGAAAATGAACGTGTTCCCAAACCGACCGATAGATGGACTGAGAATGAGTTTAAACTTTCTAATTTTAATTCCCGTGGTTTGAATGCCTTGTTTAGCGCTGTCACACCGGATGAATTCCGACGTATTATGACATGTGAAACCGCTAAAGAAGCTTGGGATATTTTACAACTAACTCATTGTTGATGTAAAAAATTAGATCACTCTAATTATTCAATCACAGATAAATAAAATGAGACAAAGAATTTTAAAGTGGTTCAGCCTTATAAGAATGGCCTACGTCCACTGTTGTGTTATTGCTGAGTGTTTAGGAATTCTCGATTGCAAGTTCTCTCAAGAAATTCCGGTCCCCTTACAATGAGGATTGTACAATGTATTTATAGCCCTGAAGCTGCAATGTGAAAGGGTAAATACATTAAATGATGTACATATGAAGAGGTAATACATTCAATGCCCCTTTAGAGTGTGCGTCTGGATGATGAGCATTTAATGAACAATCAAACTGTTGGTTATCCTGTTATTAATGCTTTGTTCGAGATGCAGCTTGGACCGCTTGAGTTGCTCGGACCGCCTAAGCTTCTCGGTACTAAGGAGTTCCTCGGAGAGGTCTTGTCCTCGGAGCGTATGAGTTCCTCGAAGCGTATGAGTTCCTCGAAGCGTATGAGTTCCTCGGGGAAGCAGTGTTCCTCGTTGTAGTATGGTTCCTCGGAGCATGTGAGTTCCTCGGAAGTATTTGTCATTACTATGCAGATTGCCCCACGTCTTCATTCAATTGGGCCACGTCAGCAGATTAAATTTGGTATCAACAGAAGTCCCCAATGTTTCATAGTTCGAAATTTGAGGAGTATGGAACATTCTTTCTCGGTATATGGTAGTCTTAAATGATCCTCCCGATATTTAGGAGTCATTTGTATTTATTTCTCCTTCCAAATTCGTAGAATCATATTTTTTTTAATCGCCTCGATCTTCGCGTCTTTTTTGTCCTTTTAGCCGCCGGCAGCGTAATCATTTCTTTTCGTAATCATTACTTTTTCCTTTTCCTAAGGAAAAGTACTTAAGCTTCATAGACAATCCCATCGTCTTCTACTTTTTCAAATTTGTATTTTCGAGTTTTCCATCATTTCTTTCTCTCATGTATATTCATCTCTTCTGTCGTTCGTTGTCAACAGCTCCACTCTTTTTCTGTAAGATCTTATTATTTCTTCTTCATTTCCTTTATTCACCATGGTTTACCCTGTTGAATCTCTTGATAAATTTCGATCTGATTTTTCCATTCCCTCTTGGGTTGTCTTGGAAGAGCTTTCTGAGCCTTCTGATTATTTCCATCTGGCTGAGGGACATTGGTTCCCCAGCCTCTTTATTGCTGAGTGTGGATTTTCTTTTCCACCAAATCCCTTATGTTTGGAATTCTGTCATTACTTTGACGTTGTTCCTGCAAGAATAGCCCCCAACACATGGAGAATAGTTAATGGGGTGCATAGATTAAATCAAATCCATGGAACTCGCATAGGAATTCCTGAGATTATGTTTTGTTATAGATGGGAAGTTAATGATAACATTTTTTATTTAACAACTAGAATTTTGAATAGGGCCTTAGTAGTCAATCTCCCTAATGCCAATAGGGATTATTTTGAGCACGAGGTTGTCATAAAAAATTGGCAACATGCTCCTTTATCAGGAGATTAAGTTTACCAGGGTCCCAGATGCCCTCCCTATGGCAATGGGATAGGTTATTCTTATTTCATTTTATTTATTTTGAAATTATTCTTCCTTTATGTTTGATAAAATGTGTCACTAATGGCAATGTTTATTTATTTGCAGTTGGCAGCAAAAGAAAGTGCCCAAAAGAAGAAAATGTTAATATAAGGCACTTGAAACTTATCTGGAGTATGCATCAGAGTGTTGCCGACGAGCACATTAGATCAACCTCATATCTACTGCAGTATAAGAGCTACCCAACATCTTTTACTGCTCATCCTATAATAAGTGAATCAGAGCCAGTACCAGCTTCCACCGATTCCTCGCCTGAATCTTACGTCCCTTTGAGTGAAATAATGAAGAAGAGAAGACCTCCCCCTCTATTCGAGAAGTCTGCCTCTAGTTCTGGAGAGGCAAAAAGAATTAAGGTTGATGTCCCAGAAGGGACGAAGAAGAGTGATGCACCATCCTCGGCTGCTGTTGTGAAAGTTGCCGAGAAGCCCGCAGTGGCTCCGAGCAGGTCTGCTGCTCCTGGAGAGGTGATTGTAATATCACCGACTAAGGGTTCTTCCTTGGTTGAATCTATTCCTGTTCCCCCAGGAGGATGAAGAAAAGCTCCTCGGTCAATTTGGATGACACCATCACTCAGCCCCCAACCACTAGAACTGGGGTTCCTACCTTTGTCCCTCCGAGCTTTGCCATGAGCTCGGTAAAGTCCTGGATCATTCCCGAGGTCTAAGGTACTGAAGAAAACCTTACTCGGGACATGGTCACTTCATTAGCTGCTCGTCACCTTGCTTCAGTAAGTCTTCTTACTTTGAACTTTTCATATTTCCTTTATCATTCCTGTTTCTGACTTGCTTTCTTTTTACTTTCACAGTTGACGAGTTGCTTTAATATAATTTTGAAGAAGGATGAAGCAATTAAAGCTTCATGCTCCTCGTCCAGTGTGGAGGGAGCTCTGGAAGAAGCTACCAAGTTTCTGGCAGATTCTCGCCAGAAATATGCTGATGACAAAGATGTCTGAAGAAGAAGCTAGCCTCCACCGAGCAGGAGAAAGCTCGAGCTGTTGATGTCTCCAAGGAGTTGGAGAAGAGAATAAAGGAGTTAGAAGGGAAAAATAAAGAGCTTGACGAGAAGCTCAAGAATATTGGAGAGCTAGAGAATAAGCTCAAGGTTGCTGAAGAAAGGTTGGGCCAGCTTCAGGAAGTAGGTCGGCAGAAGGAGGAGGTTGAGAATAAACTGAAGACTGCCGAGAACCTTCTGTCCGAGAAGCTTTCTTTGGAGAAGCTGAAGAGAAAAATGGCTGTGAAAAAGTCCTTCAGTGCTGGCTGGGACAAGGGGTGGAACAAGGGGTTGACTACCATGATATCACAAGTTGAATATGGCAGCCTAAAATACTTTCAAGATGGATGGGTCGCAGTTCTTCAGGAGATGAAGGTCGATGAATCTTCCAAGCTCTTCTAGAGACACATCCTTGGTCCCCCTCCAACTCCTGAGTATTAAGAAAAGGACGAAGATGCCTCTGAAGAATCTTCTATGGTGATGGGAGATCATCCCCCAGCCATCCAGCCTGCTATCGAGGAACTGCCAGTGCTCCCCGAGCAACTCTCTATTCCTCCCGATCAACCTACCACCTCATCCCAGCCTCTCGAGAAGGTGTTGGGGGATAAGGAAAAGGCGTAGATTTGTTCGGGTTTCTCTTTATATTTTTCTCTTTTTCAAATGTAACCCAGGACATGTAATTCTGAACTTTATGATATAATAAAACTTGGACTTTTTACATACTGTTGTCTATCTTCTATTCATACTCTGCTTGTACTTCTTATTGATGATTGCTCTTTCTTTCTCTACTAGTTTCTGGCCAGGATGGCATTGTTATCTGCCCATGATACAAAGCTGCTGCGACAATGCAATGAATACTTTAAGGCTGGTCACATAGACCTGAGTGCAGCACAAGTCGTCGACATCCTCGGCCAAGATGCTTTAGAACAGGTAGTTGAAGCATATTAATATCTGAAGTGTCTGCTTGATCGAGGAGTGGCCAATAATGTGGCCTATTATGATATGATCAAGGATCTCCAAGGCACCCTCGAAGACCTTCAGCTACAATACAAAGAATCAACTGCCCTATTGCATGAGGGATACGAGAAAAAGTACCAGCAGATCATTGCCGACAAGGGCTATGAGAAGCTTTTTGCTGGGTATGATGTAAGGGAGAGAACCTTGAGGGGTGAGGTCGAGGAATGCAGACAAATTGTCGAGTTGCTAGAGCAAGAGAACAATAACTTGCTGAAAGAGCTATCACAGTTGAAGTCTGCAGCCTCTTCTTCAAAATCCTTGATCCCAGTGACTGATGAGGGACTTTCATTCCTGCAAGTCGAGAATGCCAACTTGAGGGACGATTTGGAAACCTTGAAGAGAGCTGGGCCCTCTACATCATCTCGTGGACGAGCAAGAGCTCCTCGAGGACGAGCAAGAGTAGCTCTGATTACTGTCGAGGAGTAGAGGACTCTATCTGCATTAGAAAACTAGGCCTTTCAGCTGATGGCGAAGAACCAAGCTTTGGCTGAAATGTCAAAGAAGATTAGAGACCTGGAAGAGCAGCTCTCCACGCAGAAGTCTACCTTGGAGAACAAAGAGATCTTTATCAAAAATCTCCATGAGCAGCTAGACAGACTAACATATCGGTTCCACAAACAACCTAGGGAGTTCTGGATGGCTGGATATAACGAAGCGCTCTACCACTTGGACGATCGTATCCAGAATGCCAATAATGAGGGCTACAAGCAAGGCTGGTTGAATGCCTTAAGTGTGCTGCAGCTCGAACAGGGTCATTACCTGTGGGACTACCACGATCCCGGGCTGCTCGACTTACCTGTGCCACCATATAAATTGGATATGAGTTGGATCCCTGCTCGGGCCATTCCTCGGAGCTTGATTTCAAAGTATCTCGATGACTACAATCTCCATTCACAAGCCGAGATATCTCGTCCCGAGCATCTCCTAGATCGACTATCCGTGATGAATATTAGGATGTTGAAAGATCTCAACTTCATAAATTCTCCTCTGGCTTTAAATGATCCGCCTGCTGGCGAGGAACCTGTGTCAAAAGAAGAGGGGAAAATACCAGTAGAATAGGAATATGAATGTAGTTGTTAGTATATATTTCAATATCAATGTAACTTTCATTCCCTTATCAATGTAATTTATTTTGAATTTAATGAAAGACTTTTGTTTGCAATCTTAATCGCTATTGTCTTGTAATACTTTACACATGTGCATGCATATCTGTTAAAAAATAACAATATTGTGTTGTTTGTCGACCAACTTATTGTCGAGTAGCGTGAATTGGTGGTAGTCATCTATCGAAAATGAAGTTTTGTTTCTCGACCAACCAAGGTCGGTAAAATTTCCTGGTCGACCAACTACAGTTGGTGGGTTTTATCCCCGACCAACCATAGTTAGTATTTTTGGAATAATTTTACCTCCCGACCAACTCAAGTTGGCATTTTCGAGAATATATTTACTTCCTAACCGACATAAGTTGGCATTTTTTAGGAATATTTTTATTTCCCGAGGAACATATAGTTTTACTTCCCGTAGGAATACAAAGTTTTTCTTCCCGGAGGAATACAAAATTTTTTCTTCCCGGAGGAATACAAGTAGCTTTACTTCCCGGAGGAATATAGGTAGCTTTACTTCCCGGAGGAATATTGGTATCTTTACTTCTTGGAGGAATATTTGTAGCTTTACTTCCCGGAGGAATATTGGTAGCTTTACTTCTCGGAGGAATATTGGTAGCTTTACTTCCCAGAGGAATATTGGTAGCTTTACTTCCCGGAGGAATATAGGTTTCTCGACCAACCTTAGCTGTCATTTTCGAGAACAAATTTGAGATGAGCTTTGCCGAGTTTTGCCCAGTTTTTCCCCGAGTAGTGTGTAGCACTAGTATTCCCCGAAAAACTTTCAATAATAAGAAAGAATTCAGCAGAATATCTTCCTTTTATTCATCACTGATAATATTTGCGCAGGTGCTCTGCATTCCAGGCATTCTTAAACTCCTCGCCTTCTAAAGTAGCTATTCGATAAGTTCCTGGTCGAATAACTTCTGTAACTCGGTATGGTCCATGTCATTTTGCCTCCAGTTTATTGAGCTTTTGAATGACTTTCTTCAGCACATAATCTCCTTCTTTCAGGTCGCACTTCTTCACCCTTTTGTTGTAGAACAAGGTTGTTCGCTGCTGGTAAGAAGCATTTCTAATGGCTGCTTCTTATCTAACTTCCTCGAGCATGTCTAAATCCAATCTTCTCACTAAGTCGCTGACAGGGGAATTAAAATTCAGTACCCTGTGTGTTGGGAGGCCCAACTCGGTAGGTATAACAACTTCACTTCCAAACGCCAGCATGTATGGTGATTCTCCTATTGCTACTCGGGGAGTAGTTCGGTAAGCCCAAAGTACTGATTGTAGCTCATTAATCCAGTTTGCTTTCGCATCATCCAGTCTTTTCTTCAAGCCATTTAGCAGCGTTCTGTTTGTCACTTCAGTTTGTCCATTGCTTTGAGGATGGCCTGGCACTGAGTGGACCCTCAAAATATTTGATTGATGGCAATAGGCAGCGAACTCCTCGTTATCAAATTGTGTTCCATGGTCTGTGATGAAAGCATGAGGAAGACCATATCGATAAATGATGTTCGTCCAAACAAATTGGTACACCTTCTCGTACGTCATATCGATAAGAGGCTCAGCTTCTACCCACTTAGTAAAATAATCAACTGCGACGACGGGTATTTGAATCTTCCTCTGGTTATTGGCAGTGGTCCAACAAAATCTATTCCCCACATGGCAAATGGCCAAGGGGAAGTTATAGGTGTCAACAATGCTTGTGGAGTTCTTCGGATGGAGGAAAAGCGTTAGTACTTGTCACATTTCTTGGCATAGGCTATACAATCATCCCTCATCGTCGGCCAGTAGTATCCCTGCATCATCACCCTTTGCAAAAGAGTCCGACCTGCTATATGTGCTCCACATGACCCTTCATGGATCTCTTCAATCAAATATTTCACCTAGGTGGGATGTACACATCTCTGCAAACCTGCCATAATTCTTCGTCTATATAAATACCATTAGTTAATACATACCGAGCAGCTTTAAACCTCAATTTCTTGGCTGTGAGCTTGTCAATTGGTAATTCTCCCTCCTCAATGTATGCCCTGATAGGATCCATCCAAGAATGTCCTAATTCAAGGGTTATAAAGTTCATCGTCATATCTTCATCTATGCTCCGACCAGCTAAAACTTCAATTGGGATTGTTCGTCGTAGCTCGGTACGAGTAGCTGATACTAATCGAGCTAAGGCGTCTACTCTTGCATTCTCCATTCTTGGTATCCTGACCACTTGAATAGTAGCAAATTCTGCTACTAACTCCATCACCTTTGCACGATATCTGATCATTAATTCTCCTTTGACTGCATATACTCCCATCATTTGGTTTACGATCAATTGAGAATCACATAAGACCATAACCTGTTGCGCCTCCATAATTTTTGCCAGATTGAGACCTGCAATCATGGCCTCATACTCAGCCTCATTACTGGAAGCTTTAAATTGGAAACGTAGGGCGTATTCCATGTCGATCTCGTCCGGTATGAATGCAATATTATATATATAGGAGCTTGGAACAAGTTTTATTGGGTGTCAGGTTTAATTAAAACTGTGTTTTATTTTCAGAAAGAATTAATTAAAACTTTAAAATAAGTTTATAAAGTTTTCTGGGCTAAAATTGAATTTTCCAAAGTTTCTGGAAGTTCGTTCGATTTGTCATTCGAACAAGATTGTCGTTCGAACCAGATGTCGTTCGAACGAGATTACCAACGACATGGACTTGTCTCTCAAACGGGGTTTATATGTCCTTTGAACGGCATTAAAACTTTTGTATTTGAGTTCCAGTAACGATGAAGTTTTGCCCAACATTTGTTTTTGTGAAACTAGTAACTGGAGATACCAAACAGTAAAGAAATAAACTCAAAAATGAAAAAATTAAACAAGTAAAACAATGTGGGTTTCAGGCTAACGTCGTCTCAATATGCTCAAACTTGGATATGAAGTGAATGTGCATGAATTACAATAAATGAATCACAAGTCTGACACATTAAAATGTTTAAGAAGCTCTAATTGATAGCTAAAGTCATCAAACGTAGTTTTAGCCATATGTGATAACTAACATATTTGAGCTTAATGAACTAAACAAGCAACATGCACACAAATCCAGAATATTGACGATTCTACAAACAATAACATCATGATACGCTTTTCAAGACAAGGATTCGTGGTGCAAAACTGTTTAAATTTCCATCCAAACTCCCTGATATATCTATATAATAAAGTAGGAAACTTATGTATGTCATAATATGTAAAGATTATGTCATCAATATGATTTTATCCTGCAATGCCTATTTTGCCCTTGAATTTTTTATTTCCCCCTTCTTCATGCTTATCAAACTCTCTGTTTAATTCAAACTTTGGGGCATTTTGGTCATAGCCACTTCATCAATTCTTTGGTTTCTCAAACAAACACGATTTTCCTCTCACTTCAACCTCAAACCCATCCCGTCTCCCAAATTCATGCCCATCTCGCTGATTCTGCTCCCCTTCTTTCAACACAAACCCTCCCAACACTAACCCTAGCTGCCGACGCCCTCCACCGCTTCCCTATGCATCCAACTCTACCAACTTCAGGTAGTATTTATATCACCCTCTTACACACGCCCGCACTCACACACACTCACACACTCGCATAGGCACATGCAGATTTGAGAGATCAATCTCACACACTAACGCATGCACATAATAACACACCGATGTGAGAGCTTAATTTTTTCACATTTATAATGTTTTATTTCCAGATCTAATTTTTTTCGGTAATACAAAATTGATTTGTGATTTGGAAGTGTGAACATGAGGCAAAACTTTAACAAGCAAAGGTATGTGTTTTTTACATTCAGATCTAGGGTTTACATAATTGATGTCAAGGTTTCTATTCTCACAACCCAAAGGGAACAATGGAAAAGACCTTGAAAAAAAGAAATAACATGTGCTGAGCTTCAAATGCTACTGTGGTTTATATTTCTTAGATGGTTTATATTGGTTGCAGATATTTGTTAGTCTTTAATTGTATGTGAAAGCATTACATTACCTTGGTATAGGCTCTAATGGTATGTGAAAGATAGTTGAAATGAACTTTTATTGCTATCCTTTTGTAATTATTTTATTTAGGTTTAGATCTGAATGATTGAAATTTTATGTTAGTATTTCGAAGGGCCTTATGTTATTACCCACTGAACAATGCATTTAACTTTTGTGTTCACAAGCTTTATAATGCTTCCAAGCCAAATAAGCGTTTTAAGCTAATGCATGTTCGGTGTGTCATATCTTGGAATTTTATACTAACGTAATACATTACATGGTTGTGTTTGTTGTTTGTACTGTAGGATCAAACATTTGGTGTGTTATATCTTGGAATTTTATACTAAAGTCATACATAACTTGGTTGCATTTGTTGTTTGTACTGTAGGTGGACATAAAATTGATAAGAATGCTATTGAGACCTTTATTTTGAGGTACGTTTGGGCCAACACAAAGCAACCTTTAAATTATTTTGGTTCATATCCTATTTGTACAAACAATATACTTTCCTATCCTATTTGTGCATATTTATGACCATTGAAAACTTTAGTTCCTCTTCGATTTGACACCGTTCTACATTTATCATTCAACGCGTGCCAACTTCTTTGGATATACCCATGGCAATGCGCGTTGTTGATGTTACCAAGGATATTTAGTTTTTATTTATCGGGTTTTATTGCGGTTCATTCATATATTTGATGAAATTTGTAGAAAGTTATAGTTATGATTTCTGATCAGTTTTAATATATTGAATATTATGCTTCATTATTACTATTCTCTTATGACAGGCATTAGCAGAAGAGATCAAGGAAAAATATGACAAAGCAGTTGTCAAGGTCATTGACTTGGTATGTTGATTTGAGAATGGTTACTTGATCTTTCATGTTCTGATTCCTCTAGAACTAATCCTCTTTATGATACCTCTAGAACTAATCGTCTAATGTATCATTTTCTTTATGGTTTGGAGTAGGATGATTATGTCGTCGATGATGATCAATACAAACATAAACTACAGAAAGAAACTTCAGTATTTTTTAGGGTGGGAATGTAAATATTTCACTTCATTGGAAATGTTTGACTTCATTAAAATTTGGGTTTCTCCCATCTGTGGAACTTATTTTACATTTGAACTTAATACCTGAGAGTGGCATCATAGCTTACATTTGACATTATATAAGGTATTGATCTCATTTAATAGCGTTATTTCTTTTCTTTAATCTCAATGATCTCATTTAATAGTGTTATTTCTTTTCTTTAATCTCATGCCTCTTTTCTTTAATCTCATTGTGTTTACTCTTTTTAGGTAAGTCCATTCTCCCATTCCTCTCCTATTCCAAATCTTAGATAAGTCCATAATGGGCATTTCATCTATTTGGCGAGACTGTTGTGATGTTAAATCTATAAATACATCATGTACGCGTTCCATCAACATGTTTGAGGAGTTTTTATATAAGGAGAGGAAAAAAATCTCATTCTCATCAAGATCTCAGTAGGTATTTACAAACAACTAATTTTTATCATAGCTGCCTTTGCATGTTGCCTTGGGTGTTTTCGCCATAACACTGCACTTTTTAACATATTTTGGCCTCTGACCTGGCAGGTGAACTCCCTGCTAACTGAGTATTTGTCTATGTAATGTTTCAATTTTAAAAGAATATAGGCTTATCATCATTCAACATAAAGATTGATTATAATGGAAGTTTCCTTTTCCATGACATTCAACAGAAGGAGAAAAAAATTAGGGAAAAATGACTTTTGGTTCTTGAAATAGGGATTCGTAGAAACAAAGGCACAATCCGATGGTTCATAATTAACAAGAAGTTTGGATCTATTTTTAGTGCTACTAAGAGAAAGAGGAGAGATAGAGTCTGATGCAACCAACACCCTTATGACTCTCTGGGAAAGTGAGAGGAATTTTATATGGGACCACTCAAAAACTAAAAAATAAACTTCCAAATATAAATTTTAAAAGATTTTTTTTCTGAATTCCTCTTAACGCATTTGAGAAACTTTGTTGTGTACTTGCTGAGAATGAACATCCATTAAGATCTATTGGGGATAATCTTTCTAAGCAGTTCGGACACCAATCGAGGAATTGACAAGGGACTTAAGATAGATATGGTTGTAACACCCCGTATTTTTGTATAGTTAATATTTCATTAATTCGGGAATTTTAAATTACGGGTTTGTTGTAATTTTAATTGAATTAATTATGGCACTATATATATATATATATATATATATATATATATATATATTAATCGGGGAGTGAATGGTTAATGTTTAGGGAAATTTATTTACTAAGTGAATAGTAATAATTTAATTACGTCATTTCGGGTATTAATGATGGGGTATGCACTTATCTCAACCGGGAGTCGGTATAGACTAAATGGGGTGTGAGATAAGGATTTTTATAAATGAATTCGGATGCCAATTCGGAGTGCGCGGTTCAGTCCGGATGGGTCGAGATAGTCAGAAAAGAGTATCCGGGGCTAGTAATTGGGTCTCGGGGTATTTTTGGGCATAGCCGGGGCCACATGGGGTGAGTTGGGCCACTTTAATTAAGCCCATTAAGTGAAAAACGGGATTAAGGGTTTTTAACCTAATGGGTAGATTACGGAATGGTAGACAACATAACTCTAAACCTAGGGTTTGAGAGGAGATTTGGGGGAAAGCAAATCAAGAACAAATTGGAGGTTATTGGAGCCAAATTGAGGGACTACGCCATCGGATCAGACACTACGAACACTTACAGGCAAGTGGTTAACTGTTTTGATTCTTAAAGTGTGATAATCAATTCATATCATAGTGATGTGTAAACCAAAATTCGTTTTGGGGATAAATGGGTGCAAAAAGGGGGTTTTGTTAATGGAACCATTGAATGAAATTTAAGGTAAGAATTAGTTGTGATATATAATTCTGAGTATGATTATCTGGTTTGAATGAGAAAAATCGGAATATAAGATGATGGAATTTGAATTTGAAATTGGGATTATACCCTAGAAATTTGTGTTCTTGGGTGGGTCAAGATTCATAGTGTTAATGATGTTAAAAGGTTTAGATGATGTTTTTGGTTCATGAGAAATGTTATAAGATGATTAATAGACTGATTTGAGGTTGGTTTTTGAGGAAAAAACCTTGAAATTTCGTTAATGGTGGAATTCAGCGAGGAAGGAGCGCTGGCACGAAGGGATCGATCGATCGATCTGGGGGCATCGATCGATCGACGATGGGAAATTCTGGGCAGTTCGGCCTCGGTGAGATATAAGGGGGAATTAATTATAAGTTAATTTCCATGCATTTATTAGTGATAAATAATTGTGAAACAAATATTCCTAGCAATTATGGGAGAAAGCAATTGGGACTAGGATGAATTTATGTGGGGCATTTAACGGATGAATTTGAGAGATTTTATTCCAAAATAGTGAGGTACGAATCAAGTGAGTGAATCCGGGCATATTGGTCATGCGACCCCAAGGTAGTGAATTAAGTTTGGAGATAAACTAATTAATTTTGAGTCGGGATATAGACTCGGGAAATATTTAATTATGGACCAAGTGGGCGAGTCTGGGTATGTTGGTAATTATAGGTAAATATAATTGGGAAATTATGGAGATAAATGTGTGACACATTGTGGGTGAAAAATGTGGGAAAGGAATTTTGAAATGTAAAAATGGACCGAGTGAACGAGTCCGGGTATGTTGGTTTTGTGACACCAAAGTATTAAATTTATTTTTGAGAGAGAGAGTTATTAATTTGGAGTCGGAACATAGACTCGGGAAATATTAAGTTTCGGGCCAAGTAAGTGAGTCCGGGGATAATAGTTGGGTGACACCAAGTTATGAAATAAATGATTGCGTTAATTGATTGAATTAGAGTCGGATGGTAGACTCGGGTAAGATTAAATTAATGGGTGTGAGAATTAATTTAATAAGAGTCGGATTGAAGACTCGGGTAATATTAAATTAATGAGAGTGATAATTAATTTAATAAGTGTATTAATTAATTTAATTAGAGTCGGATTGTGGACTCGGGTAGGATTTAATTAATTAATGTGTAAATTAATTATATTAGAGTCGGACCACAGACTCAGATTTTTTGTTGATTAATTAATGGGTAAATAAATTTAATTAGAGTCAGGCGATAGACTCGGGGCGTTATTAAATTAATGGGTGTGTTAATTAATTTAATTGGAGTCGGACCATAGACTCGGGGAAAAGTATTACATAAATTGAGGTGTGAGTTAAATATATTAGAGTCAGACCATAGACTCGGGAAGACGATAAATTAATAAGCGAGAAAATTAATTACATTGAGTCGGACCACAGACTCAGGAAATTACAGGCAGTGTACGGGATTTTGAATACATGGTAAAGACGGGGTTATTAATATATATATATATATACGGTATAGTGATAGTATATATATATACGTGTATGTATTGTGTGTGACATTAAATTTACAGGCAGTGTACGGGATTTTTAGTACACGGTAAAACCGGGGTTCATATTATATATATACGGGTAGTTATAGTATATATATATGTGTATATATTATGTGTGATGGTAAATATCAGTGACTAGATATTTATTCAATTTAAATACTCTAATGCTATCAAGGGAGGTTGCGCGATGTGGGCGAATCCCCTAGCTTGAGGAGTAGGGCGAGTATATCCCCAGGTCATAGCGTCCGGTATATATGGGTGAGGGATTTATCTCACTTTCAGGGAAGGAATATGACCGCCTCCACTTCATTTATATTTTGGTCCAAGTTGGTGAGCGATTCTAACTTGGGGAAACTAGGTTTTGTGAGCACACCTAGTGAGATAGAATTTTAGAGGGAATCATCCGGTGAGGGTAAACTCGGAAGGATGAATACACGTATGATATATGTTTGGATGTTAGTAAAGGTACGTATAATATGGTAGTAAATATTATATGTAGGTGATAATACAGTGTGTGGTGTATTTACTTTATATAACTCGGGTTACAGTTATATGCATTTAATTAATGAGAAATTAATTAAGTTAATCATTTGTGGGAATAATACAGTGTGTGATGTATTTACTTTATATAACTTGTGACATGGTTATATGCTGCTATTTAAGAAGAATTAATTAAGTTAATTGTGAAATAACTTATAATTCAAGAATCATTATACTCGGGTTAGAGTAGTATAGCAAGGGAAGGTTATACCAGGACTAGTTGGACGGGGTAGTACAAACAGGTGGGGTTAAGGTAACCGATAGGTGTGCACAATAGTGGAGGGGTGAGAATGTCCTCAAGGGAGTGCGACATTAACTTAAATATGAAGTGCATTCATGCATTTTAAATTACTGGAGTTAATTCATTTGCTAAATATTTTCAAAATGTTTTGGGTTCTAAACCTTGCTGTAAAAATATTTTCAAAACCTTATAGGTGTCCAGCCACAGGGACGCCAGGATTGATATTCTATTCCAGGGACACGGAGTTGCGGTATATGTGGATGCTAGCAGGAGTTTGGATTAGACGCATCATTCATTCATTCCTAGAGTAGGAATCTTGTATCAGTTTCGGTTTTATTTAGGGCTTGTCGCCCAGACTTCTCGGTACAGTTTTCAGGTGTAATTTATTCAGGTGTTGAATATTTGTATTTGGATTATTTCTTTGGTGGTCGGTGATTTATTCGGATTGTTGTGTAATTATGATTCAGTTTATTTTCATTCAGTTGTGTGAATGGTTTATATTTTAATTCCGCGTGTATTGTTTTGGTTTAATTAAAAAGTTAAAATTGGCACCAGCTTTTGGAATACTAGGTGGTTAGTAAGTCTTAAAAATTTTTCGACAGTGATGTTGAGGATGATCCAACTGGGATTCCTGTTTTAATTTGGTATAGGACTGATCACCCGGTATTTTATTAGGCGGGGTGTCACAGATCGTATCAGAGCATCAGGTTCTAGTGTCCTTAGGATCTGTGCGGCTTTTCACGTTTCGGCTTAGCAATCTTTGATATAGAGCCCTATTATAGGATTGTTGTATTCTCATACGTATGCGCATATACGTTCTTCTGCGAAATTTATATTTGAGAGTGAACTCATACCAATTCGATTCTCATTCCAGATGACGCCCCGGAGAGAGAGATAAGCTAGGGCAGCAGGGGGATATGAGACAAGGGAGGCTCGTTAAGGGCAAGATCTACCACAACAACGACCAAAGATGATTTTGGCATCATAGGTCATTAAAATAGTGGCACAGGAAGTTGGAGCAACGGTGGTCAAAACGGCAGGGTACTTTCCACGGGATCAGCCACAAGTGTTAGTGGCGCCGGATGTTCAGACTCACGCGGGGTCGTCGGGGTGGAAACAAGAAAGAGAGGTTATCTTAGCGGGAACCCACCAGAGTTGCGAGGGGGTTCAGGTGTAGTACTAGCGTGTCAAGGAAGAGAGGTATCCAGTGTCACCTACGCATGGGAGATTGCGATGGGGTTTGAAAGTAAATGCTAACCACTTTTAGTTAGTGGGAGCGGCGCTACAGTGGCGGGAGTCGATCACCACAGTTGAGGAAAGGGACACACTAGCTACTGCAGAGTTTTGGGTGCGGTCCAACCGCAAGTATTTTTCCTTCATCGGTTAAGACCGAAATGAGGAGAAAATTTTGTGAGGTGACTCAAAGGGAGACCGTTCAGTGGCCAATTACGAGGAAGATTTCACTCGTTGGAAAATTTTGTACCGGATGAGGTAAGCGAGGAAAAGAGAAAGAAAGCAAAGTTTATGGATGGGTTAGTCTGGAGAATCAGACAACATTTAATTGATAATTCCGCATTAGTAGGTTATACTGATGTCATTAACGCAACACTCCGGCACTGTTGGGTATATCGCTTCCACGCGAAAGGAAGCAGGAAGGGAGTGGGGATTAGCCAGTCAGATGAGGCACAAGGGAACAATACCACTGGGGTATCCCAGCAGCAGACTGGGGGAGATCAGGGGCAGGATTTTTGACAGGAAAATCATGCCAAATGATCTAGAACTGGAGGCTATCGGCGGGATGGCCAGGAATTCCAACAAGGTTGGCATGGAAGGGATCAGTGGCAGGGTGAACATATTAGAAAGTGTTTCATTTGTGGTAAAAGCGATACATATGAAGAGATATTGCCTTAAGAGAGGCAGGGGTCAACTACAGGATGAGGTCCTGGATGTACAGCCACTAAAGCAAGTCGGGCAGGTAGAAGTTCCTCCGAAACCCGAGAACCAGCCGTTGCAGCTGGGGTATAGAGGTAATTATTTTTACCCTAAGGGCATGGGGTATATTTTTGAGTGACAAAGAGAATGTCATAATATAAGACTTATTTTTTTCACTAGAGTTCGCAGGTGAGTCGAACTTAGTAGGTGCGTTGGCGGTAGTAGCCATAGCATGTGGGTAAACTTTCCGTAGGGTAGCGGAGTTCCTTAGTGTTCTTCACGGGAGAGTGGACTAAGTGATTGTTTAAATTATGCGAAGAATTACTACTTTCGAGAATTATGGGAGTAGGGTTGATAATACTTTTTTAAACATCGGCTGGATAGCGATGCAATTTAACTATTGTGAATAGTGGTGTAAAATTTTAGTGTTCACGACACCAGGGTAGGGTTGGTACTAGGTATCACCGGAGAGGGCGTATGGTCTGTATATATGTGGATGTATATATGTTGTATTACGTGGTGTAATAGCACATAGTGAGGTTTTGTGTTCTCACATTTTATCCCGGTAAGTGGGGATGTTTAATGAAGTGAATCAGGGTGGTTGAATTGATTTTCAAGTAAAGAGAGATAGCTCGGGGTTTATTTTACGCAAGGACTAGTGGTAGTAAGGGCGCGGTATTATGTTATCTTTGGTAGCATAAGGGTAAGCGTATATACTTTTGTGTTGAGGGAAAAGTATTTATGGGGAGATGTTTGGACGTTAGCACATGGGTTGGGTACCCGGGCAGTATATATATATATATATTTGTGTGTGTGTGTGTGTGTGTGTGATATGACTACGGGTTCGAAGTTATATTATGGGTTACGACTAGCACCGTCGGGTAACTTTCGTGCGGTAGAGTGTGGGGATAGGGTGTATGGGCACCCAGGTAAATTAAGGCAAAATTTTGTGCGGTTAAGCTCGGGTATAGGGTGTATGAGCGCCCTGGTTAAGTTTAAATGCATACTTGTGTAACGTATGGTTAGAAGCGGATGTGATGGATATAACGAGCTTGGAGGCACATGACTAGTGAGTAATATGTGAATATTGGAACACTAAGTTTATCTTAATTTCGAGGACGAAATTCCTTTGTAAGGGGGGAAGTATTTAACACCCCGTATTTTTGTATAGTTAATATTTAATTAATTCGGAAATTTTAAATTACTGGTGTGTTGTAATTTTAATTGAATTAATTATGGCAATATATATATATATATTTAAATATTAATCGGGGAGTGAATGGTTAATCTTTAGGGAAATTTATTTACTAAGTGAATAGTAATAATTTAATTACGTCATTTCGGGTATTAATGACGGGGTATGCACTTATCTCAATCGGGAGTCGGCATAGACTAAATGGGGTGTGAGATAAGGATTTTTATAAATTAATTCGAATGACAATTCTGAGTGCGCGGTTGAGTTCGGATGGGTCGAGATAGTCAGAAAAGTGTATCTGGGGGTAGTAATTGGGTCTCGGGGTATTTTTGGGCATAGCCGGGCCCACATGGGTTGAGTTGGGCCACTTTAATTAAGCCCATTAGGTGAAAAACGGGATTAAGGGTTTTTAACCTAATGGGGAGATTAAGGAATGGCAGCCAACATAACTCTAAACCTAGATTTTGAGAGGAGATTTGGGGGAAAGCAAATCAAGAACAAATTGGAGGTTATTGGAGCCAAATTGAGGGACTACGCCAACGGATCAGACACTACGAACACTTACAGGCAAGTGGTTAACTGTTTTGATTCTTAAAGTGTGATAATCAATTCATATCATAGTGATGTGTAAACCAAAATTTGTTTTGGGGATAAATGGGTACAAAAAGGGGGTTTTGTTAATGGAACCATTGAATGAAATTTAAGGTAAGAATTAGTTGTGATATATAATTCTGAGTATGATTATCTGGATTTAATGAGAAAAATTGGAATATAAAAGGATGGAATTTGAATTTGAAATTGGGATTATACCCTAGAAATTTGTGTTCTTGGGTGGGTCAAGATTCATAGTGTTAATGATGTTAAAAGGTTTAGATGATGTTTTTGGTTCATGAGAAATGTTATAAGATGATTAATAGACTGATTTGAGGTTGGTTTTTGAGGAAAGAAACCTTGAAATTTTGCTAATGGTGGAATTCAGCGAGGAAGGAGCGCTGGCACGAAGGTATCGATCGATCGATCCGGGGGCATCGATCGATCGACGATGGGAAATTATGGGCAGTTCGGCCTCAGTGAGATATAAGGGGGAATTAATTATAAATTAATTTCCATACATTTATTAGTGATAAATAATTGTGAAACAAATATTCCTAGCAATTATGGGAGAAAGCAATTGGGACTAGGATGAATTTATGTGGGGCATTTAACGGATGAATTTGAGAGATTTTATTCCAAAATAGTGAGGTACGGATCAAGTGAGTGAATCCGGGCATATTGGTCATGCGACCCCAAGGTAGTGAATTAAGTTTGGAGATAAACTAATTAATTTTGAGTCGGGATATAGACTCGAGAAATATTTAATTATGGACCAAGTGGGAGAGTCCGGGTATGTTGGTAATTATAGGTAAATATAATTGGGAAATTATGGAGATAAATGTGTGACACATTGTGGGTAAAAAATGTGGGAAAGGAATTTTGAGATGTAAAAATGGACCGAGTGAGTGAGTCCAGGTATGTTGGTTATGTGACACCAAAGTATTAAATTTATTTTTGAGAGAGAGAGTAATTAATTTGGAGTCGGAACATAGACTCGGGAAATATTAAGTTACGAGCCAAGTAAGTGAGTCCGGGGATAATGGTTAGGTGACACCAAGTTATGAAATAAATGATTGCGTTAATTGATTGAATTAGAGTCGGATGGTAGACTCGGGAAAGATTAAATTAATGGGTGTGAGAATTAATTTAATAAGGGTCGGATTGAAGACTCGGGTATTATTAAATTAATGAGAGTGATAATTAATTTAATAAGAGTCGAATTGTAGACTCGGGTAGTATTAAATTAATAAGTGTATTAATTAATTTAATTATAGTCGGATTGTGGACTCGGGTAGGATTTAATTAATTAATGTGTAAATTAATTATATTAGAGTCGGACCACAGACTCAGATTTTTTGTTGATTAATTAATGGGTAAATAAATTTTATTAGAGTCGAGCGATAGAGTCGGGGCGTTATTAAATTAATGGGTGTGTTAATTAATTTAATTGGAGTCGGACCATAGACTCGGGGAAAAGTATTACATAAATTGAGGTGTGAGTTAAATATATTAGAGTCAGACCATGCCCTCAGGAAGACGATAAATTATTAAGCGAGAAAATTAATTACATTGAGTCGGGCCACAGACTCTGGAAATTACAGGCAGTGTACGGGATTTTGAATACATGGTAAAGCCGGGGTTATTAATATATATATACGGTATAGTGATAGTATATATATATATATATATATATATATATATATATATATATATATATATATATACGTGTATGTATTGTGTGTGACATTAAATTTACAAGCAGTGTACGGGATTTTTAGTACACGGTAAAACCGGGGTTCATATTATATATATACGGGTAGTGGTACTATATATATGTGTATATATTATGTGTGATGGTAAATATTAGTGACTAGATATTTATTCAATTTAAATACTCTAATGCTATCAAGGGAGGTTGCGCGATGTGGGTGAATCCCCTAGCTTGAGGAGTAGGGCGAGTATATCCCCAGGTCATAGCGTCCGGTATATATGGGTGAGGGATTTATCTCACTTTCAGGGAAGGAATATGACCGCCTCCACTTCATTTATATTTTGGTCCATGTTGGTGAGAGATTATAACTTGGGGAAACTAGGTTTTGTGAGCACACCTAGTGAGATGGCATTTTAGAGGGAATCATCCGGTGAGGGTAAACTCGGAAGGATGAATACACGTATGATATACGTGTGGATGTTAGTAAAGGTACGTATAATATGGTAGTAAATATTATATGTAGGTGATAATACAGTGTGTGATGTATTTACTTTATATAACTCGGATTACAGTTATATGCAGTTAATTAATGAGAAATTAATTAAGTTAATAATTTGTGGGAATAATACAGTGTGTGATGTATTTACTTTATATAACTTGTGACACGGTTATATGTTGCTATTTAAGAGGAATTAATTAAGTTAATTATGAAATAACTTATAATTGAAGAATCATTATACTCGGGTTAGAGCAGTATAGCAAGGGAAGGGTATACCAGGACTAGTTGGACGGGGTAGTACAACTAGGTGGGGTTAAGGTAACCGGTAGGTGTGCACAATAGTGGAGGGGTGAGAATGTCCTCAAGGGAGTGCGACACTAACTTAAATATGAAGCGCATTCATGCATTTTAAATTACTGCAGTTAATTCACTTGCTAAATATTTTCAAAATGTTTTAGGTTCTAACCCTTGCTATAAAAATATTTTCAAAACCTTTTAGGTGTCCAGCCACAAGGACGCCAGGATTGATATTCTATTCCAGGGACACGAAGCTGCGGCATATGTGGATGCTAGCAGGAGTTTGGATTAGACGCATCATTCATTCCTTCCTAAAGTAGAAATCTTGTATCGGTTTCAGTTTTATTTAGGGATTGTCGCCCAGACTTCTCGGTACAGTTTTCAGGTGTAATTTATTCAGGTGTTGAATATTTGTATTTGGATTATTTCTTTGGTGGCCGGTGATTTATTCGGCATGTTGTGAAATTATGATTCAGTTTATTTTCATTCAGTTGTGTGAATGGTTTATATTTTAATTCCGCATGTACTATTTTCGTTTAATTAAAAACATAAAATTGGCACCAGCTTTTGGAATACTAGGTGGTTAGTAAATCTTAAAAAGTTTTCGACAGTGATGCTGAGGATGATCCAACTAGGATTCCTCTTTTAATTTGGTATAGGACATATCACCCGGTATTTTATTAGGAAGGGTGTCACAATGGTGTCCACTCTATATTTGGGGGAAGATTGCTATGAACACCTCTTGCAGACTAAAGATCTCTTGGAAGGCTTGGCTGCATTTACAGAGAAGCGAAAGTCTATATGTACATGAGAGTGAAAAGAGCTGAAATTTGATAATAAGGAACAGATCAATGTGAACTGTTATTGTTTATCATTTGGGAGTTCAAGGTACCCACATTTTAATTAAACAAGATTTTTTATTCTAATAATTTTTCCTTTAAAAATATAGTTGGTAACTCAGTGTTTCGTTATTTTCTTTAAAAAATAGTTGGTAATTTTGGGTATTATATGGAAAGATGCACTGAATTAGTTTAAACTCAGCATTTTGTAGGTTTAATCTCAGTATAAGTTCATAATAGTTGGTTTTCGTATTCATTGTTTAAACTTTGGTATCTTTATTTCTATTTGTGGGGGTTTAAAACCAGGTTAATTGAGGTCTTTATGTCTATCTTAGTTATGGTTCGTACTCAATTTGTTGTGTCTTTTGTCAATTACTATACGTCCATGTTTGAGATGCATTTTTGGTTAGTTTCACGTATTTATTTGACGAATATGATTTTGTTGAGTGGGGGGATAGTATTTTATGTCGATGAGGTGGTCTCCGTTTTTATAGTTCTACTCTTACCTATTATAGGTGGTCTACAATGATAATACACACGCTTTTGTGATGTCCATGTGAATAAATTCAAGGTTCGTTTCTATCTTATTCATGTAGTATCAAACGCTCCAAAAATAGAAATAGCAAGACATATTTGCTTCACCCGGGGAATCAATTCGAATTTGAGCGTTAAACGCTCTAAGTGAGACCCCTGCTTTGTCCTAATTGTATTACAAATGCAAGTTGTATTGATGCCAATACCGTACCCTCCTGTCTTTGCCTTCAATGCTGAAAATGCAAATTTGTTCAGGTACTCTTTTCATTCAACGACTTTTTAGTTTATAAATAAATTTGTGTTACTTGGTTCATTTTTGGTCGAGATGTGTGCATATGAATTATTTACGCAGTCAAACGTTTATTTTTAAAAACTTCTGTTGATAACGGATATATTTAGATCTATTCATGTGTAAATCAAGTAGTAAGAACATTTTTTATAGGCATTGTTACTATAGACACTCGATGGTATATGTAATTTCCACTATTGTGAATTTCATCCTCTAAATTGTTGAGAAGCTGAACAATTTGGTTTTACATGCAAGTACAAGTTTGATGTTTATATTTTATTTTGGGGTTTAAGATATCTAGGTGTATACTTTATCCCTTTCTAAACAACATTTTTTTGGTAGATTGCAGTTAGTTTGGAGCCTTGTGACAGTTGAAAGCTTTGGTTCCCCTTCAAGTTCTTCTAAGGATGGATTTTTTAGAGTTAGATGAATCTCTCAACCACAGAAGCTTATGGAGGCACAATAACGTAGTACCTGTGACTGCATTTCTGTAAGATCAAGAGAAATTGAAATTTTTGTTGGAAATGGCTCAGAGGAAATGCAATTACATGCATATAATAGGGTTATTTATTTTTGCTTGATTTTTAAGAGAACTGAAATTGTTTATTTATTAAGGGAACTGAAATAGCTTCTTCTTGATCGCCTATTTAATCATTATTGGAACACCTTCTTCCATCGGATATGATCGATTTCACAGGTAACTAGCCTCCCCTTTATTATTTCCTTATCCACACACCTCACCACTGCCCCTGCCACTACATATAACAATTTCGATTCCTTATGCCTCATTCACTATCTGTTCACTTGCAGAGTTGATTTGGAATTTCCAAAGATTAAACTTAGGTTTCAACATTTGACCGTTGAAATGAATTAACGGTAATTTATGGTTCGATATGATCGTGTGTCTACTAATATAAAGGAATTAACCTCAGCAGCGCAGCTTGGGAATATTGGAGATTTTCACGGCCTGTTAATTGGTTCCTCACTTTCTCTCTAGCATGTGTGTGCGCACACAATCACGCGCATCTTATCACTTGTTGTTTTATTTTTAGGTTGTTTAAAGTATCAGATTTTGTATAAAGGGTATGGGATGAAATTATTGTTTTAAGATGGTTTTTGAACCTATGGGTACACCTACAGAGTCTGTTAGTGTTCTGTTGGACTATATTTCCTATATATTGTGCTATTAGAATATATTTCCTTTATGTGACAAGTTATGTTTCATATAAAAACAAAGAATAACATGTAGTTACTGGTCTCAATGTGTTAGACTTCCAATTCGAATCTTTGAAATCATAAATCGGCAACAATTTGGTTTCATGCATTTTTTTATACAATTTAACTTGATTATTTCAGCAACTTTAGAGGCTTAGTAAGAAGATTCAGTAACTGCTTGAAATGTGAACTGGATCAGCCATTAATATGAACATTTTAGCAAGTTTAGAGGCTTAGTACCTATGCCCATCCCATCTAAAGGGAGGAAGATAACTCCCAGCGCGTTTCGCATCAGCGAGTTGCCTCTTTGTTGGCTACAAAGACATCTTAATTTCTGTCAACATCATCAATCGATGAGCTAACATCCCAAAGCCAAACCTCTAAATCTAACCTCAAATCCAACACCAATATCAATTGGTGTTTGAGTAGATGTTTAATTTTGTTCATTGATTAATCCATATTGTATTGAAACACATAAGCAACCTACAAAAGAGGATTTTATTTACACCAGACTATCTTGATTTAATTTACACGCATTTGAGAGGTTGGATTTGATATTGGATTCTAATGCTTGATTTTAGTTGAGGACAAATGCATCTTCTTTGTCTATTTGATTTCAACAACAAAGTAATTAGATTGAAATGATATATTGTTGGTACTGGAGGTTGAAAGTTTAATCTTCCGGTTACTACAACGACAGTAGTTTGGGTTACTACAACAGCAGCAGATGGTGTAGTCAGAGTATGGGGTATTGGCTGATATTAGATAGCAGCAGAAGATGCTATAAACACCTAGATATCTTCTCTCTCTGACCGTAAAATGGTACGTCTCTCTCTATCTCTCTCACCTGACCACCATGACTGAAATTCACCCTTTATGTTTGATCTTTCTATCAAATATGTAGGTTTTAATGTTCGTTTGGTTTCCTCTATCAAACACGCCGATCTTAAATATGAAGCAACAGCAGTTTCTATCATTTTCTTTGCAGATCGACCTCGAATCAGTGTTAAATTTGAATGTCAGGTATGAATTCTTTTGTATATCTACCTCTATAAATAGTGTGATTTTAATTATGTACGTTCTTTCTATCAAACACAAAGGTTTTAATGTTCGTTTGGTTTACTCTATCAAACACTCTGGTCTTAAATATGAAGAAGCAATAATTTTTATCATTTGTTTTGCATATCGACCTCGAATCACAGTTAGGCATCTAATATTTTGTATCTCTACCTTTATAAATAGGGTGATTTTAATTTGGTATTGATAAATGTTTGATTTATGGCTCTTATGCATTCACATATATGGTTATCTCAGTGGGACACCATTTTCCCCTGCAGATCAATTAAATAATTTCCCGTGTCTCTAATTAAGAAAAATAGATAGACACAAGTCACAAATAATTCATTCAATCGATAGTCATAAACTCGATCATTTGTGTAGGATACAAGTCCCATGTAGGTAAGAATTTGGTGTTGAGTTATTGTAATACCCCGCCCACCCGGAGAGAGTGAATGGAGTGCTACTATCGATAAAAGTAAACCAAATCCATCAACAACAAGGTATAGAGCATCTAAATCCCACAAAAACAAAAGAGAAACCACTAATATCAAATCTCTTCAAATTAATACAACAAATCTCTCAAATTAAAATACAACATCTAACTCCAAATAAAATAAATCTCAATGCTCTATACATAAAAAACAATACAATTCTTCTCTCTCGAATATTCTTCCCAAAATAATCTTCGCTAAAATAAAGCTCCATAGCGCCCCAAAATCCGCGCTAACCTGCCACTAAAAGAAAATATGGGGAAGTACACAATAGGACAGGAAATATGCTCAAAAATATATTAGTGGTGAATAAAACGTAACAACACGAATACGAATTTTCAAATCAAATGCAAATCTCAATAGCATTTTATCAATAAATTTCGCAACAACACATTAACCGGGTTACCAGGCCTCACCCCATCGGCATATGCTTTATCAAGCCATATCCCGGGAAGAAGGAATTTTGGCGGGTGCCCAACCTCCGTGCCATATTAAAATCTCATGACAACGTGCTCAATAACAACATAATGATACCACATTAATCAGAATAATTCAACAATTATTTCAGTGAATTTAACAATTCGAATATTCATTCAATTAACAAGAATTCAACGGAATAAACTCGCGAGATTTAAAGGAGCATATTGTGTAAAATCCCATACATTAAAATCGTCGCATGAATTCTCACATAAAAATCATCCTCAAAATCTGATCGCAATATCTCGCTCCTCTCGCGAAAATAATCAAATCACATTCTAGCCCCAATACAATATAACCCAAATAGTCCTATTTTAAAAACTCAGAAAATTTAGATCCAAAAATTGTTCAAATCGCCAATACGACTTTAGATTTGGATTGCACACGAAAAATTGAGTCAGGTATGTGATGCGAGGGAAACCGAGTGTTCTGTCGTTGATTTCGGCTCCCGCGATACAAAAAGAACCTAAACTACAACTACACTTGAGAAGCAAGCACAGCGGTAAGTCGGGTATCGTAAGAAATCCATAGGGAGTGATTAAATTTTATATGTTAATTGTTTTAAAACTTCAAGAATAAAAATGGTGTAAAAGAAATAAGAAAAGGTGATGGGTGGTTTTGGTGACAAAAGAAAAGAGAAGTTAATGCTAAATTAAAGGAAAGCGAGGATCGGGATCGCATACACACATTCACGGGCTAAACAACTACTAATTAGAATTTCGGTTCGAAAACATTTAATCGATCATTTTTAATTAAGCATAAACATCACGCAATAAGGAATTTAAGCCAAAGTTGCGAGATTAAACATTTAACCGAAAATGGTCACAAGCGGATTAAATTCGGATAATCGCTATAAACACTAACGTTGCATGACAAAGAAAGTTAAACGCATAATAATCCGACTTTAATACACGAGGTTTCAATTCAATGCAATTTTACACAAAACCTAATTTTCAAGGTCCAAACCCGTAAATGGCGGAAACGCAATCCCGACCCTATTTATCTAAGGGTAATACATTAATTAAACTAAATTAAACTAATTAAACTAAGAAAGCAAGAAATAAAGAAAGAAAACCTAATTATGAAAGCATGAAAATTATCTAGAAAGCAAGAATTAATGGAAAACAAGTTATATTAATGGTAGGGGAGATGAATAGTCAACATACAAACCAATTAGATTGTAAATCCAAAGAGAAATGAAGAAGAACCATCCAAAACCCACAAAACCCTAACTATTCTAACCTAAAATCGTGTATGGGCTGCTCCTCTTCTTATTACAACAAAATTTGGCTTATATAGTAAGTTGGAATAAAAATAAAGAAGAAAGAAAAGAAGGCAAAATATCTGCAGAAAACAGAGCATCGATCGATCGACCCCTTTGGTCGATCGATCGACCTAGGAAAAATTTAGGCAAATCAGAATGGTCGATCGATCGACCAGAAGTGTCGATCGATCGATCAAACAGGGCAGAATGCAGCAGCCTACTGCATCTTCTTTTCTTCTTCTCCTTCTCCTCTTTTGTTTTCCTTGTTTTTCCTCCGCTGAAATCTCCGTAACTTCTTCGTTATGAATCAGAATCGCGCAACGTTTGCGGACACGCGAAGCTAGTGATGAGGGCTACAACTTCCATGAGATGTCGGGCCAGGTACCCAAGCTGTGAAAAGACTAAAATGCCCTTGCGCGTGCGGTTGTGTACGGAACTTCACCGGAATGAATCCGAACTTCATACTAAGCATCCAAATACCTACAAAAGCTCAATTAACCCCTGCAAAACATGTTAACATAGAAATCCGAGGTTTTCTGGTTAACGAGCATAAATATTGGGATTAAGATACCCGAGGGGGCTAATAACGCGTAGGTTAACGGGTGAAATAGGCAATATTTGCGTCGTATCACACCCCCTAACATACACATTGCTAGTCCCTAGCAATGAAATAGGATGCAACAAGAACTACAAGTAAACCAAAAGCAGGAGAAGTACAAAAGTATGGTATAAAAGCAATAAAAAGATAAGGCCACTTTTGCGGGCGAACGATTGCATTTAGCATATGCAATAAGCCGTTAAAACCCTAGGTTACCCTAGTGGACGAGTGTCGTCTCATGAGGGTTTTCAGGGATGAAACCCACAAACATCATAAAGTTTCCTCAAAATATGCCCAATCAAGTAAGACAAACTCAACAACAACGAAAAAGATTTCAAACATGTTATTAGCATATTGAAGCTAAAGTCCATTGTTATTAACAGGTTGAATGCACCTCAATGAAATGAAACTCTAAAAGTGGGAGGTGGGAGAGCACATGCATAGTGTGATTTGGCGAAAAACTTATATAAACCGGATACTAATCAAAGCAAGCATATATTCAATCCTCACGGGCATTACGCTCAGCAAATGAATTCACTATGAAAAGGGAGGTAACACACGGGACATGCGGGCATAAAGAGTAAATGTAAATGGAAACTAGGCCGCACACATGCCACAAAAGAAGAACGCTATATAAAAAATGAAAAATTGTAATCTCAATGAAAGATACCGCACACTAAAAGAGGCGAAATGCATTTTCACAGATTATTAAAACTATTATGACTTTTAAATTAAATTCACCCTAAGATCACATAAGACTTTAATAGGGTTGTAATGTAGGTTTGGGGTTAAGGTACGAAATGAAAGGTATATGTACGGATTCAAAGTGTTCGGGATGAAAACTCGGGATAATGGGAAGGATGCGGGAAATATTAAAAATTGGAAAACAAGTTCCAAAACAAGCATTAGATATATCATCGGGGAGAGTAATCAAAGCTTATTGAACAACATACACAATATTTACAACTTTCTCTTTCTTTTCTTTTCTTCTTTTTCTCACTTTTCTCTTTTGTTTTCTATTGCTTTTTTTTTCTTTCTCTTTTTCTTCACTTTTTTCACTTCTTTCTTTTCTTTGCTTATCAAACTCTCATATGCCTAAATTGCAACCACACTACAATAACATCATTCAATCCCAAGTAACATTCCTAACAAAGGTATGTAAGGTGTATGTATGGCTTAAAACTCCAATTTGGAGTTGGTTATGGGATTTTGGGTAAAGAAACGAAAGGCTACTATTTAGGCTCAAAGGGGTTGACTAGGGAAACATATATGGTGAGGTCAAGGCTAATATGGGTGATATAACAAAGATTGCCTATGATCATTTCACAAAGTTTACGCAATTCTCGAGTCAAAGCTATATATGAAAATCATGCTCAAGTAACACATTTCATATATGAACTCAATTAATGAACGGTCAAATGAAAGATTAGAGAGATTACCAACGAATTCAATGTTTTCAAAGAGAAAGGAATAGTGTATAACACTCACAAACGACGAAAGGTACGAAGCTTACTCGGTGTAAGTATATACAATGCAACAAAAGATTACCGAGTTATAAAAATCTTAAACCAAATCAATATAACAAGGAAAGTGCATATGCTCATGGATGAAGTTTAATTCATGAAGTTATTCACAAAATCAATGATTTGAGGACTAAAGTCTAATAACTTCTAAAATCGAGAACATGCATCATTGAGTTGTCTATTGGATCGGGCAATTATTGAAATTTATCATCGGAAAAAAGGCAAAATGCCAAACAAAGGAGAAAAAAGAAAGAAAATATTTTTGAAAATTTTCAAATTTTTCACAAAAAGGCATACTTAGTAACTAAATGTGAGCAAATCCATGGACTACACATAAAATGGATAGAATATCCTACACCCCCTAACTTAAATGTTGCATTGTCCTCAATGCTCATTAAGAACACAACACAAAGAGAGGAAAAGAACGATATTACCCAAAATTAGAGAGATCTCCATAAGCACGAGTCCAATGAAATCTACAAAACAAGTTAGTACCGAGCATAGCAAAAACAAATAACAAAAAGTTAACTAATTACAGTAGACTAAATTAAAAGGAAAGAAAAATAGGAAATAAAGAAAATTAAAAAGTTAATTATTTACAACCTACTATTTAGGCTTCACACTAACTATACACTAGAAGTCTAAATAGTTGAGGGTCCACCATAAGAATGATTTGACTTTGGAGGATAACCGGTGTACCCTCACATACAAGCATGCCTTCCGAAAAATATGAATTCCGTTTGAACAACGGAAGGCATGTGTAAGGCGAAAGAAATGAACCATCATCAATTAAAAGTTTTGGAGGGACGATGGGGGATTTGGATACTACGGGGGACAAGACTAAATTAGTCTCAGAAAAATCAGAATCACAACCCCAAGATTCTTCAATTGGAAGGGGAGGTGGGGCAAGTGCAAGTGAAAAGCCCATGAGATGAAGCATCTCACAATAACATTCTCGTTTAAGAATCGGGTCAAAGTCCTCAAGACTTTCAACCGATTCTTGCGATAAATTTAATTGTTCGGGAATAGTAGGGAGTAAAGGAAAGAAAGGACCAACAACCTCAATACAATCGGAAGAATTAATAAGAAGTTGAAAATCGAAAGTGCTAAAGCTTGGCTCACTCTCAATTATTTCTTCAACAAAAAGGGGTGGAGATGAAACGCAAGTTTCATCCTCGACCCGATTTTGTAAAGAAATAATCTCATCGAGCATGGCATCAGTTTCTAAAAACCAAGCTTGAGAACTTTTGGATCGGTCATTAATTTCCTTCATCATTAACTCATAATCAAACGAACAAGAAGACATTTCATCTTCTTGTGCGGGTTGGTCATAGCTAACGGATTCCCCGCATTCCAAATTACCCTCACAAGGCAATGAGGGATCACTTACATATGCTTGAATTTCACGCTCAATGCGCTCATCTTCAAGAATTTGTAGGCATTCTCTCATTGTTTTGGGAGTATAACTTGGAAAACAATTCTCATAACAATTAAGGTTATCTAAAGCGTAATAGCGAGACATTTCAAAATAAGCTATTCAACAAAAGCAACAAGCACCAAAATTTCAATTTCTCGAAACAATCTAGCACAAGTCAGAAAGAAAGGAGAAAATAAAGAATACAAATATGAATGAAAGAAATATTACGAAATAATAAAACAATTAATATCTAAAACACACTCCCCGACAACGGCGCCATTTTTTATGCGAGGGAAACCGAGTGTTCGTGTAGGGACACTGTCGTTGATTTCGGCTCCCGCGATACAAAAAGAACCTAAACTACAACTACACTTGACAAGCAAGCACATCGGTAAGTCGGGTATCGTAAGAAATCCACAAGGAGTGATTAAATTTTAGATGTTAATAGTTTTAAAACTTCAAGAATAAAAATGGTGTAAAAGAAATAAGAAAAGGTGATGGGTGGTTATGGTGACAAAAGAAAAGAGAAGTTAACGCTAAATTAAAGGAAAGCGAGGATCGGGATCGCATACACACATTCACGGGCTAAACAACTACTAATTAGAATTTCGGTTCGAAAACATTTAATCGGTCATTTTCAATTAAGCATAAACATCACGCAATAAGGAATTTAAGCCAAAGTTGCGAGATTAAACATTTAACCGAAAATGGTCACACGCGGATTAAATTCGGATAATCGCTATAAACACTAACGTTGCATGACAAAGAAAGTTAAACGCATAATAATCCGACTTTAATACGCGAGGTTTCAATTAAATGCAATTTTACACAAAACCTAATTTTCGAGGTCCAAACCCGTAAATGGCGGAAACGCAATCCCGACCCTATTTATCGAAGGGTAATGCATTAATTAAACTAAATTAAACTAATTAAACTAAGAAAGCAAGAAATAAAGCAAGAAAACCTAATTATGAAAGCATGAAAATTATCTAGAATGCAAGAATTAATGGAAAACAAGCTATATTAATGGTAGGGGAGATGAATAGTCAACATACAAACCAATGAGATTGTCAATCCAAAGAGAAATGAAGAAGAACCATCCAAAACCCATAAAACCGTAACTATTCTAACCTAAAATCGTGTATGGGCTGCTCCTCCTCTTATTACAACAAAATTTGGCTTATATAGTAAGTTGGAATAAAAATAAAGAAGAAAGAAAAGAAGGCAAAATATCTGCAGAAAACAGAGCATCGATCGATCTACCCCTTTGGTCGATCGATCGAGCTAGGCAAAATTTCGGCAAATCAGAATGGTCGATCGATCGACCAGAAATGTCGATCGATCGATCAAACAGGGTAGAATGCAGCAGCCTACTGCATCTTCTTTTCTTCTTCTCCTTCTCCTCTTTTACTTTCCTTGTTTTTCCTCTGCTGAAATCGCCGTAATTTCTTCGTTATGAATCGGAATCGCGCACCGTTCGCGGCCACGTGAAGCTAGCGAGGAGGGGTACAACTTCCGTGAAATGTCGGGACAGGTACCCGAGTTATGTAAAGACAAAAATTCCCTTGCGCGTGCGGTTGTGTACGGACCAGTGACACCCCGCCTAATTAAATACCGGGCGATCACTCCTTTATTAAATTAAATCAAGGTAAACAGTTGGTTCATTCTCAGCATCACTGTCGCTAAAAATACATTTTTCCAATTTAACACCCTAAATAATTAAGCTAAGTGTCAAAACCATTTTTATACATACATTCCAAATTTTAATTAACGAAAAAGATTTATTTATTTAAGAAAAACAACATTTCTACAATTAAGAATCACACCACGATAAACCAAATAATATAATACATTCGCCAATCGAATGTCAACATATGAAACTAGAATCACAAATTCATACTGAATAAATCCCATAGAACAATACTGGAAATAACTGAAATATAAATGTCCCAACAACAAATGAAATAATGGAAAGGGAGACACATGCCCAATAAATGAGAATGCTAGAAGGGGAGTCAATAAAGGAAGTCGTCTACGCAAGTGACCCGCAACTCCCACCTAAGCTGCAGCACGTTCCTCTCAAGGGATCCTAAGCAAGACGCCCCTGTGGCTGGGCACCTGAAAAATATACATATATATATACAAGAGAGAGAGAAAAAGAAACGGGTCAGAGCCCGAAAGTGTGTTTGATTTAAATTACGTTTAGCAAGTATTTAAATTGATATAGGCCAATGCAACAACATATTAGCGCGTCACTCTCTTGAGAAATACTCACCTCTCTTCTAATGTGCACACCTATCGCACTAATCTTCCCAACGGTTTGTTTTATCAATTATCGCACTAGTCTTTCTAAAAGATTTAACATATCTTAGATTACTCGTAAGATTTACAATTCACTATTTCCACTTTAAAAATGTTCCAATTTGTAACCAAAGTTCTTTATTTTTAACTTTATAAAAAAAACAATTAAGTTTCCAGTGACATAGTATACTTTCTCAAAACAAGTATTTATAATTTGAGCCAACAACCATGTCCTACTTATCAAATCTCAGTGGGCAGTTTCAAATATCATAATCTCATATATATATTAACTACTCGTATAATATATATATATAACAGCACCCCGAATAAAACTATGGTGCGTGCATACTTCCACTATCCAAACCCCATACCACTCAAATCAAGGGGAATACAAATTCGGAATCACTCTCGAATTGTATTAACACATATACAAACAATATTGAGGCGAAGCATAGATTCCAAGTCTCTAAGAGGATGGAACATACTCGCGTCTCTTAGGACCGTCTGAACTATCAATTCGATAGCCTGTACCAAGGATATCTATCTTCTAGGGTACAAGTCAATTTCCCCATAAACGTCCCATCGAGATAAGACTGTCCCCGCGCGGTAACCTCAAGGATAGCAAGTAGCGCGGTAAGTTTTTCACATGTATATAATATATGTACACACAATCATATAAATATACCACTTTATCATATTAACATAGGTTCTTCACGTTACCCATAATTATACCATTTATGCTTAATTTCACATTTAGAGACATACATTTAAGGTTTCGTTCCTAACCTTAACTCGAAGGGTTTTCTCACTCATCTCCTGACACTCGTGGACTATATCCTCACAAATCTGAAATTCAGTAAGTGTCTTTATTAGGTTCCAATGTAACTCTCTTACGCACCTCACCCTTTAATTTATAAATTCACGAACCCTAAAGTAAATGTCCCATAAATACCATTCTCGTTGAAGATTAAAGGTCCAAACATTTATTCCTATGCCCTACTGGTCCTCAATGTCTCCCAAATAATTTTATCAAGAATGCCCAAGAATTATATCACGACAATTTGAATTTAACTCATTTAAAGAGGGAATTAGGAGTCTGCCAGGAGGGGTCGATTGATCGAAGCTTGGGGCTCGATCGATCGAACCTTCGATCAATCGAAGCTCTAGGCTCGATCGATCGATCAAGCAGGTCTGGGGAAAATTCTGCAGAATGCAGTTACGGGTTTCACTAAAATTCTTCACCCAAAACTATGTTTTTCCATTCCAATCGTCCCAAAAATCCTACTATCATCATTATAACATTATACCAGGTGTTTATAACGTAAAGAATGTGTATAACTATCATTAAACATGGATAATTAACTCAAAACCTCATCTAATCATCAAGAACCCTAGAGTTTTCCTTAATCAAGGTTCTAATCTATTTTTACCAGAAATTCCTTCTAATAAATCATCAAAATTTTGTGGGTTATATTCCTCTACATGGCAAGGGTTCCAGAATTTCCATATAATCAAAACTACATGCATTATCCTAACACAAATTTAGTTTTCTTCCATAGTTTCCATCTCTAAACAATCCTAAACTAATATGAAGATTGCATTAACGAAAATATGCAAGTCAAATACTTGCCTAGGATTTTTGGTATGCAGATTCACGACTGATTTTGGTATGGCTGCGTTCCTTGTCTCGCGATCTACGCGGTGGTGGTGGTGGCGGTGCAATCCGGTGGCTTTTTGGCCTTGAATTGCCTTGGAGCTCTCTCCTCTCTTCTCCAATGGCCGTCACTTGATTTCTAGATATTCTAACCCTAAAAGGATAACCTAGTGGCTAATATAGGTTGCTGAAATTCGTGGGTTTAATTTCCCAATTATGTAAAATGACTAAAATGCCCTCCCAGGGTACTAATTAGGCCTAAAATGCCCCGAGACCCAAACTACACCCCCGGGTACACTTTTCTGACTATCTCGACCCTACCGGACGCGTTGGCGCACTCAAAACGACCATACGGACAACTTATAAAATATTCACTTTTTATTTAACCAAATTAGTCCCGACTTGACACGAGCACGTTCCGACTTAAATTTCCGAAATCGTCATTTAATTCACTCATGACATTCAATATAACCAATATAATATATTACTTTGCTCATTAGTAATATTCAACCAATTTCCCATAATTACTAACTCTCGTCACGTTAATAATTATAACGTAATTAATTTCCGGATTTTTTTATTAAATAAATCATTCAAATTAAATTTATTAAATCCCCAAATTAATATAGCATAAAAATACGGGGTATTACATACTTCCCCCCTAATAACGGAATTTTATCCCGAAATTCGGAAAATGAGGCATACTTGGTAAAAACAACTCTGGATATCTCTCGCGCATATCTGCCTCACGCTCCCAAGTGGATTCCTCCACATTATGATGCTCCCACTGGACTCGCACAAGTGGAACTATTTTCGACCTCAATCTCCTCTCGCTATATTCTAGAATAGCCACAGGTGTCTCCTCGTAAGAGCTATCAGATTGTAAGTCTATCTCATCTATCGCAATGTGAGTATAGGCCATATCATCCCGAAGATATCGTCTCAACGATGAGATGTGGAATACATCGTGGATGCGATGTAAATGTTCTGGCAATCCCAACCTGTATGCAACCAGTCCAATCCTCTCGATGATGGGAGATGGTCCCACGTACCTTGGAGCCAACATCCCCTTCTTCCCGAACCTCATCATTCCCTTCATAGGAGATACACACAATAACACTTGATCTCCCACATTAAACTCTCGGAAGAACCGTTTCGCATCGGCGTAGCTCTTCTGCCTGTCCTGGGCTACCCGAATACGACTCCTGATTATCTCAATCCTCGCGGAGGTCTCCTGAATCACTTCTGGTCCTAGCAACTTGTTGTCCCCCACCTCGAGCCAACAAGTTGGAGAACGACAAGGCCTACCATACAAAGCCTCAAATGGAGCCATACCAATCGTAAACTGATAAGAGTTATTATAAGCAAACTCTACCAGTGAAAGATGTGGCTCCCAACCTCCTCCAAAATCAAGAACACACATGCGTAGCATATCCTCTAACATCTGATTAGTATGCTCTGTCTGTCCATCCGTCTGTGGGTGGTAAGCCGAACTCAACCTCAACTCAGTACCCATAGCCTCCTGAAAGCTTTCCCAAAAACGTGACACAAAAATCTTGTCCCTATCTGACACAATATTCAAGGGTACCCCGTGTAATCTGACAATCTCAGCGATGAACAACTGAGCATAATGACCCGTGTTATAATCTATCCGCACCGGCAAAAAATGAGCCACCTTGGTCAAACGGTCTACAATCACCCAGATAGAATCGTGGCCCCGCTGTGATGTAGGCAACCGTGTAATGAAATCCACGGAAATACTCTACCACTTCCACGCGGGTACTTCCAATGGCTGAAGCAATCCTAACGGTTTCTGACGGTCCACCTTCACCAGCTGGCAGGTAGAACACTTGGACATGAACTCTGCGATGTCCTTCTTTATCCCACTCCACCAGTATTATCGCCTCATATCCTGGTACATCTTATCGCCTCCCGGATGTACTGCAAATAGGGACCCATGAGAATGAGTCATCACTACATGACGTAATTCTTCTCCTTCTGGAACTACCAATCTCCCATTAAACCGTAAACCTCCATCAGAACTAACAGAATAGGACTCAGCACCCTCGGCTAGAAGTCGAACAATCTGCTCCTGGCAAAACGGGTCTGTGGTCTGTGCTTGTATCACCCTCGTAACAATCTCGGGGGTGACTGACATCACGGATATGAAAGAACGTGCCACTGCGTCCTTGTGACCCAACTCCTTCCATTTTGCTTTCCAGACGTCCGCTACCTCGTCTACCGGTCTACGGCTCAACGCATCAGCAACTACGTTGGCCTTCCCCGGATGATACTGTATATCGAACTGGTAGTCTTTAACAAACTCTAACCATCTGCGCTGACGCATATTCAGCTCTCGCTGAGTGAACAGGTACTGCAGTGACTTATGGTCTGTGAACAAACGGAATTTCTCCCCCAATAAATAGTGCCTCCATATCCTCAAAGCAAAGACGACCGCTGCTAACTCCAGGTCGTGGATGGGGTAATTCTTCTCATGCGGCTTAAGCTTGCGGGAAGCAAAATCTATAGCCTTCTCCTCCTGCTGGAGCACTCCTCCAAGTCCCCGTAAGGACGCATCGGTGTAAACCAGGTACTCCACACCCGGCTTTGGTAACGCAAGGACTAGCGCTGAAGTAAGCTTGTCTTTCAGCTCGTCGAAAGCCAACTGACAAGCATCATCCCAAACATATGTTACCCCCTTGCGAGTCAGATTCATCAATGGACCCACTATTTTGGAGAATCCCCGAATGAATCTCCTGTAGTAACCGGCTAACCCCAAGAAACAACGCACTTTCGTCGGTGTCGGGGGCTGTCCCCACTCCCTCACCGCTGACACCTTGCTCGGGTCAACTGCAATCCCCTGTTCAGAAACAACATGGCCCAAGAACTGTACCTCTCGCAACCAGAATCCACACTTCTCGTACTTAGCATACAACTGATGCTCTCGTAGAGTCTGAAGAACTTGCCTCAAGTGCTCGGAATTCTCCTCCTCGGAGTGTGAATATATTAAGATGTCATCTATGAAGACGATGACAAACTGATCCAAGAACTCTCTGAATACTCGATTCATCAAGTCCATGAAAACGGCTGGGGCATTTGTAAGTCCGAACGGCATCACCCTGAACTCATAGGACCCATATCTCGACAAGAAGGTAGTCTTTGAAACATCCTGCTCTCTAATACGTAACTGATGGTACCCCGACCTCAGATCTATCTTCAAAAAGAAAGTTGCACCCCTCAATTGGTGGAACAGGTCATCGATTCGAGGCAACGGATACTTATTCCGTATCGTGACCTTGTTCAGCTCCCGGTAGTCCACACATAATCTTAGAGAACCATATCTCTTCTTCACAAACAAGACAGGAGCGCCCGAAGGTGAGGTACTCCTACGAATAAAGCCCTGACCTAACAGCTTCTCTATCTGATCTCGTAGCTCTCGCATCTCTACCGGAGCCATACGGTACGGTGCGCGTGCTATAGGTCTCGTATCTGGCAGTAAATCTATAATAAAGTCTATCTCTCGACTGAGGGGTAGGCCTGGTATCTCCTGGAACACATCAGAATACTCCCTGACAACAGGGATCGAATCTAAGGGAATCAAAACCTCCTTAGAGGTATCATCCTCTATGTAATACAAATGAGCGGTCGAGCCTCCCTCTGGGCGAGGCATTACCACTACAAACATCTCTTGCCCCGGAATGGCAAAAATAATGCTCCCACCGAAGCAATCAATCATGTCTCTATAAGATGCGATCCAGTCCATACCAATAATCACATCATGCTCGTGCATGTCTAAGACTAATATGTCTGCAGGTAATACCAAACTACCGATCTCTACCCCCACTCCCCGGCATATAAAGAAAATAAGTGACCCACTCCCCAGTGGTGAGTCGACACAAGTCACAATGCTCTCTACTGTGGCTAACAACCCTAAGGCCTTCGCAAAATGCGTAGCTATAAAATAATGCGTTGCCCCCGTATCAAACAAAACCCGACCCATAGTGCCATGGATAGGAAACATACCCTCAATCGCGGGTGGTGCCTGTGGAGCTGCTGCCTGGTGGACGTTATATACACGTCCATATTGTAATTGCCCCTGCTGCACTGGAGCTGCTGGAATAGCTGGTAGGGATGGCACCTGGGCTGGAGCTGGGAGGGCAGGTGGAAAGAGTGGTCTTTGCGGATCATTACGGGCTGCCTGCTGCTGTGGGGCCCTATCGCCCTCTGGGCAATTCTGGCGCCTATGGCCATGTTTACCGCACCCAAAGCATCGGCCTTTGAACTTTTCGCCCCTCTGACCCTGCTGTCCACGGCCCTGCTGGCCGTTTCCTCCACGCCACTGGCCCTGATGTGTACGTTGTTGGCCTTGCTAGCCCTGCTGCTGTCCCTGTGGTCGGTGTTGGCCCTGCTGATTAGGCTGGCCCTGCTTGAAACCCCCAAATCCCTGCATAGAATCACCTGAACGGAATCTCTTAGCAGGGTCCCCGTGATGGGAACTCTGCTCGTGCTGACGAGCCTGTCCCTGGGATGGTGCCCCACCGACACTATTTCCCCTGGCCCTGCCCTGCTGGCTGGACTCTCCTGCTCTCTTGCTTCCCTGAAGATGGATGCGGTGATCTTGGCAATGTAGAAATGCGGCATTGAGTACATCAGTAAAATTACTCAGGGATAAATTCCTAATAAGGTGCTGACGGATCCTCCAAGCTAACCCGTCGACAAACAGCAAAATCTTCTTGCTCTCAGTAGGTGCCTCATCTAGCACAATAGTGAGAAGTCTCGTGAACTCCTCCTCATACTCAGCTACCGTAAGGTTCTCCTGCTTCAGATTTAGTAATTTCTGCCTCATCTCAGTCTGCACTGCGGGTGGAAAATACTTACGGTCAAACCGCTCCCAGAACAACTGAATAGGGATCGTGTCCCTCTCCTCCAAAGTAGTAGTGGACTCCCACCACTGTAATGCGGCTCCCACCAGCTTAAAGGAAGCCAATAATTGCTTTTGCACTTCAGTGCACTCATACATACGGAGATGCCGCTGGATGTCCTTCTTCCATTGGCTAACTGTAACAATATCGGAGCTACCAGAAAACTCAGGGGGATGCGCTTTCTGAAAAGCATCCCGAACCCGCTCCCATGCCGATGGAAGCTGTGTTGGTACTGGCGCCACTGCCTGAACCTGGGGTGGAGCCTGCTGAATCACCGCTATTGCGGCATTTATCGCCTGAACAACAATGGCGGCTACTTCGTTTGCGTTCATTGTGCCTGGTGCCGGAGCTGTTGGCTGCTCGGCTTGGGTACGCCTATCTTTCGGAGCACATCTTGGAGGCATCTGAAACGTGAACAAGTTTATTAGTCTACAGTTATCATCAAATCTCAAATAGCTGAAGACTTAAACGTAAAAGCAAGAAGACAAAAATCCTAAAAATAGGGCTCTATAGCAATAACGTTAAGCTGAAAGCGAAATAAGCCGTACAGATCCTATGGACACTAGAACCTGATGCTCTGATACCACTTGTGACACCCCGCCTAATTAAATACCGGGCGATCACTCCTTTATTAAATTAAATCAAGGTAAACAGTTGGTTCATTCTCAGCATCACTGTCGCTAAAAATACATTTTTCCAATTTAACACCCTAAATAATTAAGCTAATTGTCAAAACCATTTTTATACATACATTCCAAATTTTAATTAACGAAAAAGATTTATTTATTTAAGAAAAACAACATTTCTACAATTAAGAATCACACCACGATAAACCAAATAATATAATACATTCGCCAATCGAATGTCAACATATGAAACTAGAATCACAAATCCATACTGAATAAATCCCATAGAACAATATTGGAAATAGTTGAAATATAAATGTCCCAACAACAAATGAAATAATGGAAAGGGCGACACATGCCCAATCAATGAGAATGCTAGAAGGGGAGTCAATAAAGGAAGCCGTCTACGCAAGTGACCTGCAACTCCCACCTAAGCTGCAGCACGTTCCTCTCAAGGGATCCTAAGCAAGACGCCCCTGTGGCTGGGCACCTGAAAAATATACATATATATATACAAGAGAGAGAGAGAAAAAGAAACGGGTTAGAGCCCGAAAGTGTGTTTGATTTAAACTACGTTTAACAAGTATTTAAATTGATACAGGCCAATGCAACAACATATTAGTGCGTCACTCTCTTGAGAAATACTCACCTCTCTTCTAATGTGAACACCTATCGCACTAATCTTCCCAACGGTTTGTTTTATCAATTATCGCACTAGTCTTTCTAAAAGATTTAACATATCTTAGATTACTCGTAAGATTTACAATTCACTATTTCCACTTTAAAAATGTTCCAATTTGTAACCAAAGTTCTTTATTTTTAACTTTATAAAAAAAACAATTAAGTTTCCAGTGACATATTATACTTTCTCAAAACAAGTGTTTATAATTTGAGCCAACAACCATGTCCTACTTATCAAATCTCAGTGGGCAGTTTCAAATATCATAATCTCATATTTATATTAACTACTCGTATAATATATATATATATAACAGCACCCCGAATAAAACTATGGTGCGTGCATACTTCCACTATCCAAACACCATACCACTCAAATCAAGGGGAATACAAATTCGGAATCACTCTCGAATTGTATTAACACATATACAAACAATATCGAGGCGAACCATAGATTCCAAGTCTCTGAGAGGACGGCACATACTCGCGTCTCTTAGGACCGTCTGAACTATCAATTCGATAGCCTGTACCAAGGATATCTATCTTCTAGGGTACAAGTCAATATCCCCCATAAAGGTCCCATCGAGATAAGACTGTCCCCGCGCGGTAACCTCATGGATAGCAAGTAGCGCGGTATGTTTTTCACATGTATATAATATATGTACACACAATCATATAAATATACCACTTTATCATATTAACATAGGTTCTTCACGTTACCCATAATTATACCATTTATCCTTAATTTCACATTTAGAGACATACGTATAAGGTTTCGTTCCTAACCTTAACTCAAAGGGTTTTCTCACTCATTTCCTGACACTCGTGGACTATATCCTCGCAAATTTGAAATTCAGTAAGTGTCTTTATTAGGTTCCAATGTAACTCTCTTACGCACCTCACCCTTTAATTTATAAATTCACGAACCCTAAAGTAAATGTCCCATAAATACCATTCTCGTTGAAGATTAAAGGTCCAAACATTTATTCCTATGCCCTACTGGTCCTCAATGTCTCCCAAATAATTTTATCAACAATGCCCAAGAATTATATCACGACAATTTGAATTTAACTCATTTAAAGAGGGAATTAGGAGTCTTCCAGGAGGGGTCGATCGATCGAAGCTTGGGGCTCGATCGATCAAACCTTCGATCGATCGAAGCTCTAGGCTCGATCGATCGATCAAGCAGGTCTGGGGAAAATTCTGCAGAATGCAGTTACGGGTTTCACTAAACTTCTTCATCCAAAACTATGTTTTTCCATTCCAATTGTCCCAAAAATCCTACTATCATCATTATAACATTATACCAGGTGTTTATAACGTAAAGCATGTGTATAACTATCATTAAACATGTATAATTGACTCAAAATCCCATCTAATCATCAAGAACCCTAGAGTTTTCCTTAATCAAGGTTCTAATCTTTTTTTACCGGAAATTCCTTCTAATAAATCATCAAAATTTTGTGGGTTATATTCCTCTACATGTCAAGGGTTCCAGAATTTCCATATAATCAAAACTACATGCATTATCCTAACACAAATTTAGTTTTCTTCCATAGTTTCCATCTCTAAACAATCCTAGACTAATATGAAGATTGCATTAACGAAAATACGCAAGTCAAATACTTGCCTGGGATTTTTGGTATGCAGATTCACGGCTGATTTTGGTATGGCTGCGTTCCTTGTCTCGCGATCTACGCGGTGGTGGTGGTGGCGGTGCAATCCGGTGGCTTTTTGGCCTTGAATTGCCTTGGAGCTCTCTCCTCTCTTATCCAATGTCCGTCACTTGATTTTTGGATATTCTAACCCTAAAAGGCTAACCTAATGGCTGATATAGGTTGCTGAAATTCGTGGGTTTAATTACCCAATTATGTAAAATGACTTAAATGCCCTCCCGGGGTACTAATTAGGCCTAAAATGCCCCGAGACCCAAACTACACCCCCGGGTACACTTTTCTGACTATCTCGATCCTACCGGACGCGTTGGCGCACTCAAAACGACCATATGGATAACTTATAAAATATTCACTTTTTATTTAACCAAATTAGTCCCGACGTGACACGAGCACGTTCCGACTTAAATTTATGAAATCGTCATTTAATTCACTCATGACATTCAATATAACCAATATAATATATTACTTTGCTCATTAGTAATATTCAACCAATTTCCCATAATTACTAACTCTCGTCACGTTAATAATTATAACATAATTAATTTCCGGATTTTTTTATTAAATAAATCATTCACATTAAATTTAATAAATCCCCAAATTAATATAGCATAAAAATACGGGGTATTACAGGAACTTCACCGGAATGCATCCGAACTTCATACTAAGCATCCAAATACCTACAAAAGCTCAATTAACCCCTGCAAAACATGTTAACATAGAAATCCGAGGTTGTCTGGTTAACGAGCATAACTATAGGGATTAAGATACCCGAGGGGGCTAATAACGCGTAGGTTAACAGGTGAAATACGCAATATTTGCGTCGTATCAGTATGTGTTTTGGATTTTTCTCAAATCTCATCTGAATGCACTCAAAAAGAAGATATAAACATTCCAAATTGGCTCTTCCCATTCCACTCATTTTTGCCTCTTTGGATTTCGTTTTTGCCCTCTCTTTTTCATCTCCCTTTCCATATAATCACCCATAATATTCTTTATATAACCCCTCTCTCAAACCCTAGCTTGGAGACTAAGCTAACGCATATTACTATATTTCCCTTTAATTCAAAATTATCAACTTTACATATTTAAACCATTACAAAATGTCCAAAAGTTAATTAAATTTAAATGTTTGATTCGATTTCAAACCAAAATAAATTATATTATGCCCGATTAATAAAATAATAATAATATTACTAAAATCATATACCATATTCATAAATAAATCCCTCAAAATTACGGGGTATTACAGATCTCCTTCATTGAACTACTTTGCATTAGACTTAATAGATTTCTTCAGCATTCATTGCATCATTAAGTCTAACCTTCAATTTTTGTATGACAATCCTATTAGAATCAATTGTCTTAGACAAAAAGATAATAATTCATCAAAGTTATATTATTGCCGACATAAGGTGGTCAGTTTCACTTTTGTGGAGGATACCCTCCGCAATCTGTTCTCCGTGGTCATAATATATTTACGTAAATAATATTTTAAATGAGTGAATTTCATATTTAAGTTGATATCGTTACTCTTGGTTCGAGATGATGTAGAATATTTTATCTCGCCTGATAAAAAGAAAAAGAAAGTTGATGACGTTTTGTATTTATGAATGTGTATTTTGAAAAATCTTCATTGTCTCTTGCCTTATAATATTATGACCGCTGCAATATATTGAGAATTATTTGTTGTTTTGACTTTGAATTTGTCACTGTAAAATGCTATACTATAAAACTAATTGTATAGTTTACTCGGTTAGTTCAATCTATATCATCATTATGTCCATGTTATTAAGCTCCCATGCGAAGTAATGTCCAGCAGACAATGAACGTTATGTGAAGAACTTTAGGAATGGCTGATCTCCAAAGGACATGAGATGGTGGTTCCATTTATACAGATTTTCTACAGTTAGATTATACATATTTTACATATTTTCTGTAGTTATTTTGTAACAGTTTCCTTTTAAACTTGCAGAATTACATGTAGTTTTGTCTCTGAGTTGACTTACGAAGCGATGAAATTGTAAATTATAGCGTATTATTATAATCGATGGTGAGGTAAAAGCATTTTGTAATACAACTATTGTATGTTGGTAGTTTGTAAATCGTACAGTTCACATTGCTTTCAGATTGCATAAGTGGGCTTTACTTTCAAATTGTGTATAAGAGATCGCTTGGAGGTTTTATGTTTTTACTAACAAGTTTTATTGTGCTTATGTTAGTTGTTAATGTAATTTTTTACCACTAATCTGTATAATTTGTTCAAACTTTATGCTAAACACGTACCGAACTGTACAGTAACTGACCTGCACTAAGCATGGACTGAATTATACAGTAACTCACATGTACTGAACAGGAATGTAAGGTACTCTATAGAACTGCTGATTGAGTTGTTGTAGGAGGCTTTCCCGGTTCAATTACAGGTACACTTTGTCTATATTTTGATAGCAGCAACAGGACACTAGACGTATAGCCATCTGATGCAACTCGAAGGCAAGGTACCAACGGTAGTTTTTAAGGATTGACCTCATTGTGGTATACTAGAAGGGTTCTTCTTGAAGGATAATTTGTAGTAATCCTGGCCTAACTTATCGTTAACAGTAGGAGTGTCTTTCCCTATCGTTGCAACTTGCACCAGCCACAACGCCACCTACCACTATGATTGGTGCCTGATGTATTTAGTATTAATGTGTTAAGTAAATTAACTTCTCTCTACACACTTCATCAATGTATTTTATGTACTATCTTATCTATTTGTTCTATTTCCATTTTCACTTTACTGTTTTACATTTATGGTGCCACGATTTGTTTTATTTTTCAGTATGATTATCCCGATTTTATTTTTCAGATCAATCTTCATGGAAAGTTGAAATTCTTTGAAGACTGGCGGTGGGAGGCCGAATGTACACTAATTCTTATGTAGATAATACAATTGTTATTTGAGTTGGTGAAATGTACTGTTTTGAATGTAGATAATACATATTAGCTTCTAAAATATTTGATTAATATTGTAATTTAAGTTGGTGCGATTTACTGTTTTGAATGTATGTGATTTACCTATATCTCATGCTTAAGATTTATGTCAACAAAGTTTTATTACATATTAGCTTATAAAATATTGGATTATTACATATTATCGCTTTATGCTCCAATTGGTTGCCAAAAGACGTATGAGAAATTAAGTGGATTATTTTGGTTGTGATAATTGTTTTTGGTTGGCGTTGTAATCGTAAGATTTTAATGTCATTCCTTTTCTGTCAATTTGTCAATCACAACTATCATGAATAGGGTTTAAGTTTGCCCCGTGAATAATACATGCGGGATTAAACATGGTCAATAGTAATATTAATATGTGAAAATTTGCCCAAATTGTTTAAATTATTTACAATAGTGTTATAAAAAACTTTTTGACATAATAGGTTTGTACCATGATGTATATATGTATGTACATAAACCACGTATTTGTATGTATGTATGTAAACAAACTTAAAAAAAATCCAATTTTTTAAACTAATAGGTTTGTCCAATAGGTTATTTCAAAAAATTATACTCGATTAAATAATTTTGAAAAATTTCCGTTCTTCAAAAATATTGACCACGATTGATATTCTGAAAATTTTATTATAATACAAAACTTTTATGACTTGACTGCACGATTCATACTCGGGAGAATTGTCATCATGCCTTCAGGCACGCGCATGACTTTGGAAATTATGACAAAATTTTTTAAATTATACTTCGTGTTGTTGGGGAGCGAAAAATTTTCGTTTTGCAATTACATACTTTGAAATTTTTTGTCATTTCGGGATTACGTACTTTCGAAATTTTTACCGCTTTGCGATTATATATATATATATATATATATATACTAGGGTATTCCCGTGCCTAAAGGCACATTGATAATTTTGAAAAGTATAATATCGTGCCTGAAGGCACGAAGATAAATTTACCCCGACCATTCTCACTTGTACTTGCGACACGAAGGCCACCACAAACATCCCAACCAACAACCCACACCTAAACAAAAAATTGAGGAATATTTGTGATTATCAATATGACCACTTAATTAACCGACACAACATTTAAGAAATTATAAATGAAGGTAGCTTGCACGACAAAAAATGTCATCTGAGCAATCGCACTATTGTTACTTTTCTGCATCACAAACCAATTTAAATAATTATATAAATTATATTTATTTTTTTCAAATCCACATCATATTAGGGTATGCTCGTGCCTGAAGGCACGATGATAATTTTACAAAGTATTAAGTCATGTATAATTTCAATCAAAAAATTTCTATATAATAAATATAATTGTGACTAATTTTAAAAATTTAGACAAAATTTCCTCCATATGTAAGAATATTCACCCTCTTAATGAAAATAAAATACTCCAACAACAGTACGCCCAAATCGAATCTCGTATAAACAACATTAATATGTCTTAACATATAAACACCAATACATCATTGAGCAAATAATATAATTATGCAAAACTATCCACTACTAACATATTCTCAGTAATGTACAACTCGATTGCAAAACTATCAAACAATGTCAATTGAAAATTCTAGGTCAATCCCACCTTTAGAGAACATAGTGTGGTACCCAACTTGTTCACCCACAACATGAATAAATCTAAAAAATGCAAAAATAATTTACAAAGTGACATTAAAAATTATACTTATTCTTCATTCGATCTGTGTAATTCTTCCATACCTGAAATAATTGATGACACAAAGCAAATATTTATGACATATCTAGCAAGGCAATAAAAATTATAAAAAACATTACCTCTACTTTAAAGTATAAAAAATGGAGCATGCCTTTGAAACACTACTATAATATGAAACTACTAACTATAATCAAATTAAGATTAAAACACTTATAATAACTCATTGAAATCTTGAATTTTGGAGAGCTACCAACTCTGAGAAAAATCTATAACAGTTAATTGAAATCTTGGACAACTTGACATTCTTATTACATTTACAAAAAATTAAGAATACATTGCCCATGTCTGCTAAGTTCAATTAAATGTGCCCATGTCAATGGCACTAAGTTAATTAAGAAACTATGCACTGTCATAATTTAACTTGCTCAAAAAATGTCACACGATCATGGTGCATTAAAAAATAGAGTGCCTTCTCTGCTGAAATGCACTGTCATAATTTCTTTATTTCTTCAAGTTTTCGGATGATAGTTGGATTCATGAAATCCCTAGCTTCCCGTATGAGAGTGCCTTCTCTGCTGAAATGGTAGGCATCCACCACTGCCTTGATCCACGTGTGCAACTTCTCCAGTGTCGTGTATAGGGAATCGACATCCTTTCGTTCAAGTTCTTCTCCTGGAGTGAAAGCATCTTTCAGGGCACACAATCGTTCTTCGAGGTCTTTAATTGTAAGAAGACACTTAACTATCATGATTTCTTTTGGCATTAGCCTCTGAAGATTGCCTCTTGATGTCATGTACAAATGGAACAATATGTCTTTTACCTCATCTTTCATCTTGTTTGAGTCCTTGACAGCTGACCATGCTTTTGTAATCATGAGCAACAATGCTGAATCTAATTGATTTTTCTCAATCTGTTTGTCTATCTTCTTGCAAGCTGCATCTAAAGATGGAGAATTTATAATATCTTTAAATTTCAACTCTGCGGCATTCAGTGCTTCGATACTTTCAGTTGCGGTATCATAGGCTTGTACAGCAGCCAGACACATGTTCCCAAGCTTCGCCATAGTATTTTGTTCAATCAGATTGTCATGATAAGATTCTGCTACTATGTGAAGATGCACAAAGATTTCTGCAATCATCTCATAATTGTCGGTTTGTTACAATTGAGCAAGGCCCCGCATTTACAGGCTCAATCCCACCATCAATTCGAAATTTGGGACAACTCGATGTTTTAGACCTCTTAGTGAACAACGTAGGTGGACCCATTCCACCAGAGCTTTCAAGGCTTACGTTCCTTTCAAAATTAATATTGTCAAATGACCAATTGACTGGAAAGATATCGGGAAACGGTCATTTCCAAACCTTTAGAAATCTGAAAGAAGAAAAAAAACATGATTAGATCGAGAAAAAAATAATATAAATCCTGAGTTTTATATGTTGTAAACAACCAACCCGGAATATCCAACTATAATAACGATAACTCACATAAATGGGAAAAAACCATCGATCGAGGAACGTCTAAATCGAAAGAGGAAGCAATAGTTATCAAATTTAACTATTATCGCTGAGATGCAATAATCCACTAAAAAATTCAGCGACACAAATTAAATGAAAGCACACACCAATATTTAATTAAAAGAAAATGAGTTTGTATAAAACAATGGCAATAAACAGTTGGGACATTTAAGTATGAATGTATCTCCCCTGTAAAAAAGAATTCAACATTTTTTTTGTAATTTTAAGTCGCAATAAGATGTTTTTCATCCATTTTTAAAGATGGGAGAGTCTGGATGAATCTCCCCTGCAATCTGGATGTCTAAAACTCTTAGGAGGCTGCACATATAAAAAAGAAAAGGAAAGAATCGTTAGGTAATGCTAAAAGATCTGATGTAAAAATGATGTATTAAGAAGCTTTCAATAGTAGCTTTTTATCTTAAAAAGCTTTCAACAGTAGTTGAATCAGCATGTGGTCTAATGCACCAGAGGAGGTGGAGACTATCAACTGATCACTAAAGGCTTTAAAGACATCAGATGAAGCCATGATGAAGGTTTTGATTAAGCCATGATGGAGATCAAAATAGACTTTTAATTCTGAATGCAGCGCTCCTAGTTTCACTCATAATAATCATCTCTCTACATAAATAGAGTGCCCACATCCAAAATGGCCTTCATCAATTGAAAACCAATAGGTTGTTCACCAATTTAGTAAATCTACATACATAGAATCTATTTAATTAGATTTATAAAATTTTAAATCGAAATTAGACAACATGAAAATGATGATGACAAAAATTCACTAATATGTCCATAGTGTTGGAGATGGAGATTAAAAAAACTCAGAGAATGAGGGGAGAGACACCAAACATGTCAATATTCATGGGAAAATCAGAGAATCAGTTAGAATGAACTATCTGATTTCGTGCCTCAGACCTCCTACCCTTTTTTCTTACTTGCACCTTGCGAGTTTCTTGAATAATGTCTGCAGTCCGATTCTCCACAATTGTAAGGCCCTCCTCAAGAGCATTACCAATGGTGCCGCCAATATAATTAAGGGATGACGCAATTGCAATGGTGCCTCCAATATAATTAAGGGACGACGCAGAAGCCAGAGTTGTTCAAATAGTCTATGTTGTTCGTTTCAAAAAAGCCCAATAAAGGGAGAGCCAAAAATGATACCAGAGTTGTTCGTTGAGAAGGCATACAACTAAAAAATTACCTTTGATGAGAGCCAAAAACATTATCGTTGCCACCAAAGATCGTTACCGTAGATCGTTGTCAGAGAGTTGATGCCAGAAATCATTGCAGGGAGAGAGTAATCAACCTATGTTTGCAACCTTCTGATCGTCTAAACCAAATATCCTGCAATTTAGATTATAACAGGAAAACAAAATAAATTAAAATTCAACAAAGAACATTCATGAGTCTGAAACAGTAGGACCAAGTCTACCATTCATTAGCACCCTATGTCAACACCCTATGTTTGCTTAGTCATATCTTCTTATATATACTCAAGTCTACCATTCATTAACAACATCTACTTTATTTATAAGCATTCAGAATCATATCAATTTTTTTCCTCAACAATTTCATACAACTTTTATTTCAACAAATGAAAATGCAGCTATTATAAACCTCAGAACATTTATTACACATCTTCAGCATCACTCATATTAGGATGAGTATCGATATAGAATTCTGAGTCGAGTCCGTCAATGATTTTCTTTCTTTCAAGAACAAACTTCCCTTCTTTATACTTATGGTTTCTTTCGCGGGCAGCCTCATATATCTACTATAATATGCAGTCCAGAGAGCAACATCCCTAGTAATGTGTTATTCCTCTTTATGGCATTGATTAATAATCAGCGATTCAACATATAAGATGGGTATAATAATGGAAAAGAATAAAATTATTTCAAAGTATAAAGTAACACATCAAACCTAAGTTAAGATGTTGAGTAACAGAATGAACCTAAGGCTACCTAAAGCACCATCACCTATTTGAGTAATTACTACAAAAACACCAAATAACATCACCTATTTAAGTAATGACAGAAAAGTTTAACACCACGAAACACGCTAAAGGCTACCTAAAGCAAATTTGCCAATATTCACAATATAATGAAAGAAAACACACATAAATACATAAAATGTCCTCTCATAATTGTCAGATAATTGATGGTGTTCCGCAAATTCTCAAAACCTATAACTTACCTAAAACAACATATCATAAATAATACAAATTAATGAAGTACACAATGTTCCAATCAAAGAGAGAATGTATACCTAATTGTTTCACACTGAAAAAAACATAATACCCAAACCCAAACAAAAATTAGATTTGCAAAAATATTTTTGTAATAGAATGTATACCTGATTAGATTTGGAAAAACTGATTAGATCTGGAAAAATATTTAAACAAAAAAATTTTCAAAACGAATTTGAAAAACCTTACTTGTGGGTGTGTATACTCACATGAGTCGCACTTACCTATGGGTGTGTATACTCACATGATTCGCACGACAAATTTGAAAACGACATGAAATTAAGATAGAATGTATACCTGATTGGATGTATATCTGATTAGATCTGCAAAAAAAAAACTGATTAGATCTGGAAAAATATTTAAACAAAAAAATTGAAAACGAATGGTGTTGATATGAAATTAACACAACAAATTTGTAAACCCTTACCTGTGGTTGTGTATACTCACATGAGTCGCACAACAAATTTGAAAATGACATGAAATTAAACCTCATTTTTCCCAACCGTTGTTATACGAAAGTGGTGGATGAAGGTGGGATGGAGTTGAGCTGTAGAGCTCGAAGGCTGAGGGCATCGGCCTTAGAGAGAGAGAGTTGCGTTTGAGAAATGACGCCGAGAGAGAGAGATAGAGAGAGAGATCTGGTTGTGTACATTTTGATGTGTGTACCAAAATATCCCTGTGCTTGAATTAAAGTGAAAGGGAGAAATTAATTAGAGAGTAAAAAAAGAGGGGGAAATCAAAAAATTGAGGGGTAAAACAGGAATTGCAGAAAAAAGTCATATAGATGACATCATCGATCAAACTTATGACATACATAAGTTTCCTACTTTATTATATATATATATATATATATATATATATATATATATATACTTTTCTTTTGGAATGAACATAAACTTATTGGCCCATTTTGGCATATGATTCTTTTTATTGCCTTAATATTTTCCTCACGAATTTATTGTCTTCTCACAGTCCTTTCCCCTGAACACCCATCATTTTTTTAATATAATAAATAAAATCCTCACGGGTAAATGGTTCTTACATGAACATCTCCTCCTAAGTGTACTTACGCATAGATGACAAAATTAAGATAGGAACATCTCATCAAAATTAAATATTAATTAGACGTCAAATATTCATATAAACTCGTGCATGTGTGCAAAATGGCATATATTCAAAGTCGAATTGAAATTCATATCAACTTCGAATAATCCACATTAAGACAATAGTTAAGATCATTCAATGTATAAAAAATTATGACCAAATGTCCTAGCCACGTGGATAATGAAATGAGAGGGGTTCAAGCACACTGATATGTCATATCAAACATGAAAAACTCACAACACAAAAAACAAATGAAAATCATTTTGTGTTTTTCTAAAAATATTTAGAACCAAAAATCTTTTTGTATTTTTTGAATTTTTTTATCAAAAATAAAATATTTTTTGTATTTTTCAAATAAGACTCAATAAATTAAAGAAAAAATATATAATAGAAAAGATACACATGTCATAAGACTAGAAACATATAAATTATGATGCAAAAACTAGCGTATATCAAACAAGGCAACACAATCATCCTTCAAATTTAGCATGAGAAAAATCAGGTGCAACCAAACAAAAATCATGAAGTTTAATTCCTAAAGCCTCTATGTCCGATTTCCTAACCCAAGTAGGTGTGCAATGATGCATGGTGGAGGTTTTGGTAATCGAAAAGACTTTATTCCTTAACTTCCTAGGAGAATTTTTAATGTCATAGCAACAACGTCTAAGGTGACTTGTCCTACCGCAATGAGTACAAATATAAACACGATGGGAATGATTACCAAAATGTCGACCTCTCCTAACGTTCCTCATGGGATCTCTCACACGATTGGTATTGGCTTTCGAAATGGGAACAACACTATCATCATAGACTATACCAAACCTATCTCCCTTGGTTTAGACGTTGCCTAACATCCTATCCAACTTCTTCAATCTAGCCTCTAAATCAAAATTTACCTTACTCGAGTCTCTCAATTTCTCCTCTAACTCACTAATCCCACACACAAGAACACACCTAAACTCCTCAAACTCTAGAACCTCTTTCTTCAAAGCCTCCATCAAACCACAAAGACTATTTATCTCTTTCTCAGCATATTCTAATTTATGCCTAAGAGTCTTCTCCCTTGCCCTAATTTCCTCAATCAAAACATCATTATTTTCTATAGCGCGCTCATTCAACTTATCTTACAACTTTAAGTTTTCCTTTTTCACCTTTACCTCTTTCACATATAAATTATTAAAGGAAACTTGCAACTCGCCTACATTAATCTCCTCATCCTCACTAGATTCACCCTCACTCACTTGGGATTCACACTCAACGGCCTCGGAAGTGTCATGCACATGAGAATCTTCATGGTAAGATTCATCATCGTCTCTCACATTCCATGCCATGAATGCTACAAAGTTATGCTCAATGGGGGAACTCTCTCCCTCTAGAAGTTCACTATCACTTTAGGTGGAATTATATGATATCAGTTTCTTGCCCTCTTTCTTAAGTCTAGTAGGACGCTCGACAATAAGGATACATCCTCAAAATTGGAATCGGAATCGTCATCCGAAACTTTAGTCTCCTCCTTTCAAGATTTCAAAGCAATGCCCTTTTCTTTCTTTGGAACTTTCTTGGAGGAAAACATATCCAGTTCATAGGTTTGTAAGTCACCTAAATCTCTTCAAGTTTTGTCGATTCAAGCATACCCAAGGAGTTCAAAATGGTCACTTTTGCATCAAATCTACTCGATAATGACTTTAAGATTTTCTTTATGACATGGTTGCCGAGTATTTTCTCTCCCAAATTAAATGACGAGTTAACAACGTTCGACAATCTAGAGTAAAACTCATTAAACGACTCATTTTCTGACATCTTAATCGTCACAAATCGGGTAGTGAGGATTTAAAGTTTAGACTCCCAACCCGTGCTAGTGCTCTCGTGAGTAAGTACAAGAATATCCCAAGCCTCTTTAGAAGTTTCAAATATCATGATTCTATTATACTCTTACGGTGTTACATGTGAGGAAATAACACAAAGACCTTTAAAGTTGTAAAGTGAAAGTCTATGTTTGGCATCGGTCCATGACTCAACGAGTTTTAAAATAGTGGCCTCACCTTTTTGTGTGATTGGTGGTGACCAACCTTTTTCGACCGCTAACCACACATGCTCATCAACTAATTTCATAGCACTTCTTATTCACATTTTCTAATATCATGGTTTATGCAATAAAAAATAGGATCTCTAAAACATTCAAAATTTTCGAAATGCATCCTTAAAAACACAAGGGATCAACACACAGAAAAATGTTTCTAGCTCTGATACCAATTTATAGGCCCTTTTTTCTTTCGAATGTTTTTTAAGGATGTCAAAAATAACTTTCCTTTTGAAAAAACTTTTTTGAAATACTATGCACACTAAATATGTGAACCAATTTCAATTAAGCCCAATTTTATCTTGTTTAATCCTAAACATTCATCTCGGTGATTAAAACAAGTAAAGAAAATAAGATCACAAAAGCGATGCTGGATTTATGAGGAAACCCCTAAGGGAAAAAACCTCGGATGACCCAATCCAGACAATCACTATGATGTGGTATTACAAAGTAAAGACGATAGACTTACTTAACAACTCGATCCCCCACAAGTATTGATGCTCCTCTGATCCTTCAACCACTCCTCCACAGTGCCTATGAAAAAGTATTTCTACGATAACTATCCATAGCACACGCGTCCACTAATTACATGGTGTCCACCGATACACCTTGATAACGTCTATGTTGTTGAACACAGATGCCACCGCTTCTTCACCGCAAAACCCAGCAAAACTGGTTGTTCACTATGGATGGACAAACTCCAATGGTGAAAACAAAGATATCTATAGCATATGTGAATGAAAGATTGGATCCGAAACCCAAAGGATGTTTTTGATCTTCGAAACCCTTAGAAAACTTGCGCAAAAAAACAAAATTATTTTCCCTAAAATATTGGTTCTGCACTTACGAAACTCTGAGTGAAACACACCTTAAATAAAAAATTTGAGTAAGAAAAATCATTCGAATGAGATCACTATGTCACTTGAATGAAATATCCATGTCGCTTGAACGACACTGCAATGTCGTTTCAACGACTGCTAATAACGTTTGAAATTTTTAAACACGATGGAAGAATCTACATGACTCTAAACAATTCTTATCTCAGAATAAACGAAGTTGAAACTCTTTCAAATCAATTTTTGCTACAAAATAACATCCTAAAAATATTTTTCGAGTTCGATAAATATTATGCATTCATACCTGAGCTATCTCGAAATGCAATCTGAATGAAGATGAGAAATATACACCATTAAACTCAGCATTATTTAACTTTGAAGATTGACCGCAACAACTTCAATAAACTTTATGTCATAGACTGTGTGGGATCGTAATAATAAAAAATCTATCTATGAGTCAAAATTAGAATATTAATCTAGGAATAAGTCAAATACATACAATTGACTCAATTTGAAATTTTTTCCTTTCAACCACCAAGACATGACTCTCGTAGGTGCCTCTGAGGAAGTAATGGCCCAAATGTTCCAATAGACTTTGAAGTACAATGCTCTTTTGGTGGTTCCTATCCCTCGAGGAATCTAGAACTCACAGTTGGGAGGATGTTACGCGTGAATTCATATCGCAATATAACAATGAGTTGGAGGTTACCCCCATGATCTAGAACTTATTGAACATAATCCCTTAGAATTTATCAGTAACTTCTTAGCAAGTTTGAGAGATAAAGCCGCCACCATGATGAACCGGCCTTCCAAAGAGGATTAAGTGAGAATTGTGAAGAAAAACCTATTGCCCCATGTTCGAGCGACGGTGGGTGGACAGTACTACACCCATTTTCGAGCCCTCCAAGATGCAGGAGTATAGATCGAATAAAGTCATGCCAAGACAAAAGCTAAGCTAAAGAAATTATCTGGACAGTTCAATCCCAGAAAGTATGAGAAGCCGTCCAATACCACATTTTCAATCATCAATAACATCTTTTACCCTGCCACTTCATGGGCACCAGAAAGCCACCCCAACCCAGTCAGAAAGGAATACATCGAGCTTCATGATTGCCTCTACAAAGTCTATCAAACCCTTTTAAGAAAGAATATTATCAAGCCATTGTACCCCCATCTATTACAAAACCCGCTTCCCAAAAATTTCAAACCAGACGCCCATTGTGATTTCCGATAAACGATCAGCCATACCACTGCTCAGTGTTTCCACCTCCATAATATAATCTAAGGTCTAATTGACCGGGATACCATCGCCCCACCATCCAATCCTAAACCAAACACTACCAACAATACACTCCTAAATCGTACAAATGCCATCTTCTTAGAAGAAGGCCCAGAATTTGACCAATCGACCCAGATTGTACCCAACAAATAACCCATATATTCCCTTAAACCCCTCAAACTTTGCCCATATTTTCTCCCACATCCTACCTATTTTTTCAATTAGGCTCTATCACTCCTTACAAGAGAATGCACTGGCGTCCGTACTCGTTTCGGAGGAAAAGACATAGAATTATCAACAGTATTGAACCAGCCTCTAGTGTTTGGGATGAAATTTCCCTTAGAGATGACCATTGATTTCAAGAAGTTCATCACACTATTATTAGAAGCTTGGAAGTGGGCTCAAGAGTCAGATAATTGGGTGGTACCGGTCAATGAAGTCAGTTTAGATGATACCGTCCAGATCATGGCAAACCTATTCCTACATACTAGTGATATTTGTAGTATGTTCGAGCTATGCAATCCTTTGAAATTACAAGGGTGCCCGTTCCTTTAACTTCTTCATCTCCCCATTGAGTTAGAGGATCTATACAAAGAGGACGTTGAGATTATAGAATGCATTAACTTCTCGGGGAAGGATGACATCGTTGCCACCAGATTGGGGTGGGGCGAATTTGATAGTTCAGGTGAAGAGAAAAATCCAAAGAAGACTAGCCTAGCAGTAAGTATATGTAGAATGATATCGTTTGAAGAGTTGCTAGGAGAGATTTACAATGTGGTCGAACAATCCAAGATAGATGAAGAAATAGTGTTTCTATTTTTCCCCTCTTCTGTGAACCATATGACCAAATCTGGGATGTATTACCAGGTTTTGAACCCTCAATAATCAATGACAAATAAAGGAAAGAGAATCGTCCAAGAACTACCTATGCCAGAGATGACCCTCGAGGAAAGAAAAATCCTCGATTAGTTGAAGAAAACACAGCCTAACATCACTCTCCAGGGACTCTTTATGTCTTCCCAGCTGCACCGAAATGCCTTGGTTAAAATGCTAACCAGGCCCACAATGCCTCCTTCTACCATGCTAGAAAAAGAAGTGAATCTGACCGGATCTCTAACCTCTACTGGAATGCTCTCATTCTCCGAGGGAGAAATATCTAAGTTGGGACCAAATCACAACTATGCTCTATATATCTCTATCGAAGTAAGGGGAAAGTTCATTCCACTTTTTCTTATCGATAATGGATCACCTCTCAATGTTTTCTCGTTAAGAACTCTCAACTGATTGGGACTGAAAGAAAGCGACATCACTCCAACTTCTTTCGCAGTGCATTCTTATGATAATACTCATAGAGAAATGATGGGATCCATAAATCTTTCAATATGATATGTCCCTACAAATCCCGTTCCCGAATTCTATGTCATCGATAAACCAACTTATAGAAACCTGTTGCTCAGAGGACTATGGTTCCAAAGTATCAAGGGGGTATATTACTCTCTCCATAAGAAACTAAAGTTCTTCGCCAATGTTCAGGTAATCACCATCTTGGGTGATGATTATAACGTCGATAATGTAAGCACCAGTAACCTAATACTAGAGATAAACATTGGGTGAATGATATGATTTTGTATGGCTTTCGAGTCGGACCTCTTTCGCTCCCAACAAGGGACGATTTCAAAGATAGAGTCTGTCCAGAGCACAACCCTCACGGAAATGTTAACATGACACAGATGTTCGAGAACATGCACTCCATGCCCAAACTAGGGCTAGTATAATGACAATAGGGGATACTACCTATAGTGTTGAATGACTTTCCTCCATATGGCCTGGGCTATCCACCATCAGTAAAATAACTCGGAATTCTTCGCCAATATCGATCTAAGAGAAGCCTATAAAGTGTCAAGACTTTCTCAAGAGATTCCTGGAATGGAAGATTCATCAGAGAGGGTGAAGATTTCCCCTTTTGTGGCTTTCCCGGACTGTTGTATGATTATGTGGACAGGAAGATGACGCCAGGAATGGTGATCTTCTTCCAAGACAGTTACTCATGGGTCAAAAGTTCCTAGCATCATGTGAAACCACTGATTGAGAAAACCACAGTTATCACCGAGGATTCTGGGGGAAATGACTCCGAGGATTTGTTAAACTAACAAATAGTGGGGATGACACTCTGCATAATTCACTTAAGAATTATATCATTAAATCGTTCTATTCTGATCAAAGATATTGATACACCTCTCCTCGTCTAGGATGATGTGCTAGTTTTTCCATCTAAAATACAACACAACCTAGATGTTTATCCCATTTCTTCCTCTCTTTTTATTCCTCCTTGTTCTGATCATAATGTAATCGAGTCCTCCTTTGACGAGGTTCTCAACGTTATTTTTCCAACAATGAAATAAATTAAGATTTTGAGTATCTGGATGTGCCTTACATTAATTGTATTGATTTGAATCAAACTCTTGATAATGATGATTTTGCAAATGAAGAATTCTTAATTAATCTTAATAAAGTTAATAACAAACAACAAAACTGCTTTCAAATTAATGAAGATAAAACTATGGTTATAAATCTCGGTTCTAGTATCCAATTGTATGAGATTAGGATAGGGGACACCTTTAACTAGCATGAATGCACGTAACTCGAAGAACTACTGAAGGAATTTATGGACGTCTTCGCATGGTCCCACGACAACATGCCCTACATTGATCTAGAGATAGCTCAACATGAGATTCCAACGCTCACAGAATGTAAATTGGTCAAACAATAACTGCGAAAACTTCGCACTGAATGGTCACTCAAGGTTAAAGAAAAGGTGGTCAAACACTTGAATGTAGTCTTCATTCGAGTAATTGAATATCCCATATGGTTAGCCAATATAGTACCCGTGCTAAAATATGGAGGAAAAGTTCTCATCTGCATTAATTACTGCCAAAGGATGATTATCCATTACCCAATATTGACATAATTATGGACAACAGAATAGTGATGCCATCAAGTCATTCATTGATGGGTTTGTCGGATATAATCAGATTAAGATGCACCCATATCGCCAAGAGAAAATCGCATTCATCACCCCTTGGGGAACCTTCTGTTACATAGTTATGCCATTTGGTCTCATAAATGCAGGGGCTACCTACCAGAAGGATGCCTCAACTATCTTGTATGATCGGATACACAAGGAAGTCGAGGTATACATAGATGATATGACTATCAACTCTAAGACCTAGGAAGGTCATATTCCCGCTCTTCGAAAGTTCTTCAAATGACTACAACGATACAAGATGCGATTTAACCCATAAAAATGTGTTTTTTGTGCTACCAAAGGAAAGATCTTAGGATTCATGGTCAGCGAGAAGGGCATCGAAGCAGACCATGATAAACTGAAAGCCATACTTGAAATGCCACCCCCCAAATGGAGAAGGAAGTCGGGGTATTCTTTAGAAAATTACAGTATATCAACCAGTTCATTCGCCAGTTGACTTCCATTTATAAATCCATTTTCATACTCCTCCGAAAAGATTCCACCAAAGTTTGGAAGAAAGCTTGTCAGGAAGCCTTTAATCGAATCAAGCAAGATCTAACCCCACCTCTGGTACTCTTTCACCGTAGCTTGGTCTTCCTATACTCCTATACCTGACTGTAACAAACATCGAAGTTGGGGCTTTGCTAGACCAATACCTTGAAGAATCCCATAAAGAAGAGGCCGTCTTCTATGCCAGTCACAAATTATCTGGGTACGAAAGCAACTACACTACATTGGAAAAATAATGTGTCGCCCTTGTCTGGATCACCCAAAAATTATGACACTACATGCTCTCTTTTCCTATCAGACTTGTAACCCGAATGGATATGATCAAACACCTTCTCGAGAAACCTGCCTTGTCTATTCGAATGGCTCGATGGTTGATGTTATTAGCCCAATTTGATATCGTGTATGTCACAAAGAAATCCATGAAAGCAAGAAACATATTCGACTACCTTGCGGACCACCCTATGGAAAAAGAAAATTTTTGGATCTCCGAATTTATAGATAAAGATGTTCTCTATACCTCCCAAGAAGACATCCGATGGAAAATATTCTTTTATGAAACTGACTAATAGAAAAGGATACGACATTGGGATACTCCTAATCACCCCTAATGACTCTTACACTCCCTTTGCAAAAAAGCTAGACTTTTCTTACACCAATAAGATGACAAATACGAGGCATGCATCGTAAGCCTCAAGATTTTTCAAGAAAGGAATTCGATGACTAGATGTCTACCGTGATTCATCCCTAAACATCTACCAAGTCTTGAGAAGATGGAAAGTCAATGATGAAAAACTCTTACCCTTCCATGCCCACCTAGAGGAGCTAGTCTCCCAATTACGAGATATCACCTTCCATTACCTGCCTCGAACAAGGAACAACTTAGCTGATGCCCTTGCTACCTTAGCCTATATGGTAGACATGCCCGAAGGAATAACGATGACCCCATTCCTAGTTAAAAAGAAAACTAAAACAACCCACTTCTACCACATTGATCTTATCACAGAAGAAGATACCGATGTAGTCGAATGCTAGTACTATGATATTTGGTGCCTACTCAAGCAAGGTATATACCCATAAGATGCCAACAAGAAAGATAGAGCAACCCTCTACAAACTGGTTGCCTAGTACATTATCTTTCATTAAGCAATGTTCAAGAGAAACTTCAATAGAACCCACTTACATTTTATCGCACGGGCTGACATTAAAGAAATGATGCAGAAAATTCATAGCAGGGAGTGCGGACTCCACATGAATGTCCATATGCTCACTAAGAAGATTGTTCGATAGGGTTACTATTGGACTACCATGGTTCAAGATTGCACCGCCTATGTTCCAAGATGTCTTAAATGCCAAAATTATTCTAACCTCCAACACTTGCCTCCGCGAGAATTGTACAACATGACCTCTCCCTATCCATTTTCCACCTGGGGCATCGATAACATAAGGACAGTCACACCCAAATATTCTAACGGACATGAGTTCATACTGGTTTCCATTAATTACTTCACCAAATGGGTCCAAGCTAAATGCCAAATGGTATCCAAGTTTATTGGAAAGAACATCATCTACCGATATGAGGTCCCGCACGAGATAGTGTCAGACAAAGGGTTACATTTTGAGGAATAAGTCACATAATTGGTTGACGAGTATGGGATTTAGAGACACAAATCTTCTCCCTACAAACCTCAAACCAACGGTGCAGTCGGAGCTGCTAATAAGAAGCTCAAAACAATCATCAACAAGATGACTGAGAGTTGTCAATATTGAGGTTATCGTATCCCGTACGACCTCTGGGGCTACCGTACTTCAGTTCGAACATTTACTGAGGCTACCCCTTACTCTCTAGTATATGGCATGGAAGCTTTCCTACCCGTCGAGATAGAAATACCTTCATTACGTGTTATGCTTGAACACAAGGTCAATAAAGAAGACTGGAATCAGAGCCATCTTGACGAGTTATCACTATTAGACGAAAGCAGACTAAAGACTCTATATCATATATAAGGATACCATCACCGAATAACTCTGTTATTAAACAAAAGAGTCAAGGATCGTTGCGTCCGATAAGGGTATTTATCCCTTAAAGAAATCGTAGAACCCATTAGGAACCCCAAAGGGAAATTTAAACCCAGTTGGAGCAACCCCTACATCGTGAAGAAAATCCTATCCGATGGTGTCGCTATGCTCACTGAACTAGACGGAGAAGAGATGGAATGTCTAGTCAACTGGACCATCCCAATAAATTCTACCCCTATTTCGAAATAATTGCACACTACGACTCTTCTTATCTCCGTTCTATTCTAAAAAAATCTCCATTTCCTTATACTTAGAACTACGTGGGGCCTGATCCGCTAAAAATGTTTCTACCTTCAAAAATGAAATTCAAAATTTTTTAATACCCCCAGAGGTATGTAGGCAACTCATACATTTTACATGGGCACGGTCCCCTTATTTTTCCCAAAATGCAATTCTTTTCTTACCACCGAGAACGAAAATTCATTTTATCATTTATAGGAACAAGATGATTGTGTATCCCTTAGCGATTAGTATAGATGATTCAAATGTAAAACTCATCAAGAGGCACAATTAGATGATCAAAAACCTTTTTATTTCATTAATGGGAAAATGAAGGTACAATTACATGAAATATCAGAATAGGGAGTCAAACAACTTTACCCACCAACCTAACTATCCTAAAAACAAAATCAAAACAAACCACCCAAATTTTCCCAAATATATTCCCATAATCCAATACAAAATACTTAACTAGCTTCACCAGAAATGAACATCAACTACACAAATAAAACACCCTAGAGGATCCTACCCGCAGTTGCCAGAAGAACCAGCCCCGTCATCATCTACATCCTGGGGTCCCCAATCTTCCCTTGCCCAAATAGAATGTTGAAGGCGCGTCATGGAACATTGAGCTCAGACCAGCCTAGGGAAAACCACAAAACCACCCTCCATGGTGTAAAACAAGATAAACGATCTTTGTCCAGTTTCCTCAGACAACACCTTTGCCACTACCCTCCTCCATAACCATTTTATGTAATGCCCAGGAACGTGCCAAACTCTACCAAAAGATCGGGAAGGACGGGATGATGGACATTAATTCTCCCACAAGAGAGCCCAGCCATATGGGCATGCCTTTTGTCAAATCCTACATGGGAAAGAAGTCCAGAACATGAGAAGGCACGATCTGTTCCCATCCAAATTGACCCAAAAGTAGCCAGAGAAAATAGAAAGAGGCTTGTCGGAGGCATACCAACCGAACATACTGATATTCCCCCATTTCCAGAATAGGTTGAAGCTCCCCCCACCAGGGTACTCACTAGTGTAAGCCTCGAGCCCCATGCTCCACAAAACAGTTCCTCCCGCTCTTGATATTTAGGCCGCCGGTGATGAAAAGTGAGTGAAAAAATTTGGTACAACTATAAGGGTTATTCAGGGGGATCCCCAAACAAAATCTCTCAGACAATCACATTAACAACATAACTGGGTTTCCCCTCAGATAGTAAGAATGACCTTTCCACAAAGCATCTAGACCATTCAGGGTCTCTCTTAATATTAGCAATGCAAGATTATGAAGTTAAGACATCCAAGCAATAATGGCCATAAGTTAAGGGTCTACCCGCCGATCCTCGATCACCAACAATAGCTTTGAAGTTAAGCCAAGGGTAATGGCTGCAACATAGCCTACATAACCAACATCTTGCAAATGCATGGAATACAACATAGATGGGAGAGAGATAATTCCCCCCTTAGCTAATGACCAAGCCATTGAGGCGGAGATATGGAAAAGTCCTGCTAATATCTCCTAAGTAGACCGTGAGAATTCAGGCATGGTTGTGGCAACACTAGGATTTATTCCTAGCATAGCAGAAAATTCCTCATAAGTCAGCAGACTTCGTCAAAGCCATAGCAAAAGACATGGTCCTCGGGGTACCGAAATTATACCACTGTCGTTAACATGTTCCATTCAATAGGATTATTGTGCCATAAGGAAAGTCGATGCATATTGAAGGCGTCATAGTCTACATCATACGAGCATATAGCCTCTAAATTTTCAAGGTAAGAGAAGAATTTAACACTTTCAGGAAGAGACATGTGGGAAATCAAAAGATAAGAAGCCAGGAATGAGCAAAAGAAAGGAAATTTAAATGGATGAAGAAAAAACTCCACCATTACCCCTTTTTATACTTGAAAAGCTTGGAAAAAAGACAAAGGGCCTACAAAATATAGATGAAACCCTATCCCATCAAGTACAAAGTAGCTGAAGAAAGTGCAATCAAAGCCTTAGGGTGATTGACTTGCCGATTGGCGAGACATGGGGTGTGCCGATAGGTATCCACCTATTATTGGAATGTTTCATTTTTCCTTTTTTATCAAAATCAAAAAATCAATAAAATTTAATTCAGAATGTTTTCTCTTCTTAAATTTCTAACTCATCCTCCTTAAGATAAATTTTCTTTGTAAATCTTTTTACGGTCTCAGCAGTGTAGTAAAAAACACATGTAGATCAAGTCATCTAAGCAAAGAAAAAACCCTCATTCATTATATATATATATATATATATATATATATATATATATATATATATTACATTTGTCTTGCAGAGAAAGAAGAAAAATATTGCGACTAAAGCCGATCTCTCACATCCTCTCTCTCTGTCACCATCTCTTACTCTCTCTCACTATAACCCCATTTCCCTGTGGCGTACATGCTTTTCTCGACGATGACATGATGAGCCTCCACTACCTGATGCAGACCCCTCCCGAGACAAAGCAGATGGCACTAAACAGGAAGGAATCGAGATTGAATCCCAAATATGAGTGATCGCAAAAGCCACCCAATATTGGATATCCTTCATCCAGGTAGTCGACACGCGAACATGCTTTAAGAAAAGAAAAAAGAGCAAATCAGTCAGTCTAAAATAAGAAGAAAATTATAAACACAAAGAGAAAGGACAAAAATATACCTCTGGCTGAAGGACATCCTCAGTCATCCCCAACACCTCTGGGTCCACTGTATTAGGGCAATGTGTCATACGTACCAATCCTCCCCCAAGCGGTCTGATGTTGTAGGAAGGAGGGGCCAACCGTAGAAATGAAACCTCAGACATCATCGTCGCTGCTAATGTCAACGTACAACCCTCATTAAGGAAGACCCCACTGCCCGACTTGTGACGCTACTAAAAATCGCAAGAGGTAGAGGCATAATATCATATATGCTAGGAGGCATCAACCAGCTCGACACAAAATCAAGATAATCATAAGTAGTCGTCGTATTGATGGACGGAGAGTAAGGCTCACTGACCATCGCTGCCACCCTCTAATCCTCCGACACCTCCTACACCTGCTTCATATATTTTAGCGGCATCACTAGTCGAATAGACACATCATCCTCCATAATTTGTCTGAATACTCTCTTCTTCAGATACCGGGAGTATCCCAACTCGTGCACTAATAATCAATAAAACTCTGTATTTCACCGGTCACCCTCGTGTGCGTGATGGCCGTCCCCCAGGGATAGAAGGTCACTTGTAAATTCCCCGACGAAAAATCAATATCTGAAAAGAGTCATCAAAGGAAATGGTCTCAAGAGGAAGGAAGAATTTACCCGATCGCTAGTTAAGCCATTCAAGACCGAACGCATTGCCGCTAAAGAGAGCGGCTGCCTCGACTATTGGTTGGACTTTCGCCACTGGTACATATAGCAGAAAACCCCAATCGACTCATCCTTCAAATTTATCAATTGGGCATTAAACACAATAACCTTGTAAAACCACGTCTGTAAAAGGACAAGGGTCAACAATTAGAAAAAATAAAAAAAGTAAATAAAAGGAAGTGCATAAAGGAAAATGCACAAATAAAAATACCTCCAAAAGATACCTGGCGTGAGTAAAAGTCTGTCGGTAGCTTCGACCGAATGCATCAAAAGATGAATAAAGGGTCGCCAAAGTAAGGCTCCCCTATTCAAAGCGATGGACATCGGAGAACACCCTCAAGAATAGTAAAACCCACAAGTGGACAACGTCGCCACCAAAAACCCTCCCAACAATAAAAGAATAAACAGATGGGCCATCTGTCGAACCTATATCGCATTGGTCTCATCGATCCCATGACTCAAAGAAACCTCCTTTAGAAGAGAGAGATGGGTAGAGGCCCCTGATACTATGCATCCCATATCACCCAACACCATCTTAACCGCTATCGGTGTCACGCTCCGTGTGAGTTCCACCTCAAAATGAGTCCACTCACAGTCTAACCCCAATAGTTGTTGTACATTGATGGAAGTCACTATCATCTACCCAAAACCAAAATGTGTGATGTGGGTAGCATCCCAACACCTCGCTCCCAATGCATATAGGACAAATGTCGAACGAGGCATCTCATTTAATGTCGTCGCCAAACTGCCAAAACTAGTTGATGAACCAACCCAATGCACCATCGAATGGAGGTGCTCCCACACAGTCTTGAACCCCATCATCCCTCAGGAATGCAGACCCAACATAGATATATCAGTCTGTTAAAACAAAAAGAAAAAAACATCATCAAAATTGAGAAAATAATAAACAAAATACACAAGAAGAAGGAGAATACCAAAGTCCATTATAACTTACACAACCACTGGGGTTCACCACCCTAGACCATCAATGGTGCGCAGACTCACATGGAAGAATCTGGTCATTGGAGGCAGGATAAAATGAGTCAATGGCGTTTTCATTGCCCAGCACTAGGGGCACCTTGCCCCTTGTTCCATGTTATCCCATTAACCAACTCCTAGCCAAGCCATGTGGACCGAACTGCTTGAAAAATTTGCCATTTCCCAATCTTGGAAAAAAGGGAAGAACGCTAGAATCGTTCGCAGAGAGGAAACGTAGTGAAAAATGAACAAATCTTACCCCTTTTTATAGAAGGCAAAGGGCCACATATCGCTCGTCACCTTCCTTTTACCTGTCCGAGGTAGTCCAAAAGATCGTGCCATTGCCATTTGTCACTCCATACACTCTGTCGTTCACTACCCCCTGAAATTTCATACGAAAATCCCAAAAAATACCAAGAAATCTCGAAAATTCCCCGAACAATTCCTAAAATTACAAAATAAATTTTACAACATTTTCTCACCAAGAAAATTATATTTTAAGATCTCGAAACCTCAAAATGAACTTTATATCCAAAAGCCTTAATGGAATCTCAGAATTATATCCCCAGTGGAATTCTCAATTATAACTTCACCGATGAAACTTTAAATTGGATATCTCTCCAAGGAACACAATAAAAATAAAAAAAATTCCCCACCAGGGCTACATCCAATCCCCGAATTAGTATCTCTTCCCTAAAGGAGTCTCCAAAATTTACCAAAGAAAACTGTACTCTACACCCTACTTAAGGTCCCCAAAATTGAAATTGACCCTCAGAATTGGTCGCTCTCCACTTAGGCCCTCATAATAGGCTTCGACCCTCAGAATTGGTCGCTTAGACTTAAGGTTGTTAGAATTGACCTCAACTCTCAGAATTGGTCACTTTTACTAAATTTTGCAAAATGGGCGCGGACCTTCAGAATTGGCCGCTTTCTACTTAAGCCCTCAGAATTGGCTTCGACCCTTCGAATTGGTCACCTCTACTTAATCCAGTAGAATTGGTTTCGACCCTCAAAATTGGTCTCTTTCCACTTAAGGTCCTTAGAGTTGATCTCGACCCTAAAAATTGGTTTCTTGTACTTAAAGCCCTTAGAATCATATATGACTCTCCGAATTGGTCGCCCTTATTAAGGTCCTCAGAAATGACCTCAGCCCTGAAAATTGATTGCTTTTACTTAAAGCCCTCAGAATGATCTTTGACCCTTAGAATTAGTCGCACCACTTTAAGGTCCTCAGAATTTACCTTGCTCATACTTAATAGCCTTGGAATTGTCTTTAACTCGTAGAATTGACCACTCCGTACTCTAAGTCCTCAGAATCGACCTCGGCCCGTATATCGTCCATCCCCAGCTTTACCTTAGGTCCTCAAAATTGGATTTGTCCCTCTGAATTGCTCATCCTCATCCTTTTTAGTCCTCAGAATCGGTCTCTTTACAAAACATCACGTGGCGTCTATTCCATAAATTTCACTTATTCCAAGCTCACCTGCGAGGGGCTCTATAGACACCATATTCTAGGACCCCCTAATCCTATCCTTAGGTACCTAGCACCTCTCTAATTTACTAAAAATCCTAGGTCATAACCATAGCCCCATTTGACTCTGGGTAAATTAATCGTGAGAGTCAAAGATCATTGAATCTACCAAGGGCTTTGCATCCCCTTTACAATGGTCTGCCCTGTGCATGAATCGGCATAACGGTTTGGACGAACGAACCATTTTACTACTAAAAATTGATCTCGAGGCCACCGGGTATTCTAAGGCCTTGATTTTACACCAATCAAATCCAACGCTAGAGTTAAATCTCTTTGAATATCTAACAAGAATTGAATCCCCTTTCTAACGGTCTACCCCGTGTGCAAAATGACATAACTATTCAGATGAACGATCCATTTTTCCTAAAAAACTAATCTAGAGGCTATCGATCGCTCCCAAGCTCCATTTATCACATTTAACTATTCAGCTCGTATGACACTGAATGAATCTTTGAAGGGCACGGAATACCCATTCCAATGGTTTACCCTGTGTACGAAATAGCCTCACGATATGGACGAATAACCCATTTTACTTCGATACATCACTGAGCAGTTTCGGGCCCCGGTTCATGAAAGTTAACTCTTTGAATTGAGAGAATATCTTTGAAATTTTTAAGTAGCTCGCATAACCTTTTCTATGGTCCACCCCGTTCATGATTTTACCCTACGATTTGGATGAACGAACCATTACCGTTCAATGATATCCCATCCAAAGGACCGACATGAGCTTATAGGCCCCATTTGACCTAAAGTCAACTCTCAGATCCAGAAGCAGCCCAAAATACTCGTTAAGGTCTCTAAATTACCTTTCTAATGGTATGATATGTGCACAATTTGGATCAACGGATTGCGTTCTACAACCATTTTTCTGAAGAAATCCGCACGAGACTCTCGAATGGCAGGTCCATTTCCTTGCCTATTGGCAGTGTGTCTAGGGAAACCTACTGATTGGCAGGGTTAAAGCTATGACGATCGACACCCCCTGATACTATATAGAGGGCATGATCTCACTCTTAAGGCAAACCTCAAATCCATCAATATCTGTGATCTCAACAATATTTTCTTATAGTCAGCGAAGTTTCCTTGTGTGGAAACCATTTCCACCTTTCATTCCCATCATTTTCCAATCTAGTAGAAATCATTCAAAATTATTCACTTTCAAGTAATCTCTCCATCAATCAATATCAAGCATCAAGTCTTCAAAGAAGGTCCAAACATTCTTCCCTCTCTTTGAATTTCTTGGTTTTTGCATTAGTTATATAAATTCTCAGTTTAATATTTTATTTTAGATTATACACAATAATATCCCGTCCTTTATTAGTATATTTCACATAAGTTATTTTCTATAAAAAAAAGAAAGGAAAAGAAAAGTGGGTTATAATCATAAATTATGATGAGATTCTTCATCACACTTTTTCAAAACTAAACGCATCTTTTTCTGCACAAACACGTATAATAAACTCTCACTCGGAATCTGTGGGATAAACCCCACCCTTATACCATAGGCTAACTACATGGACTTTTATGCCTTTATAGGCTACATAGGTGTTTCGGGATAAAACCCGAGACTCGAGTCCAATTTTCTAATTTTTCATTTTTCATCTTTTTCCATTTTATCCGTATATTGTCTATATACATCATACATGTGATTCAAATTGATGCTTTATCTAACATATATTATCATTTCATCATAATGATCAATAACTTGATAAACGAATACATCGTATTTGCTAAATATTATTTTTGGCACAATCCTATGGATGACCTCACTCTATCTTCTCCATGATATGAGTTGGGTGATTTCGATGTCCATTTATATATACACGCACACACTTCAAGGAGAAATTAAGGAAAATAGTAACACAATCTCATGAGAGATCGAAAGGGAGGGATGCGTGGCTATCACTTTCCCATTCCATAACTTAGCCCTCGAACCTCCAAACTATTGGTTTCATAAGCATCACTTAGTTTTTTATGCCGTTATCTAGAGGCGACCACATGTTCTTTTGCCTGTTTTGTACAAAATAGGCTGGCGACTCCATTTCTTTACATTACCCCACATCGATGACGGGCGAAGCTCCTCCCTAAGAAGAATAAAAAAGAGGGTTCGGTACCTCCACTCCCCCCCCCCCACGGGAAGCAAGGGAAAAGGATGGCTATAACTTTAATAGTGGCAGGACAAAAGTAGTATTTCGGGTACTTTGTGCCACTGTGTCACCATGCCATGTGTTAAAGCTCGACTCCAAATATATCTTCACTTTAAAGTAAGTTTAGTCAAATATATTGAAATCCGTTTATTAAAAAGATAACCATGTGTAATACCTCACCCTAGAAATTAGGTATTAACATTATTTGAGGTGTTTTTCCCAAAGGAAAATTCGATGAATAAATAATCCAAGTGTAACACGTAAAGTATTACAGAAGGTGGCGTATCACATAAATGGTTTAAACGAGACAAATTCCACAATTCATGTGTCTCATGAATGCGTATTTAATTTCCAATATTATTATATAGGATGTCTGTTAACTTTGAGGGAAAAATGTCAAAGAACAGAAGTGACACAAACAACGTTAATACAATGCGATATTTAAATGATACGAAAACCAAGGTATCGCAATATGGATTAAAGTAGAAATTTTTTCATTGCATGGATCTCATGAGTTTTATTTGGATATTATAGAATTATTTTATGTACATATGTTAAGTTTCATGCCATTCGGACAAACAACGAGGGCGACGCGAGTCTGGGTACAAATTGTCTGACGGTGCGTGACACTCCGAAAGTCCAATTTTGTGCGAATTGTTTAGAACAATTGGTAAGTCAAAAATATATTCTGAGCATATATTTAGACTCATAAAAATATAAGTAATATTACCATGCGAAGAAAAGAATATATATTTTGTATAGAGGTCCCGATTCCCGTGTGCCTTGTATAGGACAATTGGGGAGGCCAAATGACTATTATAAATTGATTTTTTAGAAAAAAAATTACAAGGAATATGATTCTTAAGTTAAAAGTTTGTAAAAAATAGGTCATGAGAGATAAAGTGACGCAAATGGCAATTCTTCCAAGTTAACATTTTGATTTTTGTCTTTTGTGTTTAAACTCTTTCTTGGAATCTCATATTTATTCAGATGCTTTGTCTTGATAAGAGCCCTTATACTTAAATGGAAAGGTTAGGGTATTTTCCTTAGGGTATTAGAGTGTTAGGCTTCCTCATTTGTTTTTTAAGATAAAGAGGATGAAGAGAACTTTGGGGGGGGGGGGGGGGGGGGGAGGGGGGGAAGGTTGCATCTTCTCCATCATATTTTCCTTCATTTTTCCATAGCCAAAAGCTTACTACACTTCTCCAAATTTGTATCTCTTCTTCCCCCTCCACATTTATACCATAAAAGAACCATTCTGAATAAAACACCTTGGAGTTTTGGGACAGCTTGTTGGGAGAATTTTAGAGAAGATTTTGATGAGGTTTGGGAGTTGTAGAGGTTGTTTTGAGCTTGGAGGTGTAATAACCTTGGATCTTAAATGGATGACTCTTGGAGCTTTCTTGGGGTGATGTTCTTGTAACCCCTTGAGGCCACCTTTGGAGGTGGGTGTTACTCCTCCTACACCACAATTTTCACCACCATTTGGAGATATTTTGAGGTGGGAAATACTTATCTCTTACTAAGTTAAGTTGATGATGATATTAGTATGAATAACTTGCATCTTGTTAACATTAGGTGTGTGAAAATAGTCATCCATGATTAAATATTAAATACTATAAGATTTCAAGATATAGTTTAGAAGAAAATGAGATTTTCCATCTCTGAAATGGGTTTTGTAGTAAACCTATGTTTAACTTGATTTTTTTTACATATTTAGATCCTCAATTATGTTTATTATGGTCTTAAATGTACTAATAAATTTATTAGTATCATTCTTAAGATTTTCTATGAAAAATGGCACTTAAAAATGAAGGATTGAAAGGGTTTTAAAAATGGATAATTTTCAGTACACTATTTACAAACATTTTATGAAATAACATGTGTTTAAAACTCATGTTTTAAGGTGAATAAATGATTTATTGGATGTGAAGAACACTTTTTATGTATATGAATTTTTAAGAGATTAATATAGTGATTATAATTTTGATGAATCATTATGAAATGACCAAATTGAGTTTCATTTACAAAGTGTACTATTTAGTTCGTTAAACTAAGTTTATATGTGAAAGTGTAGCCTTCTTGCAAAATTTGGGTGAAAATATAAATAATGAAAGTGTAGAAGACTAAGTGTGAAAAAAATGACTAAGTATGGGTCTTTATGCAGAAAGACATAATTCAAGTGTGTAACATTAAGTTTGAAATGCAAAGTGTCAAATGTGTAAATATTGACAAAAATGGATTTTTAGTGTTAAAACTGAATATAAAGTATGGAGACTTTAATATGTGAAACGTAACATTTATATATTAAAGGGAGTAATGTACAAAAATATGATTTTTGACAAAGTGAGAAGATGAAAAAGTGTCATAGTGACTAAAATGCCTACATGTTAAGTTTGAAGCTTAAAAAGGGTGTTTTTTTTGTAACTTACACTTGAATGATGAGTGAAGTTATGTATTCTAATGTAATTTGGGTATATTGGTAATTTACTTAAAATGTAACATTTTTACCAAACAAAAATGTTAAAGAGTGTTTTAACATGTATGTAGAAAAAATGAAATAAGTCCTTAAACGTATATGATTTTCGATCTAAAGTCAACATGTGTGAAAAAAGGACTTTAATGGAATATAATGATTCTTCCTAAATGAATAATGGGAAAATGGGCAGTTAAGTCCAAGGCTTTCGTTTCGGTTGAAAAAGAAAAAATTAATGTGAACATGATGAAATTGTTGAACAAATTGGTAAGATAATGATATTGGATTATGCCGGGTTAAATAAATAAGTATGGTTATGCTATCTCTAGAGTGAAAAAAAAGCAACTGCAGTTTACTTGGCGCTCGGTGCGAAAAGGTGAAATTCTATGAAACCGTGGGTGTGCATATGCTATGACGGGTGTGTGTGTCAGAGAAATCCCTAAATAAAATGCTAATTGATGAATTTAATATTCATGAAGGAGGCGCAAATGAATGGTATTGATTCATTAATTTATTAATACAAGAATAACGCATTAAATGTTTAATGCTGATGTGGTAACATGAGATGGTTAAATAAGATGAATTAATGATATTTAATCTACCTAATGAGGTTTGAATCATAATAGATACAAGCGTATGTTATACGAGGCTTTCAAAGGAAAATGAGTATTTTTTCTAAAGATAGTGTGTGCGTACGTTGAATGGAAGTCCTATAAAATGGTTAATTAACTCTGGCGTGACTTAATAAACGTTAATTTAATGAATGTTTGAAAGTAAATGTAAGGTTTTTCCCTAATAAATGTCATTTGTTTTACGGTGTGAGTTAACGGGAAGAAATACGCTCGTTTTATGCATAATGATATAAAGTGACTATTTAAAAAAAAATAAGGAAGTATATTGGAGTAAATAATTTTTTTCAATAAAACGGTTTAATACACTGGGATATGTATTTTCAAGGTATACATGTAGACACATATGTACTTTCGCATGCATGTAGTGTAGCGTGTGAGTATTCTTTCTACCGTTCGTTTCTATCTCTTATATTGTATATTTGCCACTAAGCATTCAGCTCACTCCCTCATTTTGTTATGACATGTGGCATGTAGATTTGTATTTTGAGCACATTCTTCAAGTAAAATTGGATCATAAACAATATTTAGGGTTTTCACTGCACTTCACGAGTAATGCGTGGTTCAGATCAGGTTGATCCTTTATCAACCATTCAATCCATGTCCAGGCGTTACACCGTGGGTATGCATATTTGGTTTGTACATGATGAGTGGAAGATGATAAATAAGAATCATTTTGAAGCAAGACCGTTGACAATTTGAAAACATTGATACAACTATAATTTAGGCGTAGATGTGGTGCCATGCATAAAACCATTTGCATATTCAAAGTCAAGAAGGGAATTTCAAAAATATTACTCAACTCTAGAACATCAACTCAATAACATTAATGGCACATAAATTTGAAATATATTAGAACATCAATTTGAAACAGAACAAGAAAGATTAACAAGGTAAACTAATGATAATTCAGTGGAGATTTAAAATCATTACACAACCATCAATTCAATCCAGTGCTTAAAACATAACTAAAAAATGAGTGAATATAAAAAAATCGCATAAAACAGGATGATGAACTCATATTGAGTTCCAAACTTGATAATGGCTTCCATATATGATCATTATCATACCATGAAGCAAGAAAGGTCCTCGTAAAGGATAGACATATAACATATAATAATAGCTACAAAATTTCATCTACAAAAATTAGAAATGAATAATGGCATTTAAAAAATTTCTTATTTTGCATTCATCTACAAATATTAGAAATTAAAAATCTCACTTCAAAAACCGTCTACAAAAATCAAAAATGAATAAAGTCAGTACAAAAATCATAAATGAATGATGTTAGTCCAAAAATCATAAATGAATGATGTTAGTCCAAGAAGTCTAGTATTTTTAGTGTTTTACATACCATAAACGGAGTAGTGGCTGGACTGGAATGTGTGTTACAGATCTGTTTGTTATACACCGTAAAAGGAATAGTGGATAGATACAAAACATATAGTTGGACAAAATTTCAACAATAGTTAATTAAGGTTCAGTGATGAGCAAATCGCATAAAATTGTAATTCACATTTCCTGAGTGTTGTAACCAATGGTGGGGTGAAGAAGACATCAATTTCTCAAACAATTTCATGTTTCTTATAATTCCAGTATGGTTGGGATGTTCATCTTGGGGGTACCATTAGCGATAACGAAGGATTTGGGTGGTTCAAATTTGTCTTTAGGGGTTGTGGCAGTGGAATTTAATGGAGACGGTTTTGACTCAAATTCTTCTTTTGTAGTTGAATTATGTTTTTGAGGCGGTTGTGGTTGTTGTGAGGAGGATGGTGGTTCTGGTTTAGGATTTTTGGTGGAAAACCTTCCTAACCTCACTGGAGCCTTTCTTGGGGCATGGATGTGGTCCAGATCAAAGTCTGTATGGCTGTAGCATGTGGGAGAGATTACCTCTGGCGGTAGTGTGGGACGGGGGCGGCTGCGTGAGAGGGGGAGCGACAGCATGGGAGGGGAGGTTGAGTGAGGAGGGGAGTGGTTTAGGTGTAGGTTTAGATTAAGGGTGAAAGTGAAATGATGGAGAAAGATGAAATTAATGTGTGTACGGGAGAAGAAAAAAGCTGAAAAGGTAGGGGACAACCAAGAACAAATGTAAATTTGAAATTAATGGAGGGAGTTCATCTCAACCCTCCATTTTGGCAAAATATGTAAGGAGGTGGCATCAATTCGCACCGTTAAAATGTGTACATAATTCAAAAACATCCTTATCAAATACATGCGCGCGCGCACACACACACACACACACACACACACACATACACACACACACACACACACACACACACAAACACAATATATATTAGTTGTTCTATATATAAGATCTAATCAAACTCGTCAGATTTTTAGATCTTTTCTTTTCTTTCGCAAGCGTCCAAATCAATCCGTTGGGACAATAAAAGTTTAATTTCGTCCTTTAACCTCGACTGGAATACACCGGTAATAATTTGGCCATTGAAGGAGAAAAGAAGTTGAAGAAGCTTGCTGATCCATCAACTCCAACATTTTTAGCTTGCCATATGGTACGGTGCACGTGCGATTGGTCTCGACCCTGGCGCTAAATCAATAACAAACTCAATCTCCCGACTGGTGTGACACCCTGACTATTTTATCCATGGGTGATCAGTCCTTTATTAAAGCAACCTCCCTTTTTCTTTTCTATTGCAATTTCTAGATTATTATATGATGATTTTTTCACTTTCAGGAATCCAATTTGGTTCAATCTTAGCATCGCTGTTGAAAAACTTGTTAATTATGGTTCACTTACGTCAAATTAAGCCGATGTCAAATTTTATCTTTCTTTATTATAACAATATGCTTAAATAAATGAAATTAACCAAACCATCCACAAAATAATAATGTGAACAATCACATAATAAATATATAAGTAAATACGACCTAATAGACCATCGGTTCCCAAACAAATAATCCAACTACAATATGGAGTAAATAAAACTGAAGCTAAATAAAGTCCAATAAATAAACTGAAGAACTAAGTAGTCTAAAGGGGAAACACTCCCAAATGGAATACTGAAGAAACTCCTATATAGAAGTGAATAAACTAAAGAATCTAAAGAAACTCCTGCAAGCCTCCACAAATGTTGCATCTACGCATCCCTAGATAAAATCATCAAGCTTGGTGTCCTTTTGGCGGGATGCATAAAAGGTTTTGAAAATATTTTGACGTGGGTGAAGCCTACAAAAATAGTTTGAAAATATTTTCCAATTGTTTAAATCAGAGCTTAAATTAGTTATTAGATACACATGCTAGTTCTACATACAGCCCCTTAAGATCCTCACCTCTCAACTAATGTGCACGCTTAATGTACCCTATGTAGCTATACTACCCATCCTAGCTAGATAATGTATCAAAATAACCTCAATATGTCTAGATCTCTATTTTTACCCACACTGAATTCTACCACAATATCAATAATATATTACCATCATAATATTATTAAGTCATTTATTTAAGTTTCTCTACTTATCTTACTTTCAAATATACACAATGTATCAGTTATTCTATCACACATAAGTAGATATATCGAACTTATATATATTTAATCAACATATAATATATACAACTTTAGTATCCCCAAAATGGCCCTCGTGATACTGTCATACTCTGTTATATATTTCATATACCGCTCGTACTAAATCAAAGACTATTAGTTCAGCATGTCTCATCGAACCCAAAATCAATTAACACATTGAAGGCGAACACGGTTCTAAGCCTTTGGGATATGCACATACCTATATTACCCAAATGACACGCATGTCTCACTAATACACAATACATAGTGAGCCTACCTAAGTTCCATGACCTGGGGCACACATCCAGACCTAACTGGAATCGTCAAGGTGGGATCAACCTCTGTGCGAAAACCTACAGATAGGAGTAAGCATAGGTATGTTCACACATATAATAGAATCACAATACTAGGTAGTCACACAACTAATATACACATTCTATTCAGTAGGTATACATGCAACCCATCACATATAAATTTGTGCATAGTATATAACTCTTGAATACTCATCATACTAATTATAACCTATGTTCTTATAATCCCAAGTATCACTCGCAACATAAAGGGTCGGGTTCTAGTTACCCTTTTATTAATATCAAAAGTTAATTAATCTCTATCAAACTGGTATTTTTCGTAGATTACCGTGTACCCTTCCTATAATCTGATTCATAGTTTCTGATACACGACATAGTCGGTGGACTCTCATTGGTCTAAGTCTCAAACCTTATGCTCATTAAGACTAAGACGGCATCAATTATGTGTTAAATGACCTTACCTTAAGTCCTTATATCATTAAAATATCATTAATGAGATTTTAGCTAAATTGAGGTAAAGAAAACTTTTCAATTAAACCAAATCCCCTATACCAACAGCTATCAATCGATCGAATGATTAGATTGATCGATCGATCGATCGGCATTCATGGATCTCAATTTATTTTTTCTCCAATTTTAACACCTCAGACCTTTATGGATCTTTCCCTAACACCCAAGCAACATAACCAAACATTATTTATGTGTTTAAGGATGGTTTCTAATGTAAACAACACACCAAATCTCAATTAAATCTGTCTAAGAACTCACTGAACCTCAATCTTCCATGTCCTCTACATACAGACATTATTTATGTGTTTAGGGATGGTTTCTCCAAGTTTATATGCTATTCATGCAGAATAATCCATTTAACCAAATTTCTCCCAATTTAATTATCACATATAATCGAATTTCATGTCCTCTACATATGTAGATTTATTCTACATGCAATCATACCCATATTTATGAGTTATATTAATAAAACTTGTAATAAGATCATCAATTTTCATTAAATCAAAAACCCTACACTTCATGGGTAATATAACTCATAAAATCATGCAAGATAAACACTTTCCTTATCACTAGTAGGTCTGGTTTCATGCTGAGTGTGATGAGGATGCCTTCCCTTATTTCTGATCACAAATTCCAACAACTTTGGTGAAGTAAAAAGGTGTGACAAAGCCTATGTTCCTTCTCCTCTTTCTCTCCTATAGCCTCTCCTCTCTACAGATTGTTATAAACCAAGCCCCACACTCCCATAGGCTGATATATCCTTTAAATTTTCAGAGTTCTCTCTACAACAAACTCTCGAATGACCAAAGCGCCCTCTCTTGGTGCTGGTTTTGTCTAAAATTGCCCCAGGACCCAATATATATGCACGGGTATACTATTCTGACTATTTTTACCCTTTTGGAAAAAACCTTTATTCGAAATCATCATCGGAGTCACTCTAAAACAATTTCCTATCTCGACCTTATATAGTCTACACATGACCCCCGATTGAGATATACTAGTCACTATCACTTTCTATAATGTAAAATACTAAATAACTATTCACTTAGTAATTTTATTTGGTAAACATTAATCATTTTCTCTCCGATTAATAATTTAATCAACACAAATATTTTATTTCATTATATTACATCATCTGCGTAATATAAAATTAACCCAATCAATTCAATTTTAAATACTTAGAAATACGAGGTACTACATACTTTCCCTCTCGAAATTAGGACATACTTTTGGTGAATAACTCTGGGTACGACTCGCACATGTCATCCTCCTGCTGCCACATCGAATCATCCACATTGTGGTGCTCCCACTGAACTCTAACTAAGGGTACCACCTTAGATCGCAACTTATGCTCACTATAATGAAGTATAGCCACTAGTCTATTCTCGTATGAGATATTTGGATGCAAGTTGATCTCGTCTATTGCAACATGACAGAAGGACCTCTCACTCCTTTGGTACCTATTTAGCGATAACATGTAGAACACATCATGGATACGCTGGAAGTGCTCTGATAATCCCGATGTATAGGTCACTGTCCCACCTTCTCGGAGATCAGAAATGGTCCTACATATCTCGGTTCTAGCTTCCCCTTATTTCCCAACCTCATAACCCCTTCCATAGGAGACACCCATACCAACACCTAGTCACCAACCTCAATCTCTATGTGCCTACTGTCTCTGCATTGGTGTAATTCTTATACTTGTCTTGAGCTATATAGATAGGCCCTTGAATCAGATCAATCTTGGCAGTAGTGTCCTGAATAATATATGGTCTCAATAACTTGTTGTCCCCCATCTCTAACTAATAAGTGGGAGATTAACAAGGTCGACTATACAGTTCCTTAAATGGTTCCATACCAATGGTGAATAGGTAAGAGTTGTTATACTCATACTTCACTAATTGAAGATACTACTCCCATCCTCCCCCTAAGTCAAGTATGCACATCTACAACATATCCTCAAGCATCTGATTAACTCTCTCTGTTTGCCCATTTGTCTTTGGGTGATACGTTGTACTCAACCATAAATCCGTTTCCATCTCCTCTTGAAATCTCTACCAGAAATGGGACACAAAGATCGTATCCCGATTGAACACATTATTAATTGTAATACCATATAATCCTACCATCTCAACAATTAACAACTGTGCATACTGTCTTGTCTCAAAATCAATATGAATCTATAGAAAATGGGCCACCTTAGTGAATAGATCTACTATAACCCATACAAAGTCGTGACCCCACTGCGATCTCAGTAGTTCGGTAATGAAATTCTTGGAGAAACTCTCACACTTCCACATGGGAATATCGAGTCAACGCAACACCTGTGTCAGTTCTAGTGGTCCACCTTCAGTAGCTGGAAGGTAGTAAACATCGAGACAAACTCCGTCATGTCCTGTTTCATCCTCGACCACCAATACTGCCTTCGCATATCTTGGTACATCTTATCCCCCTAGGATGTACTAAAAATCTAGACCCGTGAGACTCTGACATTATTGCATGTCTTAAATCCTTATCCTTTGGAACCACGAGTCTCCCACTAAAATGAAATTCACCCTATAAAATAATCGAGTACGACTCTTCCCCATCAACTAACAATCGAGAAATCTTGTCCTGACAATATTGATCCATTTCATGTGCTTTCACCACCCTCATAACAATCTCGGGCGTGCCAACTAATACGGATATACAGGTCGTGTAAATATCATCAACATGTCGAATCTCTTTCCACTTTACCTTCCAATCTGCTATCGTCCCAGTAGGTCGTTGGATGAATGCATAAGCCACCACGTTAGCCTCCCCTTGATTATACTGAATATCAAACTAGTAATCCTTTAAGAATTCTAACCACCTTCTCTGTCTCATGTTTAGATCCTTCTTCGTGAACAAATATTGAAGTGATTTTTGATCTATGAACAAAGTAAACTTTGCCCCAATACATAGTACCTAAAAATCCTCAAGGTAAAAACAACCACGGCTAACTTCAAGTCAAGCATGGGGTAATACCTCTTATGGGGCTTAAGGTTGAGATATGCATAAGCTATAGAACTCTCCTCCTGCAATAATACACCCCCAAGTACCTAGAAGGATGCATTTATGTAGACACAATACTCCACTCCTCCCCTAGGTAGTGCAAGTACAGGCGCTGAGGTCAATTTATCCTTTAGTTCATCGAAAGCTAACTAACAATAGTTTTCCAAAACAAATGGTACCCCCTTGTGCGTCAGATTCATTAAAGCATCTATAATCTTTGAGAAATCCCAAACGAATCATCTATAATATCCGGCCATCCCCCAAAAATTGCAAACTATGGTCGGTGTCATGGGTTATCCCCACTCCTTCACTGCCAATACCTTACTCGAAATCAATTGCTATACCCTCGTCAGACACAAAGTGGCCCAGAAACTGCACCTCCCCAAGCGAAAACCCACATTTCTCAAAGTTGGCTTATAACTGGTGATCCCGTAGTGTTTATAAAACCATTTGTGGATGCTCAACATGCTTATCCTTAGAGTGAAAGTAAACCAGAGTATCACCGATGAACACAATTATGAGCTGGTCAAGGAACTCTCTGAAAACTTGATTCATAAAATCCATTAACACTACTGGCACATTGGTGAGCCCAAATATCATCACCCTAAACTCGTATGATACATATCGTGTCGAAAAAGAAATCTTAGGAATGTAGTCCTCTCTATTGCATAACTAATGATAACTGAACCTCAGATCTATCTTGGAGAAGTAAGTTTCTCCCCTCAGCTGGGCAAACACATCATCAATCCGAAGCAATGGGTACTTATTCCAGATCATGACATTGTTCAACTCCTTGTAATCGATACACAATCGAAGCGATCCATCCCACTTCTTGACGAACAACACCGACACACCCCATGATGAAGTACTTCGTCTGATTAAACCCTGCCCCAAGAGCTGATGAATCTTCTCCCTCTACCTTCTCATCTCATATGAGGCCATGAGATAAGGCACTCGGGCAATAGGACTTGTACCCGGTGCTAGGTCGATAATAAACTCAATTTCCCGGCTAGGTAGAAACTCGGATATCTCCTGAAATATGTCCTTAGACTCCCTCACCACTGGGATCGAGTATAACGAAATAACCACCTCTTGTGATGTTTCATCCTTAATGTAGTATATGTATGTGCTGGACCCTCCCTCTCTAAGAGGTATAGACACTAAAAACATCTTCTATTCTGGAATTAAGAACACAATAGTCGTCCTGAAATAATCTACCATCGTATGGTATCAAGCTAATAAATCCATACCCAAAGTAATGTCATACCCCACCATATCTAACACAAGAAGGTTAGAGACTATGAATAATCTACACACATCGATCTCCACACCCCTAGAGATCGAGTGCATAAGCTACCCACTACCCAATGGTGACTCCACACACATAAGAAGACTATCAGTTGTCTCTAATAGCAGGAAGCTTCTTTAAATCTGGTCGATCTGAAAGAATGCGATGTCTCAGTATCAAATAGAATCCTACCCTTATACCCGTGAATAGGAAACGTACCCTCTATTGATGGTGGTTCCTGTGGGGCCTACTGTATCACTGAATCTCGAACATTATTAGTACATTAGTACCGTAACTACCCCTACTGCTGTGGGGTGAGTGGTGCTGGTGCTGCAGATGGTCTCTGTGCCTTTTTCTCCTGCAGGGCACCCTACTTCTGCGGTGCTCTTCCTTGTTATGGGCAAGATTTCCTATTATTTCCCGCCTACCCACAAATAAATCACTGACCTGGGAACTCTCTCTACTTCTAGCCCATATGGCCCTGATGGTGTTGACCCTACTGTTGGCCCTAATGGCCTCGACCCTGTTAGCCCCCCCCATTGTTCCTTTGTCCCTAAGGAGCCTGTTGCTTTTAAGAACCCTGTTGGCCCTTCCTGTAATATCCATCGGGTCGATATCCCCTATATCTAAACATCTTGACCCCATTGCCCTATTTGGATTCCTGCCCCTGTTTTCAACCTGACTATTGTTGTTGCTGTGGTTCTCCACTAGCACCGCTCCCTCCTACCTTGCCCTGATGGATATGCTCACCTCCTCTCTTGTTTCCCTTTACATGGAAGCGATAGTCCTTGCAGTGTAAAAGTGCGACATTAATGACATCTGTAGAAGTCACCAATGCGGGGTTGCCAATCAAATGCTGGCTAATCCTCCAGGCTAGCACATACATAAACCTCACCCTCTTATTTTCTTTATTGTTCACTTAGTCTGGCCCAAAATTATCCAAACGAGTGAACTTCTCCTTATACTCGGCCACCGAACGATCACCCTGAGGAACCTCACTGAGCCTCTTCCTCATATCTCTCTTAATGGCTAACGAAAAGTATTTCCAGCCAAACCGCACCCACAACTGTGCAATAGACATTGTGTCCATCTCCTAAATAGTTGTAACCGACTCCCACCAATGAAATGTTGCTCCAACCATCCTAAAAGTTTACAACATCTATTTCTTCACATCGCTACACTCAATCATGCGTAGGTGGTGCTAAATATCTTTCTTCCACTGGCACACTGCAATCACGTTCGAGATACCTTGAAACTCGGGTGGGTGATCCATCTGAAAAGTCTCCCTAACTCTTTGCCAATGAGTGTTAGTAATTGTGGTGGCTATTTGGTCTGAGGAAAATAAAGAGTCATGGAAGTCATAGCGGCATTAACTGCGTGTGCCACAATAGCTGCCATCTCTGCTACTGATACTCACCCGTGTGGTTGTTTTGGTTACTGTCCTTGTGTCTCCTACTGAGCCACCATCACATTCTCTAGCCACTGCTATCGTCGCTCGTCTTCTCCTGGGTTGCATCAGATAACAAATCCAATTGTCTAAGCTTACAGTTAATACAAAGAGAATAACAAAAAAATGTAATCTCGTATGCGTAATCATGAATGTAACAATCCTAATAATATGGATCTACGTCAAAGAACGCTACACTAAAATCATAGTAAGTTGTACATATGTTATGGACACTAAAACTTGGATCTGATACCATCTGTAACACCTCGATTATTTTAACTATGGGTAATTAGTCCTTTATTAAAACAAACAGGAATCCCACGTGGTTCATTCTTAACATCACTGTCGAAAAACTTTTTAATTACTGATCGTCTATGTCAAATTAAGTCGATATCAAATTTTATCTTTCTTTATTACAAAAACATGCTTAAATAAATGAAATTCACCAAACCATCCGCACAATAATATTCTAAACAATCACATGATAGATATACAATTAAATAAGACCGAATAAACCATTGGTTCCCGAAACAAATAATCTAACTACAACCTAAAGTAAATAAATTGAATCTGAATAAATTCAATAAATAAACTGAAGAACTAAATATCTCGAAGGGGCGATATTCACAAGTGGAAAATTGAAGAAACTTTTATCTAGAAGTGAATAATCTGAAGCATCTAAAGCAGCTCGTACAAGCCTCCACAAGTGTTGCAGCTACGTATCTCTGGATAGAGTCATTAAGCTTGGCATCCTTGTGGCTGGACACCTAAAATATTTTGAAAATATTTTGCAAGTGTTTACATCATAGTTTAAATCAATTATTAGATACACATGTCAGTTCCATGTACACTCCCTTGAGATACGCACCACTCGACTAATGTTCATGCCTAACATACCATATCTAGCTATACTACCAATCCCAACTAGATAACGTACCTAAATAACCTCAATAGGACTAGATCTCTCATATTACCTATATGATATGCCACCAGAATATCAATAATATCTTAATCACATATTATTAATTAGTTATTTATTTAAGTTTCTCCTGTTATCTTACTTTTGAATATACACAATCGATCAGTTCTACTATCACACACAAGTAGATACATCGCACTTGTATATATTTAACACATATATAATATGTACAACTAGAGCATCACCGGAATGGCCCCTCGTGATGTTGTCATACTCTTCTATCAAGTCCATATACCTCTCGTACTAAATAAAAGACTATTGGTTCAGCATGTCTCCTCGAACCCAAAATTAATCAATGCATACTAGAGGCGAACATGGTTCAAGATTTTGGGATACGTACATACCTAACATACCCAAACGACACGCCGATTACACCAGTACAGAAAACATAGTGAGACGCCCTAAGTTTCATTTCCTGGGGCATACATCCAGACCTCACTATAATTTTCAAGGTGGGCTCGCCCTCTACGCGAAAACCTCCTGATAGAAGGTAGCATAAGAATGTTCACACACCTAATAAAATCACAATAATAGGTATTCACACAACCTATATACACATTTTATTCAATAGGTATACACACAACCCATCAAATATAAATCTCTACATAGTATATAACACTCAAATACTCAATGTACTAATTATAAACTATTTTCCTATAATCCCAGGTATCACTCACCACCTGAAGGATCCTAATTACCCCTTTATTAATATCAGTGGTTAATACATCTATATCCTATTGGTATTTGTCTTAGATTATCGTTTACCCTTCTGGTAATCCGATTTTTAGTTTTTTATATGCGACACAATGAGCGAACTCTCGGCAGTCTAAGTATCAAACCATACGCTCATTAAGGATAAGACGGCCTCATCTATGTGTCTCCTGACCTTCCCTTAAGTCCTTATATCATTAAAAGACCATTACTAAGATTACGGGTAAATCGAGGTAAATAAAACTTTGCAATTAAACCAAATCCCCAATTTCAGCAATCGTTGATGGATCGAAGGATTTGATCCATTGATCGATCAACATTCATGGTTCAATCTTGGTTTGATAGCTTCGTGCCAGATGAATTTTTCTCCATATTTAACACCTCAAACCTTCATTTATCTTTCCCAAACACTCAAGCAACATAACCAAATATTACTAGACACCCCGGGACCTAATCTATATCCCGGGTATACTATTTCAATTATTTTCCCTTTTGGAAACAATCGTGACCTCGAAATCATCATCCGAGTCACTCAAAAATAATTTCCTATCTTGACATCATATAGTAATTTTATTTGACAAACATTAATCACTATTCACTCCCATCAGATATACTGTTGTCACGTCACAATCACTCCCTATGACGTAAAATACTAAATCACTATTCACTTAATAATTATATTTGACAAACATTAATCATTTTCTTTTCGATTAATGATTTAATCAAAAAATATATTTAATTTAATTAAATTACATCTCGCGTGTAGTTTAAAATTAACCTAATTAATTCAATTCTAAATACTCAGAAATACGGGGTATTAGAGCTGGGTGGCATCTCAAATATCTCCTAGAAAATGTCAGCAAACTCCCTAACAACTGGAATAGATTCCAATGAGACAACCACCTCCTATTTGGTATCCTCATCAATATAATAAAGGTGTGTGGTTCACCCTCCCCCGGGAAGAGACATCGCCACGAGGAACATCTCCTTCCATGGAATGGAGAATACAATTTTCCTCCCATAATAGTCCACCATCGCCATGTACCCGACTAACCAATCCATGACCAAAATGACATTGTACCCCTCCATATTTAACACTAATATTTTGACTTCTAGACATATTCTCCCAACATCTATATCCACTCCCCTACAAATCGAGTGTATAAGTGCTCCGCTTCTCAACGGTGATTCTACACAGATAAGAAAACTATCGGTTCTCTCTAATAGATTGGTTGCACATGCAAATTTGGTCGCTATAAATGAGTGTGAACATTTCCTATCAAATAATACCCTAAGAAGATGGTCAGTTGTCTCTAATAGATCGATTGCGTGTGCAAATCTAGTAGCTATAAATGAGTGTGAAGATCTCGTATCGAATAATACCCTACCCATGTGCCCATGAATACAAAACATACCCTCTAGTACTAGTGGCGCCTATGGTGACTGAGGTATGACTGCATTTCGGACGTTATAGACATGTCCATACTCTTACTGCCCCTACTGTTGTCGGTGGAGCTGGTTCTATAGGTGGGAGTTGCACCTATTACCCCTGTTAGGCACCTTCCTATGTCTTCTTCCTGGATGAGGGAAATCCCTTTTTTGATTGACCCTCTTTCCACAATTATATAAATGACCAGAAAATTCTCCCTGCCTTTCCCCTTAGTGACCATGTCGCTAGCTCTAATGGCCCCGGACCTACTAGGCACCCCTATTTTTCCCTTGGCCATGGCGACCCAAGTGAACATGCTTCTTCTATTTCTAACGATGATGAGGGCCCTACTGGCCCTATCAAAACCCACCACTCTGAGGTCTAAAACTTCCTAATCTTAATCTCTTAGCCGAATCTCCCTTTTGAAAATCCCTCTTGTGCTTATTGCTCACCTGCAACTATTCTTCCCCACTAGCACCATTCCTACCTACCTTCTGACTCTAATTGGCCTCTCCCACTCTTTTTCTCCCCTTAATATGGAAGAAGTGATCCTAAAAGTGTAATAGTACGACATTGACGACCTCAATAGACATCTTTAACGCCAGGTTACCAATAAAGTGATACTTGATCCTCCAAGTAAGTCCATCCATGAACTTCATCATCTTCTTATCTTCATTATTCACCTCATTTGGCACAAAGTTTGCCAGACGGGTAAAATCCTGCTCGTATTCAACTATGGACCGATCTCCCTGTACCACCTTATTAAATATGCTCTGCATCTTTGTCTGGATCACCCATGGAAAGTACATGGGGTCGAACCTCCCCCAAAACTCGTTTATCATAATAGTATCAGTCTCCTCGGAGGTGGTGATTAACTATAACACCCCTCCTAATTAAATACCCGGTGACCAGTCCTTTATTAAATTAAAATCATGGTGAACAATTGGTTCATTCTCAGCATCACTATCTCAAAAATAATTATTTCCAATTTAAACACCCTAAATAATTAAGTAAGTGTCAAATCAATTTAAAGTCTTATTTTCACTTTCTTAAATTCCAATATGAAAACCTTTTTAATACACAACGGTTTAAGAATCACATAAATGCTGAGGTTGTCAATTAACAAACAAGGATTTAAACCATCTAGATAAACCAAACCAAGTTTAAGAACCATAAATGAAATCATCCTAACAATAGTTAACTCTCATAGAGTACTGAATACTGGAAATATAAATAAGCATAAATCTCTGACAAATCCAAACGGAATAAGAAATCGGGCGACACATGCCCTAACTATGAAGAACTAAAATGGGAACTGAATCAATGAAGAGGTCATCTAAAATAAGGGCCTGCAACTCCCACATAAGTTGCAACACGTTCAGTCCAAAGAATCTATGCATGACGCTCGTGTGGCTGGGCACCTATAATACATACATATATATACAAGAGAGAGAGAAATGATAGAAGACGGGTCAGAGTCCGAGTGTAAAATAGTTTTAAAATAAATCAACATGTTTTTAAAAAATTTACTAGCTAATGTGACAATAATGTTAGTATGCGACACTCTCTTGAGAATTCTCACCTCTCATTTAGTGTGCATGCCTACCGTACTACTAATCTCATAAGTCTATCTAACTTATCTTCCATATAGTTTTATCCCGAGAAGTACTAAGGCTATGAGATTTAGTTTAAGAAAATCAATCTCTTCCATATTCCTTATGTTACTTAGAACAACTCAGTACCGTTACAAGTTTCTGAGCACTTATTATAAAGTTGGAGCATTTATTCATTACTTAACTACTCATACGAATCGTAGAAAGTTTCCATATATATAAGTATATATATTTTTGTCACTCATATAATATATATATATACTGTTGGCACCCCACATAAAATCTATGGTGCTGGCATACTCTGCTATCAATTCCCTGTATCACTCGTACGAAGGGAAATACTAGTTTGAAATCACTCTCAAACTGTATTAACAAAAAACACTATAAATGGAGGCGAAGCATAGTTCCAAGTCACTAAGAGGTCAGCACATACCCCTCACATCTTTTAGGACCGTCTGACTATCATTCTCAGATATCCTGTACCAAGGAATCCTATGTTCTAGGGTGCAATTCAATATCCCCCATAAAAATCACATCGAGATAAGACTGTCCCGGCTGATGACCTCCGTGATAGCAAGTAGCGCGAGTATGATTATTCACAAATATAATAACTAATATATGTACACAGTCACACGACCATATACATAGATACTCACATTTTCCAAATTAGGTTCGCCCATGACCCATAATTCTTATTATCCGATTGTAGTTCAATTTTACTAAATTATTTCGCATAAAGGATTCGTCTCTTTTATTCTCACTTATAATTATCTCATACTTACTTCTCATCTCTCGAAGTACTCCATAATAAAATATAATTTTAGTAGGTACACCCTCTCTAAACTTCTGGTAATTCACGAGATTCTAAAGCCTTTAGTGAACGTAACACAATTTCCAACGTGTGACTAAATTCCCCATTAACCCCAAAATTCCATCCCATATTAAATTTCACTCAACGGAGTCTACTTAGACCCTACTGGTCCTCTTCATGTCCCATTATACTATTTAAAGGATATTCAAGGGTTCCTATGTATTTTATCTGGATTAAACAAAAAGGGGGAAATCATACAGTTTTCCAGGAGGGGTCAATTGATCGAGTAAAGGGGTTGATCCATCGATCGATGCTCTTGATCGATCGATCGATCAAGCAGTCATTCTGAATTCTGCCATTATTATCTATGGGTTTCCTTCTCCATCCTCAACCAAAACTCCATTAACGATTCCCATACACCCAAACAAAATTACTACTAGTCATATATACCTATATACATGATTTCATACGTGAAACATGTACAAATTCATCAAAGTTATTGAATTAATGGGGTAAAACATCATAATTATCAAGAACCCTAATTTTTCATAAAACTTCTATTCTTCTAATTCTTTTTCTAGATTTCTAGCTTCTAAATCCATACAATTTCGTGGGTAATCCTCTACATATGATTGAGATTTCCAGAATATATCCGTTTCCTCTAAAACATGTGATTTAGTTCTCTAAATCAATAATTTCTTCCATGAAACATGTGTTTAACAATCCTATTCTAACAGGGTTGAAATATTAACAAAAATGAAGGAAAGATAGATACTTGTCTGGGATTTTAATGTCTGATTTGATGATGAAGAGGATATGGTAACGTTCCTCATCTTACGATCTATGTTTTGGCGGTGGTGGCGGTGCAATCGAGTGAGTTCTAGGCCTTGGATTTCTTGGAAAGCCCTCTACCTTCTTCTCTAATGGCCGTTCTTATGTTCTGTGTTTTTTAACCCTAAAAGATAACTTCTAATAGCTGATATATCTTAGGAAAATCCGTGAGTTTAATTACCGAAAAACGCCCCGAGACCCAAACTAAACCCCTGGGTACACTTTTTCGACTATCTCAACCCTTTCAGACACGTTGGTGAACTCGAAACGACCATACGGGTGACTTATAATTTATTCACTTTTATAATAATAAGCTACTCCCGACAAGACACAGGTGCATCCCGACTTAAATTTTCATAATTGCCATTTTATTCACTCGTGACAATTTTAATAAAATCAATCTTATATATTACTTTACTCATCTAGTAATATTCAACAAATTCGCAATAATTACTAACTCTCGTCACGCTAGTAAATATTTAAAATAAATTTACTAACTTTCGTCACGCTAGTAAATATTTAAAATAAATTTCCGGATTAATATTAAATTAATATCTCAATTTAAATTTAATAAATCCCCAAATTTAAAAGCCATAAAAATACGGGGTATTACACTATCTCCCACCGCTATAAAGCTTCACCCACTAGATTAAATGTCGCCAACATCTGCTTCCGAGCGTCACTGCACTCAATCAGACGGAGGTAGCACTGCATGTTCTTTTTCCACTAACTAGCAACGACTACATCTGAGATAACCTTAAACTCCAGTTGATGGTGTTTTTGGAATGTGTCCATCACTCTCTACCAATTGGATGGCCCCGAGTGGTCCTGAATGACAAGTGCCACTAGCTGCAATGGTTGAGCCTAGGAAAAATTTTGTGCCATTGTGGTCATCGCCGTATTATTACACTACCAGCTGTCGCTCTTGTCTGATGGTCTCTCCTTGGCAAAATTGGAAACATGATTAAAATTTGTATTAGCTCGCAATCAAATGAAAAACACTTAGAAGAAGAATGTAATGCAACAATCCAAAAAATTGTGCCCTATATCAACAAATGCTACGCGCAAATATTGGTGTCCATCCCGCTACCAAAATAAATTGACAGTCTCATATGGCTCATTCTCATCATCACTGTTGAAATTTAATTAATTACAAACCACCTATTAGTTTAATGAGGGGTGTTCGCGGTCCGGTCCGGTTCGGTTTTGAAGTTTTTTTCGGACCGGACCGACTATGTCGGTCCTCTAAAAAAATGGACCAAGACCGGACTGATAATGTCGGTTAACTGACCCTATTCGGTTCGGTTTTTTATAGGGTCGATTCAGTTTAGTTTGTCGGTCGTAACATTAAATAATTATACTGACCTAAGTTTTATGTGATTTATCTAAGCCCAGTAACTCTAGAGGAACCACTTATAAATCACTATTATGTTCCAAAATTGAATGATTTTGATCTCACAAACACAACTAGCCCTAACCCAAACAAAATGACACCCATTTCACAATGACTGTTCCTAAGGTTTTGGATATAGAGACTGACCCAACTCTCCATGGGATTTTGAGAATAGCAAGCACATGGACTTTATATTTAGGAAACCAAATATTAGATCAAATATAGAATCACTTTGGCTAATAAAATCAAATAGATCTGTGTATGAACAAATATCAAACAGATCGATGTATAAAATCAAATAGATCGATATATGAACAAATATCAAATAGATCGATGTATATAATCAAATATCAGATCAAACGCAGATACAATAAATCGCAAAAGCATATCCAAAAAAATTGCAAATGTTTATCAACATACCAGGTCGGTCGGCAAGGAGATAAATGGTGGGGTGGGCTAGTAGCAGCGCAGAGGGTGGGAGCGACGTCACAGTGTGAGTTTAGTGAGAGTGAGGGAGAGTTTTCGTTTTTGATTTGTTATGTGAGAAGGAACGGCTGAACGGAGAATGAGATGAAATGAAGTGAAGGGTTCACTTTAGAGACTTTAGTCTGTTGGAGTATTTTAGCCTACTTGACAGTAGTACTAGTAACATAACATAAACAAAACATTAAATAAAATATAAAAGATATATATTTAATTACTGTCGGTCCGGGTCGGTCTAGACCGACCCTATCAAATCAAAACCCGAGGACCGGACCGACTCAGTCGGTTTAAAAAAAACGAGAACGAACCGATTAAAAAAAATGATAAAAATAAGGCGGTTCGACTCGGTTTGGTTAGGTCGGTTTTTTGAACACCCCTAAGTTTAACCAGCAGTGTCAGCTTTTTAATCTTTAATTAACATGCCAACATAAAACCATTCAGCCATAATACAACGAGAATAAAACTAAATAAAGAATTTATACCAAATGAGGTAGTCTAGATGCATAGTGTAAAATCGGGCACCAAATAAACCATTAGTTACCAAAATCAAATCCAAATATCTGAATGAAATAGATAATTGAAATAGAGCCTAGTGTATAATGCCATAAAGGAAATGGCTATTTAGAATTCTGCAAGCGTCCAGATCTGTTGTAGATTTGTACCCTTAGAAAGAGTAATCAGACATGACATCCTTATGGGTGGACACGAGTCAAAGCCAAAAACCTTTGAAAAATATTTGCATGTAATTAAGATGCAGTAAAACTTTCCATATTTAAGTCGATTACACACTCCCATGAGACACCCCTCACCTCTTAATTATATTTCACATCTAACACACACATCTTAACCCGCCTAGTTACACTACCCTAACTAACTATTTTTGTTGCAAATTTAATTAATACATCACTCTAGCCCAAGTATTATCTATTGTTAATTTCTCAGCTATTTCTCTCAATAGCTTAGTTAATCAATCCATCATTTATCATTATGATAACTTTATCCTAGTCATTTATATCATTCACTCTTAAAGTATCAATCCCGTATATAATGAATCACACTATTACATACATATAGTTATACTACAACAAATACACATATGTCGGGTATAGTCGTCATCCCCCGAGTAATAACCCAATTGATGTCAGCACTCGAGCCTTAACTCATTAGATGATTTTCCTCGAGTACTAACTCATTGGATTCTTTTCTCTTCAATGCTATCATCATACAAGGCATACTCACTTCATCCTGCTCACAGAGGGTTGGACTCTCACACGGACTTGATAAAATCACAAACATATTGGAAGTTGTCATAGTCCATTGATAGTGAATCTCAACCATATCCTAATCATCTCACTTCGAATAAACATCACAGAAGGTATAGACACGTAGCTATGACTTGGGGTCGATACTTAGCCTGTTGTTTTTCCCCAGGGAGGATCACCCACATCGCGCAATATTCGATGATAACACTATAAGAGTATGTTTCACATAAATATCATACACACATATATTATTCTTATTCTCCTAATTATACCCTCTCTCTCTCTCTCTCTCTATATATATATATATATATATATATATGTAAAATAATAATAATAACAATAATAATAATAATAATAATAATAATAATAATAATAATAATAATCTCTATGCTAATATAAAATGCTCTACATGTAATTACGGCTCTTAGAGAATGTACAATGGTATGACTAAATTCCACGAGAATTTATAAGTTTACAAATTGGCTTGTATGCAATGGTGGGAATAATTGAGCAAATTCTCTTCCTCAATTTACAGCCGTTCTTCAAAGATACAAATTGGGTAGAGAATTTGTAAAGATTCCTACGCACTTCATTTGCTTGTAGGAATTCTTACGAACAAATGAAGTTCGTAGGAAATATAAATACTGATATTTATTATATATTTGGGTTCTTACGAACAACATTTGTCCGTAACAATTCCTACGAACAAATGTTGTTCGTAAGAAAAGAAAACTTTATTCCTACGAACAATATAAGTTCGTAGAAACTAATTTGCACTTTTATGCCTTTTTCCCCATTATGTGCTGTGTAACACCCCGTATTTTTGTACAGTTAATATTTAATTAATTCGGGAATTTTAAATTACTAGTGTGTTGTAATTTTAATTGAATTAATTATGGAAATATATATATATTTAAATATTAATAGGGGAGTGAATGGTTAATGTTTAGGGAAATTTATTTACTAAGTGAATAGTAATAATTTAATTACGTCATTTCGGGTATTAATGATGGGGTATGCACTTATCTCAACTGGGAGTCGGTATAGACTAAATTGGGTGTGAGATAAGAATTTTTATAAATTAATTCGGATGCCAATTCTGAGTGGGCAGTTGAGTCCGGATGGGTCGAGATAGTCAGAAATGAGTACCCGGGGGTAGTAATTGGGTCTCGGGGCATTTTTGGGCATAACCGGGCCCACACGGGGTGATTTGGGCTATTTTAATTTAGCCCATTAGGCTAAAAACGGGATTTGTGTTTTTAAACCAAAACCTAAGAAAAGGAAAATCAGCAGCCAACACAATTCTAACCTAGGGTTTGAGAGGGAGATTGGGGAAAAACGATCAAAAGCCAAATTGGGAATTTTGGAGCAAAATCAAGGGGCTACGACAACGGATCAGACCCTACGAACGATTTCAGGCAAGTGGTTAACTGTTGTGATTTCTAAAAGTTTGATAATCAATTCATATCATAGTGATGTGTGTGTGAAAATTCGTTTTGGGTGTGTCACCAAAATCTAAATTGGGTTTTTGTAAATTTATATACCTTAATAAGATTAAGGGGGAGATTGATCGTGTTTATTATTCTAGAATGTAGAGAATTGAATCAGATGTTAAAATCAGTTAGAGTAGAGGGTTAATTACTGATAAAATGAATGAAATTCGTATTGGGGATTTGAAACTCGGATAATACCCAAATCGAAAAAAAAAGTAGGAAATCGTGAGATTTAATTTCAGTTTGATGTTCTATAAGGTGTTTTGATCCTATTCTTATGTAGAAATATGGTTGACTGGGATTGGGTTAGTCCATGGGAAATAATGAAAGTTGGAGGTTTTCGTTAATGCTGGAACTGCCTCTTGGAGAAGACGAAGTCAGGGACGATCGATCGATCGATGTTTCAGAATTCTGGGGAGTTCGCCCAGTTTATATATAAGGGGGAAATTAATTAGAAATTTAATTCCCATAGATTAATTAGACATAAATAATTATGAAGAAAATAATCCTAGCAATTATGGGAGAATGTAATTGGGACTAGGATGAATTTATGAGGGGCATTTAATGGATGAATTTGAGAAATTTTATTCCAAAATAGTAAGGTACGGATCAAGTGAGTGAATCTGGGTATATTGGTCATGCGACCCCAAGGTAGTGAATTAAGTTTGGAGATAAACTAATTAATTTAGAGTCGGGATATAGACTCGAGAAATATTTAATTATGGACCAAGTGGGCGAGTCCGGGTATGATAGTAATTATAGGTAAATATAATTGGGAAATTATGGAGATAAATGTGTGACACATTGTGGGCGAAAAATGTGGGAAAAAAATTATGAGATGTAAAAATGGACCGAGTGAGTGAGTCCGGGTATTTTGGTTATGTGACACCAAAGTATTAAATTTATTTTTGAGAGAGAATAATTAATTTGGAGTCGGAACAAAAACTCGAGAAATATTAAGTTACGGGCCAAGTAAGCGAGTCCGGGGATAATGGTTGGGTGATACCAAGTTATGAAATAAATGAATGCATTAATTGATTGAATTAGAGTCGGATGGTAGACTCGGGTAGGAATAAATTAATGGGTGTGATAATTAATTTAATTAGAGTCAGATTGTAGACTCGGATATGATTAAATTAATAATTGGGACAATTAATTTAATTAGAGTCGGATTGTAAACTCGGGTAAGATTAATTTAATGGGTGTGAGAATTAATTTAATAAGAGTCGGATTGTAGACTCGGGTAGTATTAAATTAATAAGAGTGATAATTAATTTAATAAGAGTAGGATTGTAGACTCGGGTAGTATTAAATTAGTAAGTGTATTAATTAATTTAATTAGAGTCGAATTGTGGACTCGGGTAGGATTTAATTAATTAATGTGTAAATTAATTATATTAGAGTCGGACCACAGACTCGGATTTTTGTTGATTAATTAATGGGTAAATTAATTAAATTAGAGTCGGACGATAGACTCATGGCGGCAGTAAATTAATAAGTGTATTAAATAATTTAATTAGAGTCAGGCGATAGACGCGGGGCGTTATTAAATTAATCGGTGTGTTAATTAATTTAATTAGAGTCGGAACATAGACTCGGGGAAAGTATTACATAAATTGAGGTGTGAATTAAATATATTAGAGTCGGACCATAGACTGGGAAAGACGATAAATTATTAAGTGAGAAAATTAATTACGTTGAGTCGGGCCACAAACTCAGGAAATTACAGGCAGTGTACGGGATTTTTAGTTCACGGTAAAGCCGGGGTAATTGATATATATATATATACGGTATAGTGATAGTATATATATATACGTGTATGTATTGTGTGTGACATTAAATTACAGGCAGTGTACGGGATTTTGAGTACACGGTAAAGCTGGGGTTCATAGTATATATATACGGTGTGGTCATAGTATATATATTTGTGTATATATTGTGTGTGATAGTAAATATCAGTGACTAGATATTTATTCAATTTATATACTCTGATGCTATCAAGGGAGGTTGCGCGATGTGGGTGAATCCCCTAGCTTGAGGAGTAGGGTGAGTATATTCCCAGGTCATAGCGTCCAGCATATATGGTTGAGGGATTTATCTCACTTTCAAGGAAGGAATATGACCGCCTCCACTACGTTTATATTTTGGGCCAAGTTGGTGAGCGATTCCAACTTGGGGAACTAGGTTTTGTGAGCACACCTAGTGAGATAGCATTTTAGAGGGAATCATCCGGCGAGGGTATACTCGAAGGGATGGATATACGTATGTTATATGTGTGGATATTGTGGTAAAGGTACGTATATAATGGTAGTAAATATTATATATGGGTAATAATACAGTGTGTGATGTATTCACTTTTTATAACTTGTGATACGGTTATAAGTTACTATTTAAGAGGAATTAATTAAGTTAATTGTGAAATAACTTATAATTCAAGAAATTATTATACTCGGGTTAGAGTAGTATGGCAAGGGAAGGTTATACCAGGACTAGTTGGATGGGGTAGTACAACTAGGTGGGGTTAAGGTAACCGGTAGGTGTGCAAAATAGTGGAGGGGTTAGAATGTCCTCAAGGGAGTGCGACACTAACTTAAATATGAAGAGCATTCATGCATTTTAAATTACTGTAGTTAATTCACTTGCTAAATATTTTCAAAATGTTTTGGGTTCTAACCCTTGCTATAAAACCATTTTCAAAACCTTATAGGTGTCCAGCCATAGGGATGCCAGGATTGATATTCAATTCCAGGGACACGGAGCTGCGGCATATGTGGATGCTAGTAGGAGTTTGGTTTAGACGCATCATTCATTCATTCCTAGAGTAGGAATCTTGTATCAGTTTCAGTTTTATGTAGGGCTTGTTGCCCAGACTTCCCGGTAAAGTTTTCAGGTGTAATTTATTCAGGTGTTGAATATTTGTAATGGATTATTTCTTTGGTGGCTGGTAATTTATTCGGCAAGTTGTGTATATATGATTCAGTTTATTTTCATTCAGTTGTGTGAATGGTTTATATTTTAATTCCGCATGTACTTTTTTGTTAAATCAAAAAGTTAAAATTGGCACCAACTTTCGGAATACTAGGTGGTTAGTAAGTTTTAAAAAGTTTTCGACAGTGATGCTAAGGATGATCTAACTGGGATTCCTGTTTTAATTTAGTATAGGACTGATCACCTGGTATTTTATTAGGTGGGGTGTCACATGCTGTTGACTTGAACAAAAGGTATACCTACTTTTTACTTGTGTAAAGTGCCTTTCATTAACTTACACCCGCAGAAATGCTCTTATGAGCATAGTTATCCACATCATTTGGCACATCACCTCAACAGCCAATCAAACTGGCATGCCTCTCTATCTTATGTATTGGTCTATGATTCATGGCAGCAAACCCTTAGTTACCTGTATCTTAAATTTCATTAACCCCACGTCTCACTGCCTTCCCTCCACGTCTCGATTTTTCAACAACCTCTGCATCAAAAACTTCAACCTCAAACATCGGCAAATAAAATCTCATCTCTCCCAATATAGCCAAGACAATCTCATCTCTCCCAACCTCAAACATCGGAAACTCAAACCTCTGCATGTAACATATTTTTATTTGTCTCTTAATTGAAGTTCTATGTCTTGATTACTATTTAAAATAATTTTGGTTTTGTTTAACATTCTATTACACACATGTTCACTGTTGGAAACATATGGTTTTTTATGTAATTTCAATTTGAAGGTTCTTTCAAGTTCTTTGTACATTGTGAAATGTGAAGGTTCATTGCTCCTTTTACCCATACCATCGTTGACTAGCGTAATGACCTTCACTGTTTTTATTACAATACGTGCTTCTCTCACTCACCTAATTAAAGTATGAAATGTTTAACCTCAACATTTGATATTTTAGTTTGTTTTGATATAGTTTTATTTATTTTAGAGTACTTTATTTGAAATAACTTCTTATGTTTCTATACTTTTAAGGATGTATCTTAAAAATGGACCCTGTTTGTATTTAACTATTGTCTTTTACGTGTCTAACCATTATTATTTATGGAATTTCATAAAATTCATCCCAATGAGTTCTCTTGAAAAAGAGGTGGGAGGGGGGGGGGGGGGGGGGGGATAAACAACGAGCCTCAATGCCCTACATCACGTTAACTGGAGAAGGTATGGTCCCTCTCTTAAATTTAACTATATTTCAATATGTATACTGTCTTAGTTGCTTAACATATGTATGATAAAATGTTCATGTTAATGTTCTCCTTTATTGTTGATTTTTTGGTGTAGATTTACTATGCAACTCGAGAGTTTCCTACAAGCAAAGACTTGGTTTGGGATACGTGGTTTAACAATGATTGGGGGGGTTGATACGAAGGTTAGCGTTTTTCCATTTATATTAGGGGATTGTAGGTTGATGTTTATTAGTTTGAATAGTGAAATTGCTATTCAAATAAATGCCCTATAAAATATTTGATTTTATATATGTTTCTTTTTTTTAAGATTTTGTGCCTTGTTTTTAAACCTATTGTTTGCATCCCCTTTGTTTTACTTTTATGTATTTGTTTGGTTGTGTCATTGTTGAGAAATTATTATTTTTTTGGTTAGTATTTAGTTCACATCTATTAGTATTCACCTATATAATTTTTTTCCCGCATGTATTAGTGTCCTCAACCACACCCTTGTAGTGTGTCCACAACATTCATCGTCTATTAGTGCCAACACAAATATGGGTGATTATTTCTTGAAAAATGCAAATTTGGGGTGAATTTGCAGAGTTAATTTTTTTACGAGTATTTCTTCAGTATTTAAGTTTTTAGCCTACATGGTAGATAAAATGCCCATTTACGTTTGATGACTTTTGATTTGTATTTATCGTAAAAGTCGATTTCTTATTTTTTATAAGTGTGAGTGGATTTGTATAATGTATATAAACATAAGTACCTGTTATTTTTAAGTTAGTGTTTAATCTATTGAAGTTTATTTTAGTGTTTCTTGTTCCACTTCTCTGCAACTATCAATTATTACAAAAGCGAGATTGAAAGATTACTCATCCTCCCCGAGTGATTTTAATTTTTTTTATATTCCATTTTTGCTTCTCACTTCCTAATCTAAATGATATAAACAAAGGACACTACCTATTTGATGGGTTTGAACTCATATTTTAAACCTTTGAACTAAAAATAGATGTCGTTGTTTTTTTATACAAAAAATTTCTCCATGTCATTTGGAGATTTAAATGCCATAGGTTTTTGTGGTTAATTAATTGTCTTTTTAAATTTACGTTTTCGAAGTAAAATATGGACCAACTTTAGTTCTTGATTAGTTTAACATTGATTTGTAATTTTTCTTAGTATATGATGATTTCTTTTGGAAAATTTCAGTGTAGTAGGCATATAAGGAGATGTCTAACAAAAAACCAATACAATTTATTTGAATGTTGTTCCGTTTATAAATCTGACTAATTGTAGGATATGTAACGGGAACAATTTCTTTGTCTATATCCACATGGCATGGGATATAGGATTCCATATTCTTAATCTCTAGGTTGATGTGGTCCTTTTTCTTTTGGTTGTACAAGCAAAGGTGAATTTTAGGCACATTAGGAACTTCTACGACACTTAAGAAATTAAATTGCGGTTCACATTCGGTAGTGCATTCACCAAGCAATACCGATATGGTACATTCATCTTGATCCTCTTCACTTGATTTCACAACCATTGAGGAAAGAGACAGATATACTATATTCTGTTTAGATATCTCACTTGTTTTACAGTTAGCCTCTTGATATTATCATTGATTATGAAAATAGAGTTCAATAATTTCGAATAAGATTTGCATATCCATGTCTTTATTGTGTCAAACTTTGATCAAATTCTGATTGTTACTGAATGATAGAAATACGAAATGACAAAGTCAAGAAGTTGGGATGTAAATTTTTTCATTTGCAACAAATTTATGACCCTTTTAAATTAGGTAACAATAAATGACTATATTGCCACTATGTATACATTTTTTTCTGGACCTTATTATTAAATTAGGAAAAAACGAATGACTATATTGCCACTATATATACGATTTTTTCGAAATTTTTTTCCTTATTTAATGGCATTTGCCTATTCACATATAATATGGTTATTAGCACAAGTTCAACATTATCATAAAAGCACATATTTTAATATGTTATTATTTGCTCATGTATGCACTTTGTAAGTCTGTTTTATTTTATTTTATTGAGAAGAACGTTTTTAAGAGACTTTGTTATTATTTTGTTGGGATTTAACTGATGATCGACTCTACTTACTTTGGAGGTGGAGCTGATGTGCCCATACATAGAGTTGTTGGTCCATAACTCTAAAAAACCTGCTATAAGATCTACGCTCATGGTAATGGTTCCTAATCCCTTCACCTTGAGGTAGCATTCAACAGAGGGGGCATAGAACTACCTACTGGCATGGTAATAGTTCCAAATCACCATCCTAGCTCCATGCAGTTCCAGGGCTGGAAACCCAAAGTTTGACCCTTCTACCCAGATTGTTTCTGTAAAAGTGTCCATCATCCCAACAATCTCACCCAAACCTCTCAAGGTTTGCCTGTCATTTCTTCTACACCCTACTTGCCTTGCAGACCAACCTCTATCGCTTCTCACAAGACCCTATATTACCGTTAGCACCCAATAATAGGGGGCATGGAACTACCTACTATGCTAGACCAACTCCAAAGGTTTGGGCTAAAATTTCCCACATACATGAGTACAGACTACAAATGATTTAGTGGTCTGTTCATGGAAGCCCAAAGCGGGCTCAAGAATTGGATGAGTGTGTGGCACCCATTCAGGAGGTCAGTCTATATGATGTTGTATATATCATATCCAATATGTTTTCATCAGAGAAACGTATTAACCCCGAGTTACTCACAACCTTAAAACATCAGGGACAACTAGTCTCTTCATTTCTACATTTTTTCTCTGAGTGGGAAGATCTGTATAATAAAGTCATAGGTGATGTCGAATGCCTTAATTACTCTTGCAATAGGACATTGCCACAACCATATAGGGGGTGACTTTGATATCTCATAAGATGAATCGAATCATGAAGAAGCTATTTCAGTTGCAAGCTTGTGTGGAATGATATCTTTCAAAGATTTATATGGGTAAATCAACAGGGTGTCCATTCAGCTCGAAGTAGATGAAATCATAGTAGTGGGAGTTATCGAAGACCTCCCAATACAAGAAATGATCATTAAAGAAATCAAAGTTTTCGATCAACTCAAGAAAACTCAAGCGAACCTAAACTTTTGGCGACTCTTCATGTCCTCTCAATTGAACCAAAATTCTTGGATAAAGCTCTTCACAAGGCCCATAGTTTCTCCCTTTACTAATCCCGAAAAATATGTGAATATTGTTGGATCCTTAACCTCTACGAGACTCCGCTATTTTTTTGAAGACAAAATCACAAAATTTGGTCGGTCACAATTATGTTTTCAACATCTCTGTTGTAGTCTGGGCGAAGACAATATCCCTATCACTTATTGACAATGTATCTACTCTCAATGTTTATATACTCAGAACCTTTGACTTCATGGGATTAAGAGTCAGTGATCTGACTTCTACATCTTCCATCGTGTGCGCCTATGACAACACTCATCGGGAGGTTATGTATTCCATAAAGCTTACGCTTGGGGATGGCCCAATAAAATCTTTGACTAAGTTCCAAGTCATGGACATACCGAGTTGTTTCAATATTCTACTTGGACGCCCATAGTTACACAACATCCGAGGAGTATCATCTCCCCTTTTATTAGAAATTAAAGTTCTTTGCTAAATGTCAAGTCATCACCATTCTGAAATTCTGTTACTAAAGCCGTTTATTAAAAATAAACTATTTAAGTAACTCTGAGCTGTTTTTTGAGGAAACTCTTTTCTTGAAAAAAACAAACCTATTTGAACACAAGATGTGTTTAACAAAACAGTATGTATGAGATCTATTCAAGAATTTACTAACAGGTTTATAAAACAGTTTTAAACAAGCTTTTAAACCCAGCACAACCAAGAATGAGATGAGAAGATGTAGGAAGATTAAGTACAAGATTTTTACGTGGTAAAACCTCACCAATTGAGGAAACATCCATGACTCCCTCTACGGAGAAAAATAAAAATCCACTATAAACAAATTTAACAGTTACAAACTATATAACAAACATGCATACAACTTAGACCTATATATGTTTAGGAATGTACCCTCTGGTGTCCTTATAACTTCTCTGCAGTTCTGATTGTTGATGTTGTCCTCTCAGTTTGTTAACTCCAATTTGTTCAAGCCCTTTACGTCGACTCTTTTTCTCAAGATCTTATTACCAACACTTTTCGTATAGTAGAGTGAAAGTGTTTGTTGAGGTGCTCTCTAACACATGCATGCACACACTCACACTTATTAAGTACAAACAGTCCTAGCAAATTACATATAAGTCTATATGCTGTGATTTTTCTTTTTCTCTCTTCTCACAAAACTTTGAACCTGTTTGACCTTTAAATCAATCCCAGAATCCACGGATATCTTTCTTAGAAGACAGTCAAGATCTTAATCAATCTCAGAGTTTTGAAAATATTTTTGAGATTGAAAACCTCGAAGTGTGATTCCAAACTAGGTCAAAGGTTTAGTTTTAAGAGAACTAGAAACAGAAAACATTTTTGTTGATTTCAAAGTTAAAAAATTTATAGAAAATGAATCAACAAAATATTTCTTGAGCTGAGAAACAAACATGCAAACTAAGTGTAATATATCATGAAAAACTCAGATATGAAAATTTCTATATACAAGAACAACAGATCTAAGAAAATGATTAAGTTGGAAACAAGATCCAAAGAAGAAGAGGTTACAGCAACAAACCAACTCTCAAATCATCTTTCAAAACACTCAAACACTCAAGGTTGTGTTTGGTAAAGTATAGAGGTTTGAAGGTTTATATTTGGTTTGAACTGTGTACACGATTTAGGGTTAGGGTTTCTAACTCTTTCTCTCTCTACTCTCTTTTCTGGCTTCTCTCTTCTCTCTCTACTCTCTCTTTATTTTCTCTCAAAGAACGAAATGGTAAAAGTCTTCTAATGCTGAGAGTAGGAGCCTTTTTATAAGAGGCTGGGAAGGTTCGAGAATAAGGATTGAAATCAAGGGACCAGATTTAGTCAAGTTCAATTGACTTAGATCCAAGGGCATACGATATGCGGTGGTTAAAGCTCTCCTGATTGGTTCAAAGGTGATCACAGGGATTATGATGGAAGACATGTAGATCATTGATAAGAACGATCCAAGGGATGAAAATGATCATTCGATTTGTCTCATCAAGGAAACACACTTCTCACCAATCAGAAGCTAACACATGTTGGCATATGAGGAGGGATAAAACGCGCGTCTAAAGTAATTACAATGTAAACCCTGAAGTCTCTGTCGCTTTTGGTTTCTACCCAAACAAACTTTAGACACTTAAACCAACATTCTAAAACAGCAGATCTACCCCCATAACCTTTTAGAACCAAGTTTTATTAATAAAACCTTAATTTTAAAATGTTTTAAAAAATTCCAAAAAATATTTAAAAAAAACAATTTGGGGATTTAAACACACTCAACATATGTACAAACACTAATATGCAATATGACACGTAAATGATGCATTATACTGTTTGTGAGTGTTGGTAATTAGGTCTAGATCCCTTCAATCAAAGATGAAATAGAAATGCAAGCTCTGAGGTTCTTTGGTTTCTAGGATGGACATAATTTTGTCACAATTTCCAAACTAGATGAGGACTTATACAATATAGACTCAAGTGAGTAAAGAGTATAAGGGCTTCAATCTCCCCCTTTGGAAATATGAGACAAAATCTCCTTTGAGTCAACTAGGACTCGTAGGGCATCAAAAAGATAAGAGAAACCTATTCCTATAAAGATTCTATCTACCCAAATCCTAGAAAACAAAAGTACATAACTCAACTATTAACAATTGAATACCCTATTACATCAATTGAGAAAAACTGTACAAAAACCTGCAATGAATCACTAAGATCAAGCTATAAAGAATCATTAGAGACTCAAATTTCTCCCCCATTTTGTCTCAAATGGACAAAGGGAAAAAACTTGGATAATCAGCAAATGTATTACTCAGCACAAACCATACCAATAGATTTACGCAAAGAAATGAATCTATTATAATCTAGAGGTTTGGTGAACATGGCTGCGAGTTGCAAATCAGTAGGAAGAAAATTGATTTCTAATTCCTTAGTTTCAACCAATTCGCGTATAAAGTGATGTCTAATTTTTATGTGCTTTGTTCGCGAGTGTTGAACAGGGTTTTTAGAAATATTAATCGCACTTTGATTATCACAATAGAGATGCAATTGGTTTTCTTGAATACCATAATCACTTAGCATTTGTTCAAACCACAGTAATTGAGCACAACAGTTACCAGCGGCTATGTATTCAGATTCGGCTGTCGAGAGTGATGTGCAGTTTTATTTCTTACTACTCCATCCTACTAAGTTATTACCTATATAATAACATGCTCTTGATGTGCTTTTACTATCATCAGTACACCCAGCCCAGTCAGCATCAGTGTACCCAATTATAGTGCTTGGTGTGTCATTAGTGTACCAAAGTTCTAGATTTAGAATACCTTTTACATATTTAATTATACGTTTAACAGCATTCAAATGTCTCTCTTTAGGGTTATTTTGATAACGAGCACAAACACACACAGCATACATAATATCAGGATGCGAGGCAGTAAGATATAGTAAGGTTCCTATCATACTACGATATAGAGTAGGATCTACGAATTTTCCAGTTTCGTCTTTGGATAGTTTTATCGTAGTACTCATGGGCGTTTTAGCATCTTTAGCACTCTCAAGGCCAAATTTCTTTTACTATCTCTAAAGCGTACTTGGATTACGATACAAATAATCCTTCTGAATTTTGTTTGACTTGAAGTCCTAAGAAGAATTGTAACTCCCCCATAAGGGACATTTGAAATTCTTTATGCATAGTTTCAGAGAAGGATTTTACTTTTGAGGGAGAAGTTGATCCCAAGATAATATCTTCAACATAAACTTGAGCAATAATGATGTGTTTGTCAAAATGTTTGACAAAAAGAGTTTGATCATTTCCACCTCTTTTGAAACCTTTATTTAAGAGGAAACTCGAAAGACGCTCATACCAAGCTCTAGGTGCTTGTTTAAGGCCATACAGAGCCTTTTTAAGACGAAATGCATGATTTGGATATTGAGGGTCAATGAACCCTTTAGGTTGTTCCACATAGGTCTCTTCAGTCAATATTCCATTAAGGAATGCAGATTTGACATCCATTTGGTAAAGTGTAAAATGCATGTGGCAAGCTATAGCAAAGAGCAGACGAACATATTCTAACCGAGTAATAGGAGCAAAGGTCTCGTTAAAATCTATTCCTTCAATTTGAGAGTATCCTTGAGCAACTAATCTAGCTTTATTTCTAATTATTATCCCATTTTCATCAGACTTATTTTTAAAAATCCAACGTGTGCCAATAACCTTTTTGTGATCAGGACGAGGAACAAGATACCAAACATCATGAATGACAAATTGAAGAAGTTCTTCCTGCATAGCAGAAATCCAGTGAGAGTCATTCAATGCCTCATTTACATTCTTTGGTTCCACTAGGGAAACAAAACATGCATAATGTGCATAGTTTCTTAGTTGGGATCCTGTACGCACTGGCTCACTATGGTTACCAACTACGTTATTTATGGGATGATCTTTAAAAACCCAGTTAGGTACTTCAGGTGTCTCAATTGGTAATAAATCATCTATTTCAAGGGAGTTATTTTCTAAAATGTTTGTAGGCTCTTCCTCAATAGTTGATTCACCAGTCTTACTCTCTACAGTAGTGTCACTCATAATTACATTTATGGATTCCATCAAGGTTTTAGTTCGAAGATTATACACTCGATAGTCTCTACTGTTAGGCGAGTATCCTAAAAATATAGCTTTATCTCCTCGGCTCTCAAATTTGGATAAGTGTTCCCTATCTTTGCATACATAACAAGTACTACCAAAAGTTCTAAGGTATTTAAGATTGGGCTTTTTCTTGTACCAATGTTCGTAAGGGGTTTGTTTGGAATTATTTCTAAGATAGACCCTATTTATGATGTGACAAACAGTACGAATAGATTCTACCCAAAAATACTTAGGCAAATTCTTGGCATATAACATAACACGTGCCATATCTTGAAGAGTATGATTCTTTCTCTCGGCAATTCCTTTTTTTTAGGAGTCTTAGGAGCACTGAATTCATGTTTATAACCATTATAGTCACAGTATTCAATAATACCAGTGTCTTTGAATTCACCACCTCTATCACTACGAATTGTATTTACTTGAGTGTCCTTTTCATTTTCAATCCGAAGAAGAATTTTTAGGAAAGTTTGAAAAGTATCGGACTTTTGTTTTAAGAAAGCCACCCAAGTAAATCCGGTGAAGTCATCAACCATAACTAGAATATAACTGCGTCCACAGAGACTAACAGTTTGGGAGGGACCCATTAGGTCCATATGGATGAGCTCCAAGGGATTAGAGGTAAGAATATCATTAACTTTCTTATGAGGTGCCTTAACAATTTTACCTTCCTGACAGGAACCACATACAATGTTACGAATGGGTTTGATTTAGGAACTCCTCTAACTATTTATTGAGAGGTCAGTCTACTAAGGTTATCGTAATTTATATGACCCATTATGTTATGCCATATCTCGTTGTCATCCATTCTGGCAACATTACAGGTTTCAGAATTATTCATGACAGTATAGCAATTGTCAGGAGTTCTGAATCCTGTAATTATGCATTCACCTTTTTCATTTAAAATTTTGCAATTGTTCTTTGAAAAGGTAACAGTATGATCTGAGTCACAAAATTGCGAAATGCTAAGTAGATTTGCCTTAAGACCTTAAACTAGAAGGACATTTTCAAGAACAGGAAGTCCATCTTCTTGGAGAGTTCCTTCGCCTAAGATTTTAGATGAAACTCCATCACCAAAAATGACTTTACCACCAGCAAAGTTGGTTTTGTTTAAAAGTTTAGTTTCATCCCCAGTCATGTGCTTAGAACATCCATAGTCTAAATACCAACCGGATGATGTGTGTTGAGCTTTTAGAGAAGAAACAACTATGTTACACTTCATCTGAGGTAATAGATCATCTTTTTTAACCCAAGTTGCTCTAGTTTTCATTTTGCGCTTATTAGCTCTCAATTGATAAAATTTGCGAGCATTCGATTTTTGTTGAAAAATGTTTTGCGCATGGTTTTGAGTTTTATGAAAAACATGAGCATTTGGTTTAGGAAAGTGCTTAGGAATCCTTCTAGGAAATGTTCTCTTAGGTTTGGTCTTTCTCTTCCTATAATTAGAGTTTTTGTTAGGTTTTCTAGGAAGTACATAATTGTTCTGGCTCCTCCTAGAATAGTTAAAGTTCTGACAAATAGGAGAACTATAGACAGGTGTAACTAGTCTCCTAGCATAGAAACTATCAAAAGAGTGACCGTATAAATCACAGTAAGAGCAATAAAGATTGCTCAATATTGGGGTCTCGTTGGGAAAGTCTCTAAACAAAGGTTTTGAGAAGTTTTGAGGTTGAACTCTATTCCTAGGTGTGACAGTCTTGAATGCAGACTCACTCTTCCTAATAGAGAGGCAGACGTATTTAGCCTTAGGTGAACTTTCATGTTTAGAGCAACTTGATTCCCCAATGTTAAAATTTTGATGTTTTGAATCAAACTCAGTTTTTAGAGAATGAAAATCTGGGCATGTTTCAATAGGCCTTTTGCCTCCTGACACAAACTTGATAGGTGCAAATGATTTTGTTTGTGTCTTCAAATTAGGGCAAAACCCTATTCCAGTTCGATCATCAGAATTGGTTTTTGATTCAGCTACAAATTCATCAAAACAGTTTGAATTATTTTCAAATTTTGTAATTTTTTTGAAAACAGTTGCTGTCTTTTCTTTAGTTTGTTCCAATTCTAATAATGTCCATTTGTATTTTTTCTCTAGAATTTCATTTTTTTCATTTAAATTTCTGAGTTTTTGATCAAACATTTTGATTTCGCTTTCATGAGTCAAACATTGGGTAGTATACTCTTCAGCATTCAGTTTAACCATTAGGCTTAGATCTTCTAACTTCTTAGTGAGATCTTTCACAATATTTTCTGGTCTAGTGCTTTTCTTGAGAGTTTTAGCATAGAGAGTGTGAATATCTGGGAGATCTTCATTGTTCGAGTCACTAAGTGTAGTGTGTGAAGTGACCCATAGGGCTTCATTCTTTGTACTCACACACCCATTGACATCGTCATTATCGCTTTCCCTTTGACTCACACACCCCGAGGAACAGATAGAAATATTCTCAGTAATCAAAGCATCTAAACCAATAACAACAGTATTCGAAACATCAGAAGTAGAATTACTATATTCATTCTCATTAACAAACATAGGCATATCATCATTATAGATAATCTTGGCAAAGAAAGACATGCAAGGGTAAAAAACATCACATGACTCAGGTTCCTCATTTTCAGATTCACTTGAATCATCCCATGTCTTGCAAATGTTGGCTCTAGCGTGTTTGTTTTGAGTGTTCAAGTTAACTCTACAGTCTTGTGCAATGTGTCCTAGTTTACCACATTTATAGCATTCAGTCTTCTTAAGGTCTCTGTTAGGTCTACTATGAGAGTCCTTGTGATTTTTGTCATGGCTTTTCTCATGAGGTCTGTGATTGAAAGGAGTTGGATAATTGGACTTGCCTTGTTTATTTGCCATGTTGTTTCTAAATTTAATGATTTTCTTAAACTGTTTGACATTAAGGCAATCTGATTGTCCAAACTCTCTATATCGCATTCCTCATCAGAATCATCATTGGAAGTATTAAACTCAGGCTTAATCAATTTAGAAGAGAAGCTTATATTGGAACTAGTATGTTTCCTATGGGACTGGGTTAATTGTTTCTTAAATTCCAGTTCCATTTCCACAGTTCTTAATTTACTACTGAGTAGTTCAGGAGTGAGATTGATATCACACATTTCCTCAATAGCATATCTTTTGTTATCAAATTTCTGTGGTAATGATCTTAGAATTTTAGACACAATTTCTTGTCTGTCATATGTTAGCCCATTAGCATGTAGTTTGGTCACAATATCAGTCAGGTTCATATAGAATTCATCAAATGACTCAGCCTCAGACATAATTAAAGAATTATACTGTTGTATGAGCATTTGAGTTTTAGCAGCCTTAACTCTAGTGTCACCTTCATGAGCAGTAACTAAAGTGTCCCAAGCTTCCTTAGAAGTGGTACATGATGAGATTCTTTTGAACTCATCTTCATTTATAGACATAAATATAGCATTCTTTCCTTTGTTATTGTTGCGAGAAACTTGTTACTCTTCTTGTGTGAACTCACTTAAAATTTTCTTAACCCTCTCATTACTTCCTTCAGTGACTGGTTTTGTAGGAAAAGTGTAACCATTTTCAACAATGTCCCAGACATCATCTCCCAGAGTTCCTTGAATGAAAGTAATCACTCTTACTTTCCAGTAAGAAAAATTGGTTCCATCAAAGATAAGAGGTCTGATCAAGTTAACAAATCTTTCATTTTTCGCGTCCATATTTGATTTTCAGAAAAAAAATTCAGAAACACAGGATCTCTTTAAAAGAGGTTTACCAAGCTCTGATACCAATTGAAATTCTATTACTAAAGCCGTTAATTAAAATAAACTATTTAAGTAACTCCGAGCTGTTTTTTGAGGAAACTTTTTTCCTGAAAAAAACAAAACTATTTGAACACAAGATGTGTGTAACAAAACAGTATGTACGAGATCTATTCAAGATTTTACTAACAGGTTTATAAAACAATTTTATACAAGCTTTTAAACCCATCACAACTAAGAATGAGATGAGAAGATGTAGGAAGATTAAGTACAAGATTTTTACGTGGTAAAACCTCACCAATTGAGGAAACATTCACGACTCCCTCTACGGAGTAAAACAAAAATCCACTATAAATAAATTTAACAGTTACAAACTATATAACAAACATGCATACAACTCAGACCTATATAAGTTTAGGAATGTACCCTCTGGTGTCCTTATAACTTCTCTGTAGTTCTGATTGTTGATGTTGACCTCTCAGTTTGTTAACTCCAATTTGTTCAAGCTCTTTACGTCGACTCTTTTTCTCAACATCTTATTGCCAACACTTTTTCGTGTAGTAGAGTGAAAGTGTTTGTGGAGGTGCTCTCTAACACATGCATGCACACACTCACACTTATTAAGTACAAACAGTCCTAGCAAATTACATATAAGTATATATGCTGTGATTTTTCTTTTTCTCTCTTCTCACAAAACTTTGAACCTGTTTGACCTTTAAATCAATCCCAGAATCCACGGATATCTTTCTTAGAAGACAGTCAAGATCTTAATCAATCTCAGAGTTTTGAAAAGATTTTCGAGATTGAAAACCTCTCAGTGTGATTCCAAACTAGGTCAAAGGTTTAGTTTTAAGAGAACTAGAAACAAAAAACATTTTTGTTGATTTCAAAGTTAAAACATTTACATAAAACGAATCAACAAAATATTTCTCAAGCTGAGAAACAAACATGCAAACTAAGTGTAATATATCATGAAAAACTTAGATCTGAAAATTTCTATATACAAGAACAACAGATCTAAGAAAATGATTAAGTTGGAATCAAGATCCAAAGAAGAAGAGGTTACAACAACAAACCAACTCTCAAATCATCTTTCAAAACACTCAAACACTCAAGGTTGTGTTTGGTAAAGTATAGAGGTTTGGAGGTTTATATTTGGTTTGAACTGTATACAAGATTTAGGGTTAGGGTTTCTAACTCTTTCTCTCTCTACTATCTCTTCTGGTTTCTCTCTTCTCTCTCCCTTCTCTCTCTACTCTCTCTTTCTTTTCTCTCAAAGAACGAAATTGCAAAAGTCTTCTAATGCTGAGAGCAGGAGCCTTTTTAGAAGAGGCTGGGAAGGTTCGAGAATAAGGATTGAAATCAAGGGACCAGATTTAGTCAAGTTCAATTGACTTAGATCCAAGGGCATACGATATGCGGTGGTTAAAGCTCTCCTGATTGGTTCAAAGGTGATCACAAGGATTATGATGGAAGACATGCAGATCGTTGATAAGAACGATCCAAGGGATGAAAATGATCATTCGATTTGTCTCATCAAGGAAACACACTTCTCACCAATCAGAAGCTAACACATGTTGGCATATGAGGCGAGATAAAACGCGCGTCTAAAGTAATTACAATGTAAACGCTGAAGTCTCTGCCGCTTTTGGTTTCTACCCAAACCAACTTTAGACAGTTAAACCAACATTCTAAAATAGCAGATTTACCCCATAATCTTTTAAAACCAAGTTTTATTAATAAAACCTTAATTTTAAAATGTTTTAAAAAATCCCAAAAAATATTAAAAAAACACAATATTGGGGATTTAAACACACTCAACATATGTACACACACTAATATGCAATATGACATGTAAATGATGCATTCTACTGTGTGTGAGTGTTGGTAATTAGGTATAGATCCCTTCAATCAAAGATGAAATAGAAATGCAAGCTCGGTAAGGACATTTTTCTCATGTCCAACAAGTTACATTTGTGTATGTCGTACGCCGCTACATTTGGCACGTCACCTCACGGTCTCACATGACGGACTCTATCCGAATTCCGGGAATCAAGCATTCAACATCTCCATTAATGTGTCCCACATCTTCCTCAACGACTTCACGTTCCAATATTTTAGGGAATTAATGCAAGTGGTACGCAAGGGAAGTCAAAACAGTGAAAAAAGGCACGATAAGAGAGTTCAAGGGCATTTTCGTAATTTCACATCCATATTCCGGAGGTATGGTCAACTGGAAAGTTGAAGAGCTCGCCGTAACGAAGATACTGGAAGAAACGGCACCTCAATCCGAGCTACGGTGAAGGAGTTATGACCTTTTGAAGTTGGAGAAAATTCCTTGAAGAATGCTGTTTTTTTTTAACCCCAAACTGCATAAGGTACCCCAAACTGCATAAGGTACCCCAAACCGGTTCGGGGTACCTGTACGCTGGATAGAATTTCAGTGTTTTTATTTTGCAAAACTCTTCATCTGTTTTGCTATTTAAACCACCTTCGGGGGAGCAGTTTTGAAAGACTTTAAAAGACGTTTTTGAGAGTCCAAATTACTCTAGTCTTCATATTTTTTGAGTCCCAAGACTCATGTTTTGATTCACACAATTCTTCCAATCATTTGTGATTCTTTTTGGTAACCCAAGAACACAACTTTGGTTTGTTCAACCCTTGTGGAGAAGTCATTCTCTTCTTCATTGCTGCCCTCTTGGAAAGGGAAAATTCCAGCCGCCGACATAGGAACCGACACCTGCGGGTATTTCTCTGTCACATGGTTTCTAGCCGTTGCTTTGAAGGTTTATCGAAGACACCGTGCGTTACACTTGTGGACGATTATCAGGTTGTATTTAAGTCAATGGTCTTGTAAATTCTTTAGAGTTCTAGAAATAAAAGGTTTTGCTCTTCGGGGATTTTTCCTTAATTTTGTGTCGCGTGCTTTATATTTGATGGTTTGATTTAGATGCATGTATAAGGGTTGAATTTATTTGGTTTAAAAGTAGACGCTAGTTAAATAAGGGTTACTTGGAAACTTGCGAGTTATTTTTTTAATCGGTATCACACAGTCGCATACGACGTTTTTCAAATTGGTATCAGAGCGGGTTACGCTAATTTATCGCGTGATCCTGTTTTTTAAAGGATTTATTTTTTTTTATACAATTTGACTTCTCACGTCGTCAAATTGGTATCAGAGCAGGTTACGCTAATTTATCACGTGATCCTATTTTCCGCAAAATCGTGTGATATTGATTTTTAAAAAAAAATCAGTTTTGTGAAAAATCGCAATTTTTCAATGGAACGCCCATTTAATGAGGAGCCTATTTTTGAAAAAGTTCACGACCTTGCTGAAAATTTAAAATTTTTGAATTTGAGACTTTGCAAAAAGAATTAAAGTTTTTGAAAAAGAAAATTCTCGTTTTAAATCCGCGATGGATCTTTTGTAAACAGTTCAAAATCAAAGAGATTTTTATCGTGAAAAGGTTGTTTCCTTGGACCATGACTTTGTTTCTTTAAAATTGTCCAAGAAGGAGAGTGGTGAAAGGGTCCTATTTTTAGAAAAAGAATTGGAGGACCTTAAAAATTCAATGGTTTGTGTTTGTGCCAAAGATAAAAAAAATATTTTAATCAATGAATTTGTGGCACGTGAAGAGACTCTTAGGGAAAATTTTGCTTTAATTGAGGGGGAGAGGGATACCCTTTTAGAAATTGTTGAAAATTTGAAAAAGCAATCCCTGTCTTGGGAAGAGTCTAATTTGTTGCTTGAATCAAATATTTTGAAGATGAAAAATGATTTAAACGATTCAAGTAGGTTTGATTGTGATGGTAATGGTTCATCTTGTTGTCATGCTTCTAGTGCTAAAGCCAAAACCATTATTTGTTTTAGAGGGTCAATTAATCCCAAGGACATTAGAAAAGATCACACTTTAGGTAACATTCCTTCCGTTTACACATGTTCACATTGTGGTAGGAAAGGTCACCTTAGGAGATTTTGTTTTGATCTTGGAAGAAGTCCTAGGATGTCGAAGTCTAGTGTTACCTTGGTTCCTAAATCCCCCACACGTTGTTTCACATCTATTTGGGTTAGGAAATCACTTTTGGATACACTAGAATTTAGACAAGTTGATTCTCATTTGCTTGCACATGATTCTTATCTTGCCATATCATATAGATGATTGTGTTCGCATGTGCGTCATACGCTAGTTTTTTTTGGTTTCATGATATTTATGTTTACTAGCGTTGTGACATGTAATTTTTGTATGTTTTATTTTTTTTTTGAAGAATTTTGAAAAATACAAAAAGATTTTATTTTGATAAATTTTTGTGAAAATACAAAAAGATTGTTATATTTTGTTTGCACCGTTTATCGATGAAGACTTAGGATGACCAAGTCACAACATCATTCCATTTTACATGTGACTATTTGATAGTGTTTTGAAACAATAGGTCAATTCATCCTTGTGCTTTATAATGTTTGGAGTCATTAAGATGTAATTAAGTGTTACTTCCTACATGTTTGACTCATATTTCCTTTATTGCACACATGCACGGATTTGTTTGATTATTGTACTTGTCTTATCAAATGTTGGTTGGGTGTTTTCACTTCAATTCTGTCCTTAAAACGAACCAAGCGCGATAAATTTTTTATAAGGAAACTGTGCATATAGGAACCGTTTTGTGAGTTTGTGTGCTTTATTTAAAAAACGGGGAAGGGCTGCGAAAGGTTCATTTTGCCTTTGCGAATACTAAGCCACCGTTAAATTGGACCTAAAAAATGGAGGAATTTTATTAACCGAGGTCCAAAGAGGTTTAAAAAGCCCGAAAAAATTGAAAGGCAATAAAAAGATATTCATGCCAAATATGGGCCATTTAGGTTTTTGCACCAATTCTCCAAAGTTTGAGAATTTAGATTACCTCTAAAAATAATATATATATGAGAAGTTTGGTTGGCGAATTAAAATGGGTTTGCACGTCCTTGAAAATGCGCTTTATAGTTTTGGACGTTATTGGTGTGGAAATCACTTTGACTTTGATTTGTTGCTTTGCATAAGACGATGTCATTTCAATTCAACAAATTTTTACACCTAAGGATACTTTTGATGATCATTCGTTAGGGGTACACATATGCATCGTGCACATATGATTGATTGAGTTGATTTACCTATCGATTGTGTTCACACCCATAAATTTCGTTTCCATGACTTGGTTGTTTGAGTCTAAATCCATGGTGTGATTTTTGTATCATATTTGTTTATATTGGTATCCTATCTTTGTATGAAAAATTTGAAAAATCAAAAAATAGTTTGTGTTTTTTTTGTATACCGTGACACCCCGATTTTTCTTGTTTGATTCATTCTTCTTATTTGTCTATTTGGGGACATCATAAAAAGGGGGAGAAAGAATTATCTTATTCGGGGGGAGTTTGAATTTTGGGGAAGTTTTTGAGATTTGACTTATGCTTATCATATATTGGTATCTATGTTTATCTCATTTCAAACTCAATACATCACTTGGTATTTTTCTTTATCTCATGTGTGTAGGTACTACATTGATGTTCTCTGAATTGCACACCCTGATGAGAAAAGATTTGAGATTCCTAAAGATTTGAAGAACAAACGATGAAGACTATTCATTTGTACCTTTTCCAGTTTTGGGTTCATGGGAGGGTAGAATTGTATAGGCAATTTCATATTTGATAATTCGGATTTTTTATGTATGTACCGGTATAGACAGAGGGGGAGATTTTTAAGGACATTTTTCTCATGTCCAACATGTTACATTTGTGTATGTCGTACGCCGCTACATTTGGCACGTCACCTCACGGTCTCACATGACGGCCTTTATCCGAATTCCGGGAATCAAGCATTCAACATCTCCATTAATGTGTCCCACATCTGCCTCAACGACTTCACGTTCCAAGACTTTAGGGACTTAATGCAAGTGGTATGCAAGGGAAGTCAAAACAGTGAAAAAAAGGTACGATAGGAGAGTTCAAGGGCATTTTCGTAATTTCACATCCATATTCCGGAGGTCTGGTCAACTGGAAAGTTGAATATCTCGCTGCAACGAAGATACTGGAAGAAACGACACCTCAATCCGAGCTACGGTAAGGGAGTTATGACCTTTTGAAGTTGGAGAAAATTCCTTGAAGAATGCTATTTTTTTTTTAACCCCAAACCAGAAAGGTACCCCAAACCGATGTACCCCAAACCGCATAAGGTACCCCAAACCGGTTCGGGGTACCTGTAGCTGGATAGAATTTCAGTGTTTTTATTTTGCAAAACTCTTCATCTATTTTGCTATTTAAACCACCTTCGGGGGAGCAGTTTTGAAAGACTTTAGAAGACGTTTTTGAGAGTCCAAATTACTCTAGTCTTCATATTTTTTGAGTCCCAAGACTCATGTTTTGATTCACACAATTCATCCAATCCTTTGTGAATCTTTTTGGTAACCCAAGAACACAACTTTGGTTTGTTCATCCCTTGTGGAGAAGCCATTTTCTTCTTCATTGCTGCCCTCCTGGAAAGGGAAAATTCCAGTCGCCGACATAGGAACCGACACCTGCAGGTATTTCTGTGTCACACTGTTTCTAGCCGTTGCTTTGAAGGTTTACCGAAGACACCGTGTGTTACACTTGTGGGCGATTATCAGGTTGTATGTAAGTCAATGGTCTTGTAAATTCTTTAAAGTTCTAGAAATAAAAGGTTTTTCCCTTCGGGGATTTTTCCTTAATTTTGTGTCGCATGCTTTATATTTGATGGTTTGATTTAGATGCATGTTTAAGGGTTGAATTTATTTGGTTTAAAAGTAGACGCTAGTTAAATAAGGGTTACTTGGAAACTTGCGAGTTATTTTTTTTAATCGGTATGACACAGTAGCATACGACGTTTCTCAAGCTCTGAGGTTCTTTGGTTTCTAGGATGGACATAATTTTGTCATAATTTCCAAACTAGATGAGCACTTATACAATATAGACTCAAGTGAGTCAAGAGTATAAGGGCTTCACATTCTCGGGGATAATGAAAATTCAGTTAGTGTCAGCACTAGCAATCTAGTGATAAAGATTCATCATGGAACCAATGATATGTTCTTCTCTGATTTCAAGATCAACCCACTCCCCATCCTAACAGGGGAAAACTTCAAGGACTGGGTTTTTCCAGAGCATATACCTTACCATAATGTCAATGTAATTCATACGTTGAAGAACATGCACTTCATGCCCTACATGGGGCTAGGTTGATACCACTAAGGAATTCATGAGCCCATAGTCCTGAAAGGAGACTTTACCTCATGTGTCTTAGGCTACTAGCCTTCATCATCCAAACTCAAAGCACTTTGTTGACCATGATCGAAAATAATCCTAGAAAATGAAAATATTATTTCAAGAAACTCTCTAAATGGAATATTTATCAAGGAGGGTGAATACTTCCCCTTTTGTGGATTCTTTGAACAGTGGTATGAGCCCGGTGACAAGAAAATAAAATCAAGGATTGAGATCATTTTTCAAGAAAATAACACTTGGGATGAATGGAAGCATGATGTATAACCCCCGATCGATTAAACCACATCAATCACTGAGAACTTTGAGGGTTGTGACTCCGAGGAATTCTTTGACCTACATACATTAGGGTTAAGTCTCTTTATGATCCGCCTAGGTTTTGCGTCGTCAGACCCATCCACCCAGATCACAACTACTTATGTACCTCTCCTAAGCTACTATCTCAGTTCAGCCTGCTCAAGCTCAACCAAACCCTTATATTTATCTTATATAAGAAATCTTTGCACTTGTTTATGTTGCTCCTTTTCTTGATATCAATGTAAATGAGACCTTCTTTAATGAGATTGTCAATATTGTATTCCCTGAAAATGACATAAATGAAAATTTTGAGTATCTTGTTTTTCCATACATTAGTTGCATTAATTCTAATTAAACTCGTGATGATGATGATTTTGTAAGTGAACAATTTATAACTCATTTTAATAAGGAAAAACTAAACATCATAATCGGGTTCAAACTAATGAAAATGATAATATTGTTATTAATCTCGGTTCTAATAGCGATCAACATGAGATTAGGATAGGATTCACCCTTAACGAGCATGAACGGACACAATTTGAATCACTATCGAAAGAGTTCATAGACGTCCCATAGTCATATAACTGCATGCCTAGCATTGAACCAAAGTTAGCTCAGCACGAAATCTCGACATATCCAAAATGCAAACTGGTCAAGCAGAAGTTGAGAAAACTCCGAACGGAATGGTTACTCAAAGTCAAAGAAAATGTAGTTAAACATCTGAATGTGGAATTCATCCGACAACATCATCCCTATGTCAAAATAGGGAGGAAAAGTCCACATGTACATTGACTATTGATATTTGATCAAAGCATCCCTAAAATATGAATATCCATTGCCAAACATCGACATGATCATGGGCAACACGTCCAACCACACCCTCTAGTCATTTGTCAATGGATTTATCGGTTATAACTAGATCAAGATACACCCTGAGAATCAAGAGAAAACTGCCTTCATCACCCCCCTGGGGAACTTTCTGCTACACTCTCATTCAACTGGGTAAAAAAATGTTGGGGCTACCTATCAAAGGGATGCCACTACCATCCTACATTGCCTTATTAAAAAATAAGTCGAGCTTTATGTTGACAAAATGATCATCGAGTCCAAGACTCGAGAAGGTCACATTCCCACCCTCCGAAATTCAGCAAGCGATTGTGACAATATAATATGCGGCTTAACCCATAAAAGTACATTTTTGGCATCACTAAGTGGAAACTCTTTGGATTTATGGTCAGTAAGAAATAAATTTAGTAGGACCCCTCCAAACTGAAAGCCATACTCAAGATTCCACCAACCTAAACAGAGAAGGAAGTACAAGGATTACTGGGTAAACTTTAACACATCAGTCCGTTCATCAGCTAATTGACCTCTATTTGCGAATCCATATTGAAACTTATCTAAAATTATTCAACCAAAGTATGGAACGAGGCGTTCGAAGAAGCCTTTGAACAAATCAAGCGATACCTAACTCGACCTCTGCTGCTCATGTCGTCGAAGTCATGTCTTCCCTTCCTCATATACTTGACCGTCACTGATACCGCACCAGGGCTTTGCTAGCCCCATACATTGAAGAATTCCATAATGAAAGATCCATCTACTACGCTACTAAAAAATTACACTGGTACAAAGTCAACTACACTGCCTTAGAGAAAAGCGCGTGTCGCCCTAGTCTCGGTCATGTAGAAGTTATGGCACTACATGCTTGTCTTTCCCATATGACTAGTATCCCGAATGGATCCCATAAAATACCTGCTAGAGAAACCTAATATGTCAAGGTGACTGGACCGTTAGTTGATGTTGCCAGTTGTAACAACCCACAGTTTTATTTTTTATTTAAAAGTAGACTTGAATTATTTATGTGTCAAAATGAAATTTTTATATCTACTCAACGAATAAAATAATAATTTTTAACCGAACTAATTAACGAGTAGACATATTTTTTATGTATAAAATTCTCCACGTACTAATACCATATACATTCAAAATATTTTTTTATATCAAATAAAATTCTCAAATTTCTTTTACGTTTAAAAAAAATAAAAGTAGGTGTTGAAAACTTAAAGGTATGAAAACGTAAAATCCTAAAAATTAGTTCAATGGTTTATAGTTAAGTAAATGAATTAACCTAAAATATATTTCATATTTTGTCCTATTCGGCAGAAAAAAGGAAACAAAATAAATAAAATATCTTGGATATTTTGTTAAACCGCCAACATTAGAGAGAAAAAAAGAAGGTAAACCCACACTACACCGCCATGTCAAAACCTCCAATGCCTACCTAGTTATATCCTTGTTTAAGGAAAGTCCCAACACAAAATCAAACAACCATAAAAAAGAAGAAACCCATCTCCTCATTCGGAAACTCATGAACATGTATCCCTCACTTCCTAGTATTTTTTTCTTTTCTCTATTATTATTATTATTATTATTATTATTATTATTATTATTATTATTATTATTATTATTATTATTATTATTATTATTATTATTATTATTATTATTATTATTATCTCTCTCTCTATATATATATATATATATGTGTGGGGGTGGCGTTAAGTAATGGTGCAAATATATATACATATAGGTATATATATCTATGGGTATATACGCTTGTCTAACGACAAAATAAATGAAACCGATAAAAAAAACAACGCGTTGTTATTTGAAAAAATATTAGTTATATAAAATTTTGTCGAGAAATGAAAGTAACATTCTTTTTAAACCAGCGGTGATTATAAGTATACACATCAAAATGCAACCTTTTTAAATTATAAAAATTCATATCTTTTAAACCGTGATTCGAAAAACTACACGGAATGTACCATTGGAATCGCAATGTGGAGTAGAATATTTTAGTATATAACATTTTTATTTCGACACTATTTTTTGCAACATCAAATTTTGACTACCGTGTAAATCGAGGGACACAAATAAACATAAAAAGTTATTTAATGATGTTTTCCTAAAGAAATTATTCGACATATTTTTATATCTGAGCAGAGATAATAAATCGGGTCGTATATGAGTTATATATAAATACAAGTTCACTACCCAAATTCCCACATGATTTTAAACTAAGTACAAACCAAATTTGGATATATACATTTATTTGATATTATTCATAATAACAAATGTATTAAAATCACAGTTGAAAATACCAAAGAAACACAAAACCAGAAAAAAAGAGGCCTCTCTACTCAAAGGTAGGTCTTTTACCTTTATAATAGTAAACTTTCACATACTGGTTTAATTGCCTATTGATATCATTTCATGATAGACCCTTTGATTCTATGTATGTGTAGACATTACCATACTCATATGTTACTATACCACGAATTGTATTAATTATGATCATTCGGATCAACTTAAACCTTTCTCACCTAATAACTGATATCGTGAAAATTCTTTGTAATGAATGATTCAGTGAACCTTGCACCTCTATGCATGATTATTTACTACAAAGTATCAGTAATAACTAGTGAGTAGACTGTCGTGTTATCCCATGATATTTTCTACATAGCCTGTGGTCTCAGATGATTAATAGCCCAAATTTTTAGCTATATACATATGTGTTCCACTTTAATTGTGTGTCTATCTAGTTAATTTCCCCACAAATTTTGGATTGACTGTTATTTAGTGATACTAATGTCTTACTTTTTTTCTAAACCCTAGTCTTATATACTATATGGATGCCTATTTTCGGAGTTTTAGCTTGACATTGTGACTTTATCTCCAAGGTTCTGGATTGATTTGTTATTTGTATTACTATTGACCTTAAGCCTTTAGAACAAATAATTGTGGGTTATTTGTTTTGTAAAAAATCCATGTAATCCCAATATTAATAATTCTAGTAACATCATCACACTGGATATTGAATACTACTTCATATTGATTATTGTTATTTTAATTTATAACTTCTGATACTCAACTGCTTTTCCCGAAGTTTTGTCCTAAATAAATAATTGTTGATCTAAATTAACGAGACCTTTATACCATAACTTATCGAATCTGAAATCCATAGCCTTAGAGTACTCATTCTTTTCTTTATTCAATATCCCAAGAATTTATTGAGAAGATATGATAGATCTGAGAAAGTCTCAAAATTAGCACCTGGATACATGAAACCCTTTAGTATTATCAAACATATTGGCTTTGTGTCCTATTAGTTAGAGTTACTCATGAGATTGTCTAATACCCATTACGTGTTCATGTACTCTAGTTGTGCCAACATATTCTAAACCCAATACATATCAACCCGTGACTACACCGATAACCTACCTCTTATAATTAATCCTCTTCCGAAAACATAGATCCCCTTTGCCTCATAACATTATCCTCCTCTTGATTCTGTATAGTTTATTTTATTTTTCAATTTTACAAGATCCCTCAGTGAATGTTCTTGGACCAAATAAGGAATATTTTGGATAGATAGTTTATTAAATTCATAACTCCATTATGAGTATGATTACACTACCCCTCGATAAACGTTTTTGGAATATAGTACCCATATGACCATCTAGAGTTCTAAGAAGTATACTGTAACCATTTAGAAATAGAATAAAACAACCACCAGTTCATACCATCCTAATTATTTACCTCAACCCAAGTACAAGTTTTTATATAACCAGTTAGTACCTATTGAAGAGAAATTTAAATTTACCCTTTACGCTATCCTCTACATAAATAAAAAAAACCTTAAGTTATTTATTATAGGGTAAGAAATCCCAAGGTAAATGTAGGTCACATGAGTCGAGATACATCTTCACCTAAGGAAACTTGAATTTAAGACGTAAACATTGAATGGAATCTTAAGGATTTTAAATTTAAGTTGGACACCAATCGCGAAAAATTATAGCCAACGCCTTAAGCCATAAACCTGTTGGCAGGCTTAACAATATAATTTCCTAAAATATTGTTGCTACGATAGAGTAATATGATCTTTAATCAACCCCAACTTCTTATAAACTAACCAATATCATTTCTTATCTGAACCTAAAAAAGAAAATCTTAGAACAACTACTCCCATATTCCTTTTGATGCAACAATAAACTGAAAGTAATACTCGAGAGTTATCATAGGATAGGGAAATAATTCTCTATTTTAGAGATAGATTGTATGTACTTTATGTGCCATCACTATAATAAGAGATATAATAGATAGTCCATCTTTCTAAATTCATGATATATCCCTGATGTTTAAAAATATATTATATATCAAAGAAAAAACATTGATGGCAAATATGAGACGTGATGGTGAGCACCTTATAAAAAGATGTCTTACTCATCAACAAGTAAGAATATAACACTAGTGTCCATATGAACTTCTCCAACCTCTTTCGATCCTAAATTGGAAATGGAATCACATCACCATGAATTTTATTCATGAACTGCCCCCGTACGTCCCAAAAGATGCAATTTTCTTGATGGATGATAATAAACCGACTCACCAAGTCTACCCTAATTTCGAGTAGAAACCGTTGAGTCTTTCCAAGAGATCAGTACTAGTATTCGTGATAAGATTATAAATGTGATCAACCAATTCAATGTGAATAGAAAACTCGATTACATTAATAAGGATATGTTTTTTAGATTGTAAAAACCACTCAAAGAGAAAAAATTTAGATTGAACATCGCTCTGACCTAACGTTATCTTACCTTGAGTACATAAAACATTCTCTAAAATAGTTCCAACCCTTATTTGTATGACTTCATAAACGTCAGTATTTGGATTCAATATACTTCAAACGGTAGTATCTTCTTGTTGAACGATATCGATAACAGTAACCTCTTCAACGTAGTTGTATAACTATAAATAAATTCTTTCTAGCAAACCCCATCCATATCTATGGACATGTCTAGAGTAGCGCTGATGTACTTTAAAGTACCAGTTAACTTTATATGTCTATGATAGATTCCATGAAATAAATTATATAATATTAGACACCATACATTTTATCATCATTAATAAGACCATGAAAACCAAGGAACCAATCGAACCAATAAGCCTATTTGAAAACCAAATACTATTAGATGTTACCTTTGTTCCAAAATATTGGTCCCTTGGAAAGTCAAATCATTTATTACTCTCATATGTATTAAGCTAAGGAAACATTGTATCAAAATACCAGCTACAACTTCTCTCTGTATTTGAAATTTATCAAGAAACCTCGTTATGAACTTATAGATTACATTGAATAGTTGATAAATTTCCCAATTAAACCAGAATGTGACTTCATAACCGCCATACAACCATCTAGTAAAAATGAAAATTCCACACCACAAGGATATATATTAAAATTGTGATAGTAAACTCGATAATTATAGATAAAACATGAATTTCTCTTCATAAGAATATTAGGTATTCAGAAAAACATGAATTACAATTCAATTAGTATAAACTTAATGTCAGTCGAATTTAGTAAACCAACATTTGATGATTCCAGTGTAAACTACCGACTTACCATCCTCACAAGCACTTATACATTCGAAATTACCTATGGTGCAAACGTTTATTAAATACTGCTATTATGAGATCAATGTTTCAAACCTATAGTATCCTCATACCAATACCACCCTTTTGTAGAATGAGTTCATTATATGTGAAAGAAACTTCATATAACCAGACTATGTGTAAACCCTTGTTACCCAAACCTCTGTTACAATATATGCTATACACGCAAAACTTGTAAAAATACCGATGAATTATTCCAAATCCCATTTGTTTCAGATCCTCGCTACGTTAGTATTTGTTATACGGGTGTGTTTCATAACTCACAAATCACGAAAGAACAACCCACGATAAAGTCGTTATAGTCACATGATGAAACTACAAATCCCGAAATTAATGAGTTATCATTTTAAATATACTATATACCTAAAACGATGCAAACAATACAAGAATTTGAAACTTTAAGAATATAGGAATTTCAAGGATGAAATCTTTTAATGGTCCGAAGATTTTAACAACCCACATTTTTATTTTTTTAATGTGTCAAAATGACATTTATATTTTTAGTTAACAAATAAAATGATCATTTTAACCGAACTAATTACCGAGAAGACATATTTGTTATGTATAAAATTCTCCACGTGCAGATAACATATACATTCAAAATAAATTTTCTTATCAAAACAAAATCCTAAATTGCTTTCCCTTAAAAAAGTAGGTGTTAAAAACTTAAAGGTATGAAAGTATAAAATCCTAAAATAAAAGTTGAAGTGTTTAAAGTTAAAAAAATGAAATAGCCTAAAATATCTTTCCTATTTTGTCCTGTTCGATAGAAAAGAAAGAAAAAAAACTAAAAAAATATTATCGATATTTTGTTAAACCACCAACATTAGAAAGAAAGAAAAAGTTAAACCCAAGCCACACTGCCCGGTTAAAACCCCCATTACCTAGCTATTTATATCCTTGTTTAAGGAAAGTCCCAACACAAAAAACAAATCACCATAAAAGTGAGAAACTCATCTCCTCCTTTAAAAACTCACGAACAAGTATTCCCTACTTCCTGTTTATAATTCCTTTCAATATTCTTCTTTCTTTTGATATATATATATATATATATATATATATATATATATATATATATATATATATATATATATATAATAAAGGAGGAGGGTGTTTTTACTATTCATGTCATGTCATATAACGCTTTATACAAAAAATCTATATATTGCCAGATCATATAAACTAGACACAAATCCTTAAACTGACATATCATACGATAGTTTGTATGTAAGAGTTGAAGATGGGGTAAAGAAGAGAGCATTAATTAATACAAATAGTACACCATGTGTGCATTTACTAACTTCCCCCATTTCTCAAGAAAATGTGCTGGTAAAAGACACGCTTCTCAAGTCAAGATTCCCACATTTCTCACTCTACACTACAACTCACAATCACAACCCACCTTCTCCCACTCTAACCCAATAATACCACCACATATCTCTATCTCTATCTGTCTCAAAGCTACCAAATCTCTCATATCCACACCTACATGATCATTTGATAACTACACCTGTTAGTTTTGTGCAGATAATCCATGGGTGAAAAAAAAAGAATAGGAAGCAATCCTCCATTGTAGGTAAGGGTTTGTTAATTTTTTTACTCAAAGATATGGGTTTATGGGTATAGTTTTTCACTGTCTCAGAGAAGACCTGAACACCCCTTCGTCATCTTGGAGCAGATCTGAACAACCTTCCATCATCTTGGAGCAGATCTGAACCCCCCTCCACCGTCTCGGAGCAGATCTAAGCGGGTTTCCATCACATCCAACTTCGGGCATTTCATTCTATTAAACCATATTTGAGATTTGGGTTTTTCTTTTGCAGGTGACTTATTATGACTGTAATTTTTGATTCGGTGATCGGGTCGTTGATACGAGTCTGATCAGGTATGGGGTCTTTGATTCGTAATTTTCTGATCATAAGTTTTGGCCGTAATTTTCTTCCGATCGTATTTTTTGATATGGAATCTAGGATGAGGTTGTTTTGTGTATATAGTGTGATTTATCATAGACACTGTGGGCTAACTTCTAATACATATTCTTTTTTTTTCCTTCTTTTTTTTCCTTCTTTTTTTTCTCTTCTTCCGCGTTTTCCTGCAAGATTATTTTGTCTTTTTTATTCTGCTTCTTATTTTCTTTGAGTTTTCTATTTCTTTGTTTTAATATTTTTATGAGTGCGTTGACAAGTTAACTTTTTTCAATGTGTTGAAAGCAACAGTCATTCTTAGGGGCTCGACAGAGAGTTTTTGTTGTGCTATCATTTTGGGTTTGTTAACGTTTTTGGGTCAGCTTTCATTTTTCCGTAACCTTTTCTATTTAGTGCTTCTCTATGTGATTTGGTTATACATATCAAAGTTGTTATACATTTATACTTCTTAAGATAAATGTATCCAGTTAACACCTCTGTATTTTTGGTAAAAATAATTTTATAGGGTTTAAATTATTTCATTAATGCTCCATTTTTCATTAGTAAAAAAATGTTATTTTTATGTATTGTCCGCTTCTGTGTTAATACTAAGCAAGTTCAGTTACTTTTTTTTTATTTGGTTGTATTTCAGGAACTATCTACAAGCTTAATATGGGTTTTGAAAAGGTTATCCACAAGCTTAATATGATTGGGTGATTTTTTTAGGTTTTTATTTCTAAATTTTTGTTAATTTATCATTTAGGGCCTTTAAATATTAAGAATTTTTATGAAGTTATTTAAAGTAATGTTGTAAGATCTTTACTGTAACATTGTTGTAGTTCTATTATATTATAATTGAGTGTTGAATTCATGTGGTGAAATATAAGTAGTTTACCTTTTCAATTCGTTAGAAGGTGGACTTATATTCCTTATTTTTGTTAGTAATACTTGCATATGTTTCCCAAGAAAAAATAAATCGTAATCTGATTGTTATTAATGTTTTTTTTATTGTAATTTACAAATATTAATAAATTTTACATTGAAATTTTTTGGGGTTTTGAATTGACCAACTAAATTTACTCTTACACTAAATTATGTACAATTTTGCTCAGCTCAAGGCAGGTTCTTGCGTGTACAGAGGTAGCGTGGTACAGAGGATGCGTGGCTCGATGTATAATTTTTAATTCGTACATAGAGTTTAAAAAACTAAAAATAAACAAACGTTAATATAGATATATATCGTGGCCCAAGGCACCGTCCAAAGTATAAAGTTAGCTGCCAACCAAAGGACAATGAACAAATTATACATCCATCATGCATGGCTAAGGGTGTCAAGTCTTCCAGGGACAAACCTTTTTCTAAGGTCAAATCGACGTCAGCTATTAAAGCTATAAACTATACACCTATTACATGTATATAGCCAAAGGCTACACGCCAACTCTAGAGGTGCTACAGCTAAGGGGTCTAAATCGCCAACTCCTACAGACACACCTACTGTTTTAATTCAAATGTTTAAGGTCATATAAACTATTAGAATATCATATACTAAGGATAAAGCCTACGAAAGTCAATTCGACAAAAGCTTTCAAGAGACATGCGTGGCCCAAGGCACTGTCTAAAGTAAAGGAAATGTATTATATCAATGTAGCGCATTTAGGCGCATGTCTCGAAGCCTCTAGATTTTTTCTTTTGTTGTAGTGCCTTTAGGCCCATGTCTCAAAGACTTGGGAGCAGGTGAGCTATTTTCTGAAGAATAGATAGGCATGGAGAACAATTCTCAAGGCTAGAGTATCAATGTAAAAGTTTGAAACACTTAATTTCCCAAATAATTTTTTTATGCATGCAAGATTTGCTATAACAATCGATTTTGTAAGAGTACTAGATTTAGATCTATATAAAAAGATGGCTTTGTTTTTTGTTCTTTTGTTATAAACAAATGCTATAAAAATAGTTTTTTATATTTAACGAAAACAGTTTTTTAACACTTTTTAATTTATAAACAGTTTTTTAAATTAAACAGTTATTTTTTATATTAAAAAACAGTTTCATAAATAAATTAAACACTTTTTTTTCATTAAAATTAAATAGTTTTTTATTAAAATTAAAATTAAAAAAAATACATTTGTTGTACCCACATTCTTGGACTCGCATCATTTGTTGAATGTGGGTCTGCGCTGACAGCACTAATTAGTTGCGAATCCAATAAATCGAATTAACCGTTTTTTATTAAAATTAAACTGTTTTTATTAAAATTAAAATTAGTTTTTTTTCATAAATACAAAACCTATGTTTACTAATATGTCGTTGGCACGGACCCACATTCAACAAATGATGTGGGTCTGCGCCAGCAATATTATTCAATCGGATATTATGTCAATAAACATAATTTTTTTATTTATGAAAAAAATACTTTTTTAATTTAATTTTAATAAAAAACTGTTTACTTTCAATAAAACAATTTTTTTTATATTAATAGAAAAAATTTTAATATTAAAAATTGTTTACTTTAAATAGAAAAAACTTTTTTTTATATTAATAGAAAACTATTTTTTAATCTAAAAAACTGTCTTTATATCAATTATTAAAAATAAAAGAATAAGAAACTAAAAAAAAAGGTAAAAAGGGAGATGCAGTTGCTAGGCATTCACACAATTCTAGTAGTTAACTATCTTATTTTATTGGTTTTCACTTATTAACTTATAATTTCTGGTCAGTTCATATTATGTTATCATGTGGCTTATTTTGCCTAACTTATAACTATTACTAAACATGGGTAAATTGAGTTTGGATATATAGAGCTTTGGGAAATGATGAACTAAGATTATGGCAACTAATTTATCACATGAATAAATTTATCGTCGTGCTATCGATACGTTTGTAAAGTATTACGAGAACAAATTTATTACCGTGCCTACTAGTATATATATATAGGCAATGGTGTTTTACTATTCACCTTCTTATGTTTAGATATCAAAGGGCCTACAATTTGCCACGTGCAGAATCAAATGGTTGTCAAGTAACCACACCTTTAAGAATACACTACACACTCTTAAGGTAAAAACACGTGTAAACCCTAATCCAAAACCTAACTCACCCTTCTCCCTCTCACTTATCATCGTAGACACTCTCTTCACCTCCCACCCTCCTTCGCTGGTCCCTTCCCCCTCCCACTCCCATGATCCCATAATGACACCCTTCCCCCACCCATGCCCATGCCCTTCCCCCTGTTACGCTGACACTTTATTAAATAGGATCTTCAATGGATGTGGTATTTTAGATCTATTCTTTTCTTTTTTCTTTTTTGTGACTTTGATCTATTAAATTTTCATCAGATATTTACCCGATATATACCGTATTTACACTTTCAATTTTGAGTTGTAGGGTTTTGCATAACACTGATTTCTTCGTTCTCATTTGTTGTTTATGTTGAGGGTGCATAAGATTGATTCGGGTTTTTGGCATTTTACCTCTTTTAACATTGATTTTTTTACAATGACAAATTGATTTTTATACAAAGTTGGATTTCGGCCTTTGGGTTTTGTGTAACACTTATTTCTTGGTGCTTATTTATTGTTTATGTTTGATTTTTCAGGTCAGTTTGAGGTGCATAACACTGATTTATGCAGGGCAACCCCAATTGAACATCATGTAATCTCCCATCTCTTTCATTTTACGGTATACCATAATTCATATCTCAAATTTTGATTTCAATTCTATTTTTATCTCTCTGTGTTGGTGTTTTAATTAGTTGCATTCATGGAATTTCAATTATGTTTTTTGTTTACTTCGGAATTTCAATAATGTTTTTTTGTTGTCTCTTTGAATAAAAATGTACTTTTTATTGTATGGATGTTGATAAGGATTTTCAGCTTCTATTTTGTTCTTTTTTTCGTGCTGTAATTTTAGTATGTTACTATTGGGTCTGTTCCTTAATGATGAGTGAGTTGATGAATGAGTCTCAAGAAAGTAGACGAAAGGATCTTAAGGAAGGACTCAAAGCACAACAACATTGTATATCATATTATGTGGATTGCATAATTATATAGTGTCTGAATTCACCAACTCAGTTGCTTATTTTTGTGCTTAAATGGCACCATGCTCAACCAAATTAAGGAAATATGTAAGACGATGATTTTTTTTTGAAGAATTTGTTGTTGAGAAGAATTTTATCAAGGCTTACTCAATAGGGTTCCCTAATAAATGTATTTATTCTAACCAAGGATAATGTAACAAATTTAAAGAATTTTGACTGTATATTTCTTTCTCATTCTTGACTCCATCCTCACCCCCCCTATACCAACTGTGGGTACCCAGAATTAAGACCATGGGACTGGACGAGTAGCCCAATTCTGGCGGCCCAAAATCTAGGCCCCTCACCTCTTATTTTGATCCGGTCTCTTCCCACGTTCCCATTAAGGGAAGTTATAGGAGGGACGGAAGACGTGGGGGAACCCATCACCCCCACTTACCTAAATGTACATGTATATATTAAACCCTAGGTCCGGGGCAAAAGGACAACTTGTATTCTCTGTGATCACTCTCCGAAATACAAAGAAATAGCATCGACTGCACCACCGTGGACGTAGGAACTTCTTTACTGAACCACGTACATCCTTTGTTGTGTGATTGTGATTTTACATTCCTTTTTCCTATTTGGTAATTGCCTTTCTCTTATCTATTTGTGTTGCATAATAATTGTCATCACAATTGGCATCATCTGTGGGAAACGTTCATCTTTCCCTGAGAAGAGCCCACACCAAGAAAGGAGTTTAAAATGTCTGGTCACAGCAGCAATGCCCCCCAGGCAGGAGATATTCAAGAACCACCTGCTCCTCGCAGGATCAAGTCTGAAGTTCAACGTTCAGATCAGAGGGCTCGCTTGGAAAGGCTAGCCTCAGAAGAAAGCCAGGGACCAACGAGGTCCACACAGATATCCAAATTAATTGATGCATACGAGGCAAGGCTCCACGAGCGAAGGGATTCTTCTCGCAGGTAAGAGGCTGAGAATGCTCGCCTGAAAAGAAGACTGGAAATACTGGAGATGGAGATTCATCCTGAAAATGGAGACGTCTATACCGCACTCCTAGCCTTCAGGCGAGAAAGTCTCGCTGCCGAGGAAGGATCCCTAGGAGAGGATCTCAAAAGGTCGAGGGAGACGAGTCGGACGACGACCTCCACGAGCAGCTGCGAAGAGATCGCCATTACCAGAGCCCTGCTCGCAGTGACGAGAACATATGAAATATGGTCCGTAGGGAAATGGACCAACATCCTGCCCACCATGGTACCAGATCAATAAGAGAACTCGCAAGGCGAGCTCTAAAAACCCAGATGAAGTCACCCTTCACGAGGGAAATCGAAGAAGAAGAAGCCCCCAAGAAATTTGCCATTCCAAGATTCAAGATTTATGACGGTAAGACCGATCCCATTGGTCACGTGAGGCAATACCGATAGGCCATGATCCTCTAGAATCACCGGGATGCACTGATGTGCTGCATTTTTCCCTCGAGCCTGCATGATGTGGCGCATAAATGGTTCGAAAGACTCCACCACCGGTTCATCAAAAGTTTCAAATCCCTGGCCGAGCTCTTTACATCCCGGTTTATCACTAGCAGCTCCCATCCCAAAAGGATGGATGCTTTACTAACAATGAAGAAAACGCCTCAAGAGACACTCTGAGACTACGCGAAGAGGTACTGGGAGTTATTCAATGAGGTCGAAGATTGCTCAGAACAAGTGGTAGTGGACTCTTTCAAAATCGGGCTACCCAACTCCTCCCGTCTATACCAGTCCCTGACAAAGAAGGAAGCTAAAACTATTAACGACCTAATGGCTCGCATCGAGAAGTAAGCTAAGGTGGAGGACATTACCCGCCTCAGCGGAGGAGAAAATGGTCGAGCTAAACTCACTACCAACGGAAGTGACAAAACTGAGAACCAGAAGAAAGGAGGAAAGAATGGGGGCAAAATGACTCCAAGAACGGAGGGAACCAAGATGCGTCGAAAGCATTCCAGGCGGTCAACACCGTCTTCAAAGAACCAATTTACAAAATTCTCGCAAAGATCAAAGATGAGGCATTCATCAAGTGGCCCAGGAAGATGGGAGGAGATCCCTCCAAGAGGAACAATGCGTTAAGATGAACTTTTCACAAAGAGGGAGGACATAAGACCGAGCACTACAAAGCTCTTAAGTCTCACCTCAAGGAGTTGGCCCAGTCTTGGCATTTGAACGAGTTTGTGGAGAAGAAGGCAGAGAAAGTAGCTGCCAACAGAGAGGCAAGAACTGACAACGTGCTGGAAGATGACGCTAGAAATGAGTTCGCGATAATCCACGGGACATCTGACGCCAGGTAGATACAAGGAAACTGAGCTCAAATGGAAATGAAAAAACTCACAGTGGTAACACAGGCTTTTCAGATTGATCCAGAAAAGTAACAGTCAGGAAAACGTCAACGAGCAGATGACGTCGACTATAACAAGCATATTGTCTTCACAGATGAAGATCTGGTGGGAGTGAGGATCCCCCATCATGATGCTCTGATCATTACGCTCAGGATAGCTAACTTTGACGTCAAAAAATTGCTCGTCGACCAGGGAAGCTCGTCCAAAGTAATGTATCTCGACCTATTCAGAAAGTTGAAGTTAAGCGTTACCGACCAAAAGGAAGCTACTGTCCCTTTGGTTTGCTTCACTGGGAAAATAACTATGCCCCTGGGAAAGATTGTACTACCGGTGCGCGCTTAAAACGTCTCCAAGATGATCGAATTTTTGGCAGTCGACATTGATTCTCCATACAAGGCCATCCTCGGCAGGGGATGGCTTCATACGATGAAGGCAGTCTCCTCGACCTACCATCAGAAAATCAAGTATGTAACCGAGTGAGGAGTAATGGAGATACATGGCGACCAAGCGATGGCAAGGAGGTGCTTCATAGCAGCCATTCGGCCAAAGCCAGAAAAGAAGGCTGGTCAACCCGTCGAGAAAGTTGAAGAAGGTGTGACACCTTCCAAATAATAATTAAAGTATGGGAGACCTGGAGTAGAGGAAACCAGGCTCCTCCCCTCCGAGTGGGTTGTCGAATACCTGGTAGAAGTTACGACTGGAGATGGTGACAGTAACAGAGTCTTTTTGATTGGAGCGTCTCTCACCGATCAAGAACAAAAGGAATTGACAACCCTGTTGAGACGCAACGTAGACGTTTTCACGTGGTAACTATAGGAGCTGCCCGGAATTGATCCTAGTATGGTCTTTCATCAGCTGCACATATCCCACCTTCAAACCGATCACGCAGAAGGCACGACGAACTTCACCTGAGAAGGCTAAAGCGGTCAAAAAAGAAGTTGAAAAACTGCTGGATGCAGGATCCATACGGGAAGTACAATTCCCCAAGTGATTATCCAACCCAGTAGTAGTTCCGAAGAACAATGGGAAGTGGAGAGTTTGCATCGACTTCACTGACCTCAACAAAGCATTCCCTAAAGATAGTTTCCCCCTCCTGAAGCTAGACCAACTAGTGGATGCCACCGCATCTCATGAGAGAATGAGTTTCCTGGACGCATACTCACGGTATCACCAGATCCCCTTATATGCCCCCGACCAGGACAAAATGGCGCTCATCATAACAATTGGGTTATACTGCTACAAGGTCATGCCCTTCGGGCTCAAGAATGCAGGGGCAACCTATCAACAGCTAGTCACCAAAATGTTCAAAGGTCAGATTAGAGACACCATGGAGGTCTACATCGACGACATGCTCGTTAAGAGTAAGCAAAAGGAAAATTACCTCTCCGACCTGTCAAACACCTTCGAAGTCCTCAGGAAGTACCGAATGAAGCTTAACGCGAGCAAGTGTTCCTTTGGTGTCCAGCCAGGAAAATTTCTTGGATCCTTGGTTAGTAAGAGAGGCATAGAGGCTAACCCAGACCAGATCGATGCAATCAACAGGGTGCAACCCCCTCGCACAATCCGGGACGTACAAAAGCTCACTGGTACTTTCGTTGCCTTAAATCGCTTCATCTCCAAATCCTCTGAGAAGTGCAAGCCTTTTTTCCAGCTTCTAAAGGGGAGTAAAACGATAAAGTGGGGCCCAGATTGCTCACGAGCATTGGTCAAGCTCAAGTCCTACCTAAGCTCTCCACCACTGCTTGTCATACCACAGAAAATGGATTCTTTGTACATGTACCTCTCCGTATCCAATCTCAATGTCAGCTCTGCGCTAATATGCGAGGTTGCAGGAATCCAGCACCCTGTTTATTACGCGAGCAAGACCTTACTAGACGCTGAGCAAAGGTACCTACCATTTGAGAAGCTCGCCTTTGCGCTAGTAATAGCCTCGAGGAAGCTGAAGCATTATTTCGAAGATCATTCTATTATCGTCCTTACATCGCATCCCCTTAAGGTAGTCCTAAGGAAATCGGATTTGTCGGGCAGACTGTCTAAGTGGTCAGTCGATCTCGGTCTGTTTGACATCCAATTTCAACCAGGGAAAGCTATCAAGGGTCAGATCCTTGCTGATTTCATAGCCGAATTCACAGGCGAAGAACCCTCCGACTAACCTCAACTAACAAGGCAAAAGGAGAACCCAGCAAAAGAAGAAACCTGGAAACTGTTTATTGATGGAGCCTCCAATTCCGAGGGGGCAGGGGTCGGCATTGTCCTCATTACTCCAGAAAACACAATCCTTGAACAAGGAATCAGGCTTGGATTTACAGCCTCTAACAACGAAGCAGAGTACGAAGCCCTAATAGCTGGCCTCCAAAAGGTGCATACTTTGGGAGTAAAACATTTACAGGTGTTCGGCGATTCCCAACTGGTCTCCAATCATATAATTTGAGATTACAATGCAAAGAATGAAAGAATGGCAGCCTACCTCGCCTTAGTGAAAAAACTGATGTCAAGCTTTGAAGAGATCAACGTCCAACAGTTTTCCAGGGGGCAAAACAGTCATGCTGATGCCTTAGTAGCCCTGAGTTAGGCAGTTAACTCCGACCTAAAAAGATCCATCCCCATCGATTTCCTCACTTGCCCGAGCATCGACAGCAATCCAACAAGCGTGAAATAGGTACTCTAGGTGGGGTCAGTCCCCAGCTGGATGGACCCCTTAAGAGAATATTTAAAGGATGGCACGCTCTCGGATTACAAGAAAACCGCCCACCAGATAAGAGTCAAAGCAGCTCGCTTTCACTTATCCCCAGAAGGCAACTTGTATAAGAAATCCTTCTCCGATCCCTACCTCCGATGCGTCCACCCAGGGGATGTCGAGCAAGTGCTACGCGAGCTTCACGAAGGAAGCCACATCGGAGGAAGGTCTCTAGCCTTTTGAGCAATGAAGGAAGGCTATTGGTGGCCATATATGCAAAAGGACTCTCTAGTGTATGTCTGCAAATGCCTGAAATGCCAACTCCACGCTCCTATGGTCCACCAACCCGCCAGCGATCTAAAGTCCATGTCCAGCCCATGGCCATTCGCCCAATGGGGAATGGACATCGTGGGACCGCTGCCTACCGCTGCCGGCAATCATAAATATCTGTTGGTTGCGACTGACTACTTCACCAAATAGATCGAGGAAGAACCCCTAACGAACATCCGAGATGCTGATATGATTAGGTTCATATGGAGGAATATAATCACTCATTTTGGAATCCCCAGAACTATCATCACCGACAATGGAACACATTTCGAAAGTGTCTCCTTTCAGAACTTCTGTGATGAGCAAGGTATCAGACACCACTTCAGTTCGGTGGCCTACCCTCAGAGCAATGGCCAAGCTGAGGCTTCCAATAAAACCGTCATCGATGGATTGAAGAAGCGATGGGAGAGAGCCAAAGGTGCATGGGTAAATGAACTACCTCACATCATATGGGAATATCGGACCACTCCTCGGTGAGAAATAGGAGAAATCCCATTTTCCCTGACATATGGCATGGAGGCAGTCATCCCACTCGAAGTAGGTTTGCCGACAATGAGGTCCAATCTTTTTTATCAAGGCCATAATGATGTAGCATTACTCGCTGAGCTCGACCTAGCCGACGAGAGATGGGAGCTATCCCTAGTGAAACTAGCGAGCTACCAGCAACAGCTCGCGAGGCATTACAACAAAAGGGTTAACCCGAGGGCATTCCGAATTGGGGACTATGTTTTAAGGAAAGTCCTGGGCAGCGCAGTGAAACCATCAGACGGGAAGTTAGGTCCCAACTAGGAAGGGACCTTTAAAGTAACCAGAGACGACCTGCAGGGCGCCTATCACTTGGAAACGATGGAAGGGAGAGAAATACCACGAGCATGGAACGCAGCTAATCTCAGGAGATTCTATTTTTAGATCTTTTTATTGTATTCTTTTATTATACAAGTGCATTTCCCTTATTATTAATGAAAATTATTTAATTGGTTACACTCTGATTAGTAATAGCTGCATTTCTTGCACATCTTTGCCAAGTAACAGGCACATTGATCACTATACTATAGTAGGGGAATACCCCTCCTTAGGTCATCGTCATGAAACACAAAGAACCTCTTAGCATTGTCCCTGGCAATATATGAAGCCCTATAGGGGATCCTTGGGCAATACGACCAAGTTTTATACTGGTCATCAAAACTCCTTTGATTGAATAAAATCTTGATCGGATGGAACATCCAACCTCAGGTGTGTCCTCGCCAATTGCCCCACTTAGGCCTAAGGGAGTGTGACGACACAACCTAAAAGGTAAAGTGATGCACAATGGTATCTCGATATTATAATGGACTGGGAGGACACTTGCATGACAAAATAAACTTAGAAGATTATAAAGCAGTAAGACTATGAAGAATATGATGCACACGTTTAGTCGGCAAGATTTCCCAAAACACAAACTTTTCATTAATTCATCATATTTACAACAATGGTGATACATGTTTATTCAGCGAGCTCGCCCAAAGCATTTACATGATTAGAAATATAAAAAACAACAACTGGAAAAATTTTAATGGGGGTGAGGCCTCTGAGCGAGATAATTATCCACTCGAGCTCTTCGTCCGTCATCAGGAGAAGGAGCTAATTCTTCCTCAACCTCATTCGGATCCGACTCCAATAACTGTCGAGGGATGGCATCGATGGGGATCCATCGATCATCCCTCCGGAAGGGGTTAGGCATCAGGGTAGAGGGAGAAATCTCATGGCGATACCAGATCATAGAATTCCTCGAGACTTGCAGCTCCTTCAAAGCACTTAGCCACCCCCTGACAAAGGAAAGATCTTCGAACTCCGACAACCTCATTGGGGCATCTGACTAACCCTGGTCGTAGCCATCAGTCCACACTTGTCGAGGACCTTTTTTGAACAGGTGCCGCAGCCGAGTAACATCCCTTTGAAGCCCAGTAGAAATTACATATGCTCACTGAACATCACCACGAAGTTCTTCCATTTCCCTATCTTGAAGTTCTTCCGCTTTCCTGTTTCTGCTCCTGGTGCTCCTACCAGCTCGCGGAACGGGTGGGCGAGTGGAACCCCGCAACACAGGAGGAGTAACATTATGACCAGCTCTAGTTCACGATGATGAGGAACCTTGTTATATTGCTGGAATAGTGCTCGGTGCATGCTCCCTAAGTCGTAAGACTTCTCTCCTTAGGTCCTCATTCTCCTGCTGAAGAACTTCCCCAACTTGTTTGATCTCGGAGGTCTCTAATAGCTTTGTTCTCAACGCATTGACCTCCTCTTGTACTGAAGTAGCAACGTCCTCCATCTCCTGGATCCTGTCCTTCAGCTTGGCCACAAGTTCAGATTGCTCCTTATACCTCTGATTCCTAGATCTAAGGGATTTACAAAGCGTAACGAAGGTCTAGCGAACTTCAGGACTCGCATTGGGACCAAGGGTTCTGCCCAATTGGGAAGTAGCAGGAATGTAATCATCCACATCAACTAACTACAAGCAAGAGAAAGATAAAGGAGAGAAAGAGACAAATCAGTGCGAGCAGAAAATGAAGCCTTTTCATTAATAAAGGATTGGAGTTACAGCGAACAGTAAAGAAAAAATTTACAGACAGAAAAAAACCAAAAGTACAGAGCAATCCTAGTAGATAACTAGTTGACAACCTCAGGTGGTTCAAAGGTCGATGGCCCCTTCCCCATGTCAACATTAGAAGGAGCACCGCCCTAAGCAGGGGTAATCTCTATCCCCACAACCAGAGAAACGTCAGCAGGGGTCGCTTGAGGAATAAGATCAGTGCCTTCAACAGCTGGGGCAGGAACTTCATCCACGGTTGGCTTCTGACCTGGATCATGCTCGTCAAATAAGGGAGAATCAATGTCAATGCCAGCAGCCAAAAGGGCCTTGTTCCAGCCTTTCTTGAAGTTCAGACGACTAATATAGCCTTTCTGAACTTCAGCATCCTCATATGCTGCAGCCCAACTGGAATTGTATGAGTCCTCCTTGGCAGTAACAGCCTCAGACTCCTTATTCTTTAGCTCTTCGGAGAGCACCCTGTTCTCTTCCACGATAGTAAGTTTGCTCGAGCAAACCAGGTCGTAGGCCTATCTCAGCTCCTTCAGACCATCGACTTTCGCGTCCTTCTCCTTGTTAGCAGTCGCAAGAGCCAAGTCGGATGAAATCCGAGCAGCGTCAACAAATTTAAAATTAGCCTCGAGCTCTTTACCCCTCAGCTTCAGGGCGGAGTTCTTTTTCTCTAGCTCGCTGTTTATCTTCACCAGCTCATCACGTGAACGATACAGCACGACGAAGTTAGTAACAAACTGCAGAAAAAAGAAGGCATTAGAAGAGGAAAATGAGGGAATTCAGAACAACATAGGAGAAAATGGAAAAACCTTACCAGAGCAAGCCTTTGACTAGCCTGAAGGGCCAACTTCTTCGACCCTACCGCCCTTTGGCGATCAGCCAGGAGGACAACTCTCTCAAGCCAAGCTGGGGCCAACTGGTGAGAAATTGCCACAGAGGCCCCCTCGGGCAGCGCGAACACAGGGACTAAGGCATGCCTGGCCTTCGTCCTCGATTCTTCCCTCCTTCTCTCCTCCTCCTTCTCACTCTCCTTCTTCTTCCTCTCCTCTACCCTCCTCTTCCCTTCCATCTTCTTCCTCTCCTCTTCCTTTTTCCTCTCTCTCTCTCTCACCTATTCCTCTTCCTTCCTCTTCCTCCCTTGCTCCTGAGCAGAGGATCGGGAACCAGTAGCCATAGCTTTCGATCTAGATTTTTGCTTCTTTGACCTTTGTGCGAGAAGCATATGGCCGTCATCATCATCATCCCGAATCAGGTTCTTCTGGGGTGGGGCCATCTCTTCACTCGAACTACTGGACGTGCTCGACAACTCTTGAGCTTCAGAAACCTCCCTACGATCAGAGGAACTGCTACTGTTAGAGATCTCTCCCTGCAAATCACTTACAGCTCCTGCAATGTCACTCTGAGAGCTGCTCTCTTCCTCGTCCAACTGGATAGGACCCGCAGCAGTCTCTTCAAATAAGTTCGAACTCTGGGATACTGTCCACAAGCCTAGCTATGAAGCTGGAGCCAACGTTCTTATACTCGAGCAAAAAAGCAACAGATATGGGATGCTCGCCGTCACCCAAAGGCTCCCTGATATTCCAAGCCTTTATCAATTCTGAAAGACGAACCTCGCTGAGAGCAGGTTCCAAGTTCTTTGACCTCACTGTAAAAGAAGAACAGAGAAGAATTAGGAGGATCACAAATCAACAAAAATCGAAGCAACAAGAGCAATGTCTACCTATGTATTCTTCCCCATAAAAGGGAACAATAAACCTCTCAGATCTTAACCCCTCAGATTGGGGAGAGAACTGCCAGTTTCTGGCAAGGAAGCCTTCTTGCCAATAGTCCTTATGGGAATCAGGTAGGTTTACTACCAATACCCTGTAAGGGCTCCTAGCTTTGAGATAGAGGACCCCAGAGCTAGTTCGAGACAAGGAATAGAAAAAATAGACCTCGGCGAGTCCTAACCTAATGCCATATAACTGATTTATTCTATGTACGCCATTGACTATTTTCCACACATTGGGCGAGCATTGTGCAGGAACAATATTGAAATAGCAAAAGAAATGCAAGAATAAATCGTTGGGAGGAAAGGTGAGTCCCCCTTGAGAAAGCAACAAAACATGGATCCAGTGGGCGTCGTCTATCTCTCTAACATTTCTAGGAGGGGAAATGCGACACTCAATATCCACCCAATCAGGGATGTTATAAAACTTCCTAAATTCAGAGATTGACCTATTTCCAATCTTCGCCATTGGAAAACCCTAGAGAAGCTACCAACTCAAAGAGAAACTATAAAGAAAGGGCAGAGGAAACTTACAAAATAGAAGATCGATTCAAGCGATGAAGAAGCACGAGCCCAAATAACTAGGAAGCGATGAGAATGGAGATTGAGAGAAGAAGGTACGAAGTTCTAGAGCTCATAAGAAATAGAAGAATGCTGGAAAGACTGAAGCGATGATAGAAAAGTTTCTATTCCAACAAGCCTTCAAATTCTGCTAATCATAGTGCACAAGATACGAAGCGGTTGCCGCCAAAATCAGCTTCACAGTTTCCGAAGAATTACAAAACAGCCATTATGGCTAATCATTTAAATTTATTAAGCCCATAAACATGGCCCAACAAACTTAGGGGCAATTGTGGGTACCCAGAATTAAGACCATGGGCCTGGACGAGTAGCCCAATTCTGGTGGCCCAAAATCTAGGCCCCTCATCTTTTATTTTGATCCGGTCTCTTCCCACGTTCCTATTAAGGGAAGTTATAGGAGGGATGGAAGATGTGGTGGAACCCATCACCTCCACTTACCTAAATATACATGTATATATTAAACCCTAGGTCCGGGGCAAAAGGACAAGTTGTATTCTCTGTAATCACTCTCCGGAATACAAAGAAATAGCATCGACTGCACCACCGTGGACGTAGGCAATTCTTTGTTGAACCACGTACATCCTTTGTTGTGTGATTGCCATTTTACATTCCTTTTTCCTACTTGGTAATTGCCTTTTTCTTATCTATTTGTGTTGCATAATAATTGTCATCACACCAACACACACTACCTCCCTCATCTCCTCACACATTATAGTAAAAACATGCATTTCGATGTGTATTTTGTGTTGATTAATTATGAATTTTGGTTAAATTAGGATTTTGGTTAGTTGTGCATTTTGGGTCTTCATTTCTAACTAATATATACATTTTTTTGTGTACATATTTTCTTTCGATCTTCAAATAGTAATCCCGTACAACAGTTATAATTATACATTTTGCATTCATAATTATACACATATCAACTACAAGTTGTGATAAATTGATTTTGATGATGATATAAAGCATGAATGTTGTTAGGACACATGACTCACTGTGCCTCACTATGTTCCTTCTTTCATTTATTATGTTCATTTCCCATCAACATTTATCCGCCATTATTCTTTTACAGATGTTAAACAGTTGATTCCACTTGAGGTCTTAATAATAGTTTAAGTTATCTACTACATAGGTGTGTTTACGCTCCGATGTTATCATTATTTGTTCTTATATATGATCCATTGCTAAAATAGTGATCTTAGCAATGTAATTTTGTATCTCATTTACTTATGACATTGCTAAAAAGGACCTTTTATTAGTGAGACTAGAGTGCTTATGGAATGTGTTTATTCAAAATCACGGTGCTCTTTAATGGCAATGTGTCGCTCTTGTCAAAGAGAGTTAAACTGAGCAATCTGCAAACTCCACTCACTCCTGAATTTCAAATGTGTAATTACTAATTTTTTTATATCTAACATGTATTTTATTTTTTACTTACTTTTTTGTGAAACTTTTTGGAAAATGAATTTATAGTAAGAGATATTTTTGTGTACTTGAGTGTTGTCCAACTTAATTAGATTTTATACACAGATCAATAAACGTTTTTTTAAAACTAAAATATTTTTTGTATAGATTTGTATATTGGTGTTTGCACACCATTTTACTATGGAATAGTGGTTAGTAGTTCCTATCTCCTTATTATCCCTATATTTTTAATTCTTTATATTTTAGATTTGCAATTAGTATCGTTTTGGCTATGACGCTTTATGTATGAACACTTATAAAATTATCTTTATGTTTTGTTTGATTATATTTGTCTCTAACACATCAATGCAATGTTTCAACCACATGCCTCATATGTCGTGCTAACAACACATGATTTTGACAACAAAAAAACAATTTATAAAACTTATTTTTATAAATTATGTACAACTTTTAATACAAATAATAGTTAAATTTTTATTTTATAAATTATGTACAACTTTTAATACAAAAAACATTTTTTTTTATTTACAAAAGAAGTTAGAAATATACAAATGTTTACCAAAAATATTTCAATGTGTAATATTGATATTAAAAATGGTAATTAAATATGCATACATTGGGGAACAATTTTTTTCCAGCTTTGCAATTACATACTTTGGAAATTTATGTCGTTTTGCTATTACGTACTTTGAAATTTTTTTATGCGCCTTCAACCACTAGTATACACTAGTAACGTACACACACACACACACACACACACACACACATATATATATATATATATCTATATAATAAGGAGTAGAATTTTGACACTATTCCATAAGTGGGATAAGCTAATTAGGGGTCCAGATTAATCCAACAATGCAATGATCCAATGGTTGAAATTAAAATACTCCTCTTACCATTTTTTCCCCTTAAAAATTTGGTTTCCCCCTCTTTTAATACCCTTCATTTCTTTTCCTTCTTTTACCCAAAATTCAAATACACGGATAAAATAGGAAATTAACCCATTGGAAACTTTTACACACTAGCCGAGTACACCAATCTCTCTCTCTCTCTATCAATCGTACAGCTTTTTCTCTCTCTCTCTACATTTGTTCTTTAGCAATCAGAAGGTAAATCTCTTTGCTCTCTCTCTCTCTCTCGAATGAATCTTGGCGAAAATCTAGGGTTCAAAGGTTTCAAATGGAAATCTAGTGTTCGAAGGTTTCAAATGGAACCCTATTTTCACATACACACGATTTCCCTTTGTTATACTCTTGCCATTTCTCTTTGTTTAGATACATACCCACATCCATTGTAGTTAGGGTTCATTTTAGGATTTTGTTCATTTTGATTTTGGTTAAGATCTATTTTGATTTTATTCATTTAGTTTTATATTTGTTTACATGTATGTTTATATTTACATGTATGCTTATGTGTTGGGATCTAATCATTTTTTTGGTGTTTTGTTGTTTATTTTTTCTTTTGCAGGTTACTGATTATGCTTGGAACAGCCTAAATAGCTATACTCCTTTTGTTCTCTTTATTATGTGTCTATTTATAGATTTTTTTCCCCTTTTTTTGTTCATTTTAGGTAATATTTTAAGTGCTAAAAAGCATGTTTTAGGTTTTGACAGTTCCAAAATTGGGGGAAAGGTTTATTTGACAATGGTTCAGCTAGAAATTAGTAGGAAGATGCTGAATGGTATTCTATCTTTTTGGAGTTTGAAATCATTACCATTTACCATTTTTAGTTCACCATATATGTCAATCACACACATTGATGTTTACTTGGAATGAATTTCATTGAAGTTTTCAAATTTGTTTCGTATTGATGTTGTAACTGTAAGCATTTCGTGAATTTTATTGAAGTTTTAATCTCTATTTGCTAAGCTCTATTATCTTAATGAATGTTTTATATGTTGTATGTGCTTGATACTGATATGAAATTCATCTTAATGATTGTTTTATATGTTGTATGTGTTTGCTAAGCTCTATTATCTTAACGAGTTATATGCATTTTCTACTCAATGAATGTTTTATATGCATTTTCGACTCAATGGATGCTATACTTTTACATTTTTTCCTGACTTCTCTTATTAGTATTTCTTTTGACAATGTGATTTTAGAAGTATATGTCAGTTGATTAATTTATTCTTGATGGTCAACCTCCTTGATTTTAGGGATTAAGTTTATTATTCTTGATGGTCAGCCTCCTTGGGATAGCTACATTTGGTTTCTATGTACAAGTTCATATGAATTAATTTAGTTTTTTAAGGATATTTTCATGTATACTATTTTTAAACTATCAATTATGTTAATGCCTTTAGATGCATCATTTATAGACCTTGAAATTTTGAAATTTTTCTTTATTGAATGCCAAGTGCTTGAAAAAATGCCAAGGTGAGCTCAGTCACTTCTCTTATTTCTATTGTATTCTTTTAATTTCCCATGTATAATGTGCTCATCCCTTTCCTATTTTTTCAATGATAATTCAGTCCGGATAATGTAATTCGTATGAAACGACAACGATTAGTATTGAATGTAGGGAAGTTGTTGCTTTTGATAATGTACCCATCCCTTTCCCAGTTTTTCTATGATAAGTCAGCCCTGCTAATGTAATGTGCTCATCCCGTTCTTAAGGGAATATTGCTTTTGACGGTATATAGTGCAAGTTGCTCCTAAAAGCTGTGTTTTTCTTCTACCTGATTACTGAATGTCTAAGAAAGATTATCTTACACATTTAGTGGATGCTTTATCTTTGTCGGAAGCACTATTATGCAATATGCCTCATTTTACAGTTCACATTTCGACCATTGTAATAGTTTTTTAATTGTTAGTTTTATGTTTTTCTTGGCACCAATTCAAACACTCGACTTCGTCTACTTCTCTTTTCACACTCCCTTTCGGCAAAACTTGATCTGTTGTTGAACCAATAGGTGAGTACTGCCATTCGTGGCCATAAATCATAGTATCTTTTTGCAAAACTTGATCTGTTGTGGAACCAATAGGTGATGTGAATCACCATTGTAGTATCTTTTTGTATCTTATGAGACTCAGGGTAAGTTCCATCAATAATTTATTAAGTAGGATCAATAGTATCCAACTCATGTTTTCATCATTATTATCATCAATGATTCGGTGAATGCTCACAAGAATGGTTAGCTATGAAACTTCTGCTCACACGTGGAATATTCAAGACCAAGTCTTTTGTTGATCAATTGGCTTCTTTAGGCCATGTTCTCATGAAAAAAGATCACATTGTAGTTTCCAGTGTGATTTGTGATTTTTCTTTTGAGTGTAGAGCCACACTTCAATCTGTGATTACTTAGTTGTGACATATAAGTTATACGCCCAGATCAAGTTCTTGGTACTCTTATTTCGCTATTTTTTCATGGTGTAATGGAAGGCCTTAGTTCTTGATAAGAGAGAACTTTATATGCGTGTTTTGAAGAACTCTTATGTTCTGTAAATCAGTGTAGTCTTTAGTTTTAAACTTTTTGTTATCGCAAGTGTTGTTTATGGATTTGTTTATTTGGTTGACTATTATGTTCTTCTAATATCTATCATCAGTTAAGACTAGAGCATTGGCAACTTATTTACTCTCGAGCATTGCCAACTTATTTACTCTCGAGCATTGTCAACTTATGTACTTCTAATCTCTGTCATCAGTTAATCCAGACTTCAATTTTTTGTTACTTAGTTGTGACGTACAAGTTATACACTTGCATCAATAATGAAGGTATACATACTTATCATTATGTGTCTTAGCACAAAATCAATAATGAAGGTATACATACTTATATTTGTTGCGTGTATTTTATTATGTCTATATGAAGTTTCTATGATTTGTTACTTAGTTATGACGTAGAAGTTATACGCTTTCATAAATTTTTTGGTACTCTTATGTGTCTTCGCACAAAATCAATAATAAAGGTATATATACTTCTATCTGTTGACATAAACTACTCATGTGCATGGATATTAGCAATATGTAGTTGTGTGGGTTGAGTTTTTTGGTCCTTTTCTTTTCTGTGATGCACTGTGATTTGTATACAACACTCTTATGTTTTCATGGTGTTCTTACAGGTGGTAATTCTCCCAGTTTGGAAGAAGCCTGGCAAGAAGGAGGGAGTTCTCAATGCTGCAGTATCTGTGAATCAAATTCTTCAAAGCACCCTCACGAGAATAGGGGTGAATGTAATACCCGCAACTGAGGAAGTCAATATTTTTAAGGATAAATTCAGTTCGTAAACCCAAAAGTTCAAGCTTCAATTGCTTCCAACACTTGGGGTTGTTAGTGTTTCTCCTTAGATAAATAACTTGCAAGGTATTCTTCCTGGAATTATTAAAACCAATTGAGCAAATTGGCAGAGGGATTCCAGAAGCAGCAGGCACCTAGAGGTACAACTGCTACTGAAATAACAACACAGCAAGATGTTTATGACATTAGCGATTCTCTGTAGGGAGATAAATCTAATAAAACCGATCGGTCAGGTCCATATTTTCTAGGCCTTCCTCTTTTTTTTTTCCTGAATAGGCTCACCAGCTAGAGCACCTACATTAGCCCTATGAAGTGGAATTACAGGTGAAAGTTCCACCATCAATGGTGACCAATTGAATTCCCTTCAAAGTTTGATTGGAATTGTAACCCTAACTCAGACTCATCAAACTCTCTCAGCATATAATAGGAATTTTATCCAGATAATTACATATATTTCCCTCGGATTCGTATATTTACTTGGAACTTCACTTGACTTAAATCACTCTAAATATATTCTCACCCAAATCTCCAATTCTATCATCCAAAATCATCAAACAAAACCTAAATTCCTTCACTATGATCATAATCCTTAGCAGTAAACTATTCTTTAAGGCCATATGGAAAAGGGTTTTCTAAAACACACTTTATTTATTGATTTCAATAGTAACACAATGTATCTCTCAAACATGATAATTCTATCCTTGAAAAATTAGATATATAGAAATTTTAGAAGCTGTCGAATTGAGGGAAAAACTCAACACATCTCTGGAAGATGATTATCCTTGACTTCCCAAGACTCGGGTCCTTTTGAGCCACAACGAGATTATGCTGAGTCACAACAACAACATAGGCCACATAAAAATATTTTCTCAACATAAAGAATTGTATAGTAATTATCGTTCATCTCTAACTTTATTTCCTAAAGGCCCAAATTTCCCCACCTTCCTTAAGTCACTTAACATTACTTATTCCAGAACTCTGCAGGCAGATTCAGAGGAATTTTAACTACTCAACTGAAACAATAGGTCGTCATGTGTTAATGACCAACACAACCGACACAGTAGCAGATCCAATAGATATTCTTTCCAAACACATAGCATATCTAACCATTGGAATTTTTTATGTTAATACAACATATCAGACCATCACATCCAACACAGTAGCTGATCCCATGTATGTTAATTTATATTCGCTGACTTTTATGTTTAGAAAATAGTTATGCAACCTTCACTCATGCATTTATTAGTTTCACATCCATTTTTTAAATATCGTCCATTAATCCCCTTGAAATGTTGTCACCATTACAGACCGATGAAGATACGGATTATGCGGTATTGCTTTCTCACCTCTTTATTGACTTTAAGCTACATTAACTGCTGTTTAATATTAACATTTTTTTTGGTAATTTCATCACAGATTTGCAATAGTATACACATGAAAGAAACACATTTTAAAATTATGAGATTAGGACAAAGGTTAACATTGGACTTTAATGGCCGTGACCTTTATAGTTTAAAATTACGTGGACGTCCATGACCTTCATTTTGTTCAAACTCTTCTCGAATAGAAGTTTGATAAACCTAAGGTGATTCCTTTCATCCTCTATCATTCATACCAAGTGATTTCAATAAAATTCTGTACATTTAAACACCAAGGAAAAATGGTGGTTACATATTATATGTTCTCCCACAAGATCTCTCGACGTTCCACTCGCAAAAATACGACTGGTAGATCATATCTCACTTTATCTTGCCCAAACAAAATTTTCAGTTTGAATTAAGTTTTTTCCCATTTCTAAATCTTTGTTTTTCTGAAGATCTAATTTTGTATTTACATTTTGTTTTGCAGCTCAACTATATCAAGATAAAATATACTCTTCCTTCTTTTAATTTATTTTCTCTGTATTCTACGATGTCTTTTATTCATGGTCTTAAAATTATTTATGTCCATTTTGTAGGTTTGGAGTTAGACATCACGGCACTGGAATCCATTTTCTGCAAATCTAAAGTTGGATTGTTTTTTGTTTTATCATTATATCTAGCTATGGATTTATAATCTATTGAGTATGATAATCTATCTGCTTGGATGATTTGGAGAGCTAAAAACATGTTGCAAATCTATCTGCTTGGTATGCTATTTTGACTTTTTTTTTAGTTATTTGCAGTTAGGTCTCTGATTTCAAAGACCCAGACTGTAGTAAGAAATCTAATTACAAGCGATTCAAACCCCCCAAACCCCAACTATTTTCATATAATGATTTTGTACTTTTTTAGATCTTAAGATTGTTACTGCATCGAGATGTAGATGCTCAATTTGAAGGACTTATATCCTAGGGATTTTTGAATAATATAACGGATGTTGTTGTTCAAGTATATGGCTCAAAAGAACGAGCAATATAATATTTATATAGTCAGAAGTTTTACGTAAATGCTGTCAAGGCTGAAAGTAACGCCATTTAAAATACTTTGACCCCACGGCGGAGCATAAAATGTCATGAAGTGAGTTATCTTTCTGGTACGTCCTGTTTTTGTCCCACACCATCCACCCAAAGTACCTATACGCCCATGGTCGTTACAAATGGAATGCAACACAGTCATGACTAGAAGTTCCCCAAACATATAAGTGAAATATAGGCTCCAAATATTCAACATCTGTTTTTTATCTAACCACTGTACAATGAAGAGTAAAGGCAATTGTCGTAGTCCAGGGAAAATAAGCCACAAAATAAATGGGTGTTGTAGCCTTGAGCATAACAAAAAAGTCCTTTTTATGGATCCCCAATTATGCTCAAGGAACTGCAAAGCATGTCAGATAGGTCGAGGTAGAAAACGAGTTTGAAAGAGAATTTTCGAAGCCTTTTAAAAAGAAGATAACAAATGACAATAAAAGTTGAGCCTAAAAATGAGAGTGGGTGATCTTCTATTAACTGTCGTTAATATCTTTTTTTTGTTGTTACTACTCAATTGAATGGTTACACTTTTTTTACTTTTTCTTTTTTGTTGTTACTGCTCAGACTGAATCAAGAAAGTCTAAGGGCCAACGAGAACTTAGCCTTGGGGGACGGTCTTTAAAAAGGCTAACAAGGTTCAAACCTGAGATGATAACTGACTTTGGGTCAAGTGAAGGAGCTCATCGGGCTAAAGTTATGAAGGAAAGGGGTAATATTGAAGCCAATCGGTGTGTGAATTTGGCCGTAGTTGCTTTAGCTGATGGAGAACCCAAATAGCTTCAGGATGAGCCAGAAAGAGAGATTGTACCACATGCTTCTGTGAGAGAAAATTTACATCATCCATAAATGTGTCAAATGAAGTCGAAAAGACTCCGGAGGACGAGGTTCTAGAAGAAGAAGAAAAAATTACACATAGCATGTACTTATGCTTCCTGAGATTCTTGGTTGCATAAAACAGGAAGAAAAGAAGGTTGTTTTTTTCATCTCTTATTATATTTTTGTTTGATCATTTTTTAATCAATTTCTTACATTCAGGGCTTGATCTTCCTGTTCATTTGGTTTTGAACACATCTGGGAATTTGACTCTATATTTTGGTGTATGTTTATTGCCACATGCAAGAGAAGGTAAGTGGTTTATACAAAAATAAAATATGAGACAGTAGAAAGTAGAAAGTAGAAATTAGCAAACATAATCCATTTTCGAGAAATTTGGATGAGCTTTGAGTGGAGTTGATTTCCATCTTTATCGTTATAAGATATAAAAATTGTGTTGGTATCGGCCGTTAAGGAATGTACATCAATCGCACGCTACAAGACATATCTGGAATGAAACTCCTCATTCTTTATTCCCAAATGATACTTTTACTTTAATCATCCAATTACAAAATACTAATTCTGCCTTATTTCTTGCTACTTAACACTTCATTACAAAATACTAATTCTGCCTCTCATTGTAGATTGCTGAAGGGACAACTTAGAATTTTCATATAACTGTTGTAAAGATGAGGACGATATGTTTATAAGCAGGGGTTTATGTGGAAACCAGAGGAGGAAAGATGTTCAGCGAAATTATGTATTTAGTACCCTAAGGATTTGAACTGCTGCGAACTCGGGTAACCAGCCCTTGGTAAAGTGTGATACTTCAAATCCTACAATGATGATACTAGAATATGAAGAATGTATGATAACTTGGAGAGGCTTTAAGCCGGACTTTGACTAAATCATAATAGTGATTAAAATTCTTAGGGTTTTTTAAATTGCCTCATGTATTGAGATGAATTTTATATGAATTGACATTAATTTTCCATTAATGGAATTTGACCCTTTAATTTTTATTGGGTTAGGTCATTATCTGGATGTGTATTAGTGTTGTTGCCGACTATTTATATTGCTTTACTATTTTTTATTTCTTAAATAGGGAGGTGGATAGTCCTATAAGAAAATGAAATTTTGCCCAATCTTTTAAAAATGCTTACACATTTGTGTTATAAAAAATAACCTCGGACTTAAAAGTATTTGATGGTATGATTATATTTGTGCGAGATCCATGACACTTAGTATTGTTTTCGTGGATTATTTTTTTATTCATTAAACATAGCGGATTGTCCTATAAACAAAGGGTATTTTGCCCAAATTTTTTAATTTGTTTAAAAATACTTATTTAATATAATAGTATATTATTATATGAAGAAATGAAATAAGCATTGTTTACAATTAAATCGAGGTGGATCGTTATCTAAACAAAGTAAATTTCACTAAAAAAAATTTAAATTTTTTTACACTTTTGTGTTATAAGATCAAATTTATGACTTGATTATACAAGATTCCATACATCGGGGAACGAAATTTTTTCCGTTTTGCAATTATGTATTGTGAAAATTTTCGCCGTGCCTTCAGGCACGGGCATTCCGCTAGTATATATATATATATATATATATATATATATACTTTTCTCAAGAAAGGAAAGTAACGTTCTTTTTAAACCAATGGTGACTATAAGTATACAAAATGCCACCTTATTAAAATTTAACAAGTCATATATTTTAAATAGTGATTCGGAAAAATACATGGAATGTACTATTGAAATCGCGTTGTCTAATATATAAACATTTTTAATTTGACAATATTTTTTACAACATCAAATTTGGGTCGTTGTGTCAATTAAGCGACCCAAATAACCATACAAATATTATTTTAGGATATTTTCCTAAAGAAATTATCAGACATGTTATAATAACTAAGAAAAGATCATAAATCGGATCGTACATGAGTTATATATGAATAGAAGTCCTCTACCTAAATACATACGTCAGTCTAAATTTAGTACAAACCAAAGTTGCGTATAGATGTTTATTTTAGATCATTCATAAATACCCTCATTCTAAAATCATTGTTGGAAATGCCAAAGCAACACATAACCAGACAAACTAAGGAGACTCTACTCAAAGGTAGGTCTTTTACCTATTTAACAACATATTGATATAATTTCATGATAACCCTTTTGATTCTAAGTATGTGTAGATATAACCATACTCATATGTTACTATATCATCAATTATTTTAATTACAATCATTCAGATCAACTTAAACCTTTCTTACCTAATAATTGATATTATGGAAATTCTTTGTAATGATTGATTTAATTTACCTTAAACCTCTGTGCATTATTATTTATTACAAAAGCATGAGTAATAACTAGGGAGTAGATTGCATGTTATCCCATGGAATTTTCTACTTGACCTATGGTCTTAGCTTATTGAGAGCCAGAATTTTTAGTCAGATACATATGAGTGCCACTTTAATTATGTGCCTAGCTAGTTATTTTTCACCAATGTTTTGGATTGCATATTATTGGGTGATACTGATCGCTTACTTCTTTATATACCCTTTATGATATAGTAAGTATCGAATTATCAGCTCTTAACTCCTTAAGTTTCTTTATGTGACCCTTAACATTGTTACAAGAAACCTTTGCTTACGCTTCAGTTGAAAAACAGTTAAATCCATACATAGTCGAATCACTCTCTCTATATATACTTAATATAGAATGTGTAAAAACCTATTAAGCAACTTTGCTCATTCGTTTCTTTTAGTTATTTTACTCAAGTGCCTTTAGGAAGTTATGAACACTACATGAGTCATAAAAAGTAGGAGATATTCATAGAAACTAGTAGAAGAATAAGCCTTTTGATGCATGGTGTAAGGCATTTTAGCTTTTATAAATTCTTAGTTAGGTTAGTATGCATGGATCAATAATGGTTTAGCATTATTTTAAAATAAAACTCACCTCTGACAAATTAAGGTGTGACACTAGATGAGTTCGACATTATGTACATCACATAAAAAGATATGAAGGGATGGAAATCTCCGACTACCTTGCCAATTATCCTATGGAAGGAACGAATGAGTGTGTCTATGAATTCCCAAATGCAAACATTCTATGCACCTCTCAGGAGGATTTTAGATGGAAAATGTTATTCGATTAAGTATGACATTAGGATACTCATGATCGACCGTGATAACTCCCATACACCCATTGCTAGTTAGTTAAACTTCCTTTCCACCAACAACATGATAGATCATATGGCATGCACCGTAGGACTTAATAACTCCCTCGAGAAAGGCATCAAGAACCTAGATATCTATGAGGAATCTGCTCTCGTTGTCAAACAAATTTTCAAAAATGAGAACCTCCTACCCTTCCATGCCCACCTAGAAGAGCTACCCTCTAAGTTCAAAGATATAACCTTCCATTACCTTCCTCGAGCGAAGAATAGTATTATCGATCCGTAGGAATATTTCCCTCCTTAGTCGATATTTCCGGGAGAATAACAATGGTCCCTTTCCTGGTTTAAAATAAACTTGTTCCCACACACTATTACCATATCGAGATCATCATCGAAGAAGATCCTGATATGACTGAGTCATGGTACTATGATATTTGGTGGTTCCTGAAACACGGCAGGTATACCCAAGATACAAATAAGAAAGACTGTATGAACCTTCATAAAGTGGCTACCCAATATATTATATGCGACATAGCACTTTTCAAAAGAAACTTTGATGGAACCCATCTGCATTGCATTATAAGGGCTGATATTGAAGGAATGATGTAAAAGATCGATAGTGGAGAATGTGTCCGTCACAGGACAAGTCACATACTTAACTAGAAGATCATCCGTCAAGGATATTATTTAACTAACATGGTTCGAGGCTGCGCTCCCTATGTTTGAAGATGCCTCAAATGCCAATAGTTTTCCAACCTCCAACACTTGCTTCCTCGAGAGTTATACAACATGACTTCTCCCCCACCCTTCTATATCTAGGCCATAAATATCATAGGGAAGATGACTCCCAATGCTTCCAAGTGACACGAGTTCCTCCTGGCCGCCATTGACTATATCAAGGAATGGGTTCAAGCTGAGACATATGTGGTACTAAATGCAAAGAAAGTGGCTAAGTTCATGAAAAATAATATCATCTGTCGTTACAGAGTTCCCCATGAGTTCGCGCCAGACAATGGACTCCACTTTAAGGCGAGGTTACAGAGTTAGTTGATGACTATGTAATTCAAAGACATAAGTCTTCTCCTTATCGATAATAAATAAATGGCTCTTTCGAAGCTACCAATAAGGACCTTAAAACCATCATCAACAGAAGGCCAAAAGTTGTAGAGACTAGGTCTACCCGATTATGCATTCCATCTAGGGATACTGCACTTCCATCATAACACCCATTGGGGCTACCCCTTACTCTTTGTATACGGCATGGAGGCGATTCTCCCCATGAAACTAGAAATACCTTATCGGTGTGTCATGCTCAAAAGTAAAGTCAATGAAGAAGACTGGTATCAAAAACTCTATGACGAACTCTCACTCTTAGATGAAAAGAGACTTAAGGATCTATACCCCATACGGGGGTACCATCACTAGATATAACGATCATTCAAGAGGAAAGACAAGGACCACGGTGTCCAAAAAGGAGACCTTGTGTAATACCCCGTATTTTTATGGCTTTTAATTATGAGATTAATTAAAAAATTACTTTTAATTGTAGGACTAATTAAATTAATTTGAGATAATTAATTGGAAATTAACCCGAATCTAAATACTAGCGAGACGAGAGTTGGTATTTGATTATGATAATAATGTTGAATATTACTGAGTGAATATGGTAATATATTATTATTGAATTTATTAATATTGTCGCGAGTTATAAATACGATAATTCGGTAATTAAGTTAGGACGCGTGTGTGAGTCGCGTCAGGAATCAATTTGAATGAATTTAAAAGTAAATTATATTTGTGTCATCTGTATGGTCATTTTGAGTGCGCCAACGTGTCCGGAAGGGTCAAAATAGTCAGAAAACACTAGTCGGGGGTTTAGTTTGGGTCCTGGGACATTTTTAGGCCTAACCGGCAACCTAGGAGGGTATTTTAGTCATTTTAAATTTTAATGAATAGTGACCTACGAAAATTAGGCATTGTTTATCATCCAACCTTAGGGACATTATCTGTCAAAACCAAATAGTGGGCAATGTGAGAAGGGAGGAGAAGTTCCCAGGGTTTCCAAGGCCATAACCACCACACACCTCCACTATCACCGAAATTGTGATCGGAAAAATAAAGATAACCAAACCTTTATCGTCTTCAAAGGATAAAAATCTTCATACCCAAGAAAGTTATTTAACTTGTTATGATTCAACAAATATATATTATCCATGTAGTTTAGAATTGGAGACCAGAATTGGAAAATTGAGAATTTTATAAATTGGGAGAATTAAACATTGAATATGGGTAGGTTTTGCATGTAGATGAACTTCTGGTATGTAAGGACAACGAAATCATAATCCATGTGTACTAATTCACGAATTAATGTTGAGAAATTTGATGTTCTTGGAGAAATTTTGAAGAACTAGGTTTAGGGAAATATTTATGACTTTTGATCCAAGAAACTCTTAATTCATGGTGGTTTAATGATTCTAAAATGTTAGGGATTGTGGAAACATGTTGGTATAATGAGTAGTGTACTTGGTTGGGAGTTTAGGATGTTGTAATGGAGTATTTGGGGTGTAAATTTGGAGAACCCGTAACTATTTAAAAAAAATTATGGGCAAACACTTGTTTCGATCAATCGACCCTTTCCCTTCGATCGATCGACCCCTCCGAATTTTTGAAAGTTTGTCCCATTAAGGTTTAATATAAATTCCAAGCCTATAATTATTCTAAGTCTGATTAATATAGTATTATGGGACATAGTTAAGTTCAGTAGGGACTTAGTTGATGCCTGTAAAAAAATGGTTTACCTTATGGAATTTAATGTTCTTACTTACGGGAGTCTACCGAGTGAAGTACAGTTAGAAATCGTTTGATTTGTGACTATAATGGGAATGAATGATGTTATAAGGATAGGAACAGTAATGGAGGGACTTTAAGTTACTAAGATAACCTTAGAAACTAGTAGGAGACCTAGTAATCTTTTGGGATAAGTTTAGATACTCAAAATGATACGACGAAAGAGTTATTAAGCTATATATATATTACATATAATGTTCTGGATAAACTTGCTACGTATGAGACTTATAAGATGGAACGTGTGAATACCTATATTGATATATTATTACTTGGGTTGTGTGAATGCCTAGTGTATGGATTTCTTATGTTAATGAGATACCTACCATATTTGCTATCACATGAGGTTCACTTTCGAAAAAGGACTGTCTAATCTTTGTGTGCCTACGGGGGGGGGGGGGGGGGGGGGGGATTTAGATTGGTACCTTAAGGACATAGGACTATGAATGACTTATTTGTGAGTTGATAAGTCAGCTGACCATGGGAACGTAGGTATGTGCGTGACCCATGGGTATGTGAACTATGTTCACCACCAATATGTGTGATTTGTATTAAGACGGTTCCTAAGTGATTCGGAATGTGTGATCCTTACGTACGTGATGTACATGGATTTGAAAGTAGAGTATGCATGCACCGAAGCTTATCCTAGGGGTGCCATAGATGTATATATGTATTGAGAGTGATTTATATATATACTTGTGACTGGTTCACTAGTTCTTAGTAGATAGGTATAACTAAGATATTTGAATGGGCTACGAATATGAGAATTTAAATAACACTTGTGATAAGTAATTTAATGAATGTTAATATGAGATATAAATATAACTTGTTTGTGTAATACGACTAGACACCATATATTAGAATGTGATAGCAGGGGTTAGTACAGACTAGTTAGATAGTGGCATAACTAGGATGGGTTAAGGGTATATGTTAAGCGTGAACGTTATTTGAGAGGTGAGAAACTCATGTGAGAGTACACAACTAATATGTATATAATATTTACTGTTTAATCAAATTAAACACTTGCTATATTTTTAAAATGTTTTCAGCTCGGGCTCTGACCCGTTTTCTTCGAAATCTATTTTTTTGTAAAAACCTTTTAGGTGCCCAGCCACAGGGATGTCGTGCATAGGAGTTTCCATTACATTGACGCGTTGTAGCTGCTTTGGAAGTTACAGGATATTGGTATTAGATGCCTCCACATTCTGCACTCGATTATATTGAGGGTTACTTATCTGTTAGGGCACATCTCCCATTTCCATTTAGTGATAGCATTGTCAGACTTTTAGTTTTATTTCAGATGTTGGTTTATTTATTCAGACTCTTATATCGGGATTTTATTTTACTCTAGTATTATTATTGGAGTGTTTACTCCAAACTCAGCTTATTTCATTTCATTGGTTATTCATATGTGTTTGTTTATGCGATTGTTGGGTGATTATTTAATTACTTAATTAATTGTTAACTTAATTAGTAAAATTTGACATATCTCTTTTTAAATATTAGGTGGCTAGTAATCAATTAAATTCTTTCGACAGTGATGCTAAGACTGAACCAAGTTGATATTTTGTATTAATTTCATAAAGTAGTAGCTACCCGATATTTAATTAGTCGGGGTGTCACATGTGGTATCGAATCATCAGTTTCTAGTGTCCTTTAGGATCTGTGCGGCTTATTATGCTTCCAGCGTAGCTTTACTTGATATAGATCCCTATGTTTAGGATTGTTGATTTCTTCGGTGATATTTCATTATCCTGCTATAATGTATATGATAGTGAATCTTATTTGCATTCGGGTGTGTTTGTGTGTCGAACAATGCAGTATGCCTTGCGAGGACAGTTGGGCGAACAACAGGAGGCAAAGCTCAGTTTAGGTTATTGGGTATATTCAATAATGATGACCGTAGTTGAGGTCACCCCTATTACGGCACGGAAGGCCAGGACGGTAAAGACGGATAAGGCATAACATATGACTTCCAGGCACCACGGTAGTAGAAAGTGGCGACAAATTAGACTCACCCAGCTAGGTTTGATTGGGAGATAGTCAGATGAAACATTGAAGAGAACCAGCCGTGGAAATTCTAGAACTGCGGAGATGGCGTGTGTTAGCCAACAAAGATAAAATATTCAAAGGCTTGGGCATGTGTCGGAGTATGACTAACCGAAAGTGAAATTTGGGGGTAACAATTTTTCTTGGCTTATCGGAGCAAAGTATTAAAGGTAAGAGTCAACCACCACATTTATAAATGGGATGTTGTGTCACTAGAGGGATCTTAGGTATAGTCTAACCGCAATTTCCTTCATCAGATTTTCAGGATAAGGTGCGAACATTGTTCTGAACTCTTACAAGAGGGCTAGACAGAGGTCCCTTGTGAAAGGGAATTTAATTAATTAGCAAACCTTGCACCGGATAAAGTAGGTACAATTTTTCTAGCACATACGGAAAATTCTTCTTGGACGATCAATGCAGATGACAACAGTGTTGTGTTTATCGATGTGGATGTTAATGCTTCCTTGTGCGGGAGCTATAAGAATCGAAGAATTTTTTCAGAGAGTAATACTGGGTGAAATGGTGTTAGTAAAGCATAACAAGGGGAGACCCATCAGGGGACCCATCTAGATGATTTAGATAGATAAATTTTTTATCGAGCGATGATGAATTTAGTAAGGGCTGTTGAAGCCAGTAGCATGTTCCTTAGGGCCATCAAAGCTAAGGGAACAATGGAGTTAGCCATCATAGTCAAGACTACCAAAGTCCGAGAGAAGGACAACCCTAACATGGTCAGTATGACCGGAGATAAGTGGAGTATGTGTAGAGGTATTTTGTGGGGAGTGAAACCCCATATGTTAAAAATTTTCCGAAGCGAGTAAAGGGATAAGGGTATTGTTCCTAACAAGGGCAATAGTTATTGTAATTTTCGATTTAGTACGGACAGGTGTGTTAAGTCCAGGAACCATTTGAGCAGTCAGGGTTATTAGCAAGGAAGAAGTATGAGTTTTATCCTCAGAGGATGAGGCGTATTTTAATGACACGAATGAGTTACTACATTTTTATTATTGCTAGATTCGCATATGATACGAGTTTAGTGCGTATATCGATGACGTTATTACTATGTGAATATTTTTCCATAGTATAGAGGGGTTACCTTTATTGTTATCCGTGGAGGATGAATGGGTGTATAGATATTAGTATATACCTTATTGAAATTTCTCATTTTAGTGATGTGTTATACGAGTATGATATTATCCTAATTATGGTTTTATATTGATGCTTAGGCCGATAGTGGGCGAATATCGCAAGTCTATCGGGGTTACTACCTTAAGGTAGAATGTTTTGTTCTGACGAGACCTCACATGCGAGAGGGCTGGACTCGCGTTTATATGTTTATATATATGTATATATATATTATGGAGACTTCAAAAGGTATAATGGTCTCGGATATTTGATCCCGGTATGTGTAGGGACTTTATTAATATGATTCAGAGTGTATTTGGTTTAGTGTTCAGCGAAAAGATTTAGTTGGTTATTGTATTTCATGCTCAGGACATGGTAATATGAAGAGCACATTGCTATATCACCCTTTAGAGACGTGGAAGTTAATACTCATAGTTGTATGTCTGGGGATAGGATTCTGAGAGCCCTGATTATATTTGCATGATATTTATGGAATGTGATTACCACCAATGTTAAGTGATAGTGTCTTTCGAAAGAAGTTCCTTGTTAAAGTGTAATTACGGAAGGAGATGTAACTTTCTTGTCAAGAGACGTGTATATGGGGGTAGATGTTATGGACTGAGGGACTAATGGATTCCGATGACCGATAATGCTAGGTAGTAGTGTATTGGGGGGTTCCTTATTTGGATTTCTCTTTGCGAGACATCCCACGCATGAAACTTAATGTAAGGTTGGTAAAAGGGAGATGTTTTTCAATTCATCCATGAGTTCGGTACCTCTTTTGTTATGGAAGTATGTGGTTATAACTGAAAGTTAAAAGGTAAGTTACGATATAAGGCCAGTAGAGCCATTTGGGAGGTGAGGAAGTACTGAAAATTTTGTTTTATTCTAGCAAGTTGAAGGATGGTCTGATGTTTAGGAGGATTTAGAATTTCAAATACAAGGGTAATTGAGAACGCCCAAGTGGTATAGCCACGTTGCAAATGCAGGGGCAGTAAAGAGTTTGGAGTACGTACGAAGCGTATATGATGTTTAAACCTGTATTAATAGTTTATAGGGGGTGCAAAAACCTGGTTTGATGATGTAAGAATCGCCGAAAGAAGAGACATTGAGATGGGTGAAATTTATGCTTGCGAGACCAATATTACAAAATGGTAGTGGTAGAGTGGATGAAGCATCGTGAGAAGAGGAAAACAATCTATATATACATATGCAATCAGAGCAACATGTTCGAACTTGTATGAAAGGCAGTGGAAGCCATTTAAAAAGGGGGGTATCCCTCGAGTAGAGAAATATTTAACTATTATGGACAATCTGGAGCAGAGTTCTACCCAGTCGAATGTTGAGAGTGAATTTCACGTAAATAGAATGATGATGTCAATAAGGTATAAAGATTCTGGAAGTGCACATTGTGGTGAAAAATGCACGGGTCGTAACTTTTGGGTATACGCCGAGGGAAGAAGAGGATTATTAAATACCACTGAATGGGAGAAATTATTAGTGAAAGTCGGTGTTGAGCAGGATACTGTAAATAGTCTCCACGTGCACCGCTCATAGATAGAAAATAGTTGGAGTAAGAAGATCAGCCAGAAATTTTGTTTCCAGCGGACGATTCCAGTGATGGTAGAGTCAAATGGTAAATTTCTTTGATGGGTTTCCAACCTAAGGTAAGTTACGATTTCCTTCGAATGTGTGGAATAGGTGGTCCTACCCAGTATTATTCTGAAGTAGGATGAGATCCCCGAAATCCACCTTCAACATGGTGTATCAGGAAGTAGTGGGGATAATAACTCATTTTGAGAAGGGTGTCTCACCTATAGCCTGAGAAGTAGGCGCAAGGTGATTGACAACTGGTGGAGCTGTATGGAAGAAATTTTGTACTCATTGTGATCATGTCATTTCCACAGCGCGTATAGCTAGTAAGTGTAGTACAATATGTAATAGGGAGAGGATATTACCTAATGGTATAGTTGTGTGAAACCACCCGTACCTATTTATAGTTGACAAGGTTCTTACTGAGGCTTTGTGTGGATAAACCTTACTATTCTTCCTCTGGATGTTTAGGGGTGATCGGATTATCAGAGTTTTGGATCAGTCAGAAGTTAGAGTCTGATGACTATATTGGGATAACCACCAACCGTCTTAGGTGGCTTTTTCATTTGGAAAAGTCACACCATCGGGAGAAGAAATTCGAAGAATTAACAAGAGTAGTCATATGTCCTATGGTTTATGCCAGGATGGGATTTTTGCATTTAGATAAACCTGGGAGTTTATACGAGGTGAGGTGTGAACTCCATATAATATTGAGATAATTCAGCCAATGATTGTAATACCTCGTAATTTTAATGACTTTTAAAATGGGTTATATTTTAAATTAAAATGGATTTTATTATAAATTAATTCATTTGGGTTTTATCTGAATTGTGGATATTAAAATTAATGATTCGGTATATTACATAAATATATTTAGGTAATATATGAATATGATGTTATTGATATGGTTGTGTGATATAAATTCAGTAATTTGATAGTCGGATGCGATATGGGACGTGTCGGGACTAATTTGTTAATTTAAAAAAGGAACCTATTTTTATATCGACCTTATAGTCATTTCGAGTGCGTCATTGCATCCATAAGGGTTGAAATCGTTAGAAAAGTATATTTGGATGTTGGTTTTGGGTCTCGGGTCATTTGGAAATGAAAAGACAACCCAAAAGGGCAATTTGGTCATTTTTACAAGGGGGATGAATAGTGATTTTGGATTTTGTCTTATTATAAATATTTGGAGATTAGATGTACGTGGGTTCATTCATCTCTTCTACACAATATTGAGAAGACACCTTGTGAGAGAGAGTGAAAGGTTACTTGGGAGAAGAGAAGCTTACATGGAAAGGAGGAGAACCAAAGGACCAAAGGTCACCACCACCAGCCACCACCGGAAGTGACCGGAGAAGGGGATAACTACCTGTGATTTAAAACCCCAAAGGATCAGACCTTCATTAGAGGCAAGTGTTTGATGATTGCAATTTAAGTTTGCATATTGTCCATGTTAGGATAGTTATAAAAATGAGATTTTACATGTTTGGTAGATGAAAAGATAGAGTTGTTAATCGATTTCTGAAAACTAAAAATATATAGGAATCAAACTCATGTTGTAGGTAGATAGTAATCCATGAAATAATCATCACTTTGTTGAAGAAATTCTGAGAATCAATGGTGTGTTCTTGAAGATATCATGTATATAATTTTTTGGAAAAAGAGGACAAATATATGCTTTTAATTCAAACTCTTGATGATTCCAGGGTGTTTAGAGCATTAGAAATCATTCACATATGTTGTTATATCATGTAGTAAGGTTTATAAAGAATTTGGGTAGTTAATATGAAGTTTTGAATGATCTAAAGTGATGCAACCCGTAGTAGAAGGAAATGCAGAAAACTGGTCTGTTATCTGGGCGATCGAATAATCGACCCCCTGCCTTCGATCGATCGACCTCCCCAGAATTGTTGAAGTTGTTTCTTTTTAATGCTTGTTCGTATCCCAAACCTTTTGTAGATCTTTGGTTATTATTAAATGGATATTATGGTACTTAGGAAAGATCAGTAAGCCCTAGATAAGATTCAAATTAATTTGATTGGGATTTAATTGATTAGAATTATGATAATTAAATTGAAAGAAATTTCGGTTGCTAGATTCATGTGTTGGATTCTAATTTTTTTGTATGAGGATTAAGGGTAGGTCCAATAGGGGAGATTGAATATAACATGTGGGTAGCCTTAAGTTTACAAGAGGGGTTAATCCTATGTGTTAGAGGATGTATTTATGAGAGGTTAGAAACAATCGATTATAACCCTAATCAAAGGGGGGTTTAATTCATAGTAATTCGGGAGATAAGATGATATGGACCAGTAGGATATTTTTGATTTCTTACTGAATAAATATATTTGAGGAAAAACCTATTTAAACCTTGAGTAGTGAGTGAGACTCCGGAATAATTAAATTAAAGAAGTGAATACATAGGATTTAAAGGGATATAATGCTACATATGAGAATTATCTTAAGGTAGTGTGATTACCTTGTTAATACTGTATTTATAGGTAGATGATTATAACTAGTTGATTGATTGTTGATTTATGTGTATGACATACCTAGCTTACTTGCTATCGGTGGGAGGTTTGCGCGTGAGGGAAGTCATATCCTGATGAATCCATGGGATTTTTTATTTGTCGCTCGAGAACATAGGTCTATGAAAGACTTATCGGGGAGATGATAAGTCTGCTGACTATGGGAACGTAGGTATGTGCGAGGCCCATAGGTATGAGAACTATGTTCGCCTATAATGTTTATGTTGTTGTTTGTGGTTTGACGAATCCTTACTGAACCTTTAGTCCCATATTCGGAGACCAGCGATATTAGGATGTGATAATAGAGTAATGCATTGCACCGCAACTGTGACTCGGGGTTCCGTATTATACATGTATATTTATATATATAATGAATTAAATGTATGTGTATATAGTGGTTAAATCGTCTACTGTGTGATAATTGTAGATACCGGTGAATCGAGAAAGAGAATTGAATTATGTTAATGAATGTTTATTCTTAGAGATTTGAAATGCTTAATTCATATTAATGAGAAACGATTCATATTAATGAGAAACGTATATGAATGATTATACGACGTATGGTATGGGACATGCGGGGTTATGATATGGGATGGAATCATACTATGGAAATTTGTGAAGAGGAACTATTAACTAGGAGGTTAATACGAAATGTTAAGCATGCACTCTAGATGAGAGGTGAGAATATCAAGTGATAGTATGGATACTAACATGTACATAATAAATGCTTTATTGCACTTGTTAAATACTTGCTGTTTTCAAAATCATTTTCACATCGGGCTCTGACCCGTTTCCTTGCATATTCTCTTTTCTATTGTACCTTCTATATCAGGTGTCTGGCAGCAGGGACGCCAACCATAGAGGATTATGACAAGCTATGGAGCTATGGAGTATTGCTTAGACGCCTATCTTCATTTGATTCATAGTATTCTTTTAGTTAGGGCATGTCGCCCAAAGGTATTCAGTTATCTCTTTTCTATCGGAGTCAAATACTCTTGTATTCGTGTCATTTTAATACATTTACTATTGTTGGGATTATTGTATTGGATAATTATTTGGGAATGTTTATTCCAATTGCATTTAAATTCTTTTGTGTTATCTGTTCAGTTATTAGTGTTGTAGAATAATATGTGTAGTGTTATTCGTAAACTAAAAATGGATTTTTTTGAAATTAAAAATTGAAAAGTTTTTACCACCAGCTTAATTGGGTATTGGGTGATTAGTAAATGCTTTCGACAGTGATGCTAAGAATGAGCCAAATGTATATTATGTTTTAATTTGGTATGGGATTGGCCACCCAGTATTTAATTAGGCGGGGTGTTACAATGATGTGTAGGCTATTCTTATTCGAATGTTGTTTAGTATAACTGATAAAGTGTCGAGAGTGTTCAACAAACTTGTTGTGAAGTGGGGGTTGTAGTGATTGAGCCTTACTTTGAATTTTGTTTTGAGTACTCGAGGATACCTAATTTTTCAAGGTATGCCTTACTTTTTCGAATTTCTGGACGAAATTCCGTTATTAGGGGGGAAGTATGTAATACCCTGTATTTTTATGGCTTTTAATTATGAGATTAATTAAATAAAATTGCTTTTAATTATGGGATTAATTAAATTAATTTGAGATAATTAATTGGAAATTAATCTGGATCTAAACGCTAGCGAGACGAAAATTGGTATTTAATTACAATAATAATGTTGAATATTACTGAGTGAATATGGTAATATATGATTATTGAATTTATTAATATTGTCGCGAGTTATAAATACGACAATTCGGAAATTAAGTTGGGACGACCGTGTTAGTCGCGTCAGGAATCAATTTGAATGAATTTAAAAGTAAATTATATTTGTGTAATACGTATGGTCATTTTGAGTGCGCCAACGTGTCCAGAAGGGTCAAAATAGTCAGAAAACACTAGCCGGGGGTTTAGTTTAAGTCCCGAGACATTTTTAGGCCTAACCAGCAACCTTGGAGGGTATTTCAGTCATTTTAAATTTTAATAAATAGTAAGCAAGGAAAATTAGGCTTTGTTTATCAGCCCACCTTAGGGCCATTAGGGACATTATCTGTGAAAAACAGATAGTGGGCAACGTGACAAGAGCGGAGAAGTTCCAAGGGTTTCCAAGGCCATAACCACCACACACCTCCATTATCACCGGAATTGTGATCGGAAAAAGAAAGATAACCGAACCTTTATCATCTTCAAAGGATAAAAATCTTCATACCCAATAAAGTTATTTAACTTGTTATGATTCAACAAATATATATTATCCATGTAGTTTAGAATTGGAGACTAGAATTGGAAAATTGAGAATTTTATAAATTGGGAGAATTAAACATTGAATATGGGTAGGTTTTGCTTGTAGATGAACTTCTGGTATGTAGAGACAATGAAATCATAATCCATGTGTACAAATTCATGAATTAATGTTGAGAAATTTGATGTTCTTGGAAAAATTTTGAAGAACTAGGTTTAGGGGAATATTTATGACTTTTGATCCAAGAAAATTTTAATTCATAGTGGTTTAATGATGCTAAAACGTTAGGGATTGTGGAAACATGTTGGTATAATAAGTAGCATATTTGGTTGGTAGTTTGGGACATTGTAATGGAGGATTTAGGGTGTAAATTTGGAGAACTCGTAACTGTTTAAAAAAAACTCTGGGCAAACACTTGCTTGATCGATCGATCGACTCAAGAATGTCGATCGATCGACTGATTCGATCGATCAACTCTTTGTCTTCGATCGATCGACCCCTCCTGGTTTTTTAAAGTTTTTCCCTTTAGTGTGATTAATATAGTATTGTGGGACTTAGTTAAGGTCAGTAGGGTCTTAGTTGATGCCCGAAAAAAGTGGTTTACCTTATGGAATTTAATGTTCTTACTTACGGGAGTCTACCGAGTGAAGTACGGTTAGAAATCGTTCAAATTGAGAATATAATTGGAATGAATGATGTTATAAGGATATGAACAGTAACAAATGGACTTTAAGTTACTGAGATAACCTTAAAAACTAGTAGAAGACCTAGAAACCTTTTGGGATAAGTTTAGATACTCAAATAGATAGGATGAGAGAGTTATAAAGCTAAATATATATATATTATGTAGAATGTTCTGGATAAACTTACTACGTATAAGACTTATAAGATGGAACGTGTGAATACCTATATTGATATATGATTAATTGGGTTATGTGAATGCTTAGTGTATGGATTTCTTATATGTATTACATACCTACCATACTTGTTGTCAAGGGAGGTTGGCTTTCGGAAAAGGACCCTCTAATCTTTATGTACCTACGGGGAGGATTTATATTGGTACCTTAAGGACATAGGACTATTAATGACTTATTTTTGAGGTGATAAGTGAGCTGACTGTGGGATCATAGGTATGTGCATGACCCATGAGTATGTGAACTATGTTCGCCTCCAATATGTGTGATTTGTATTAAGACTGTTCCTGAGTGATTCAAAATGCGTGATGCTTACGAATGTGATGTACATCAATTTGATAGCAGAGTATGCGTGCACCGCAACTTAGCCTAGGGCTTACATAGATGTATTTATGTATTGGGAGTGATTTATATATATATACTTATGATTGGTTAACTATTGCCTAGTAGATGGGTATAACTAAGATATTTGAATGGGCTACGAATATGAGAATTTAAATAACACTTGTGATAAGTAATTTAATGAATGTGAATTTGAGATATAAATATCACTTGTTTGTGGAATACGAGTATACACCTTGTATTAGAATGTGATAGCAGGGGTTAGTACGGACTAGTTAGATAGTGGCATAACTAGGATGGGTTAAGGGTATACGTTAATCATGCACGCTAGTTGAGAGGTGAGAAACTCATGTGAGAGTATGCAACTAACATGTATGTAATATTTACTATTTACACTACACCAAAATGGGCAAATTGTCACCTTTCAGCCGGCCAGCCTTGTCAAGGTCATTGACCGTGACAAAAAAACACTCGTTTTATGTCACGGTCATTGACCTTGACACGACCGTGACAACGAATTGTCACGGTCATTGACCGTGACACGACCATGACAATTCAATTTGTCACGGTCGTGTCACGGTCAATGACCGTGACAATTCGTTTCACAGTCAAAGACCTTGACACGACCGTGACAACTTTTCCAGCAAAAACCCTACCCCCCTTCTTTTTTCCCTCCCGCGCCCTTCCCTCCCTCTCTCTCTCTCTCGACGCTTCTCTCTCTCTCTCTCTCTCTCTCTCTCAGGTCCAATTTCTCTCTCTCTCTCTCTCTCTTCCATTTATATATTTATGTGTGTATGTGTATATATATATGTGTGTATGTGTGTGCGTGTGTGGGGGGTGGGGCGGGATGGGGGTAGGGGGTGGTGGAGGGGGGCAGGGGGTGGGGCGGGGTGGGTCAGGGTGGGGGAGGGGGTGGGGGGTATGTGTATATATATATATGTGTGTATGTGTGTGCGTGTGTGGGGGGTGGGGCAGGGTGGGGGCAGGGGGTGGGGGGGTGGGGCGGGGTGGGGCAGGGGGTGGGGGGTGGGGCAGGGTAGGGGTGGGGGAGGGGGTGGGGCGGGGTGGGGCACGGGGTGGGGGGTGGGGAAGGGTGGGGGTGGGGGTGGAGCGGGGTGGGGCAGAGTGGGGGAGGGGGTGGGGCGGGGTGGGGCGGGGGTGGGGGAGGGGGGCAGGGGGTGGGGCAGGGTGTGGTGGAGGGGGGCAGGGTGGGGTGGAAATTTGGCTAATACACGAGAAACTGATAATCGTAAATATTATGAATAAAAATGGTACTTTCTTGGAGACTATAAATTATTATGTACAAACTTTGGTTCTAGACCTATGTTGTTGGATTTGGATGTTGGGTGTTGATTAGTTGGTATTATTGGGAAGATTGGGTTAAGTTGAAGCATATGTTGTTGGAGTTGAAAATTATATGTTAATTCATTATTACTATTGGGGGATACAGTGTTGAAAAATATTGGGGTGGGGCGGGGTGGGGCAGGGTGGGGGAGGGGGTTTATTATCGATGGGACTTAATTTGTTGAATGATAATATTTGTATTAGATACTTGCGTGGTTTTACCTAACTTGAATGAATTAATAAATGCTTCAGTAAAGGTTGAAGTGGACAAAAAACGTGTGAATTGATTAATATCCATAATGTAAATAAAAGGTAAAGTAAGTGTGTAAATGGGTGGTTGAGCAAGCTAAGAGGTCTAACCCATATTTAATACATAGGTGTGTTATGAAAGGTTTTCAAAGGTTAATTAAGTATTTTCAAATAATGACCCCGAAACATAGAAATTCAATCTCAAGCAATTTAATTTCAATCTCTACAAATTTATGCATGTATTCAAGGAATTTATGAAGGATTAATATTAAAATTCAATTCCTATACATAATCTAAAAATTATAACTCAGATTCAACTAGAAATAAACCAAACCAAAGTTAGTTAAATAAACCAAAGGATTAATATTAAAATTCAACTCTATTAGTTAAATTATAAATGTAATAGAATTAATCCATATAAATCACATAGGCTCGATACAAATATTATAATTAACTTGCCTCAAATTTGATGAATAACAAGGGCTAAAAGTATTGTTCATTTAATTCAATTAGGTAAAACCCATGATAATGAAATTTATGCTACAATTATAATTATCTCATGTCATAATTTTATTGATAAACAATATATGTAGTTGTCACAGTCGTGGTGGGGGGAGGGGTGGGTGTGGGGTGGGTAGAGGTGGGGTGTGTGTGTGTGTGTGTGTGCGTAGGTGTGCGTGTGTGTGTGGCGGGGGGAGGGGGCAGGGGTGGGGCACCCATTTAATAACTCTTTAAATATTTGGAAAAGACACAATATTACAAAATTGAAACGAAATGGTATTGACGGAACTTACACATACGTTATAATATAGACGGAACATTTTTTTATCTGTACTAATAACATTTTTTTTATCTGTACTAATAACATTTTTTTTACAGCAAAAATGTCTCCTTCAGATGTTAGGGCGAAGATGATGATGTCGTTGTCTGGGTTCGGTGGTAGCGGAGGCGACGAGGGCTCCTCCGCCCCTAGGCTCCCCAAATATGGAAAATTTGGGATTACCGTCGAAAACAAGTCGGAGCTTTTAGCGAGATCCCTCGAGCTGCTAAAGACGGTCATCGGCCCGGGGTTTATGAGTTGGAAGGAGGTGCCGTATGGGCTTAAGTTAGCTGTTTGGGTGGCACTACAGGTAATATTTATATGAATATTTCAATTTCAATTTCAATTTATATTTATATTTATATTTAAATTTATATTTAAATTTATATTTATATTTATATTTATATTTATATTTATTCGCAACTAACATTGTATTTGTTGGACAGGAACAATTCAACTTGGATCCAAAGCTACGCGATTCCGTCTTGGAGCAGTTGAGGGAGCAACACAAGACGTGGAAAAAAAATATGTGGACACGGTACTTTGGAAAAACACGAGAGACCATTTTACAATGGCGCGGATCCGTCCCGCCCAAGGAGCCGATCTCATTGGCACAATGGCAAAAGTTCATTGACAATGAGATCGAGGATCGACAATTGGCATCTCGCCAATCGGGGAGGGAAAATCGGGCTAAAAAGACGGACGTGCACTACTCCGGCCGGACCTCTTACGCTGAGGTGGAGCATAGGATGAAGGTAATATTTAATTTATCTATAACTACAGAAATATATTATTGGATATTATTTTACTTTGCGGGGCCGATACTAATTTTACTTTACTTTATTTTATTTAAGGGGGTAGGGAGTGGGCCAGGGGGTAAGCCACATAGGCTCGATACTTATGTGGCTCTTCGGACGAAGAAGGGGAAGGACAAGGAGGTGTCCCCGAGCGTCGCGGCCACGATTGTAAGTAATCCGACAGTTTAATTATTGTTAATTACGTTATAATTTTTTAGTTTACTTATTTTACTAATCATGTGCTTTTTGTCGTTTCAGGCAAAGCTTAAGGAAGTGCATGAGTCGCAGTCTGATGCCGACAAGGCATCTTTGTCCACAGACGCACTCAGCCAAGTGCTTGGCTCTGATCGCAAGGGGAGGACAAGGGGAGTGAGCTCGCGGGTGGCCAAATCTAGGATCATCGGATTGGATACGAGCGACACCGGGTTGGCTCGAACGGTGGATTCACACGACGCGAAGCTGTCCCGTTTGGAGGCGACGGTCCAAGATATGTACCCATTCATGAAGCGTACGTTGGGTGGAGACCGTAAAGAGAAAGGTAAAGGGAAAGGGAAGGAGAAGGCGGTGGAGGAGGAGGTGCGGGAGGACGAGGAGGTGCGGGAGGACGAGGCGCAGGATGACGAGGATGTGGACCTCGCTGCTTCATCACCGACACGTTCGTACTTGGACGATCCACTTCCCTATTTGACGCCCTCCAACAGACCATTATCGACAATTGGTTGGTCGAGCGTGTTCATATTGGACATATTTGATGGCCAGCGGATAGGGCGGGGGTTGAGGGACCCGAATATCGTCGAGGGTGGAATAGTCCATGGACGTGTGCTTGAACAGATGGAGTCCAGGGTGCTCGTCATGCATGACATAACCGGGAAGGAGAACTCCCTATTGTGGTTGCGCGAACAATGCGGCACGGCGTATATTAGTGGGTGCGTCAATTCGTATGTCGTGTGGCCTACTCACCTCCTCAGTTTTATCCAAGACATGTAGTAACATTATTTTCTAGTTTGTCCATTTTAATTATATTTGGATTATATCGTCATGTATATTATTTTTACTTTGAAGATTTGGATTATACTGTCATGAATATATATTTGAATTATCTTTAGTTTGTGTTGGATATATGATGTTTGGAACAGGTACAACGTTGCTATAACAGGTACAAATATACTGCTGGGCAGTGGCAGTGGCCATACTGCCCAGCAGATTTTTTTTAAATTCTGCCCAGAATTGTCACGGTCAATGCCCGTGACAATTTTTTTAAAAAGGGTCACGGCTTTGTCACGGTTATAAACCGTGACAAACGTGTCACGGTCATTGACCTTGACACGACCGTGACACAAAACACGAGTTTTTTGTCAAGGTCAATGACCGTGACACGACCGTGACAAAAAAAGTTTTCTCGCCTAGAAATGTCACGGTCATTGACCTTGACAAGGTGAATTTGTCAAGGTCAATGACCTTGACAAATGGGCAGATTTGGTGTAGTGTTAATGCAATTAAACACTTGCAATATTTTTAAACTGTTTTCACCTTGGGCTCTAACCCGTTTGCTTCTAAATCTATTTTTTTGTAAAACCTTTAAGGTGCCCAGCCAGAGGGACGTCGAGCATAGTATTTTCCATTACATTGACGTGCTATAGAATCTGTGGAAGTTACAGGATCTCGGTATTAGACGCCTCCACATTCTGTACTTGATTCTATTCAAGGTTACTTATCTGTTAGGTCATGTCGCCCATTTCCATTTAGAGATAGCATTCTCAGACTTTCAGTTTTATTTCAGATGTTGGTTTATTTATTCAGACTCTTGTATCGGGATTTTATTTTACTCTGGTATTATTATTGGAGTGTTTACTCCAGACTCAGTTTATTTCATTTCGTTTGTTTTTCATATGAGTTTGTTTATGCGATTGTTGGGTGATTATTTAATTACTGGGTTAATTGTTAACATAGTGGGATATTAAAACCTAATTAGAGCGACCTATACATCGTTAAGGAAATCCTCTCAGACGGTTCCGCTGTGATGACAGATCTCAATGGACAACAAAGGCGCATTCAGTCAATCTGGACTGTCTCAAGAAGGTATAACCTTAATTCCAAATTTTTGGAGCGTTACGATTCTTATCACCCCCATTTTATTTAAAAAAAAATCTCTTTATTTCCCCTTCCCAGAATTACATTTGAATTGATCCTCTCAAAATAATTATTTTCAAAATGAAACTCATGACACAAAGGTACGTAGGCAACCCATACGACATACATGGGCAATATTCTCTCTTTTCCACAAAATGCTATTCTTTTCTTACCCTCGAGAACGACGGTCCATCTCATCATTCATATGAACAAATTATGTATGCCTTAGTGATTCTTATAGGCCGTTCAAATGCCAAATTCATAAAAAATACAAAAAAATATTATCAAAATCCCTTTTATTTTTAATCAAGGAACACAACCATTACACGAAATATCAGTAAAGGGAGTCCAAACAGACCACTCCCTTTCCAATTACCAACCCAACCCGCAACATATAAACTAACTTAGAAAATCTCTACCAAATAACCAGATTCATAGAAAAATCTAATAAAAAATACCAAACACCAACACCGACACAAATCATTCCAAATATAAATTCCCTAGATTCACAAAATACTACCCTCAATTGATAGTCGGTCCTACTCATCATCATTGCCTACTCCCGAAGGTCTTGAAGCCTCCCACTCCTGATTGGTGGTCCGTATGCACTCCATGAAGTGGCATGCCTTAAAAATATTTATTGAAACCACAATACCTCCCTCCACGGTACCGAAAGCCATAAGCCATATTTTATCAGTCTCCTCCTCCAAAATCTTTCCAACTATCCGTTTTCGTAACCACTTCAAGTAATTCCTAGACATATACCAAGACGTCCAACAGATTGTGACAGACGGTTAGATGTATGGAGGCTATATTGCAAAGATACCAATATCATCCTTAGAGACTCGGTCAAGTTCTCTATTGAGAAGAAGTTGGTTATACAAGGAGGCACAAGCTTCTCCCACCCCACATGGGGAAGGAGATGCCAAGGAAAATAAAAGAAAGTCTGGAAAAGGTTGACCATCCACACATATTGTTATTCCCCTAACTACAAAATGGGCTACAAACCCCTACCATGGCACAGATCAGGGAAGACATTGGGCTCTTTGCTCCAGGAACTAATTAACCCAATTATCTATAAAAAGGTCAAAACTTAAGAAATGCATAATGAAGAAGTTAGGGACACCCTAAAGGGGGTACTCAGGTGGGGCCGTCAGGCGTAATCTCTTAGAAAGACACATGAACATCATCACGTGGCTTACCTATAAAAACTCCAAACGGCACTCCTTCCAAGCGTTAATACCATTCAAAGTCTCCTCTAGCACCACCACGATAGGATTACAATGGTAAGACATCCACGACACTATTGTGGCCACCTGAGGATCGAACGTCATGTCACCCATCACAAATAATAGCCTAGCAATTATCCTAAGGCAACAACTCTGAAAAGCCAAAATCATAGAAATCGCTCTACCACACCGAGTTCAGAAACGTCAGGAGGGTGATATTCCCTTGTGGACCAGTGGCAATCTGCTGAAGGAGAGATATGAAGTAGATTAGTCAAAGAAACCCAAGGAGAATGGAACAAGCCGAGCATAGTTGTCGCTGTAATGGCATTAGTACCAAATATTATTGATAACTCATCATAAGTAGGGCATACCTCATCCATGAAAAATTGAAAATTTTGATCTTCGAAGTGACAAAATTATATCGCCGCCTCCAACAGATTCCAGTATATAGCACAGTTATGCCATAAGGAGATCAGTGCAAACTAAAGGTGTAGTAGTCAACATTATAGAGGCACATTGTCTTTAGACCTTCAATGTTGGAAGAAAAGACCTATGACATCGGGAGAGCCACTTGCGAAAGATAAAAAAGACATATAATAGAGAATGTGGATGGTGGTTAAGAATGCACCCCACAAAATCGCTTTTTATACCCGAAGGTCCTCAAAAAGGGAAAACAGTTAGAAACATCATTAATCCCAAGCCATTATATCAAGAATAATACAAAAAAGAAATGCATTTTCCATATATAATCCTTCTTTAGCATTATTACATTTTTCCAAGTACAAGAAAACAAAAGAAAAAGAAAAAAATGAAAAAAATACAACGGGACACTACTTGAGCCCTCCAAAAACCTCTCTAAACCAACCCTGAGTCTCCACGACGTATGCGATCTCCCCTGCAATGAGCGATGGAACCTATACTCCCAGAGCCAAAAATCTCCTCGGATGTGGCCGACGACACCATACAGGAGGTGGTGAACTTTTTCACATACGCGGATGTCGACCCCATCAAATCCTTGATATCCCGTAACCAATTGGTCGACCCCATAAACAGTCTATAGAAAAGAAGAAATCAAAAATAAAAAAGGTCGAGCAAGGCAGTAAAGAGAAAAGAAAAATAATGAGGGAATAGGAAATAAAAAAGATAAAAAAAAGAGTATACCTCAAGTCAGAGCTCATAATCTGTAAGGCATGTCACTCCAAGTACCGACTCATGATGACAGTGGGGAATGCTCAACGTATCCCTACTACTCAACCTAAACTGATAAGAAGGATAAGTGACCTCAATGATAAGGTCATTCTCTACTCTTTCACATGCGTCACCTTTCATGTTGTGAGCTGATGATGTCGATGCACATATACCCCTCCCTGAAGCAGTGGCAGGTGGAGGCATATTCTTAATGTTATATATATACAGGAAGGAATCAACTGGTCTCGAAATTGAATTAGTTATAACCCGTTGTAGTATCATTGAAAAGTTTATAGGAGTCACCCATCATCACCGCCGCCCTAGCACAGTTCGTCATCTCTCTCACATGCCTCATGTACTCAAAGGGAGACGATGGTGGGGCCTCCACATCATCATCTAAACTTTGCCTCATGAATCTCTCTCCAAGGTGCGAGATGTACCCAAACTCCTGCTCTAGAAACCTCCTGATCTGTGTGTACATACCCGTAACCCTTGTGGCCCTCAAAGGAAGACTCCATGGATAGTAGGTCACCTATATCCCCAGTGTGAATCATTATCTACTAAAAAATAAAGACGCTACAAAACTCAAAATTAAAGATATATGATAACCTAATCGCTCAGTGGGTCGTTCAGCGCCTGTCGCACGTCCTTTAGACACAAAGATTTGTTTAACAGCCTGTTCAACTTTTGCCATCGCTATATCCTGCAGAAGTCCTCTAGCGGGATATCCTTTAAGGACATCAACCCTATGTTGAACCCTATCACCTCATAAAACCACATATGAAAGAAGACAAGGATAAACAAAATGGAAGTAAAAGAGGACTGTAAGAAAATAAAGGGAAGTAAACTAAAAAATTACCTCTAGAAGGTATGTGAGTCCTATAAATATCTGTCGCTAGCACCGACTGAATGCATCCAACACAAAATAAAGAGACGCTAGAGTAAATATCCACTAATCATACGGATGTACATTTGAAATAATCCTTAAAATATAAAGACCATAGATTGATGTTGTCTCCCCTCGTCTCCACCATAAATACTCAAAGAAAAAAAAACAAGTGGATTACCTATCTCACCTATCGCCCATCCGTCTCAACAATCTTCCTCTTTTAATATATAAATACAGAGACAATCTCCTAACATGATTCTACCAATGTCCCCCAAAGAAGTTCGCACTGCCTCTTTTGTGACCCGTAGAGTATGGTCCACCACATAACGATTCCCCTCCTAATCCATCCCTATCAACTGCTGGGAATTCAAGGGAATAATCGTCATCTTCCTAATCCCTAAATGGAACGTGTGGGTCATGTCCCACCACTTCTTGGCAATAGAATAAAACACCACAGAAGAACACGACATCTTTTCAGGTGCACCTCCTTCAACCCAGTCATAACCCGGGACTGGATGCTCAAAGAAGTAATATCAATCTATAAAAGATTAAAATAAAACCCCTCATTAGCCTAAGAAGAAAGAGAGAAAAAGAAATTAAAAATAAAGGTCGAAGTACTCACAGAGCCATTAGGGTTATTTACCCTCATAGAAAGGTAATGTGAAGTCTCGCGTAAAAAAATCCTCGCGTCAGTCACCGAATCAAATGAGTCATAGGCATTTTCATTTCCCAATGCAAACGGAACCACACCCTACCATTCCATGCCTGCCCAATTGTCGACAGACACCCACTCATTTTTCACATTACCAAAAGTACCCGCCATTTGAAATCTTGAAGAAAGAAGAGCTTGAGAATGATTTTTAGAGAGAGAAAGGAAGAGATTCAACTGCTTGAAAATTTAAAAAATGAGGAGGGGACGCCCCCTTTTTATTGAAGGGTGGGGGGCATGCCGATCGACAACCCCATTACCATGTCGGCCAGCAGTGTCCTTTCCCTTTTCCTTGAAAAGCCTAGGAGTTTGTGCCCAATGCCACTAGGCATATCCCCAAACCCGCCTATTGACGTCCTCTCCAAATTTTGTCCCAGAAATTCTGAAAAAATCCAAAAATTGATTTACAAACTCCTAAAAAACCCGAAAAGATCCCTGAAAAATATGGAACATTATTTTCCCAGGGAAATCGTCTTCGGAGTACTAAGCACCTTACATACTCTTAAAATTCTCAGTAGGAACATCTATGTAGTCTTTTGTTTATCTAGGGTTAGAATCCCTATCTTTTAGTACCTTCACCTAACTCATCAATCTTCCTAACCACAATAGATCAAATAGTAACGGATATTATTGGAAAGACATAATTTGTAATCATAATCTATAAAGGAGAAGATAATTGAAATTTTTTCAAATTTTATTCAAGAATGATTCAACAAACATTTTCATTTTTTTTAATGAAGTTACACAACCCGGATCAACCTTACACACTTATCATCAAAATACTCCCCAGAGTAATTGAAAGCGCACCGGCATCCAAACCTACTACACCTTCCCCTATAGGAACCACAAGTCTACATAATCCCTAGTGAATTCTAAAGTCAACACATTTTGCCAACATGTCTACACCCAATAAATCACAACTTTAGGTCCATAGAATCGACCTCGACCAACAGAATTGGTCACCTCAATCTTTAGGTCCGCAGAATCGACCATGACCTGTAGAATTGATCATCTCTCTTTAAGGTCCACACAGTCGACCTCGACCTGCAGAATTGGTCACCCTATATTATGGTCCTCAGAATCGAACTCGGCCCACAAAATTAGTCACCCGATCTTTAGTATGCATAAATGAGCTCGACTTGTAAAATTGGTCACCATATCTTAAGGTTTGCAGAATCGACCTCGACCCAGTAAATCGGTATCTACACCCCTGAGGTTCACAGAGTCAACTACAAAACTTCTTTGGTCTGTAAAATTGATATCGACTTGATGAATCAGTAGTTGCGCCCCTTAGGTCTAGAAAATCAACCTCAATACTCCTTAAGTCTGCAGAATTGACCTCGACACACTGAATTGGTCATTTTTACCAGTTAGGTCCACACAATCGACCTCAATACTCCTTATGTCCTCAAAATTTACGTCGACTAGCTAAATCGATCATTTTTCTCTCCTTAGTTCAGCAGTATTGACCTCAACTACCTTTTGTAATGTCGATGTGGTGTGTATGTTTTGATTGCCCGTGTTCCAAGCACGTTCTCTATAGGCACCCCATCCTAGGATCCCCCAAGCACGTCCTTAGGTCCCTAGCACTCATTTATCTTTCTCCGAGTACTGATTTGGAGGCCTTTAGGAGCTCTCAATCCTTATTGGCTCTAGTCAAATCTCCATCTTGAGTTAAGCTAAATGGAATCTCAAAGGGTACTGAATCCCATTTCCAACGATCCATCTAGTGGGCATATTAGCTCATGGGTTCGCACGAATTATCTGTTTTACTCCAAGAACTAATCTGGAGGCCACCTGGAACTCCTGGGCTCTGTTTGGCTCCAAAAACTCCCCATATTGAGTGAAATTGAATTAAATCTCAAAGGGAGATAAATTCCATTTCCAACCATCTAACCCGTGGGCAAAATTGTACTCACAATGTAGGCGAACGATGCATTTTACTCCGGAGGTCCATCGTTCACTTTCGGGCCCCGTTTGGCCTTGATAAACTATCTAACCACAGTGAAGATTATTAAATAATAAAGGGTATTGATTTCCCTTTCTAACGGTCCACCCCAAGCACGAGTGAGTAAAATGGTTTGGACAATTGATTTATTTTCCTATAAAAATCTCCCATTCAAAGACCGTGGGGAGCTTCCGAGCCCCGTTTGACCTTAGTTAACTCTGGGACTTGAGAGTGGATCAATGGATTCTTGAAGGGATCTGAATTCCCTTTATAATGGCGTACTTGTGAGCGATTCATATTTACATTTGGCATTTTATGACCATTTTGTTGAAAAAATTGTGTCTGACTACGTTTCCTTGTCCGGCACGGAAAACACCATGTAGGTAGGAAGGCTAAGAATTATGCCTATTGGTACCACCCTTGTCCCATATAAAAGGTCCATGACCATACCCTACCACATCACATTTTAACCCCCTTATAAGTTTAGAGAACGCCATACTCATAATCACAACTTTTTCCTTTCTCAAAAAGTCCATTTCTCCACATCCTTTTACCTTACCTCCTTACCCCACTTTATAATCCACCTCACCCCACCATATCAGTTCCATACCACTTTAAAATCATCATAGTTTCCTTAAAATCCATGTAACAAGCATCCATAAGGAGGTCCATTTCTCAACACCTATCTCTATATTATCCATTTTAGTGTTATTCATCTTGTTCCTATTTTGTGCTTTTGTTTCATTATATCATATCCACTAATCTTTACTCTTTATTAGTAGTGGAGACATCAGGTTAGAAGTTACGCGAAGCTAAAATTTCTTTAATGACATTTGTCCAGAAACTCAATTGATAAAATGACTAAAATGCCCTTGAATTGGCACTTTGTTACGAAAATTTCTCAAAATGTGACCAAAATTCACACAAAGAACTTCAATAACTACAAAAGCTCAATTATACCTCACAAATAATATAAAAATACATAAAAGATATGGTGTAGTTAATGAGCATAAATATAGGAATTAAGGTACCCTAGGGGACCAAAATTCATAAGTAAAAGAGGTGAATATATGCAATATCCGAGACGAACCAAATTCCTTCAAGGAAAATGACTTAAGGAAGTAATCCACTTCGATGAAAAGGTTGCACATTTTAAATTTATGAACCGATTCATGGGATACTTGTAACGCTTCGATAATTTATAATAAACATGGGGAGGAAATAAATTCAATCTCAAGAGATTACGCATCATTGCATGAATATTTAATTCCAGAGGAGAATGATTCGCTCTGAACGAAATGTTCTTATAAAATTATTTGAGGTGAAACATATGTCTTAGCCTCCTCTTTATTTTCCAAAGAAGAAATTATTTCATTGCAAATGGATACTACATCCATTTCTTCCTCGCTTTCATTCTCTATTATGCCATGAGCAAAGACAAGAATGGTTTGTTCCAAAGTAGCAATGATTCTACACTTGGTTCGAAACATTCCTGAACATCAAAAGTCACTAAAGAAAAATCATCATTAGATTTGAATAATGCTTCAAGCTCTTACTCCCAACAATGATTTTCTTCCCGATAATATTTTCAAGTTTTTCACCTTCAAGAATGTGCCAGCCCTCACATTATATCATAGGTGGAGGCGTAGGGTCTTGGAAATAAGATGTTTGAGAACTATCCTTAGAACTATAATCAAAATCATTATTATAAGAATTTTGAGAGCTATTGCAATTTGTTTCAACAATTTACTATAAGGATTTTATGACCTTGTATCAGAAAAATCATTCTCAAAATTCCGTAATCCATAACTTGAGTTTTGTAATACTCACCCAAAGTCAATTTAGATGTTTCAAGTTTTTGACATTGCGAGTATTCACCAAAAGTCATAGGTTTAGCGCATTTTGAGATTATCAATGCAATTACTAAACACATTGGAATAAGACATAACACAAGATGGTGATTTCCACAAAGTGACATGCAGCCAAAAAATTCAAGCATTTCATGGTGCTCAAGAATACAAATAGAAAGAAAATATTACAAAATTCTAAATCAACCAAATTCTGAAACCAAATGATTCCCGAGCAACGGCGCCATTTTGATTATGGGAAGAAAATAGAGTGGTCGTGTAAGGACCCTATCATGGTTAGGTTTCCCACCACAATACAAAAAAATCTAAACTATTACTACACTATTTACGATAGTATAGTGGCTTGTCTTGCTATCGAATCCATGGGGAATGTTTCTAGACATTAATTGATTTCTTATTTCAGTAATAAAAGTGTAAATGATAATTTTTATAATAAAAGATTAATCTAGGCATGTATTTAAACTAAGATTAACAAAATGGGTAGGAGTTGTAGATTGAGAATAATACCCCTCACCTCGGGTTAATTGGTATAAATGGTTTCATGGAAGACAAGTTTAGCAAGATTAAATATCATTTCATCAGTTAATTAAATCTATAATGACAACCCCCTAAATTCTCATAAAAGGCTACTATTATTTTGGCATCCACAAATATCTCAAAAATTATGCACACAGGGTCGTAAATATATTGCATACATGATATACACCATTAAATCTCCGAAGTGTAATATTAAGAACAACCTAACCTATTTAAACACATATAATCCATCACTAAAGCAAAACAACCCATTAATCCATGGAGAGTTCAATCATTTTAACCTAAACTAAGTTAGCTACAAAGCATTGTAATTGACATGAATTAAATCAAAGAAAGAAAATAAAGCAAGTAACAAAGCAATAATATAGGTCAACAAAGAAATAAAATAAGAAAACAAAGATTGAATAGATAAGGAATAATATGAATAGTTTAACTTACATACAAAAATAGGATGGAACCCTAGGAGAAATAAGATGCCCAAAGCCTAACCAAATCTGATTTAAAAACTAGATATCTCTCTAAATAAACCAACTTATATATATATAGTAAATTGGAATAAAAGAAAATGAAAAAGAAATAAAAAGGGGAAATTCCTAAATATCTAATGGGGCCAGTTGACCACGACCAATGGGTTAGTCGAGAGGGGGATCTAAAAAGGGCCCATTTCCTTCCTTCGTAGGAATAAAATGAATGGATGGACGACTGCGGTCCTCGCGTTAATCGACGGAGGCTCTATTTTTTAGGACACTTTTGTTCTTTAGGAGCGGAAAAGTTGTATTATGGATATGGGCCGAACTTCATCATCTAGACAAGAAATGAGTCGTGGTTTATGGACACACAAAGCTAACACAAAGAATTATGCTTCCATGGGGATCCATTGGCCATAACATTATGTATGAAAGGACTAAAATGCTCTTAAAGTCACCAAAAATGATGGAACTTCCTCGAAATGCAAATAACCATCACGCTAAGCACTCCAATACTTACCAAATCTCAATTACCTCGCAAAGCATATAATATACATAAAAGAGGCTATCTAGTTAAGGAGAATAGGAATTAAGGAACACAAAAGTGATAGAATTCATAAGAATAACGGGCGCAAATATGCAATATTCATGACGTATCATTTGTACAAGATTGAATGTCCTGGATTTATGGATTTAAGGGTATGGTATGGTGAGACTATACTTAGATTTGGAGACATCTAAATCTAAGGTAATATTGTATGATATGAATATAGGGAAAAAGATTTGTTAAACCTTTTCTTGATTGCTATGGTAGTATGGCACGATAGCGATGGGTATATATATATATATATATATATATATATATATAAGATGGAATGGTTTTTGAATTCTAAAAATGTCAAAGCACAATAATGGTTGAGATTTTGCCATATCTTTTCTTGCCAAATCAATGGCTGTGATTTCACCCCCAAATAAATTATCCCGCCCAAACAATTTTCATCCTTTCTATTTGACTCGAGCCTCTCCCCCTTTCACAACACGCCTCTCCCATCCCCTAATATCTTACACACCCAATCCCCTCAAACCAAACGCCTCTCTCTCAAAACAGGGACTCACCCTTTCTATACCTACCGGGCATGTACTCTTTCTCTCATCAATTTCACTCTCACCATAACCCAACAAACCCACCATTTCCATCTATCAACCTTGACGCCATACCCCCTTTCGAGTGCTCCTTCGACCACCAGCTAACCAAACCCCTGCCCATCCCTTTCGCTTTGAACTCAGTCAAACCCATCGAAAAAAACTCAGCAAAACAAGCCACAAATCGAAGTATGTTAGGTGGGAGAAAGACCGATTAGGTGATTTGAGTGTTGTTTAGTGATTCAGTTGAAGTGGTATGGCTTCAAATGTATGAGATGAGATCCAATGTTATTGTTATAGTTGTTTGGGTGATTTTGTTTCACACACGTGTATTTTTATTTTTACAGATGATCTTCATTAACACATCACCATACTATGGATTCCATCTCCATATTATGTTCACCTAATATTCTAGAAATCATTGTCCAAGTTGTAGATCTAAAATCTGTCGGTAATAGATGTATATATGTCTCATTATCTTCGTGGCTTTATATTTTACCCAGAGATTCTATTTCATTATCCTCTTTTTATTTGGTGCAGATCCAAGGAGAAAAAAGCCACAATTTAGATGCTTGATCTTCTTGGTCAGTGACTATGTTATTTTCATTTTATTTTGTTTTTCCATTTATATAAGAGCATGGTCTTCAATTCAAGTCTCTCGGTTTGAAATGGGTTTTAAACCAGGGCTTTCAAACCCTCTAGTACGTTTTTTTTCTTTCCTTCATTAAACAACTGTTTCTTTATTAGATTTTCCTTTCTGGACTTCATCAAAAGAAATGTACAAATTGGATCTATATAGAAAAATGGTAAGATGGCAACCCAATTGATTAATAATGGTTGTTTATATTTCAATCGTGTGTGAGTTTGGGGGTTCCTTGAATTAGATTTGTACATAGATTATTATCATTGTCTTTCTATAAAATAATGTTATTTTTTATTCAATCCTGCAGATTTATTGTATTTGTGTGAGTTTGATGGTTCCTTGAATTAGATTTGTACATACAGTACTATTATTTTCTTTCAATGAAAGAATGTCATTTTTTATTTAATCGTGTAGATTTATGGTATTCAGATGACGTTGTGATTACATGTATGAGATTTTACAAAGCAGGTGAGCCCTTGCTTTTTTCTTGAGTGCTTCTACAAAGCAGGTGAACCCTTACTTTTGTCTTTCTCTAAGGAGCGTTAAGTGTTTAAAAAAACTCAGTTAGTGAAAATTTCTTAGTAGTACACTTCATGGTTGTTGCATCTAAAAATTTAAGGTTTTTCTATGGGGCTTTGATTTTTTTTTTTTTTTTAAGTTTCTCTTTCATTTTGTTACATACATAGTATCTAAATATAACTTATGTAAATATATCTAAATTACAAAATGTACATTATCATTATTTTTGGGTTATTCTTTCTTAACTTTTTAGTATATATGGGTTCATATAAAATGACGATAAAAATTCGACACGTTAATACATGGTACAGGTTCCATGCTCGGTGACGCAAAATATATAGGTGCAATTTCTGTCAAATGTGTGATACTTACTTAGCAATAATGTGGGATAATTGTTACAAATGGAAAAATGAACACTTTTTTGTTTTCATTTATTTTATTTCTTTAATGAAAGAATTGTAGGCACGAGGCAAGTTATAGGCACGCATATACTTAATGCAAATTTGATGTCGTGCCCGTGCTAATTAGCACATCATCAAATTTGAGGGTATTGCTTTATCAAGTAAGTACATATTTATTATTATTATTTTTTTTAGTTGTGTATGTTTGGGGTACACTAATGACATATCATTTGCAGCTCTCTTTTGTGGGGGCGGGGGTAGACTAATAATAAAAATTAAACTAATTACTCTTGCATTTTTTTCCCATTACCATGTTAACTCCAACTTTTAGTTTGAAAATAAAACGTCTCTCTAATATTATAATTTTTATTCTTTTATCTACTATTATTATTTTATCTAATCACAACTGTTAGTTGAAATCTTATTGTTCCTTAGGTGGTTCAATATGCACTCTGCCAAGGCAAATAATGTATCTTGCTCATAGCGATTTGGATAAATTCCTTGAAAGGTTTCTTCAAAACGAGTTACATCATCACTGGAAGATACTTTTATGGGAAAAGTAGTGAGGCCCATCACAGGAAGTAGGTAAAGATTTTGTACCGTTTGTCACATATTTCTATTTTTTTCCTTCTCAGTTTGTAAAAGTCAATTTTAAATTGTCATTGGGTTCTAGATTTCAACGTTTTAATATTTTTATAAATATTTCAAGAAATCAAGGTTATTTTCGTTCACACAATCATATACATCCAGTTCTATCGAATGAACTCCTATTTGGCAATATAATTTTAAATTATTTGAAATATGACTTGGTGTTTGTTATTTTATTTTTATTTTTCTTTTATATTTATTTCTCATTTCAATGGAGGAAATGTGTAAAAGCTAAAGGTTTTGTATTCCTTTTTCTTTATTTTTTTCTCTTTAGATACTCCCTTTGGACCTACAAGTTCCTTTATGTCCCTTTGAATTCTGGTGCATGATTGGAAATTTAGTCTTATCATACTGAGTATTTTTTTCAAAGTTTTTTGTATCCAAATTACTCTGGGGACTAATTTAAAGTTATAGTTGTTCTTGGGTGGGCAAAGAAGAATGACCATATTTTAAATTGACTAAATATCAATTTAACATGCCCATTGTTCATACTCTGTTTGCAGTACCTTTCAATATTTATGAAAACATATTTTTTTATTATTTAAAGTATATGATTTGGTCTTAATTGTTTTGTACGTATCAAAAACTTAATTTTTATATTTTCTTGATTTTTAAAAATGCTACTTGACAGTTTCACCTGATTGGTCGTTGTTTTTTCCATTATTTTTTAATTTTATTTTAAATGTGTAGTCCAACACATATAGATTTTACTGTATCCCTTGGTATTCCACATTAAGCTTACTTATCAATCCATCCCTTTGTATAATTTTTTTCAAATCATATTAAATGCAAACTTTTTTGTAGGATAGAGACATCTTAATCTATAGGATGGAGGGATTGTGAATATGACAATGTTGAATAAGTCCGCACTGCGGATAGTTTCTCATATTTGAGAATGGTAATTTATTTCTCTATTATCTATTATATTTCAATCCATCATATCATGTATTCATCCGTTGAGTGGTCACTTCATAGAATCTTTGCAGATAGAGGGTCTTTTTAATGGTTTCATTCTTATTTATGCGATTTCCATCTATGATGCAAAATTTATCAATTAATGTAAGCACATAGATTCTGAGACCCGGTCAAAGCCATTATCAGTGGGGTCGGTTGTAATGAAGCCTACTGCAAGATCACTTTCTTCTCTATCCACTTATGACGAGCATCTTTCGATACAAATTCTTGACCCATACCCTCCTGAAGTTGTTCAGTCTTTAGTTAGTAAAAATTAGAAAGCACTTCAATCATACTGATATGGTCCCATACTTAGATGATAAGACTATTTCACCCATGACTCTTAATGTTGTTATTACTTGTTATTACTTAGATGTTATTGCACAAGAACTTGGTGTAACATATGCTTATAAAATTTTGGTTTCAAGGTAAGATAAAACATTTATTTGTATTAATTGTTTAGTTCGTTGAAGATAGTGTACATTTTCAATGCCTTTGTAACTTGGATAATTCATCTTCTTTTACAGGCCTATTGATCAAGATTCTTCTAAGATGAGACTCCAAATAATTTCTCATATATGCTAATGGTTTTGTATTTTAAGTACCATGGCCTCAGGCACGAGGTTACACATTTGGGTAGCCTAATTGGCTTATACGCTGAATATCACTCACATCTCATTCCTATGATACTGATGAATTACCAGATGTTATGCTTCATGAGATTTTTGAGATAGCCAATGAGGATACATATTAGGCTTTGCATGATAAGACTGTTGCTGTCAATACATGTGATGATCTAAAATAAGATCAAGTTAATATAACTACCAGCTCAACCAAAGTAATGCAGATCTCACAAGAACAAAAAGCTCGCTTGCTTCTACCTTTTTATTATTATTTTGATCTTTTACTTTCCAAATCTTGTTTGCCCTTTTCAATCTGGATTTCTCAAAAATAGGGTCATTTTAGACAATATCTTGCTCAGCCCGAAAATGATGCAATTGATTGAAAGAAAAAACTTTGGTGGAAATGTTGTTTTGAAGGTTGATATGCACAAAGCCTATGACACTCTTTCTTGGATGTTCTTGATTCAATCTCTAAGAAAGTTTGGTTTCTCAGAAACTTTGATTAATCTTTTGTGGAGATGTATATCCTCTTCATGCCTTTTAATAATAGTCAATGAAGAAGCAAAAGGATTTTTTAAACCCTCTAGAGGTGTGAGACAGGGGGACCCAATATCTCCAAGCCTCTCTATCTTAGCCACATAAGCCTTAAACAGAGGTCTGCATAATCTTATGCTAAATGATAAAATTAAATCATTTTCACATCCAAGGGCTTCTGATTTAATTAGTCATCTTAGCTTTGCAGATGATCTCATAATTTTTTCTCCTGGTTCTAAAAGGAATCTCTCCAAAATTATGACTTTTATGAATCTTTTTGAAAATCAATCAGGTCTTACTATCAATACAAAAAAAAAAGTTGTTTTATAATGGGAAATAAAGATACTAGGAGCCAAATCAAATCTGTTGACGAGGTTACAAGTTTGAAAGAAGAAAAAGAGAGAATCCAATACTTGGGTTGGCCTCGTTTCAAGGGGAGAAAGAAAGAAGTTTTTTTTGATGGTCTTGTGCAAGGAATAAACTCAAAAATTCCAAACTGGAAATCCAAATTCATATCCACGGGGGGTAGAATAACTCTTCTAACTTTTGTTCTTCAATCTATGCAGATTTATATTATTCCTGCTCTTAGCCCTCCAAAGAAAACCATATATGTGCTCAATAAAATTCTAAGTGACTTTCTGTGGGGATCTAAAAAAGCTCATGGTAACAAGTTCCATTAGATCAGTTGGGAATCTATTTTCTATCCAAAGAAGGAAGGTGGATTGGACATCAGGAATCTGAACAGCCTAGTAGAGGCTTCAAATCTAAAGCTGGCCTGGTCTTACAAATCAGGAACTTCTTTGTGGTCTAAATTCATGAACCAAAAATACCAAGTCATGCCTATTTCTATTGGTTTCAAGACTACTAGAAGAATTTCTCAAGCTTGGTCTACATGTGAGGAGCACTCAACAATCATTAATTGGACCTATATATGGAATCCAACTCCTTCAGGTCAATTCTCTTTGAAATCAACTTATTAATCTGTCAGACCTCAAAGACTCGTCTCTATTTATCAACCTTTTGTTTAGGATTATAATATCCCTCCAAACTTATCTACCTTCTCTTGGAGACTTATGAATGATTCAATCTCACTTGACAATAATGTTAAAAAGTTAGGAATTCCTATTACCTCCAAATGTTTATGCTGCCATAAATCAGAGGAGAATATGAAACACCTGTTTCTAACTGGTGCTATTGCTAACTACATTTGGACTTTATTTGGAAATATTCTAGGGATTCCCCACTCTTTTTCTATTAACTTAGTCATGTCAAATCGGTGGATCCACATGGGAACAACTCACATCTTAAAATGGTTGCATAAGATCATCCCCATTTGTATCTTTTATGAGATTTGGTTGAGTAGGAACAAAGCTCTTTTTGATGGTATTCAAATGGATTCAGGGTTAATAATCTCCAAAATCAAAAGAAGGATAAAAAATATTACCTCATCCTCTTCATTGAAACATGGATGTTCTTCATCATCTCTGGAAATTCTGCAGTACCTGCATATCAAGCCTCCTCAACTTCATCAGATGATGATAACTCCTATATGTTGGTTCAGACCAAAAGCTTCAGTTCTTAAATTAAACACAGATGGTGCTTGTGATAAGGATGGTAACATGGGCATAGGAGTGGCTCTAAGTGACTCAAAAGGCAAATTCAGATGGGGTGTATCTTCTTTTGTTGGTAATGGATCAAGTCTATTGGCAGAAGTGTTAGCTTTGAAGGAAGGCATTTATCAGGTGGTTTCTTTCTATGGAGATCATGTTGAAGTGGAATCGGATTCTGAGATCCTTATAAAGTGCATCAATAAGTCCCTTCCTCCCTCTTGGGAAACAAGAGCTGATATAGAGGAAATCCAACTCATATCATCAACTCAAAAATTTTCTTTCAAGCATATTTTTAGAGAAGCAAACTTTGTAGCATATCTATTGGCTAAGCATGCTCTTCTCTTTAAAAACAAATCAGAGTTCTTTTCCTATGAAAATCTCCATATCAATGTAAAAAGAGCTATAAATCTAGATGCTAATAGCATTCCTTACATTAGAGTTTCAAAATCAAAGCCGAGGTCTTGTTCTGCTTCTTGTAATGCCACCTAGAGAGGGCTATTCTCTATAGATTTAAATAAATTCTCTTATTCCTAAAAAAAAATAGGATTTGACACTTGCTTCTAACTTTTTACTATGCGCAATATATGTTGTAAATAAATTATTATGTCCTAATTTACTTGGATCATATATGCTGCTAAAGGGAAACATGAAGAATCTAGTCTTACACATTTCACTCACTTTTTACTTTTCAAATGAATTACGGATGCAACATTGTACAACATTTAAATTATATTTGTATTGACAAAGTTTCAGTTTATATATATTGAGGCCTTATTTTTCTAAATTGTCAGGTTTTACAAATATAATTGCAATAAAGAGTTGTTGAATTTAGAATTAAGATAGTGTAATGGGCTTCCTAGAAAGACACGAACACATAACATATGGATATCATTAAAATTTATTTGAAAAGAAAGTTTGGGATGTGTATTCACATGTAAATTTCGGCCAACAATTCAACGTCTCTGTTTCAACATACATGTCGTCAGCACATAATATATTTTTGAAAAATTTCGTCGTGTCTTCAGGCATGGGTATCCGCTAGTGTGTGTATATATATATATATATATAAGGAAGGCTCACCTACACCATGCTCTATACATCACCAATATATCACACCTTGTTGTAGTCCCTAAAAACGTTTTTTTTTTCAAATTATATATTTTTCTCTTGAAATTAAGCTTTCAATAAACCCATATACAAAAAATTTGGTCAAAATACATTTTGTAACTATTTTTAAAAAATCAACAAAAAAACTTTTAAAACACACCGTTATAAATAAGGTATTTTGAGATGTTTTTTGTTGATTTTTTGAAAATAGCTACAAAATGTATTTTGACCTAATTTTTTTAACATGGGTTTATTAGAAGGTTATATTCAAGGGAAAAATATAAAATTTTAAAAAAATGTTTTTTGGGGACTACAAGAAGGTGTGATATATGGATGATGTATAGAGCATGATGTAGGTGATAATTCTCCTATATATATATATATATATATACTAGCGGATACCCGTGCCTGAAGACACGACGAAATGTTTCAAAAATATAGAATGTGCTGACGACATGTATGCTGAAATAGAGACGTTGAATTATTGGTCGAAATTTACATGTAAATACACATCCCAAACTTTCTTTTCAAATAAATTTTAATGATATGCATGTGTTATGCTTGCGTGTCTTTCTAGGAATCCCATTACACTATCTTAATTCTAAATTCAACAACTCTTTATTGCAATTCTATTTGTAAAACCTCACAATTTAGAAAAATAAGGCCTCAATATATATAAACTGAAACTTTGTCAATAAAAATATAATTTAAATGTTGTACAATATTGCATCAGTAATTCATTTGAAAAGTAAAAAGTGAGTGAAATGTGTAAGATTATATTCTACATGTTTCCCTTTAGCAACATATATATTCCAAGTAAATTAGTTGATAAAATTAGGACATAATAATTTATTTACAACATATATTACACATAGTAAAAAGTTAGAATCAAGTGTCAAATCCTAAAGTAAAAGATCAAAATAATAATGAAAAGTTAGAAGCAAGCGATCTTTTTGTTCTTGTGAGATCTGCATTACTTTGGTTGAGCTGGTAGTTATATTAACTTGATCTTATTTCAGATCATCACATGTATTGACAGCAACAGTCTTCTCATGCAAAGGCTAAGATGTCTCCTCATTGTCCTTCTCAAAAATCTCATGACGCATAACATCTGGTAATTCATCAGTATCATAGGAACGAGATGTGAGTGATATTCAGCGTATAAGCCAATTAGGCTACCCAAATGTGTAACCTTATGCCTGAGGCCATGGTACTTAAAATACAAATCCATTAACATATATGAGAAATTATTCGTAGTCTCATCTTAGAAGAATCTTTATCAATAGGCCTGTAAAAGAAGATGAATTATCCAAGTTATAAAGGCATTGAAAATGTACACTATCTTCAATGAACTAAACAATTAATACAAGAGAATGTTTTATCTTACCTTGAAACCAAAATTTTAGAAGCATACGTTACACCAAGTTCTTGCGCAATAACATCCAAGTAATAACAACATTAAGAATCAGGGGTGAAATAGTCTTATCATCTAAGTATGGGACCCATATCAATATGATTGAAGTGCTTTCTAATTTTTACTAACTAAAGACTGTACAACTTCAGGAGGGTATGGGTTAAGCCTTTGTACCGAAAGTTGCTCTTCAGAAGTGGATAGAGAAGCAAGTGATCTTGCAGCAACCTTCATTACAATCGACCCCACTGACAATGGGTTTGACCGGGTCTCAGAATGTATGTGCTTACATTAATTGATAAATTTTGCATCATAGATGGAAATCGCAGAAATAAGAACGAAACCATTAAAAAGACCCCCTCTCTGCAAAGCTGCTATGAAGTGACCAAGCAACGGATGATTAATTGAGATGATGGCTTAAAATATAATAGATAATAAAGAAATAAATTAGCATTCTCAAATATGAGAAACTATCTGCAGTGCGAACTTATTCAACATTGTCATATTCATAATCCCTCCATGATATAGATTAAGATGTCTCTATCCTACAAAAAAGATTGCATTTAATATAATTTGAAAAAAATTATACAAAGGGATGGAGTGATAAGTAAGCTTAATGTGCAATACCAAGGGATACAGTAAAATCTATATGTGTTGGACTACACATTTAAAATAAAATTAAAAAATACAAAAAAAAAATAACGACCAATCAAGTGAAACTATCAAGTAGCATTTTTAAAAATCAAGTAATTATAAATATTAAGTTTGTGATACATACAAAATAATTAAGACCAAATCATATATTTTAAATAATAAAAAAATATGTTTTCATAAATATTGAATGGTACTGCTAACACAATAAGAAGAATGGGCATGTTAAATTGATATTTAGTCAATTTAAATATGTTCATTCTTCTTTGCCCACCCAAGAACAACAATAACTTTAAATTAGTCCCCAAAGTAATTTGGATACAAAAAAGTTTGTTTAAAAATACTCAGTATGATGAGACTAAATTTCCAATCATGTACTAGAATTCAAAGGGACATAAAGGAACTTGTAGGTCCAAAGGCAGTGACTAAAAAAAGAAAAAGGAATGCAGAACCTTTAGCTTTTACACATTTCCTCCATTGAAATGAGAAATAAATATAAAAGAAAAAAAAAACTAAGATAACAGACACCAATGCATATTTCAAATTATTTAAAATTTTATTGCCAAATAGGAGTTCATTTGATAGAACTAGATGTATATAATTGTGTGAACGACAATAACCACGATTGCTTTAAATAATTACAAAAATATTAAAATGTTGAAATCTAGAACCCAATGACAATTTAAAATTGACTTCTACAAATTGAGAAGGAAAAGAATAGAAAGATGTGACAAAAGGTACAAAATCGTTACCCAATTCCTGTGATGGGTCTCACTACTTCGCCCATAAAAGTATCTTCCAGTGATGATGTAACTCGTTTTGAAGAAACCTTTCAAGGTATTTATCCAAATCTCTATGAGGAGGATACATTATTTGCCTTGGCAGAGTGCATATTGAACCACCTAAGGAACAATAAGATTTAAACTAACAATTGTGATTAGATAAAAGAATAATAGTAGATAAAGGAATACAAATTATAATATTAGAGAGACATTTTATTTTCAAACTAAAAGTTGGAGTAAACATGGTAATGGGAAAAAATGCAAGAGTAATTAGTTTAATTTTTATTAATAGTCTACCCCCGCCCCCACAAAACAGAGCTGCAAATGATATGTCATTAGTGTACCCAACCCTACACAACTAAAAATAAACCAACAAAATAATAAATATGTACTCACTTGATAAAGCAATACCCTCAAATTTGATGTCGTGCTAATCGGCGCAGGCACGACATCAAGTTTTTATTAAGTATATGCGTGCCTATAACTTGCCTCGTGCCTACCATTCTTTCATTAAAGAAATAAAATAAATGAAAACAAAAAAGTGTTCATTTTTCCATTTGTAGCAACTATCCCACATTATCGCTAAGTAAGTATCACACATTAGACATAACTTGCACCTATATATTTTGCCTCACCGAGCATGGAACCTGTACTATATATTAATGTGTCGAATTTGTATCGTCATTTTATATGAACCCATATATACAAAGAAGTTAAGAAAGAATAACCGAAAAATAATGATAAAGAACATTTTGTAATTTATATATATTTACATAAGTTATATTTAGATACAATGTATGTAACAAAATGAAAGAGAAACTTAAAAAAAAATCAAAGCCCGATAGAAAAACCTTAAATTTTTAGATGCGACAACCATGAAGTGTACTACTAAAAAATTTTCACTAACTGCGTTTTTTTTTAAACACTTAACGTTCTTTAGAGAAAGACAAAAGTAAGGGTTCACCTAGTTTGTAGAAGCACTCAAGAAAAAAGCAAGGGTTCACCTACATTGTAACATCTCATACATGTAATCATAACGACATTTGAATACCATAGTTATGCAGGATTAAATAAAAAATGACATTCTTTCATAGAAAGAAAATAATAGTACGGTATGTACAACTCTAATTCAAGGAACCCCCAAACTCACACACACACCGTAAATCTACAGGATTAAATAAAAAATAACATTATTTTAGAGAAAGACAATGATAGTACGCTATCTACAAATCTAATTCAAGGAACCCCCAAACTCATATGCGATTGAAATCAAAACAACCATTATTAATCAATTGGGTTGCCATCTTAACATTTTTCTATATAAATCCAATTTGTACATTGCTCTTGATTAAGTCCATAAAGGAAAATCCAACAAAGAAACAGTCGTTTAATGAAGGAAAGAAAAAAAACGTAGTCTATGGTTTGAAAGCCCTGGTTTAAAACCCATTTCAGATCAAGAGACTTGAATTGAAGACCATGCTCTTATATAAATGGAAAAACAAAATAAAATGCAAATAACATAGTCACTGACCGAGAAGATCAAGCATCTAAATTGTGGCTTTTTTCTCCTTGGATCTGCACCAAATAAAAAGAGGATAATGAAATAGAATCCCTGGGTAAAATATAAAGCCATGAAGATAATGAGACATATATACATCTATTACCGATAGATTTTAGATCTATAACTTGGATAATGATTTCTAGAATATTAGGAGAACATAATATGGTGATGGAATACATAGTATGATGATATGTTAATGAAGATCATCTATAAAAATAAAAATACACGTGTGCGAAACCAAATCACACAAACAACTACAACAATAACATTGGATATCATCTCATACATTTTAAGCCATACCACATCAACTGAAGTACTAAACAACACTCAAACCAACTGATCGATCTTCCTCCCACCTAACAGACATCGATTTGTGGCGTGTTTTGATGAGTTTTTTCCGATGGGTTTGACTGAGTTCGGAACGGAAGGGATGTGCAAGGGTTTGGCTAGCTGGTGGTCGGAGGAGCACTCAGAAGGGGTATGGTGTTGGGGTTGATAGATGGAAATGGTGGGTTTGTTGGGTTATGGTGAGAGTGAAATTGATGAGAGAAAGAGTACATGGCTGGTAGGTATAGAAATGGTGAGTCCCTATGTTGAGAGAGAGGCGTTTGGTTTGGGGGTAATGGGTGTGTAAGAGATAAGGGGATGGGAGAGGCCTGTTGTGAAAGGGGGGGAGGCTCGAGGCAAATAGAAAGGATGAAAATTGTTTGGGTGGGATAATTTATTTGGGGGTGAAATCACAATCAGTGATTTGGCAAGAAAAGATGTGGCAAAATCTCAACCGTTATTGTGCTTTGACATTTTTAGAATTCAAAAACCATTCCATCTTATTATATGGATGTGTGTGTGTAAATATGTGTGTGTGTGTTGATTTAACCCGTTAGTGAGGGTTATAGTTGATTTGATTCTTTATATGTAATGTGTACCATGTGTGAGTTCTTATTACGAACCTACTATAAGGAATTCCATTATGGGACGTACGATGTCTACCGTGATGGTGCCTCAGTAAGGAGACGAGTTTGCAATGCTCATATTTTTAACCTAGATCCTACACCTAGGTACCCTTGTCCTGAGGAGATTTCATAAAGATATTACATCATATATTCTTGGGTATGCTACGCTATATGAGTGATGGGGTAGGATTGTAGATTTATCCATTGGTCATGATGAGGACATAAGTTTGAGATGACTTAAGACTACCGCAGGTAAGGGCATGAGAATATCCCATTTATTTGTACATGAAGGGGGCTATAATTTTGTATAGATGTTAGCTGTGAGGGAGTCTTTATCCTATAATGTGTTATAATTGTGTGGAGGTACTAGATATAGTGGTAGCAATTTATGTGTTATACTAGAGATGTATATGACTTATAGTAGGGATGTCTACCTACATACTTATGACTTGGATATAAGTACTACATATACTAGAGACATGTATCTTTAATCATTGGCATAAGGTAGTCAAATGTAAAAAGACTTGAGATATAAGCATGTTATTAGTATATTGGTTATTTGCTAAGACCTACCATCAGTTAGAAACTATCATACAACTTATGTTTTACAATGTAAGAGATTAACTTAAAGATGAGAAACCGAAGATTAAAGAATGAAGATGCAAATCTTTAATCACATTGGCTACATATGGGTTCGAAATTTAGAACCACATGTTATATAGTATTATTGGGTGGGATAAATCTAAAAGACATTAGAATATCGGAGCAAGACGCGTAGTTATGATTTATTCTAACTTCGGTTATACTTTTATTCATTTTATAATTTCTATTAACATTTTGGATTTTTAACATTTCTGGACTTGTGTTGCCGGTGTCGCCGTCTTAACTCGTGTTGTTAATTGTAATATCATACTCACTGTGGATTCTTAGGATGTAGGCGACATGGCCCTGAATGCCAAATCTATTTTCATTCATGTTGATGCGTATTTTAGTGTTGATGGATTTATGTGGTTCTTTACTCTCGTTGCAGTTTTAGAGTGTTTCAATGGACGATTGGTACCAGAGTTGTTTGTATAAAATTTCAATTTTATTTTATCTGGATTTTTTATTTGTTTAGTTTTGATTAGTCGTTATGCTAGAGAGGATTTCAAATAATTTTAATTCAAGTGATTTTTTGTATTAGACTTGATCAATCAATATATTGATTTTACGGGATGTTACAATAAAATTGTGCCTTAACATCATGGCATAACTCTTAATTTTTGGCAGTCATTAAACTAAAGTGTGAATTTTAATATGACAAATTATTAGTCCTGCATAATGCATATATTATTTGCAGTACTTATTATACAGTGAGGGTGAAGTGAAGAAAATTTAAAAATATATATGAATCATTGTTATTACAATTATAGCACTATCTCACAATAATATGATACATGTATTAACTATGAAAACTATTTACAAAATATATCAAATGCACTTATACATTATCTTTGAAAAATATTCAATATCGAGTGAAGTTTGTAAGTAACCTAAAATGACTAAAAATGGTTTTACATCTCATACGTTGATTAAAAAAATGTAAATGTATTAAAATAGTGATAGACAAAGAAAATCAAGCCAAACTATGTAAAAAAATCAAATATGACTTACTAAAAAGAATGTGGTAATATCTCCATTTTTTTTATAACTTTATAATACATATTAAAATACCATTTTTACTAATCTTAAATACATTTAAGTATACCTATCATATATTTAAAAATCAATTAAACTTTAGTTTAAAAATAAATTAAACCAATAATTTTGCAAAACATAATTTATATGTTTAATATTTATTACGGGATTTTCGATCATGTTAGCCTTAACAAGGTCATCAAGGGAATTGATAGAATGCTTGCCACCAGACGGTCAGTAGTTTAGTTGAAGTTCGGCCAATCTGATAACCGAACACCATTTATCTCCTATCGAAGGACGATCGATCGTATTATCACTAATGCTAGGTCAACTATTCGTTATTCCAAATAAGCTTCATGTTCCCTATAAAGGCGGACCATTCTACCAATAATTATAAAATGTGGGAAATTCAAAGCAATCGAAAACAAACATGTGTTCAATTATGTTAACCACGCTTGAACGGTGTGAAGGAGAATAGTAGGTTTAATACAGTATGGATGAATATATATAGTCGGTGTATTATTAAAAAGAAGGTAAGTGAACATATGTTTGTGAAATCTCCCAACAGGCTACAAGATTAATAGAGATAACATCCTCTTCCATTTTCCTCATGGGTGTAGGACAATACATATAAACCACGTACATATTTTTTTATGTGATTTTATTTCTACTCGATATCATTTTTTATCTCTACTCGATGTCATTTTTTTATATGATTGGATCATATTTTTTGCATCAACATAATTGATAGTGTTTGTGAGAATGAGAGTTTTTAAAGCCACGAATAGAAACAAAATAACTCAGGTTGTTAAGGTCCTTGTGGAATACTAGCAAGCTGCCCAAACCCAACTCGCTTTTCCTTAAACTGAATATAACCCGATGTACCACCTACACCGGAGAAATAGGTGGACCAAGATCTGCCCATGAAATAGAACTAGGAGAGTGAGGTTCCCATTCATCCTCCATTTCCACATACCCTCTCGTAATCTATTCACAGGGAATCGTGGCCTAGGGGACTAAACCACTATCAATCCTCATAAATGCTAGATCCACCAAACGTGCATATCCACTATGTCGAGATGTATTGGACTTCCCAATACCGCCAAAATTCAAGATCCCAATAATGGATTCATTTGACGCAATGTCGTATCTTAGGTACCATATAGACCACTATGAGGCCACCTCGATTTTTTGGCCAGCTCGAACCAAATTAGTTATCGAGCGTTCTCTATAATACTAAAGGGATTTACAAGGGCATCGTTCCACAATCTCCTACCAAAAGCCATTTTATGTTTCAGAGAACACATTGAGCATTTTGTCAGGCATTTCATCAATAATAGGGTTCATAAGAAAACCACTCACTATTTATTCAGAGTCCTTCCAAAAAAGGATGAAACTCTCAGAGAATGTGTAAAAAGCTTCAATGATGAGATGATTTAGATCAACCACCTGGACAAGATAGTAGTTGTGTCATAATTCTCATGTGCCCTTTATAGTCACAACACTATTTACTCTTTGTCGAAGAACCCCTCAACCAACATGGAGGAGCTATTGATAAAAGTGAAGAAATATATCCACGCAAAAAATAACATCAACAATCACCAACCCACTTATAAGGAGGAGTTTGGTGATTGAATATCGGGGGACAATCAGGGAAAGCAGAGATTTCCCCAAAGGGGAGATACAGGGAAAATCGAGAACAACTCACTTCTATCAACATTACAGTAAGACAAGTGGTTCCCATAAAATCAGACTCGAATATGTTGAGGTGGACAAACAAATTAAAAAATAATCCTATCAAGGGAAGTATAATTTTTCTTTCCATTTCCACCGTGACTACGACCATGATACGAATGACTGTCTCCACTTAAAAAATGAGATTCATTTATTGGTTTAAAGTGGCCACCAATGAATAAAAGGGGAAAATAGGAAGACAAGATACTCAAACCAATGAATAAAGGGGGGATTAAGAAAAAATCCGATTACAAGAATAGGATCAATGGTAAGAGGGGCCTAAAGATATTTCGATGCATATATATAAAGTTGGATAAACATGATTGCATCCATCCATTTCTTTTCCAAGTAGAGGAGTGAAGGTCTCGTGCCCTCTCTCGAAGGAGCTCTTCGAGCATCATCGGTGTAGGATAATGTAAAGAGATGGAGTTGCCAGCCTATTTTTCACATAATAGGAAAAAGAACATGTTACCACCTCGAGGTAACGACATCAAAGACTAACTGATTCTTACAAAACCAATAGTTCAGAGGTTCGAGGGCTAAGTTATGAAATGGGAAGGTGTTAGGCATCCATCATGCCCTTTCGGTCTCTCATGGGCTTGTGTTACAATTTTTCTTAATTTCTCCGTGAAATGTGTGTGCATGTATATATAGATGGAGATCGAAATCGCCCAACTCACATCGTGGGAAAGATAGAGTCAGATCATTCATAGGAATGTTCCCAAAATAATAATTAGAAAATATGATGTATGTTTTTATCAAGATATTGATCGTTATGATTCAAGGATAATATTTGTTAGATAAAATACCAATATGAATCGCAAGTATCATGTATATCTAAGTAATGTATAGATAAAACTGATGAAAATGCGAAAATGGAAAAATTGGACTCGAGTCTTGGGTTTTAACCCAACATGCCTATGTAGCCTATAAAGGCATCAAAGTCCACGTAGTTCGTATACATCATGAGGGTGAGGTTTATCCCATAGATTCCAAATGGGAGTTTCTTATATGTGTGAGTGTAAGAAAAGTTATTTTAGTTTTGAGAAAAGGTGGTGAATAATCCCATTGGAATTTATAGATGTAACCTCATTTTCTTTGTTTTGTTTTTTTTATAAAAAATAAAGTATATGCGATATAACTAATAAAGGTTGAGATGTCAATATGTTTGAACTAATAGTAAATGCTAGATTAAGAATTTATATAACTAGTGCAAAAATAAAGAAATCTGGAGAGAGAAGGTTGTTTGGACCTTATTTAGAGACTTGGGGGTTGATCCTGATACTTGAAGAGCTTCCTTGAAAGTTAGGATGAATGTTGGATGAGATCGAGGAATTTTTTTGCTAAATTGAATTTGAGAATGATGGGAATGAAAGGTGGAAAGGAAATCCACACAAGGGAACTTTGTTGATTGCAAAAGAATGTTGTTTAGATTAGTGATATTGATGGATCTGAGGTGTTCCTGGAGAATGAGCTCATTACCGGAATGCCCCTAGCCCTGCCAATCGATAGGCGACACTAGCCACATAGTGAATAGGCAATGAAATGGACCTGCCAATTGGCAGTCCCGTGCAGATGTTTTTGCAAAAAATATCATATAATGCAATTTACTCATCCAAATCACGAATTGGGCATACCGTTAGAAAGGTTATTCAGAGACATTTAAGAGTCCTTTGGGTCGCTCCCAGGTCCGAGAGTTGAGTTTGATTCAAACGGGGCTCAAAAGCGCCTACCGATCCTTTGGACAGAAGTTCATCATAGAGTGATGGATCATTCGTCAAAGCCTTGAGTTAAAATTGCACATGAGGTAGAATATTGGAAAGGCTATGCATGGTAATTTGATGTTCCAAACAACTTCACTCGGTTCAGAGAGATGACTATGGTCAACCGGGGCCCAAAAGCACCCGTTGACCTTTTAAAGTAAAATGTGTCATTCTTCCATACCTAAGGCTGATTCCCACTTGAGAAGGATATTTGGAAAGGGTATTAAGTGTCATTCAAATATTCATTCAGTCTCGTTCGATCTTAAGAGTTTACTCGTGTCAAACGCAGCTCGGGAATGCTCGATGGTATCGAGATCAAGTGTTTAAGGAAAATGAATTGTTCATCTGAACCATTATGTCATTTTATGCATGGGGTAGACCGTTGGAAAGGTATTTCTATTACCTTCAAAGATCCAAATAGATTCAGCTCTGATGATGAAGTTGATTGGGGTTAAAATGGGGTACATGAGAACCTAGTGGCCTCTAGATCAATTTTTTAGTGTAAAATGGTTCGCTTGTCTGAATCATTATGCCAATTTGTGCACAGGGCGAACCTTTGCTCTAAAGATAGGGTTAACCAGAGTCCTTCAAATATTTATTGAGATTTTTCTCTGAAGATAGGGTTAAATAGTGTCAAATGAGGCTCGAAAGTGCCCGATGGCCTCTAGATCGGTACTAGGAGTACGACCTAGGATTTTTAGTGAAATGGGGAGGTAATAGGAACCTAAGGAAGGACTTAGGGGTTTCTATAATGTTGTGTCTACAGAGACCCTTGACGAGTGAGCTTGAAATAAGTAAAAGCCATCTAATAGACACCACATGATGTTTTGGGAATGAGGTCAATTATATGGACTTGGGGGATGAGGATAACTATTTCAAAGGGTCGAGGCTAATTTTGAGGACCTTAGGTAAATCTAGGGATGGCCAATTATATGGGACGAGGTCAATTCTAAGGAACTAAGATAGGGAGTGACCCATTCTGAGGGTCGAGGCCAATTCTGAGGGTTTAAGTTGGAGCCGCGAATTTTAAGAGTCGAGGAAATTTCTGAGGACCTTAAGTGGGAGCCGCAAATTCTGAGGGTCGAGGTCAATTCTGAGGACCTTAAGTAGGGGGCGACCAATTCTGAGGGACGAGTTGAATTGTGAGGACCATAAGTCATGGGGATTAATGATATGGGTCGATTCCAATTTCGAGGACCTTAAGTAGAGGCAACCAATTCTAAGGGTGGAGGTCAATTCTGAGGACCTTATGTTGAGGTGACCAATTCTTATGGTCAAGGTAAATTCTGAGGACCTTAATTTGAGGGGACCAATTCTACGGGTTGAGGTCAATTCTAAGGACATTAAGTTGGAATGACGAATTATGCGCGTCGAGGTCAATTCGTAGGAAATTAAATGGGAGTGACCCATTCTGAGGGTCGAGGTCAATTCTGAGGACCTTAAAGTAAAATCATGGGGCACAATTTTCCTAGGAAATTTTGGAGAATTCACTGGGGAAAAGATATTAATCCGAGGATTGGATGTAGCCCTGCTAAGAGGTCTTTTCGATTTATGCTGTGTTCCTTGGAGACATTGGTTGAAAGATACCCGATTGGCTTAATGTTCCACTAGGGAAGTTGAGTTCGAGAATTCTACTGGGTAAATAATTCTAGGATTCCGTTAAGGAATTCTGGGGTTTAAGCTAGGGGTGAAAATGTGGTATTAAGTCAGTTCAGGATTTAAGAGATAAAAAATTGATTTTCTTGGTGAAGAAATGCTCTAAAATTTATTTGGTAATTTTATGAATTTTTGGGGAATTTTTGAGGTTTTTGGGATATTTTGAATGGAATTTTAGGGAGGTTCCAATCGGTAGGGTGTAGAGGGTGACAAACAGTCGTGGCACGATCTTTTGGACTACCTCAGGAAGGTGAAGGGATAGTGTTGATCGATATGTGTCAGGGAGTACCGATCGGCATGCCCTTAGCCTCCTATAAAATGGGGCGAGATTTATTCATTTTTCACATCTTCTCGATATTTGCTGCCTTTCTTTTCTGCAAACTGATCTATTGCTCTTCTCTTTTTCAAGACTAGAAAATGGTGCATTTTTTAAGTAGTGTGGTCCACATGGCATGGTAGAGTGTTGATGACTAGTCTAATTTGGAGTGACGGTCTAGGGTGCCCCTAATACTAGGCAATGAGAATGCCTTTGATTTGTTTGACTCGATACTCTCCCGTGTGAGCCTGCGCACCATCGATCGTCTAGGGTGGTGAACCTTAGTTGTTATGTAAGTGTTAATAACCTTTGGTATTCCTCTTTTTTTGTGTATTTTCTTATTTTTTATGAATTTTGAAAATGGTTTTTCCTTTTGTTTTGATAGACTACTATATCTGCATCGAGTCTGCGATCCCAGGGATGACGGGGTTCAAGGAAGTATGGGAGAACCTTCCTTCGATGGTGCGTTGGGTGGTTTCATCAGCTGATTTTGACAGTTTGGCATTTGCATTGGATGAGATGCCCCATTCGATGGTTGTCCTTTGTGCCTTGGGAGAGAGGTGGTGGGATACTACCCACACCAAACATTTTGGTTTTTTGGGCAATGACAGTGACTCCAATCAATGTACAGCAGCTGCTGGGGCTAGACTATAAGGGGATTGTAACAGCGGTGGGGGCGACATTGGATGATGTGGGATGCATAGTCTAAGGGGACTTCGTCCATCTCTCTCTTCTGAAGGAGGTTTTGTTGAGTCAACAGAATGACAAGACCAAGGGGTGCAAGTGCGGTACATGGCCCATTTATTTGTTCTTTTTCTGTTGGGAGGATTTTTGGTGGTGACTAGTGGAGACGTCATCCACTTGTGTTTTTTTTCCTTAGTTGAGGGTATTTGAGAATATCCATATCTTTGACTGGGGTAGACTTACTTTGGCGATTCTTTATTCATCTTTGGATGCATTTATCCAGTTTTGCCGACGGACTTTTATTGGCACCACATATATTTTCGAGGTATTTTTCATTTGGCATTTGCCTTTATGTATTTCCTTTTTTATAACAGCTGACCCTTGTCCAATTGAAGATGTGGTTCTACAAGGCTATTGGGATTAAGTATCTTTTGATAGGCTTCAAGGATGAGTCGATTGGTGGCTTCTGCCGTATGTACCGGTGGCAAAAGTCCAACCGACAGTCGAGGTAGTCTCTTTCTTTGGCAGCGATGCGCCAGGTCTTGAATGGCCTAAGGAGTGATTGGGTAAAAAAAATCCTTTTAAGACCACCTTTCTTTGATGTCCTTTTTTAGATATTAATTTTCCATTGGGGATCTTGCAAGTGACCTTCTATCCCTCGGGGATGGCGATCCAACACATGGGGTGACCGGGAGCAATGCGCAGCTGGATCAATTGCGAGCGCACAAGTTTGGCTACTCCTAGTATCTGGGGAAAGGTTAGTCTGAACGATTGTTGATGATGATATGATGGGTCCACCTACGATGCCCATGAGATACATGAGGCAGTTGTGGAAGATGCTGGAGGTGGTGAGTTTGGCACCGATGGTCGGCAAGCCTTACTCATTCTATACTGAAACGACAATGACCTACGACTATTTTGATTTTTTGAAGATTTGGTTGATACTACCCATCATATATGACGTTGTGACTATTCCTCCTCTTCTAAGAATTTTTATTGTAAAATGGTTCGTTTGTCTGAATAGTTATGCCAATTTGTGCACAGGGCAAACCTTTGCTCTAAATATAGGGTTAACTAGAGTCCTTCAAATATTTATTGAGATTTTTCTATGAAGATAGGGTTAACTAGTTTCAAATGGGGCTCGAAAGCGCCTGATGGCCTCTAGATCGATACTAGGAGTACGACCTAGGATTTGTAGTGAAATGGGAAGGTAATAGGAACCTAAGGAAGGACTAAAGGGGTTCTATAATGTTGTGTATATAGAGACCCTTGACGAGTGAGCTTGGAATAAGTAAAAGCCATCTAATAGACACCACATGATGTTTTGGGAAAGAGTTCAATTATATGGACTTGGGGGATGACGATAACCATTTTAGAGGGTCGAGGTCAATTTTGAGGACCTTAGGTAAATCTGGGGATGACCAATTATATGGGACGAGGTCAATTCTAATGAACTAAGGGAGGGAGCGACCAATTCTGAGGGTCGAGGCCAATTCTGAGGGTTTAAGTTGGAGCCGCCAATTCTAAGGGTCGAGGAAATTTTTGAGGACCTTAAGTGGGAGAAGCCCATTCTGAGGGTCGAGGTCAATTTTAAGGACCTTAAGTAGGGGGCGACCAATTCTGAGGGACGAGTTGAATTGTGAGGACCATAAGTAATGGCAATTAATTTTATGGGTCGATTCTAATTTTGAGGACCTTAAGTAGAGGCGACCAATTCTGAGCGTTGAGGTCAATTCTGAGGACCTTACGTTGAGGCGACCAATTCTTACGGTCAAGGTCAATTCTGAGGACCTTAATTTAAGGGGACCAATTCTACGAGTTGAAGTCAATTCTCAGGACATTAAGTTGGGATGACCAATTTCGCGCGTCGAGGTCAATTCTTAGGACCTTAAATGGGAGTGACCCATTCTGAGGGTTGAGGTTAATTCTGAGGACGTTAAAGTAAGATCATGGGGCACAATTTTCCTTGGAAATTTTGGAGAATCCAATCGGGAAAAGATATTAATCCAAGGATTGGATGTAGCCCTGCTAAGGGATGTTTTCGATTTCTATTGTGTTCCTTGGAGACGTTGGTTGAAAGATACCCGATTGGCTTAAAGTTCCACTAGGGAAGTTGGATTCGAGAATTCTGCTTGGTAAATAATTCTAGGATTCCGTTAAGGAATTATGGGGTTTAAGCTAGGGAGAAAATGTGGTATTAACTCAGTTTAAGATTTAAGAGATTAAAAAATGATTTTCTTGGTGAAGAAATGTTCTAAAATTTATTTGGTAATTTTATGAATTTTTGGCGAATTTTTGGGATTTTTTGTATGAAAATTTAGGGAGGTTCCAATCGGTAGGGTGTAGAGGGTGACAAACGGTCGTGGCACGATCTTTTGGACTACCTCAGGCAGGTGAAGGGATAGTGTTGATCGATATGTGTCGGGGAGTATGATCGGCATGCCCTTAGCCTCCTATAAAATGGGGTGAGATTTATTCATTTTTCACATCTTCTCGATATTTGCTGCCTTTCTTTTCTACAAACTGATCTATTGCTCTTCTCTTTTTCAAGACTAGAAAAATGGTGGATTTTTCAAGTAGATTGGTCCACATGGCATGGTTGAGTGTTGATGACTAGGCTAATTTGGAGTGACGGTCTAGGGTTCCCCTAATGATGGGTAATGAGAATGCCTTTAATTTGTTTGAGTCGGTACTCTCCCGTGTGACCCTACGCACAATCGATCGTCTAGGGGGTGAACCTTAGTTGTTATGTAAGTGTTAATGACCTTTGGTATTCCTCTGTTTTTTGTGTATTTATTTATTTTTTATGAATTTTGACAATGGTTTTTCCTTTTGTTTTGATAGACTACTATATCTTCATCGAGTCTGCGATCCCAGGGATAACGGGGTTGAAGGAAGTATGGGAGAAACTTCCTCCGATGGTGCGTTGGGTGGTTTCATCAGCTGATTTTGACAGTTTGGCATCTGCATTGGATGAGATGCCCCATTCGATGGCTGTCCTTTGTGCCGTGGGAGAGAGGTGGTGGGATACTACCCACACCAAACATTTTGGTTTTTTGGGCAATGACAGTGACTCCAATCAATGTACAGCAGCTGTTGGGGCTAGACTATAAGGGGATTGTAACAGCGGTGGAGGCGACATTGGCTGATGTGGGATGCATAGTCTAAGGGGACTTCATCCATCTCTCTCTTCTGAAGGAGGTTTTGTTGAGTCAACAGATTGACAAGACCAAGGGGTGCAAGTGCGGTACATGGCCCAATTATTTGTTCTTTTTCTGTTGGGAGGATCTTTGGTGGTGACTAGTGGAGACGTCATCCACTTGTGTTTTTTTTCCTCAGTTGAGGGTATTTGAGAATATCCATATCTTTGACTGGGGGAGACTTACTTTGGCGATTCTTTATTCGTCTTTGGATGCATTTATCCAGTTTTGCCGACGGACTTTTACTGGCACCACGTATATTTTGGTGGTATTTTTCATTTGGCATTTGCCTTTATGTATTTCCTTTTTTATAACAGCTGACCCTTGTCCAATTGCAGATGTGATTATACAAGGATATTGGGATTAAGTATCTTTTGATAGGCTTGAAGGATGAGTCGATTGGTTGCTTCTTTCGTATGTATCGGTGGAAAAAGTCCAACCGACAGTCGAGGTAGTCTCTTTCTTTGGAAGCGATGCGCCAGGTCTTGAATGGCCTAAGGAGTGATTGGGTAAAAAAAATCCTTTTAAGACCACCTTTTTTCGATGTCCTTTTTCAGATATTAATTTTCCATTGGGGATCTTGCAAGTGACCTTCTATCCCTCGGGGATGACGATCCAGCACATGGGGGTGACCGGGAGGAATGCGTAGCCACATCGATTTCTAGCGCACGAGTTTGGCTACTCCAAGTATCTGGGGGAAAGGATAGCCTAAATGATTGTTGATGATGATATGATGGTTCCACCTGAGATGCCCATGAGATACATGAGGCAGTTGTGGGAGATGCTGGAGGTGGTGAGTTTGGCACCGATGGTTGGCAAGCCTTACTCATTCTATACTGACACGGCAACGACTTGCGATTATCTCAATTTTTGGAAGATTTGGTTGATATTGCCCATCATATACGACGTTGTGACTATTCCTCCTCCTCTTAGAATTTTTGGTAGGGACACAAGTCCTCCCAAGGGGTATTCCAACATTAAGGGTGGAACGTGGTCATCAATGGTGGCAATGGTGGCGGCAACAGAGGTTCCCTTTCTTCAGCTGACACCTCCTTTCAATAACATCAGATTTCCTAAAGAGGGGTCACTTTGTATGGTATGGATCCAGCGATGTTGGGGCTGAAGGAGGACGTCCTTTAGCCAGAGGTATATCTTTCACTTCTTTGGCTTTTGTCTTTTTGATTTCTTTTTTCGCTTTAGACTGACAGATCTTTCTTTGATTCTTTTTTTCCAACATGTCCGGGTGTTGACAACCTGGATGAGGGATATCTGGGTTTGGGTATCTTCTAAGGCTGGGCATATTCATGACTCTATCTTGGTGCCTTCCCTCTTGGTGCCGTTAACTTCTTCTAAGAAGGGACCTGGATCTAGTAGCGGGGGTTCCTCAGTTCGTCGTTGGGGAAAGTTCATATGCCATAATGATGGGGGGTCTTGGGGGGGGGGGAGGGGTTCGGGCTGAGTCCCGTGTTTTTTGTGTGTTTTTTGCAAGATAAAATTTCATGAAGCCATATATATATATATGGAATGGAATGGGAATTTATTAATTTATCTTTGGTTAGATTATTTAATGCACTCTTTACTTTATTACTAAGACCGTAAAAATGATTAGAATGACTAAAAATGAAATTTATTTAGAGAAAGGATAAGTAAAAATATAGGAGGAAGTGTCCTGACTTCGAAAATAAAAATAATTTTTGTTGAGCTTTGTATTTTGACAAAGAAGGAAAAAGTGGATACTCTAGAAATGGGGGGATGTCGATCAGCATACCCCTTATCCTGCCTATTGGCAGGTCAGTCTAGTCGATTTTCCTTAAGGATTGGTTGCACTTTCTTCATCTACCTTGTCCTTGATAGGGTAGGGTTTCATCTGAATTTTGCACGACCCTTGTCTTTAGCAAATTTTTTTCAAGTATAAAAAGGGGTAATGTTGACTAATTTTATTCATCCATTCAAGTTTCCTTTCTCTTACTTATTTCTGGTCTTGTGTTTTCTTATTTCTAGTATGGCTCATCCCGTAAGTAATGAATTTGCCTCAAACCTCAAGAATTTAGAGGCAATGTGCTCGTACAATGTAGACTACGATACCTTTAACATGCGTCGAGTTTCTTTACGGCAAAACTGGCCTCTTGACTGGAACATGCTGATGGAAGCAACACAATTCGGGTACCCCGAGGACCATATTTTTTGTTTTGACTTGGACGAGGTCTTCCCGACCTATGAAGAGTTTTCTGCTATGTTGGGGATTAATCCTATTGTGGCGGCGGCCAAGCTTGAATTTTCTCGATCCTGCCGGGCATTATTGGCAGAGTTTCTTCATATCTCACCCTCAGCTGAGTTGTCATTGTTCGTTAGAGGAATGATCTCCATACTTTTTATAGACATTAGTGGACACACTGGATCCATCATTCTTAGCTTAACTTCAATGTTACTGTTGGTGACCAGGGACCTGTTGGTGGACCCTCAACTTTCTTCCATCACTGCATGGATATCATACCTTCATAATCTTGTGGCGGTGATACTGGCAGAGACCCTGAATTGTCTAGATGCTTGGCGGGAAGGTCGTTCTGACTTTCTGAAAGGCAGTCTAGTTATGTTGTCATGTGATCGTCTAAGAGATTCCACTTGGCGATCCCTCCTATATTCCCTTGGCAGCTGTGCCAAATTATTTCACACACTATTTCATCATCTTTGGGATAACTGTCGAGATCTAGATAAATGGCCAATGCAACATGCTTTATCGATGGGGGCGAGAGCATTGGGGTACATGAAGTCAGTGGGGTTAGTGACATTCATTTATGCTAGTTTCTGGGCAAGAATCTTGATGGATAAATGGACGCGTTATCCGTCCACACGTCATGGAAATAAAATAACTGGTGCGAACAAGGGTTCCATAGAAGGCTCGCACTTCGGCTGCCCAAACTGCATCGTGGGGCTCGTTGAGGCACCTAAACCAACCCCTCGGAAGGAAGAGGTTTGTGATAGAATTTCGCAGCTCATTTTAGAACACTTAGTGCTCCATACACAATTTGCCAGTCTGGACAAAAAAAGTTCACACCATCGCTTTTCTTGATCGGAGAGGTATGAATCGTTGTCGTCGATGAATGCGATGAAGTTGTACTTTTGAGGACGTTCTTGGTTGTCCATGTGTAGCAATAGTGTCTGACACTAGAAATTTGTAAGAGATAGAGAATGAGAGTAAGGATGATTGGTGGTGGAAAAGAGGAGGGGTGAGGGTGTATTTTTAGGTGGGTATGGTGGAGGGAAAAGTTTGTTTTGGAGGGAAGGGGGGGGGGTGAATTTGGGAGGTAAATATTGGAGGGGAAACGTGTTGGGAGGGAAGGAAATGGATTGGGAGATGGGGATTGCACCTTGGTAATTATCGAAATAAAACTAGAAGATGAACCGGTACGGGTGTCTAGGACCAAACCAGTCCGATTGCTTTTTTTATTTAGTGTTTTTTCAAAATTTCAAAAATGAACCGGTCTAGGTGCCTAGGGGCGGATCGGTCCGGATTCTAAAATTCTACAAACTCCCAAATGGTCGAATTCACTCATCTCTCAACATCTCTGGATGATCTCACTACTATACCTACACACAATCAACCTACCGCCACTCAATATTTTCTCTGAAATCCTAGGCTCGCTCTCAATGTCTATTCTCCCACACTTATCCTATGTGTCCTATACCTACGGACTCCAACTAACCTAACCGACTTACGTATACTCTCCACAAGAATCACCCGATACGCGTCGGGGGTGCGATGACCTTCTCATACTTCTCAATCAGTCCCCATAGATGGGGTTCGATATCCAAATGGTGTTGGCTTCTTGGATGCACTCCTCAAAGTACGGTTTGAGACGTTGACCATTCACCTTGAAGGTATTTCCCTCTTTTGCATCTTCCAGCTCTATAGCTCCATGGGGGAATACTTCACACACCAAAAATGGACCCATCCACCTTGAACGCAACTTACCGAAAAACAAGTGTAATCGAGAGTTGTAGAAAAACACTTTTTAGCCCGGTTGAAACTCATTTTGGAAAATTATCTTTTCATGCGCGTGTTTCATTCATTTTTTTGATATTTTGCATTCTCATATGCGTCATTGCATAACTCTTCCAACTCGTTTAACTGAAGCTTACGAGTTTCATCGACTTTATCAAGATTGTAGTTCAACCTCTTGATGACCCAATGGGTTGTGTGCTCTAGCTCCACAGGGAGATAGACAAAACAAAATGGGGACATCATGAGAAGGTTCTTGTAGGTAGTACGGTATGCCCATAGCGCATCGTTTAATCAAAGTGACCAATATTTTCCGGTAGCATCGACGGTCTTTTCAAGGATGGTTTTGATCACACAATTTTCTAGCTCGGCTTGCCAACTTGTTTGAGGGTGATAAGTCTTCCCAACCCTGTGGACGACCCCATAGTTTCTCATTAAATTTTCAAACGGCTTATTGCAAAAATGTGTTCTTTTATCACTCATGATCGCCTTTGAAGGACCGAAGTGAGAACATATGTGTTATTGTAGGAACTTAATCACCACCTTGTTGTCATTCGTCCGGGTAGGTATTGCCTCGACCCATTTGGAGACATAGTCTACCGCAACGAAGATGTATAAGAATTCAAAGGAGGGAAGGAAAGTTCCCATTGATTCAATACCCCAGCAATCAAATAACTTAATGATGAGTATAGACATTAGAGGCATCATGTCGTGGCGGGTAATAGCTCCCATCCTTTAGCATCCATTGCAATATTTGTAATAGGCACTCACATCTCGAAATATTATTGGCCAATATAGGCCGCTTTGTAGGATTTTAGCGGTCATCTTATTCTTTGAGAAGTGACCTCCACAAGCTTCCGTATGACAAAAATGGATCATATCTTTAATTTCTTCAGTCGGTAAGCAACATCAGATGACTTGGTTCGCACAATATTTAAATAGGAATGGGTCATCATAGAAGAACATGGGAGACCAAGTGATGAATTTCTTATTCTCTTACGGTGTCCATCCAGGAGGAATGACTCCCATGACAAGATAATTAATGATATACGCAAACCAAGGTAGAGAAGAAGTATCAAAGAGTTGCTCATCCAAAAAATACTTGTCTATGGGTATTAGATCACTAGGCACGTCAGACGAGATCCATGTCAAATGGTCGGTAATGATGTTTTCTACCCCTTTTTTATCTTTTATATAGAGATTAAACTCTTGTAGGAGTAGGATACACCTTATGAGGAGCGACTTTGCATCCTTCTTACTAAGGAGATATTTAAGGGTCACATGGATGGTAAAGCACGTGATGGGAATCCCAACAAGGTATGAGCAGAATTTATCCAAAGCAAAAACAACCGCTAGAAACTCTTTCTCCGTGGTGGGGTAGTTATGTTGGGGCCCGATTAACATTCAGCTTGGGTAATAGATGATATGAGCTTTCTTGTCTTTTGTTTGCCCCAAAACAACCCAATTAGCATAATCACTTGCATCACAAATAAGCTCGAATGGAAGAGACCAATCCATAGATTACATGATGGCAGCGGAAATTATAATACTTTTCAATTAACCAAAAGCCTTTTGGCATGCATTAGTTCACTCAAAGTGTGCATCCTTCATAAGGAGGATACTCAAGGGTCTAGAGATGGTGCTAAAATGCTTGATAAATCGTCTATAAAAAGATGCATGGCCCAAGAAGGAGCGCATGTCCTTTAGTGATTTAGGTGGGGGAAGCTCGTCTATGACATATTTTTTTTCTTGGTCAACTTCTATTCCATTAGATGAGACTATGTGACTCATAACTATTCCCTTAGTAACCATGAAGTGGAATTTTTCCCAATTGAGGACTAAGTTCTTCTCCACACATCGGGATAATACCATCTCAAGATTCGCTAAACATTGGTTAAAAGATGGACCAAAAACATTGAAATCGTCAATTAAAACCTCAAGTCCTATTTCTATCATGTCGCTAAAAAGACTTAACATGCACCTTTGAAAGGTCGCAGGCGCATTACACAATCCAAAAGACAGACGTTTGTAGGCAAACCTACCAAATGTACATGTAAAAGTCATCTTCTCTTGATTAAGTATGTCTACCCTAATTTGGTTATATCCAGAATAACCATCAAGGAGGCAATAATAAGGGTGCCCCGCTACGCATTCAAGCATTTTATTGATAAATAGTAAGGGAAAATGGTCTTTTCTCATTTCGGCATTGAGTTTCTGATAATCAATACAAACACGCCACACCCGATGGTGGAGCGTTGAGGAATTAATTCTCCCTTAGCATTTTTTACCATCGTCATTCCTGACTTCTTCGGGACAACTTGAAGTGGGATCACCCATTTGTTGTTCGAGATAGGTTAGATAATCATGACATATAACAACATTATGCTTTTCGCTCTAACAACTTCTTTCATGGTTGAGTTTAATTGAACTGACATTTCCCTCAAAGGCTTCATGCCTTCCTTGAGGTGGATTTTGTGGGTACAAATTAGGGTACTTATACCCTTCAAATATGCTATAGACCAACCAAAGTCAACTCTATGTTTTCTCAAAATTTCTAGCAATTTACCCTCTTTCTCTTTATCTAGGCTAGAGGAGACAACAATAGGAAATGTCTCATTCTCTCCTACAAAATCATATTTCACAATAGATATTAGTTTCTTCAACTCGAGGGTAGAGAAATTTCTATTCAAAAGATGTCAAGAATGACTCCCTCAGGGGTAGTTCCTCGAATCTACAAACCCAATGAACATCTCTCAACTCCTCTAATGACTCTCCCTTGTTTAATATGGCTTTAAAGTCCTCTACATCTTGCTCATACTCGGTGTATGGGATATCACTTTCATCACCTCTAACAAGGCATTCTTCTAATCCATCCCCACCCATGGTTCTCTCGATGTGCTCTTCTGCTATGTCCTCTATGAGGTTGATCGTATGGATTTCATCTTCATCACCCATTTGGGTAGCAACATTTAAGATGTTTGTCTCAAGAGTTATGTTCCCAAAAGTGAGTTGTATTTGCAATAACCGTAGCTAAGAATAGGCGGCCTAGAATTATGGGAACATGGTTGCTAGATTGTATGCAAGGCTTCGTGTCCCAAATGACAAAGTCTACCAAGAAGTAGAAAGTGTCCACTTAGACTATCATGTCCTCAACAATCTCTTCACTGTGTGATCCGCTAATTGGAGAGTGATTCATGTAGGCTTAAGGTCACCCAACTCAAGTTTCTTATAAATGTAGTTGGTAAGTATATTAACACTAGCAGCTAAGTACCATAAGGCTCTCTCAATTCGACGTTATCCAAATACACATGAGATCGTGGGTGCACCCGGATCTTTAAACTTGGGTGGAAGGTCCTTAAGTAGAATGGAGCTCACATTCTGTGATACGAAGACATTCTTCTTCACCTTTAGCCATATTTTCACAGTAAAAAGGTTTTTAATGACCTTGGCATAAGTGGGAATTTGCTGGATGGAATCAAGGAATGGAAATTTTATCTTTACTTGCTTAAGAACATCTAGCACATCTTCACGGGAGTCTCCCTTTTGAGGTGGAGTCAACCATTGAGGTAATGGATCAACGGAGGGCGGTTTCACAATAATTTTGGGCTTTCTCATGTCTTCCTTGTCACCCTCCTTCAAGGGGGCATCTTTATTCTCTTTCGTGACGGGAAACACCTCCTTGTCCTTTGGCTTCTCGTGTGATGGAGGTGATAAATCAAAGACTCACCCACAATGTAGAGCGGTGACAGCTTAGTATTGCTCTTACTGATCGAAAGATGTACAACTAACATTAGCTTGATCTTGAGGAGGTCTTTGAACTTGTGCTGGAAATTTGTCCTTCTCTTGAACACTCATCGAAGATTGCAACTCATATAAGCACATATGCTTGTCAGTGAACGTATGCTCAAACTTAGCATTGGTTGCATTTTGAGATTGGATAAACTGGGTTAAGTTTTCATCCAGAGTCCTCTGCGGTGGGTTATCTATGGGTCTGGAGGTGGATCTTGCATGTGTGCTTGCATAGGCGAAGCTTGCTAAAATTGAGGAGGGGTGGAGGTAAGGCAACATGTGAATGTGGATTCAACACAACTTATTATTTCCCGTAGCTAAAACTGGGATGGTTTCTCCACGAACGGTAATACGAGTTCCCATGACGAGCATTAAAATTTCCCTTAAACCCTCCAAGAGCATCCACTTTCTTAGTATGAATAGCTTTGTAGGTGGGTATTGTCAGACATTCCTTTGTTGAATAGCCCAACTCACAAATAGCTCACACTTTTTCTTTCACAACATGGGTGGGTCCAGTAGGTTCTCTCAGTCATACCTCAAGTAGGTCCCTCATACTATGCTCAAATTTATCAAGTGTTCGGTCTACCACAACATCATGATTTAGTTGATAAAAACTGGACGCGGCAGGAGTAGCGGACACTTGTCGAGTTCGATTTTGGTCATTAGGATCAGATGTATCCCATGCTTGAGTAGTCTCAGCGACATACATAAAATGAGCCTCAGCGTCACTTGCATATAATTCCCAAAATGGTCTTTCACACATTGTTTAAACAAGTTGTTTGGACACTATAAAAATACCGTGATGGAAGAAAGATATAAGGTGATGTTTCTCAAATCCATGATGGGGGAAAGCGTTAACCAACTCTTAGAATCGTTCCCAACACTTGTCAGATGACTCATTATCTCTTCGTAGAAAGGCTTGGATTTGAGCCTTGACGAAGTTGGTTTTATATGGTGGAAATAAGTTTGAAAGAAACTTGGATTGCATATCCTTCCATGATATGATCGAGTTCGATGGTAAAGACCAAAGTCAGGTCTTAGCTTTATCCTTAAGGGAAAAAGGAAAAAGCTTTAGGCGAACGACATCTTACGTGAAAGCTAGATCACTAAAGGTTTCACATGCCTCTTTGAACTCTTTGATATGGAGATATGATTTCCCTAAATCCATGTCATGAAATGTTGGAAGAATTTGTATCATCCCATTACAGAAGTCGACTGACCGGCATTATACGAGAGTAAAATGCAAGCAGGGGCAACAGTTCGCTCAGGAAATTGGAGTTCTTTCATGGAACAATACGGTAGGTTTCCCTCACACGTACCGAAACTAGAGATATCCGACATGGTTCCCTCTCCAAGGGACACAGAATCCTCACACAGTGTTCTAGATATGTGACTCTTGATGAAGTTTGGAGGGGTAGGAGGTGGAGCCCAGAATTTTGGAATGCAAGAGGTATGGTGGCGATCGAAATTTTACTCAACAATGGGATTTTCGTGAATTCTTATTGGAGTATTTTGAGGAGTTTGTTCTTGATTTTTCATGAAAGGGATTTTGATAGATTATTTCTTTTTGGCTTTTGATTTTTCCGAATTTGATGAATTTTTTATTTTTATTTTTTTGTCAATATTAAAATTTGAATCAAATATGGGATTGAATAAACCATCCTAAAGTCTACCTAATTCCTAGACAACGGAGCCAAAAACTTGACACGACCATAAATGTGCATCTAGTGTGCATGTTATATGGTCTCAAGTGCAAGACTGTTGCGTTAGTAATACACCCAGTAAGTAGGGATCGTCTCCACAGGGAAATAGGACGAAGAATCATAACGGCACGGAACATATGACTAACCTTAAAATTGACTCTGGAAAGAAATGGAAAAGGTGATTAAGATGAGTAGAAAAATCTACTAACTAAATGTTAATAGAAATTAACTAACAACTAAACGAAGTGCAAAGGAACAAATCTACTGAATGAATTAACTATGAGTAAGGAAAGATGGGTCGGGTTACAATTCCCCAAACCCTAGTACATTTACCGTATAGAAAGCTAGATATTGAATTGAAAATTTAATTAAAATCGGACCTTATTAATCCTAAGCATTACATATATAAGGATACTAGCCCGTATCATACAAAATCAAAGGTAAAACTAAAGTCTGGCATGATTAAATTAAATGAAAACACAATTTTTAAAGTGTAGGAATTCATGACTATTTTGAAAATTTTGAGAAGAAAAATTTTTGAATTAAGAATTGAAAACTTGGAGAAATTAAAAGGAGAAATTAAATAACTAACTAACTACGAATGAAATTAAAAGGAGAAATTAAATGTTACATGCAATGAGGAAATACGGAAATAAACTTTGAATCTTGAATTAATTGTAACAAATATTTAAAACTAGGGTTCTTCTATGCAAGAGCCCTCTAAAACTAAGATTAATAAAAAAATTCTTATGTATAGCACTAAGTTAAGTTAAATACAGTACGAAATTTACAATAGTTTTCACCAAGTAAAACTCTAAATTAGAAATGAAAAATCTGGGAAAATCTCAACTGAACCGTTCCGACGGGAATTCTTTGGTTTGGTCAGGTATCTAATTTTGTGTCTAGATCTTCAATGCATCAGACCGGTTTGTTTTCTTTTGTATACGGATCGGTTTGATGTCGGATTTTATTCATAGACTTCATGCTTCCCGGATCGGTTCATTTTTGGATATATCTGTTTCGGTCCGTTTGTGAAATTTATTCAGAGATTGGCTTCCTTCCGAATTTGTTCGCTTCTTGTATTGTCCAGTCTGGTCCGGTCTTGAAATCTTCCTTTATCTTGATTTTTCTCTCGTCTTTGAATCTCCATAAATTCTAATCCAGGACTCAGTTTGGGTTGTCGTTTCTTCCTACGCACTTGTAGACGCGAGATCTTCATTTTTCATATTGGTCCCTCGTCTGAATTCTAGACGTGAAATGACTATTTTTCCCTTTGACTTTCCTTCCTTTGTTGATTTCTCTTATTTGGATTCCTCTTCTCTTCACTTGCATTAAATAACTATAAAAAGAAAAAAAATACACAAAAATCGAGGCACTATGTGGGAATTGCCAGTAGCATATAAATGGGACAAATCAATACAAATTAAATTATTCAAGGAGCTAAAAGCTACTAAATTAAGGGGATAAACTCAGAAGAATCTATGCCTAATCAACATACATATACCATTTGATCTAATGTATATGAGTGTTCAACGAACAGTACAGAGAGTCGGTGCGCATGGAGTTATTTAGGCTATCTATGTGCACTTTGAAAAACAGGTGCATCATTAGAAATGTAGTGATTATAGAACAACACCCAAGTGATGTTTTATATCGAGGCTATACACTGACGGCTCATCGTACCAGTACAGAAACCAATGTCAGCATAAAATCTCGGGCATCATAAAGAAATAATATTGAATTAAAATCCTAGAAGCAGGCATATTTGAAAAAATGTCAGAATGGAAGAAATATTCAAATTAATATCAATTTGAAGTCCCACTAGGTACAACAACATCATAAGTAGTGATAACGATCTTCGATCACGATCAAGGCTCTTCTAACAATCTACATGAACACAGAGAGCATGGGGGATAGCTGATGAGGGGGATTTCCTATCATGTTATCTTGAACCAAATCATCATGGTAAGTGGAAGAAATTTTCCCATCGGATGCTCAGTTGTTCAGTAGTAGTTCTTTTAATTGGATAAATGAACACCTTTTCTCACCTACCGATGGATGATGGATCATTTTATCAATAAGACTTGGTCAACTAACCATTATTTAAAACAATTATCATGTTAGCTATAATGGTGAACCACTCTACCAGCTGATAGGAAATGTGGGGAATGCAAAACAATTGAAGATGAACAGGTGTCTCATTATGTTACCTACTATTTCATGCTGCGGACTGGAATAGTAAGAGTAATGTTGAATGGATGAATATATAAATCCAGTGTAGTATTGAACATAAGGTAAGTGAACCTCTATGTATGAAATATCCATGTAATCTTCTGAAATAAATAAAGATAACAACCCTTTACCCTTTTCCCGGTGGACGTAGGCCAATACAACAAGACCATGTATATCTAGTGTTTATTATTATACTGCTTTAGTTATATTTGATATCATTGTGTTGTGTGTTTGAATTATGTTTCTTGCACCAACAAATTTAATGGGTGATTTTTGAAATTATGAACATAAAGGTAATTTAATTAAAAGGTAAATACACAAAATATAGTAAACATTCAACAATGGCGAAATATAATTTTTATATATGAAAAAACTACAACATAGTCCAGTAATAACATATCAACCACCCGACCAAACACACACATACACACATTATGTTTATTATGTGACCTTTACTTTTATCCATGTTATAAACTTTCATAATTAGTTGAACAAACAACATAATCTATTGTTGTAGAGTTTCAAGAGATGATTTTTATGTCATTCAAGAAATCCAAAAGATTTAACGGGGGCATGAATTGAAAAGGGTACCTAAGAAAGCAAAGCGATTTGAGAGAGAAAACATGGAAGTTAGAAATATGAATTGATTAAATGACCAGAGAGTTCTCAAAGGTTACATAAGGCAGAGAGAAGGAAAACATGATTAAAGAGGTGTGGCTAGAAAATGGTTTAAAGATGTATTCACTTACTGCCTTACCACGTGTCAGTTCCATCTTTGTGTATACCATTTTGGATGTCCATTTTAAATGTTAATACTATGATATAAATATTAAATATAAAAAATTAAATAAAAATAAATAAAACGAGTAAAAGGAAGAGGTCACATGACTTAGATTCTGTTAGTATCGTTTCAATCTATTGAGTGTTGCGATCTTTAGCGATCAAAATACTATTCTACTCTCATCATATCATTGTATTTTCATCGATATGGTCAGAGAACCTAGTAGTAATCCATATCTCATATCCATGATCTTATGATTAAATATCAAAGCTTTGATAATATAATTTTATTTATTTATGTCTTTAGCAATTGTAAAGATGAAAAAAACATAAAATAAGTTAGGATTGGAAAAAGATGTAAGGATATATCCCAACGGATAAAAAATTAGTGTCACAAAAGTTTCAATGTTAGAAAGAGGTTCAAACTATTATGTATTAAAATCCAACCTCAGAATTTAACCTATCACAAAATATAACTATTCTACACATAGCACATTGGTAACTTAATTAAATTTAAAGGATGTTCGGTTAGATATGGTAATAATAATTATAAGAACAAAACCTAGCAAATGTTATTAAGAATGATGTTTTTCATCCAGTGATGAAATTCATTATTTCTTATAAATAAAATATACGGAAGAGTCTGAACGAAGGAGAAACATCTTACTTTTCACTGATGTTTACGTTGGGATGAAATTCTTAATATCTACATATTAGATCATCAAAATTACATAATAAAATTGTTAGAACTGCATACCTAAATTCATAGTGGTGATTGAGACTTGGGGATTAGAGATCTTTGAAAGACTAATCGCTCTCTATGAGTTCTCTCAATAATGGAAAGTGAGAAGGAGAGTATATGAGTGCATTAGCATTGGGGATCATATCCCTTCATTATATAGGGAACAAATTAGAAAACTATAAATTCTAGTTAGGTGACTATTGAGTAACCACGACTCTTGAGTAAACAACATGTGACTTTGAGTTAACCACACATTACAAAGACCATACTCATTGTAGATGTCTAATTTAGCTCCACTAATTTTATCACTTAATTAGCCAATTAGATTAGAATCCCAAATACAATTGCTATTTAATACATAAGACCACATTAAAATATTAAAAATATTCCAACAATCTCCCATTTGGGCTAAATTAGCAACCTTCCTTTAGGCCTATCACTAATCACATTTATAATAAATACACACATCTTAATAGCTCAAAATAGATTACTCAACGTTTTACTTTAATTAATTTATTTTAAGATACAAGACGAAAGGAGATTAATTAGATACCACAAATGGGACCATGTCTTTGGTTCAATACAAAAACATCCTCAATTCGAATCATTTAGAAAACATATGTTCCCCTCAGTCGTTCCCTTGAAATCTTAGCATTCTCATATGCGTCATTGAGCATTTCTTCCAACTCATTCAATTGAAGCTTGCGAGCTTCAATGGCTTTATCGAGATTGTAGTCCAAACACTTGATGGCTTGATAGGATTTGTGGTCTAGCTCCACTGGGCGATGGCAAGGCTTTCCTTAGACAAAATGAAATAGGGACATCCCGAGGGGGTTCTTGTAGGCAGTATGGTAAGCCTATAAAACATCATTTAATTGAAGTGACCAATCTTTTCGGGTAGGATCGACGGTTTTTTCAAGGATGGTTTTGATCTCATGATTTTGCTAACTCGACTTGACCAAATGTTTGGGGTGACAAGTCGTCCCAACCTTATGGGTGATCCCATACTTTCTCATTAATTTTTTAAATGACTTATTGTAAAAATGAGTGCCGCTATCACTTATGATCTCCTTCGGAGCACCGAAGCGAGAGAGTATGTGATTTTGTAAGAACTTTATCACCACTTTGTTCTCATTCGTCTTGGAAGCTATTTCCTTTACCCATTTGGAGACGTAGTCTACTGCAATGAGGATGTATAAGAAGTCGAAGGAGGGAGCGAATGGTCCCATAAAGTTAATACCCCGGCAATTAAATAACTCAATTATGAGTATAGGGGTTAGTGGAATCATGTCACAACGGGTAATAACTCCCATCCTTTGATATCTAACGCAAGATTTGCAATAGGCGTTCACATCACTGAACATTGTTTGCCAATAGAGACCACTTTGAAGGATTTTAGCGACTGTCTTATTCTTGGAGAAGTGTCCTCCATAAGCTTTTGTATGGCAAAACTGGATTACACTTTGAATTTACTCATTTGAAACACATCTTCGAATGAGCTAGTCCGCTCAATATTTGAATAAGAATGGGTCATCACAGAAAAACATACGGGACCAAGTAATGAATTTCTTCTTCTCTTGCGGTGTCCATCTAGGATGAACGACTCCCATGATAATATAATTAAAAATGTCCGCAAACTAAGGTAGGGAAGAAGTAGCAAAGAATTGATCATTCGAAAAATACTCGTCTAATGGGTATTGGATCACTAGGCACGTCAGACGAGAGGCGTGACAAATGGTCGACGACAACATTTTCTACACATTTCTTATCTTTTATAGACAGATTGAATTCGTGTAGGAGTATGATCCACCTTATGAGGCGCATCTTCCCATCCATATTAGTAAGGATATATTTAAAGGCCACATAATTCGTAAAGCATATGATTGGCGATATAATAAGGTATGAGCGGAATTTGTTGAAAGTAAAAGCAACAGCTAGTAATTCTTTCTCTCTAGTGGAGTGGTCAAGTTGTGGGCCAGTCAATGACCAGCTAGCATAATAGATGACATGAGCTTTCATCTCCTTTCTCTTCCCCCAAATAACCCCAATCGCGTAATCACTAGCATTATACATAAGATTGAATTGAAGGGACCAATCCAGAGCTTGCATGATAGCGGCAGAAATTAGCATGCTTTTCAATATCGAAATCCTTTTGGCATGCGTCATTCCACTCAAAGGAGGAATACTTCATAAGGAGGTTACTCAATGGTCTAGAGATGGGGGTAAAATTCTTAATAAACCTTCTATAAAATCATGCGTGGCCTAAGAATGGACATATATCCTTTAGTGATTTAGGTGGGGGAATCTCGGCTATGAAATCTATTATTGCTCGGTTAACTTCCATGCATTTAGATGAGACGATTGCGACACCCCGACTAATTAAATATCGGGTAGCTAGTCCTTTATTAAATTAATACAAAATGTATTCAGTTCATAGCATCACTATCGAAAACGTGTTATTAATTTTTAGCCACCTAATATTTAAAAAGTGAGTTGTCAATTTTAATTAAATCCGATTAATATGCAATAATTAAATTATGAAATGCTAACATAACCACCACAACATAATGACAATAGAATAACCATAAAATAGTAATGATTCTGGAGAAACACTCCTCACACAATACAAATGATGAAGTAAACAAGAACCAAGTCTGCATCACTAAATTAATTACAACCCAAAATTCTGGAATAACTGAATAAATAAAGTGTCTCTAAAAGGAAATAGGGCGACATGCCCAACAGATGAGAAGACATGGATATATAGAGTCAAGACCGAAAGTGGAGGCGTCTACTGTCAAGGTTCTGTAGCTTCCACGACAGCTACAGTACGTCACCTGAATGAAAATCCTATACTTTGTGTCCTTGTGGCTAGGCACCTAAAAGGTGTTTACAAAAATATATTTGGAAGCAAATGGGTCAGAGCCCGATAGTGAAAAACAGTTTAAAATATAGCAAGTGTTTTAATGACAATAAAACAATGAACGCAAAATACATGTTAGGACGTGCGCTCACATCAAATACTCACGTCTCTACTATTTGTGCACTCCTAATGTACCCGTACCCAATTCTAGTTATTCCCATATCTAACTAGTCCAATCATAATACCTATCATTACCATACAATTCACGCTTTAATTCTGACATCTTCATTGAATCAGACAGCTTTACATTTATTTTCGGTTTCCCCTTTTAGTAATACAATGTACTAGAGCGTTTCCACTTTTATCTTTATAAAAACGTTGCTATTATTTACATTCACATTTGATGCATGACATTGCATTTTAATTAATCGTATATTATTCTCATCATAAATATACAATACTAGCACCCCGAGACTAAGCTGCAGTGCACACATACTCTGCTATCCAATCCCAGTACATCACGTACATAAGGATCACACATTCCGAATCTCTCAGTAGTTCGTTCTCAAATAACAACAATCACGCAAAATGGAGGCGAACATAGTTCACATCACATGGGACACGCACATACCTATGCTCCCATGATCAGTAGACTTTTTAACTTCTCCATAAGTCCTTCTCTGACCTATGTCCTCGAGGTACCAATCTAAATCCCCCTGTAGGAACACAAAGATTAGATGGCCCTGATCGAACGCCGACCTCCCATGATAGCAAATATGGTAGGTATGTTGTACACAAATATCCACATATACTAAGCATTCACACTTCTTAAATATCTCATAATATTAATAGAGGTATACTTCTCGTATTTCTACCATCATTTAGCATTATATATTTACAAGTCCCCGATTTATATGCATTAAAGTTATCAACTCTTCTCACGTCGTAATTTGGTACTGGTTTCCTAAACCATAAAGGTCATCCGATTTTCTACAAGATTCTAAATTTTACTCCTCAACGTGTCCCAATCTCCCAAATGTACCCACTAGTCAATAAGGGAAGGTTATAATTCCATTTAAATAAGTCTCCGGAATATTTGAAATAAAATCAGGCCAAAAAGGCCATTCTATCAACTCGTTAGAAGTCTCATTCGAACGAGGTCGTTCGAACGAGTCCGTTTGAACGAAAGGCTTTGAATGAACTAACAACTCGTTAGAAGGGATATTGTCATCTCGTTAGAAGCTCGTTCGAACGAGGTCATTCGAACGACCTGGGCAGGCCTTCTAACGAGATGGCAGAACACGCCCAAAAATCTGCAAAGTCCGTTTTTCTTCCTTTTTCTCTTTTCTAAATCTATCCTATAATCATCCAAACTCAGTTTTAATGTTTTTAACTACACTAAGTCCTCCTAGGTCACTCTTTAACATATACATGGGGTCAATACCTCCTAAATCAACATGTAATCTTCAGAAATTCCCAAATCTTGTCCCAAACCCTATAAATATGAACACATAATTTAATGTCTACAATTACTCCTTATAAATCCGTTTTTACATCATCAAAAGATATATTTAGAATACGGAATTTGTCCAATAACATTATATATGCCATCCCTATATGAGATTATGAATTCTACCTCAAATTTCATGGGTTTTTCATCAAACTTTCAATATAAGACATATCTTCAATTCTAAGCATGGAAGAAACATTCGCTTGAAAATTATGTAATTAAACCACTTGCCTTAGATGCTCTAATTTGATGTTGAAGGTTGAAGGTTGAAGGTTGATCTCTCCCCTTTTCTCTCCAGAATTCTCCCAAAGATGGTGATGGTGGTAGGAGGTTTCTTTTGGAACCTCTTCAAACTCGCCCTATAACTCCCGTATCCCTCTAACTTGCCAAATGCTGATAATGGACTTAGTGGGTTCCTAAATAATATAAAATTAACTCCTAAAATTCGTGGGTTGTAATTCCCATATTTTTAAAATTACCAAAATACCCTTTTGGGTTGCCGGTATGACCTAAAAATGCCCAGGGACCCAAACTAAACCCCCGAGTAGTGTTTTCTGACTATTTCAACCCTTCCGGACACGTTGGCACGCTCAAAATGACCATTCAATTAGTAAAAATATAATTCACTTTTCAATTCAAATAATTACATTCCTGACGCGACTGACATGCGCGTCCCATCTAAAATTCCCAATTGCCATATTTCGGTCTCGCGATAATTTTAATATTTCCAATACTCATGAAATTCATAATTTTAGCATCATAATCAAATACCAACTCGCATCTGACTAGTATTTATATCCGGATTAATTCCCAATTAATTCTCATTTAATTTAATAAATCCCTTAAATAAAAATCAATAAAATTACGGGGTATTACATATGGGGAAACCGAAAATAAATGTAAAGTTGTCTGTTTCAATGAAGATGTCAGAATTAAAGCGTGAATCATATGGTAATGATAGGTATTATGTTTGGACTAGTTATATATGGGAATAACTAGAATTGGGTGCGGGTACGTTAGGAGTGCACAACTAGTCGAGAGGTGAGTATTTCATGTGAGCGCACGTCCTAACATGTATTTTGCATTCATTGTTTTATTGTCACTAAAACACTTGATATATTTTAAACTATTTTTCACTATCGGGCTCTGACCCATTTGCTTCCAAATATATTTTTGTAAAAACCTTTTAGGTGCCCAGTCACAAGGACACCAAGTATAGGAGTTTCATTCGGGTGACGTACTGTAGCTATCGTGGAAGCTACAGAACCTTGAAAGTAGCCACCTCCACTTTTGGTCTTGACTCTATATATCCAGATCTTCTCATCTGTTGGGCATGTCGCCCTATTTCCTTTTGGAGACACTTTATTTATTCAGTTATTTCAGAATTTTGGGTTGTAATTAATTTAGTGATGGAGACTTGGTTCTTATTTATTTCAGCATTTGGATTGTGTGAGGAGTGTTTCTCCAGATTCATTACTATTTTATTGTTATTCCATTGTCATTATGTTGTGGTGGTTATGTTAGTATTTCATAATTTAATTATTGCATATTAATCGGATTTAATTAAAATTGACAACTCACTTTTTAAATATTAGGTGGCTAGAAATTAATAACACGTTTTCGACAGTGATGCTATGAACTGAACCAACTTGGCATTTTGTCTTAATTTAATAAAGGAGTAGCTACCCGGTATTTAATTAGTCGGGGTGTCACAGGTGGTATCAGAGCATCAGGTTCTAGTGTCTTTAGGATCTGTACGGCTTATTATGTTTTCGCTGAGCTTTCTTTGATGTATAGCGCTATATTTTAGGATTGTTGTATTCTTTTATGTATGTTCCGTTCTTCAGCTATTCTGAGATAATAACTGCGAACTTATAGACTTTACTCTCATTTAGGATGCCTCCACGACGTGCATAGTGAGTTCCTAGGGATGCTCAGCCCGAGCCACAGCCTGCACCAGTTCCGGGCACCATGAATGCCGCAGAGGTTGCAGCTATTGTATCCCAAGTGGTAAATGTCGCCCTAGACGTTGTACAGCATGCACCACCCCAGGCACCGGTAGTCGTTCCAGTTCAGGCTCATACATTCTCGTCTGCTTGGGAACGCGTTCGTGATGCTTTTCAGAAAGCACACCCTCCGGAGTTTGCAGGTAGCTCGGACGTTGTAATGTCCAGTCAGTGGAGGAAGGACATTGAGAGGCACTTAAGGATGTACGAGTGCACAGATGTTCAGAAGAAGATACTGGCTACTTTTAAGCTATTAGGATCAGCGTTTCAGTGGTGGGAGTCCATTACCAACGCGGAGGAGAGGGACGCCCTCACTATTCAAGAGTTCTGGGTGCAGTTCGACCGCAAGTACTTTCCCTCAGCCGTTCACACTGAGATGAGGAGGAAATTGATGAACCTCAAGAAGGAGGGGAGAACTATAGCGGAGTACGAGGCAGAGTTCACAAATCTTCTAAACATCGTCCCGAATGAGATTCCGAATGAAGGGAAGAAGATACAGAAATTTATGGATGGGTTAACTTGGAGGATCCGTCAGCACTTGTTAGGAAATCTCTCGTTGGCCACTTGTTCTGATGTGGTTAACGCGACACTGCTTCACTGCCAAGATCATCGCTTCCACATGTCTGAGAGAAAGAGATCAGGAGAGTCTAGCCACCCAGGCAGGACCGGGGGAAATGGTGCCAGCGGGGCACAATCTGCTCAGGGAAAGCACAGGCAGGGTGATCAGGGTTCCCAACAGGGGGATCATAAGAGATTCAGATCTGGGGGTTTCAGAATTGGACAGGGAGGTTTCAAACATGGCCATCAGGGTCAGAACATCCATCAGGGCCAGCAGGGCCAGAATGTTCAGCAGCAGCAGTTTCAGCAGGGCCATCATGGTCAGGGTAGGAATGGTAACGGCCAGCAGGGCCGTGGGCAGTAGGGACAGCGAGGGGGAAACTTCCCGGGGAAGTGCTTCATTTGTGGCAAGATTGGCCACAAGCGCCAGGATTGTCCTTATAGGGGAAGGGCCCCATAGCAGCAGCAACAAGGTACTCGACACGAGCCATAAAGGCCTATGTTTCCCACCACCCTCCCAGCACCACCACAGATGGCAGCATTACCACCCATTCCAGCGGTCCCAGTCCAACAAGGACAGATTCAGTATGAGAGAGTGTATCAGCTTCAGCATGCCGCAGTCCCACAGGATCCACCTTCTATTTAGGGTATGCTCTCTATTCAGGGGACTTTGGGGCGCATTTTATTTCACACGGGGGCCACACATTGCTTCATTGCCATGAGATTTGCATGCACTATTGGGTTGTTAGACACCGCAGAGAGCACAGTTACTTGTGTAGATTCACCGTTGAGTAGGGGTTCCGTGATTTCACTTATTTGTAGAGGTGTGGGTATAGAGACTGGGATATTTATTTTACCCGTTGATATGTTAGTATTAGATATGACCGAGTATGATGCGATTGTTGGTATGGATTGGCTAGTTGCGTACCGAGCCATAATTGATTGTTTCAGTAGGAGTATCATTTTTCCCATTCCCGAGCAAGAGATATTTTTAGTGGCGATGCCTCACTCTGAGGGAGGATCGTCCACTCATTTGTACTATATAGAGGAGGAGACCTCCAAGGAAGTGGTGATACCACTCGATTCGATTCCAGTCGTGAGGGGGTTCGCTGATGTATTTTAGGATATACCTGGATTACCGCCTAGTAGAGAGATATATTTTGTTATTGATTTGATGCCGGGTACACAGCCCATTGCCCGCGCATCGTACCGTATGGCTCCAGCGGAGATGAGAGAGCTAAGGGATTAGATAGAGCATTTGTTGGGTCAGGGGTTTATCCGGAGGAGTACTTTGCCGTGGGGTGCCCCTGTGTTGTTCATAAAGAAGAGGGATGGATCGTTGAGGTTGTGTGTAGATTACCTGGACTTAAATAAGGTCACGATACGGAATAAGTACCCGTTGCCCCGAATCGATGACTTATTTGACCAGTTGAGAGGAGCCTGCTTATTCTCAAAGATTGATTTACGATCGGGATACCATCAGTTGCGTATCAGGGAACAAGATGTCTCGAAGACTGCTTTCTTGACACAATATGGTTCCTATGAATTTCGGGTTATGCCCTTTGGCTTGACCAATGCTCCAGTCGTGTTTGTGGACTTAATGAATAGGGTGTTCAGAGAGTTCCTAGACCAGTTCGTCATTGTCTTTATTGATGACATTCTTGTTTACTCCCAGATAGAAGAGGAGCACGCCGAGAATTTGAGACAGGTTTTTCAGACGCTAGGTCAGAACGAGATTTATGCAAAGTATGAGAAGTGTGGGTTTTGGCTGAAGGAGGTTCAGTTTTTGGGGCATATCATTTCAGACTGGGGGATATCTTTTGATCCAGGGAAGGTATCCGCGATGAGGGAGTGGGGATATCCCACGACACCGACTGAGATCCGTAGTTTCTTGGGCCTAGCAGGATACTACAGGAGGTTTATTCGAGGTTTCTCAAAGATAGCGGGTCCTTTGACACATCTGACTCGCAAAGGTGTGACATTCATCTGGAGTGATGCCTGTCAGTTGGAATTCGATGAGTTGAAGGACAAGTTGACCTCAGCCCCTGTGTTAGCATTCCCCAGACCGGGAGTTAAGTATTTAGTTTACACCCATGCGTCCTTACAAGGACTCGGAGGTGTGCTGCAACAGGAGAGTCAGGCCATAGCTTATGCTTCCCATAAGCTTAAGCCTCACGAGAGGAATTACCCCACCCATGACTTGGAGTTAGAGGCAGTCATATTCTCTCTTCGGATTTGGAGACACTATCTCATGGGGGAGAAATTTTGGTTGTTCACAGATCACAAGTCTCTACAATACCTCTTCACGTAAAAGGAACTGAATATGCGTCATCGACGGTGGCTTGAGTTTGTGAAGGATTATCACTTTGATATCCAATATCACCTGGGGAAGGCTAACGTGGTAGCAGACGCATTAAGCCGTAGACCAGTAGATGAGGTGGCCGAGGTGTGGAAAGCTAAGTGGAAGGAGTTGGGACACCAGGATGCAGTTGCCCGATCGTTCATGTTTGTGATGACTGTTACACCGCAGATTATTATGAGAGTGGTAATGGCCCAGGAAAATGACTCGTTCTGTCAGGAGCAAATAGTTCGATTACTAGCAGAGGGAGCTGAGTCCTATACCGTTGGATCAGATGGAGGATTACGCTTCAATGGGAGACTAGTCGTTCCGGAAGGGTAGGACTTGCGAAATGAGGTAATGATGGAGTCGCACGGCTCACGGTTCGCGGTACACCCTGGTGGGGATAAGATGTACCAAGACATGAGACACCAGTATTGGTGGAGTGGGATGAAGAGAGATATCGTCGTGTCCGTTTCTAAATGCGCCACTTGTCAGCTAGTAAAGGTGGATCATCAGAAACCGATAGGACTTCTACGACCATTAGAGGTCCCGATGTGGATATGGGAGAGCATATCCATGGACTTTATCACGGGGTTACCTACGTCACAGAGGGGTCACGATTCCATATGGTTAATTGTGGATAAGTTAACCAAGGTTGTTCATTTTGTACCCGTGAGGACAGACTACACTACAGGATAATATGCCCAAATTTTCATTGCAGAAATAGTGAGACTTCACGGTGTGCCTCTAAATATCGTGTTTGACCGAGACAAGATATTTGTTTCACAATTTTAGGACAGTTTCCACGAGGCCATGGGCATGGAGTTGCGGTTGAGTACGGTATATCACCCGCATACTGAATGACAAACCGAGCGGACAAATCAGATGTTGGAGGACATGTTGCGTATGTGCATCCTAGATTTTGGAGGTGAATGGGAACAGTACCTTCCACTGGTGGAGTTTGCTTATAATAACTCCTACCAGTTCACCATTGGCATGGCTCCATTTGAGTCGTTGTACGGTAGACCTTATCGTTCCCCAGCATGTTGGTTAGAGGTGGGGGATAACAAACTCCTTGGGCCGGAAGTGATTCAGGACACTTCGACAAGAATAGAGATGATACGGAGCAGCATTCGGGTAGCTCAGGACCGGCAGAAGAGCTATGCTGATGCAAAAAGATTCTTCAGAGAATTCAAGGTGGGAGACCAGGTGTTACCCAGAGTATCTCATATGAAGGGGAAACTGGCACCAAGGTATGTGGGGCCATTTCCTATCATCGAGCGTGTTGGGCCAGTTGCGTATAGACTGGGGTTACCGGAGCACTTGCATAGGATTCATGATGTGTTCCATATTTCCTCGCTAAGGAAATATCTTAGGGACAATTTGGCCCATTCTCACACTGCTTTGGAGGACATCGATCTCCAGCCTGATAGGTTCTACGAGGAGGGGCCGATTGCTATTTTGGACCGAAGCGAGCGGAAATCGAGCTCGAAGATAGTACCGTTAGTACGTGTGTAGTGGCGGCATCATAATGCCGAGGAGTCCACATGGGAGAGCGAGGATGAGATGCGTGAGCATTATCCAGATGCTGAAATAGTAATGAGTCTGGAGAAACACTCCTCACACAATCCAAATGCTGAAATAAACAAGAACCAAGTCTGCATCACTAAATTAATTACATCCCAAAATTATGAAATAACTGAATAAATAAAGTGTCTCTAAAAGGAAATAGGGCGACATTCCCAACAGATGAGAATATATAAATATATAGAGTCAAGACCGAAAGTGGAGGCGTCTACTGTCAAGGTTCTGTAGCTTCCACGGCAGCTACAGTACGTCACTCGAATGGAACTCCTATACTTGGTGTCCTTGTGGCTGGGCACCTAAAAGGTTTTTACAAAAATATATTTGGAAGAAAACGGGTCAGACCCCGATAGTGAAAAATAGTTTAAAATATAGCAAGTGTTTTAGTGACAATAAAACAATCAATGCAAAATACATGTTAGGACGTGTGCTCACATGAAATACTCACCTCTCGACTATTTGTGCACTCCTAACGTACCCGTACCCAATTCTAGTTATTTCCATATCTAACTAGTCCAATCATAATACCAATCATTACCATACGATTCATGCTTTAATTCCGACATCTTCATTGAAAGAGAAAGGTTTACATTTTTTTTCGGTTTCCCCATATGTAATACCCCGTAATTTTATTGATTTTTATTTAAGGGATTTATTAAATTAAATGAGAATTAATTGGGAATTAATTCGGATAATAATACTAGCAAGATGAGAGTTGGTATTTGATTATGATGTTAAAATTAAGAATTTCATGAGTATTGGAAATATTAAAATTGTCACGATACCGAAATATGACAATTGGGAAATTTAGTTGGGACGCGGGTGTGAGTCGCGTCAGGAATGTAATTATTTGAATTGAAAAGTGAATTATATTATTATTAACCGAATGGTCATTTTGAGTGCACCAACGTGTCCAGAAGGGTCGAAATAGTCAGAAAACACTACCCGGGGGTTCAGTTTGGGTCCCGAGGCATTTTTACGTCATACCGACAACCCAAAAGGGTATTTTGGTAATTTTAAAAATATGGGAATTAAAACCCACGAATTTTAGGAGTTAATTTTATATTATTTAGGAACCCACTAAGTCCATTATCAGCATTTGGTAAGTTAGAGGGCTACGAGAGTTATAGGGGGAGTTTGAAGAGGTTCCAAAAGAAACCTCCTACCACCATCACCATCTTTGGGAGAATTCTGTAGAGAAAAGGGGAGAGATCAACCTTCAACCTTCAACATCAAATCAGAACATCTAAGGCAAGTGGTTTAATTACATAATTTTAAAGCGAATGTTTCTTCCATACCTAGAATTGAAGATATGTCTTATATTGAAAGTTTGATGAAAAACACATGAAATTTGAGGTAGAATTCATAATCTCATATAGGGATGGCATGTAGAATGTTATTGGATGAATTCCATATTCGAAATATATCTTTTGATGATGTAAAAACGGATTTATAAGGAGTAATTGTAGACATTAAATTATGTGTTCATATTTATAGGGTTTGGGACAAGATTTGGGAATTTCTGATGATTATGTGTTGATTTAGGAGGTATTGACCCCATGTATATGTTAAAGAGTGACCTAGGAGGTCTTAGTGTAGTTAAAAACATTAAAACTGAGTTTGGATGATTATAGGCTAGATTTAGAAAAGAGAAAAAGGAAGAAAAATGGACTTTGCAGATTTCTGGACGTGTTCTGCCATCTCGTTAGAAGGCCTGCTCAGGTGGTTCGAACGACCTCGTTTGAACGTGATTCTAACAAGATGATAGTATCCCTTCTAACGAGTTGGTAGTTCGTTCAAAGCCTTTCATTCGGATGAACTCGTTCGAACGACCTCGTTCGAATGAGACTTCTAACGAGTTGACAGAATGGACTTAGCCTGATTTTATTTCAAATATTCCGGAGACTTATTTGAATGGAATTATAACCTTCCCTTATTGACTAGTGGGTACATTTAGGAGATTGGGACACGTTGAGGAGTAAAATTTAGAATCTTGTAGAAAACCGGATGACCTTTATGGTTTAGGAAACGAGTACCAAATTACGACGTGAGAAGAGTTGATAACTTTAATGCATATAAATCGGGGACTTGTAAATATATAACGCTAAATGATGGTAGAAGGACAAGAAGTATACCTCTATTAATATTAGGTGATATTTAAGAAGTGTGAATGCTTAGTATATGTGGATATTTGTGTACAACATACCTACCATACTTGTTATCATGGGAGGTCGGCGTTCGATCAGGGCCATCTAATCTTTGTGTGCCTACGGGGGGATTTAGATTGGTACCTCGAGGGCATAGGTCAGAGAAGGACTTACTGAGAAGTTAATAAGTCTGCTAATCATGGGAGCATAGGTATGTTCGTGACCCTTGTGATGTGAACTATGTTCGCCTCCATTTTGTGTGATTGTTGTTATTTGAGAACGAATTCCTGAGAGATTCGGAATGCGTGATCCTTATGCACGTGATGTACCGGGATTGGATAACAGAGTATGTGTGCACTGCAGCTTAGTCTCGGGGTGCTAGTATTGTATATTTATGATGAGAATAATATACGATTAACTGAAATGCAATGTCATGTAACAAATGCGAATGTAAATAATAGCAACATTTTTATAAAGATAAAAGTGGAAATGCTCTAGTAATTTGTATTACTAAAAGGGGAAACTGAAAATAAATGTAAAGCTGTATGTTTCAATGAAGATGTCGGAAGTAAAGCATGAATCGTATGGTAATGAAAGGTATTATGATTTGACTAGTTAGATATGGGAATAACTAGAATTGGGTACGGGTACGTTAGGAGTGCACAAATAGTCGAGAGGTGAGTATTTCATGTGAGCGCACGTCCTAACATGTATTTTAAAATTCATTATTTTATTGTCATTAAAACACTTGCTATATTCTAAATTTTTTTTCACTATCGGGCTCTGACCCGTTTGCTTCCAAATATATTTTTGTAAAAACCTTTTACGTGCCCAGCCACAAGGACACCAAGTATATTATTTCCATTCAGGTGACGTACTATAGCTGCCGTGGTAGCTACAGAACCTTGACAGTAGACGCCTCCACTTTCGGTCTTGACTCTATATATCCAGATCTTCTCATCTGTTGGGCATGTCGCCCTATTTCTTTTTAGAGACACTTTATTTATTCAGTTATTTCAGAATTTTGGGTTGTAATTAATTTAGTGATGCAGACTTGGTTCTTGTTTATTTCAGCATTTGGATTGTGTGAGGAGTGTTTCTCCAGACTCATTACTATTTTATGGTTATTCCATTGTCATTATGTTGTGGTGGTTATGTTAGCATTACATAATTTAATTGTTGCATACTAATCGGATTTAATTAAAATTGACAACTCACTTTTTAAATATTAGGTGGCTAGAAATTAATAACACGTTTTCGACAGTGAAGCTATGAACTGAACCAACTTGGAATTTTTTATTAATTTAATAAAGGAGTAGCTACCCGGTATTGAATTAGTCGGGGTGTGACAACTATGTGGCCCAGAACTATGCCCTCGGTAACCATGAAGTGTCATTTTTCCCAATTGAGGACTAAGTTCTTCTCCACACACCGGGATAAAACTTTCTCAAGATTCACTAAACATTGGTAAAAAAAGGGGGCCAAAATGCTGAAATCATCATTGAAAACCTCAAGTCCTATGTCTATCATGTCGCTAAATGGACTTAGCATGCAACGTTGAAAGGTCGTAGGTGCATTACACAATCCAAAAGGCAAACATTTTTAGACAAACACGCCAAATGGACATGTAAAAGTCATCTTTTCTTGATCAAGTATGTCTACCTCAATTTGGTTATATTCGGAATAACCATCAAGGAAGAAATATTATAGGTGATCCAATACGCGATCAAGCATTTGTTCGATGAAAGGTAAGGTAAAATGGTCTTTTCTCATTACGGCATTGAGTTTCCTGTAATCAATGCAAACAAACCACCCGGTGGTGATGCATTGGGGAATTAATTCCCCCTTAGCATTTTTGACCACCATCATTCCTGACTTCTTCGGGACGACTTGAATTGGGCTCACCCATTTTCTATTCGAGATAGGGTAGATAATATAGGTAGCTAATAACTTGATAATTTGTTCTCTAGTAACTTCTTTCATGGTTGGGTTTAGTCTCCTTTGCCTTTCCCTCGAGGGATTCACATCCTCCTCGAGGTGGATTTTGTGGGTAAAAATCAGGGAACTTATACCGTTCAAATCCACTATAGACCAACCAAAAGTACCTCTATGATTCCTCAAAATTTCCAGCACTTCTAGGATAGAGGAGAAAACAACAAGAAATGTCTCATCCTCTCCGAGAAAAGCCCATTTCACATTAGTGGGTAGTTTCTTCAAGTCTAGGGTAGGAAATTTCTCTTCGAAGGGGGTCAAGCATGAATCCCTCGGGGGTAGCTCCTAGAATCTAGAAACCCAATGAACATCTATCATCTAGAATGGATGGAGGGCTTCGTGTCCCAAATAACAAAGTCTACCGGGAAGTAAAAAGTTTCCACTTGGACTATTACGTCCTCAATAATCCCTTGAGGCACTTTCAATGTGCGATCCGCTAATCAGAGAGTGATTCATGTGGGTTTAAGGTCACCCAACTCAAGTTGACTATAAATGGAATAGGGAAATATGTTAACACTCGCACCTAAGTCTAACTATGTTTTCTCAATTCGATGCTCTCTAATAACACATGAGATCGTGGGTGCACCCGAAACTTGGGTGGAAGGTCGTTAAGTAGAACGAAGCTCACATTATGCTCTAGAAAAACATTCTTCTTCACCATGATCCATCTTTTCACTGTCAAAAGATCTTTAATAACCTTGGCATAGGTGGGTATTTGCTGGATGGCATCCAAGAATGGGAAATTCAGCTTAACTTGCTTAAGAACATCTATCACATCTTCACGGGAGGCTCCCTTTTAAAGAGGGGCCAACTGTTGATGGATAAAGTGGAAGTGGGTAGTATCACAATAACTTCGGGCTCACTAACATCTTCCTTGTCACTCTCATTCAAGGGGGCATCTTTGGCCTCTTTCGTTCTCTGAGAAACCTCCTTGTCTTTTGACTTCTCGTGTGGGGGAGGTGATAAATCAATGACTTGCCCCCTACGTAGAGTGGTAGTGGCTTGGGATTTCTCTTGTTGATCGAAAGATGTAGACCTAACATCGGCTTGACCTTGAGTAGGTATTTGACCTTGAGCCAAAAACTTTCCCTTCTCTTGGACCCTTAACGAGGATTGCAACTTAAATATGCTCGTATGCATTTCAGTGAACATGTGCTCAAACTTGGCATTAGTTGCTTTTTTAGATTGGATGAACCGGGTAAAGTTGTCATAAAGAGTCCTCCATAATGGGGTAATGCATGGGCCTGGAGGTAGAGCTTACATGTATGCATGCATAGGTGGTGCTTGTTGAAATTAAGGTGGAGTTGGAGGTTGGGAAACATGTGAATTTGGATTCAACGCAGCTTGTTATTTCCCGTAGCTAAAACTAGGATGGTTTATCCATGAAGGGTTTTGTGCATTTCCGTGACGGGCGTTAAAATATCCCTTAAACCAACCTATTACTTCTACTTGCTCATTAATCTTGGTTTTGTAAGCGGATATCGTCGAACATTCCTTTATTGAATGGTTCGACTCATAATAGTGCACACCTTTTCTCTCACGGCACGGGTGGATCCGATAGTTTCTCTCAGTAGTCCCTCTAGTAGGTCTCTCATACTTTTCTCAAATTGATCGAGTTGACGGTTGACAAAGGTATCATGATTCAATTGGTACAAACCGGATGCAGTAGGAGTGGTTGACACTTATCGAGGTCGGTTTTGGGCATTGGATCGAATGTGACCCATGCTTGAGTAGTCTAGGTGACATACTTAAGATGAGCCTCAACGTCACTCGTATCAAATTCCTAAAATGGTCTGTCACACATTGTTTGAATAAGTTATTTCTATTCAAGTAATCCCGTGATGGAAGAAAGAGATAAGGGATGTTCCTTAAATCAATGATTGGGGCAAGTGTTAACCAACTTTTCGAATCGTTCCCAACCCTTCCATGACTCATGATCTTGTTGTCGAAAAGCTTGAATTTGAGCCTTGACATAATTATTTTTAAGTTATGGAAAGAACTTCAAAAGAAACTTAGATTCCATATCCTTCCATGATATGATCGAGTTCGGTGGTAAAGACCAAAGACATGTATTAGATTGATCCTTTAAGGAAAAAGGAAAAGCTTTAGGAGAATGGCATCTTGCGTGCAATCTTGATCACTAAAGGTTTCACATGCCTCTTCGATCTCTTGAAAATGGATATATGGTTTCTCAGAATCCATTCCGTGAAATGTTTAAAGAATCTATATCATCCCATTACAAAAGTGGAAATGTCCTTTATTGTACGAAAGTAGAATGCACCCAGGGGTGACACTTTGCTCAGGAAATAAGAGTTCCTCCATGGGATGATACGATATGTTTCCCTCACCCGTACAAAAACTAGTGATATCTGACAGTTTTCTCTTTCCAATCGACTCAGAATCCTCACTTAGTGTTTTAGAAGTCTGACTCAGCATGTCACTTGTAATGGAGTTTGGAGGGGTATGAGGTGGAGGCCAGAATTATGGAACGCGACGGGTATGGGGGCTATCGGAATTATACTCAACGATGGGATTTTCGGGGATTCTTATTGGAGTATCTTGAGGAGTTTGTTCTTGATTTTGCATGAAAGGGCTTTTGAGAGATGATTTTTTTTTTAATTTTTCTAATTTTTTTTTTATTTTTGATTTTTTAAAGCTTTTTTTTTAATGAACTTTGGGATTGAATCTTCTAACCTAAAGTCTATCTAATTTCCCGACAACGGCGCCAAAAACATGACGGACCACAAATGTGTCTAAAGTGTGTGCTTATATTGGCTTAAATGCAAGCCTGTCGCTCAAGTAATAATTCGATAAGTCGGGATCATCTCCACATGGAACTAGGATTGAAATTCGTGATGACGTAGGAATAAAAGTCTAACCCTAACTGATTCGAGAAAATAAACTAAAAAGATGATTAATTGTGAACTGAATGACTACTAACTAAATGTGAAGGAATTTAAACTACTGACTAACCTAAGCGCACGGAAATAAACTATTGTAGTGAAGTAAATATGAATAAGGGAAAGATAATTTTGGATACAATCCACTGAATGCTAGCACATTTTTCGGATAAAATACTACATTTTGAATTAGAAAGTTGATTGAACTTAGTCTTTATTAATTCTAAGCATTACATATAGAGGCTACTAACCCACATCATACGTAATCAAAGGTAAGAATAAAGCGGTGCCTAATAGCTAACACGCACATCACTTCCTTAAACATGCATGTTACCTAGGGTAAACGAGGTTAAAAGGCCTACGACGGTTGTGGCAAGCAATCAACACGATTCAGTAAATTTCCAATTCAAAACCAATTTTCTACACCTGTAAATTACATCGGATCGGGTTCATGCATCCTAACCCTTAAAAACTTAGCTAGACATGATTAAAGAAAATACTATAACAAAATTAAATCTGCAGAAATTCATATCTATGTGAATAATTGAGATGAAATTTTGAATTAAGAATTGCAAACTATAATTTAATGATTAGTCAAGCAAAATTATGAAAGCAATTAACAGAAGAAAACAAATAATACTTATAATGAAGAAATTATGGAATTAAAACTTGAAACTTGAATAATTGCTGCAGCAATTAAAACCTAAGGTTCTTAGTTGAAAAATCTCTGTTAAACCATCCAAAAGAGAACTCCCTAGAGTCGTGGAATTGATTAGAATAAGTTCCCTACGAAAATTACAACATTTTGAGTTGAATTAGACTCTCAATTTGAAAAAGAAAATTAAAAAAAAATCACAACCGAAACGGTCCAGTGTGGTCAGTCAGTTCGGTCTGGTATAATCTGGATCAGTTCGTTTTCTTTTGATATTGGATCGGTTCGCTGCTGAATTTTATGCATAGATTCATAAGGCACCAGAGAGGTTCGTTTTTTCCTTTATCCGAGTCTGTTCGCTGGTGAATTTTATTCAGAGTTTGGATCTCCTCTAGATCGATTTGTTTTTGGTAATGACCAGTTTGGTTCGGTCCTAGAATTATTTATTTTATTCTTTTCCCTCGATTTTATCTCATCTTTGAAGTTCCATAACTTCTGATCCGGGACTCGAATTAGAACTTGTTTCTTCCCACATGCTTGTAGACTCTAGGTCTTTAATTTTCATCTTCGTTCGAACGTTGTTTCTTCCAATTTTGAATTTCCTAACCATTCCCATATTACCCAATGCACCTTAAAGAACCTGAAAAATTCCTAACCGAGTTCGGATTGCAAAATTAATTACCGCGTAGAGATTTAAATCACAAAAATTTATTAGAAGAGATTAGCTGGTGTGTATAAGAGGCGATGTTCTCGTTTTCCATTGACCGTAACTTGATGAAGAGATATTTTCACCCATAAATTTTCGACTTTCAATTTTGTGTGCGTGAATTCGTGTGCCAATGTATTTACTCTTTAAATCATGTATACTGAGAGAAATAGCCACATTTCGAGCGATTCGTTGGTGAGAACATCCGTTGTAATAACCCTTATTTTTGAGTAATTATTTTTATATAAATTTACCATGTGGGGTAGTTATATAAAATAATGCAAGTTGGAGTAAATATTATTTTAAGTGATTTAAGAGATAATATTTACTGAGTTTTGCATATTTACTCTTAAGTGATCGTAAATAGCGTCATGTTGTGTTTTATTCTGTCGTTGTGCTTAAGCGACGGTTATCACTTATATTCCAATTGGATCATTATTAATCAATTAGTATGATGTTGGAAAATGAAATATTATACGATATTCCATATGCCAATTTAGAGGGTACGGTTAGTCCATAAATGGTTGTGACAGTCAGAATAAGTGCCATATTGTATTTTTGGGTTTCGGGTACTTTTGACCGGGTCACGAGTCATTTTAATTGTGTTGTAACATTTAAATGCTAAAATTAGTGTAAGTTGGGTATTTTAGTCTTGCTAGATCATTTGAGCTCATTTCATGTTTTAAACATAGAGAGAGTTAGAGAGAAGAGTGAGCTTGGGAGAAAATGGAGAGAAAACAGAGAATTGGAGATTTGGAGCTTGGAATCGTTGCTACGGGAAGAGAATCCGAAATACAAACTCAAGGCAAGTTTTTAACTTGCAAATGGATGATTTAGTGTGGATAATTTGCATATATAGTTGTGTTTTTGGAAATTTAATTATTAATGATTTTTTGAAGATTTTAGTGTTTAAACCCTTAATCTTTGATTTAAATTTGATTTTAGTAGGAGATATTAGTTAGTTATTGTGTAGGAATGAAGTGGGTAAATTTTTGGTTGATGATGTTGAGATTTGATGGAAGAATTGAAATTGGGGGATTTAGGATTTATATCAACCCGTAGCCCAAACTGGGCAATCTGACGAGGGCGAATCGATTCGCTAATAATGGGGGTTACAGGTCTGAGGAGCCGAATCAATTCAGGTTAAGGCCGAATCGATTCAGGATGAGATAGAAAGTTAATTTTTCTCTGCCGAATCGATTCGCTTTTTGGGCGAATGGATTCGCTACCATAGGAGAATCGATTTCGCTTTAGGCGAATGGATTCGAAAACCATGTTATTTTATAGGGTTTTTCCAACTTGGTTTCTAGCCCTTTTATTAAGGTGTAAGGCTTAGGAACCTTCTCTCGGGAAGTAATAAAGAGGATTAGGGGTTTATATTAGAAGGATTAATACACTAGATTAGTATGGGGGTAAATTGGGCTAGATTCAGGGGTTATTCAATAGAAGTTAGTGTCGTTTTCCTATAGTGAGCTAGCTTAGGACTAAGGGAGAGTTGGGAGATATGGTTTATGACTCTTGGAAACTAGTATGAGGAAAATTGTACTTTGTAGCCTATGTTGCTAATAACGCATGACTCGTGAATAAGAAATGCATGTTTTAAATCGGCACATATAGCTAAGCATAAATGACTTTGAAAATGTAAAATAGTGGATGCTTTAAATTGGCTTAACTTGTGAATTATGGAATGCATATACATACCTCTATACATGCTATCATAAGGGAAGTTATGTGCATGAGGTGATGTCCCCTGGCTAGTGAATGCAGGGAGAATATAGTCCTCGGCCATAGGATCGGTTGTTGTATATGGTGATGTTATTTTTCGAAGTGAGGTAATTCCGGGTATGGTTATGACTCACTATTGAAGGTATATAGCCGCTTCCCAACGTCACGCGATTTAGGATGCCTAGGTTGTCTTGGTGATAGGCCCTAGAAGATGATACCTATTAAGGGACGCATCTAGTGGGGTGACTCCCAGAAGTATGGTCTTAGAATCGTTATATGTTGTGATTATAACTATTCTTATGAAAGTGGTATTCTATAAATGGTGAAGCATTTTATGAAATAAATTGTTTTGGGAATGGATTTCCTACTGAGAAATGGATTTGTGAAGTTATATTGTGAAAGACTGAAAAGAGATCTTATTAAGTTGAAATTGAATTATGTTCTCTAGCATTAATGAATATTCATCATTATAAATGACATTTGTGCTAGGTTGTGCATTGAGATGAGAGGTGAGGATTATTCTTATTTGTGAAGAGAAGATAAGTTTATTCATGGTGTTAGATATTCATAACTATCATGCATTTTTTTCACATGGTAATCATATCAAATCGGGCCCTGACCCATTTATATTTTTCTTTTTCTTGTATGGTTCTCTTTTAGTCTCAAGTGCTCCACCGCAAGGGCGCCCGATATGATCCTTCCTTCGCAGTGTCAGGGAGATACATGATTTTTGCGAATGTCGTAGGATTCTTATTATAGACGCATCCATCTTTTGTATATTATAGTTATGACCAGTCAAAGATTCGTGTGTGTTTTTAATTTCTAATACACAGTGATATTTATTTTTAATACTTGGTGTAACCGTTGTATTAGTCTATTAACCGACAGCTTATTCGATTATTATTTCTGTAATATTTATTATTAAATGGTCCCTTATATATACTTTTATCCACCTTCTTTTATGAATTGGATTGTCTAAATGGTTTTATTTAATCTTGCAAATTAATTTGACATCCGTTTTCTAAAAAAACTGGTGGTTATCTCGTATTATTATTTTAACGACGGTAATCCTAAGAATGGACCATCTATGATTCCTATATTTATTGGAGTATCGGGTTGGCCACCTATTATTTTATTAAGCGGGGTGTCACAGATGGTATTAGAGCATCAGGTTCTACTGTCCTTAGGAATCTGTGCGAATGTAATATGCCTTCAGCGTTTCTTTTGATTTGACGTAGAGCCTTAGGGTTAGGATTCTTGATTCCTCTTATGAGATTTTGTTCTCCTGACATAATGTAAGATTTTAGTAAATCTTTTGCGTGATCGTTCGAGATTCGTTGTCTGATAGAAGAAGGGCAACCAGGGAAGACCGTTATGAGGGCAGTAGGAGATGGGGCTTAGTTAGAACTGTAAATTGAGGTAAGTGATGAGGGCCACATTAGAGGTCACTCCCTTTGTGGCATTTTCTTAGATTGCTACAATGACTACAAAAGTACAGTAGCTATAATTTCCCAAGTACCGCTACAAGAAGTGAGCGGTACTAAACTTGGAGTACTCAGTGAAGTTAAATTGGGAAAATGTTTGAAACGTCCTTGATAAGGATCATACGTTGAAGTTAAGTCATGTGGATTCAGTGTAATATCATTCGGTGGAAGTACTAGGCTTAGAATATTTGGCTTAGAGTGGGGTATAGGAATACCCAGATGTGAAAATTTGAGGAATGTTTTTCACCCATTGGAGCAATGTTGAAATGGTAGGAACGTTAGTCCCCATATTTGAAGGAGTAAGATGTTTTGATCGTAGAGGAACCTTATTGATGGTTTTAACAACGATTTCCTTTGATATATCAAAAATGAAGAGAATGAAGCTTTTCAAGTATTCCCAAGAGGATCGATTAGAGGCCGACAGTGAATGAAATGATATATGGTTAAGGAAACCTTGCACCGAAGTACGGTAGGTACAAGGAAGAAAGAGTCCTTGAATTAAATTATGGGCTCACTAGTAACTATTCTTAACACTTATGGAGAAGTCATGTTCGTAAAACCTCATTGGTCGACTTCCACCCAGGGAATTAATTGAAATAAGGCAGTTGAGGCTGGTAGCATGTTTTCCTTTGCTAGGGGAGTTTAGGGAACTAGGAGGGCGATTGTCAGGATCGAGGCTATAGAGTTTGAGATACGAAAAACTTTAACATGGTCAGGGTGGCCAGAGATAGGGACAGATTATGTTGTGCAACGTAGAACCACATGCTTTGATTTTTCTCGGTAGAAGTTAAAGGACAAGGATATGATGCCTAGATGGGGCAATGATTGAAGTAATTTTTGGTAACAGATAGGACAAGGGCACGGTATCTGGGAACTATTTGGAGTAGCTAAGCACTACACCAAATTCGCTAACTTGTAAGTGTTTTAAACACTTACAAATCAAAGAGTAACGATTTTAAACTGTTATAAAAGTAGGGGTTATAATTTGTTTGTAACTTTTCAAAACAGTTACAAATTAAATTAGTAACGGTTCAATCGGTGAATATTTTATGAGGTATGTGTTATATAGTGAACCCATTATAAGTGTTTAAAATCGTTACTGTTTAACATTTTATAAGTGCTTAGAACCGTTACTGTTTGATAATTTTGAAGTGTTTAGAACTGTTACTATTTGATGTTTTCTAAGTGTTTTAAACCGTTACTGTTTTTCCATTTATCAGTGTTTATAACCGTTACTTTTTGATATTTTATTTGTGTCCAAAACCGTTATTGTTTGTCACTTTATTAGTGTTTTAAACCGTTACAAATATTGATACAAATTAAAAAAAAATTATTTAACTTGCAAGGCCTCATCCAAAGCAATTTGATCATATCTGAATACAACCCTTAACATGAGCAGAATATCAATTAAAATCCAACCCAGAAGTAACCCTAATAAATAACTTATATTACATTAGCACGTTGCACATAGCATTCTTGTGAAACAAACATTCTAAAGAGTCAAAAATACAATTTCAATGCTTGTTGTTTCTAATATACGGAAATGCACATGGGGGCATATTATTAGTCAATTGAACTTCCTGAAATTCATCCATGTCTCAAAGTTACAAATCATAATAAGGCTAACTTTGAAAATGTTTCGAAGACGTAGATTCTCGAATTGAAGCATTATTCCCCTGGCATCCCAATAGTTCTTGTCGGGACAAAACTTGATTTTCGGGATGATAAGCAATTCTGTATAAATAATCCTGGTGAAGCAAATAAAAAACAAAATGAGTTACATAGGATATGTGACTATTAATGAATCATTTTTAAAATCAATTAACATTTTATCCCAAACACAAAAGGATATATAAATTTGAGATATTGAAACAAACTTAGCTCCTAAGAATCACTTGAGTTTATTACTTCTACTATAAATCATCTTGTGAAAGTGAGGCATTGTTGGTAGGCATTGTTGTAACACCGTGAATACTATGGTAGCTTGCAACACCATGAACTAAAGAAACAACCATATCCATTATCAAGTTAATGATATTCAAAGTTCAAACTAATACAGTAATTTAAATGAAGAGCACATAAAGCATAAGAAAAAAAAGCATGATTCACAACCATTCAGAAATTTTTCTCACCTAGTTATACTAATAAAACATAATTTATCTTCATTTTTATGGTAACCGAACAAATGTATAATTAACTAATTATAAAATAAGTTATTTTCTCTTGGTTGACCAAATCTAAGGAAGACCAAACAAAAGTTTAATATAAAAAATCTAACCATTAGATAAAATTTGGATCAATTAAGAACTTCATTACCTGCACCAAAATCGCCCTCCCCAACACCAAATCGGTCTCAAGCCTACATTAAGAACATGAAATGAGAATTCATAACAAGATGGAATTCGATTCCCAAACTAGATTGTTAGCTCAATAAAAACTATATTATGTTTTTCCCAGATTAAAAGTCATAAAGAAAATACATCAATGCAAGTGGTGAAAACACACTACAAAAAAAGTACTTTTTAAGATGGAAGCTTTTGAGATGGCAAAAATTTGGGGATCTAAAACTAATCTTTTAAGACAGAGAAAATTAGCCATCTTAAAAACTATTAGTTTTTAAGACGGTTGATTTTACCTGTCTCAAAATAGAATGCTTCAGAGACATCATATTAGAAGCCGTCTCAAAAAGTATTCTTTATGAGACAACTAAAAGTAATTTGGATTCCCTCCTTTTCTCAATTTTCATTCCCAAATAAGAGAGTTTGTATTAATATAACTGAAAAATAGTAAATAAAATATATAGAGTATAGTTTGAATAAGGAAAATTGAAGAAGAGAAACTCACATAAATCTATGATGAGTGTAGAAAGTGGGGCAATCTCATACCATATTCCTTTAATAGAGGACAGTTGTAGATATCCACATCCTTTAGTTTGGCAAGGGGTTCTCTGGCTGGCAGACATTTTAGTCTCTCATAGTTGTATAGATGTAGGTATCTAAGAGAGTTGTTCTCTAACATGAGCCTTGCCATATGTCTTTAAAACTGTACGAGGGGCATTACACCCAAGGAAAATTAAGGACAATCTTTATTTCCAACTATGTGCATATTCCACTTATCCAAAGTATAAAGGAAAAAATGAGCACATATTATTAATAAATAGTAACAAGAAAAAAAACGTAACATAATTATTTATTTATCAATAAAAATTTACATGAATCAGTTTCCATCGTAGTCTGGAAACGGAGGATAAGAATATTGTAGCCTGGTTATAGGTCCCTTCAGTGGCCTTCTTGTTATTAAAAAAAAAGGGAAAAAAGAAGAAGGGATGCATCGACAATATACATTCTCCTGCAGACAAAGCATGAAACGCTACTCTTTCTTTCTAAACTTGAGTCACTTTATAAAGAAACACTAATTATAGTTTTTAAAATGGTTTATATCATAAACTAATTCAACTACCATGAAATTTGATACATTGGTTATAAGAACGCGACTCTTATTTTGGGACATTCTAAAAAAGGATATTGTGACATTAAATTCAAAACATAGTGAGTAAAAACGAGATTGTCATTGATCTTTAGTTATTGTGTTTTAGAACATTCATGGATGGTCTTCATATATTCATTATTACAAAGTGATGGAAAATGCAGGGTGTACAGTTCTATCCAAAAAGCATCATTACCAAAGGGAAGATTATTGTTGGTAGTTTTATCATACAGATAGAGAGAATGGAGGCTGAATCTCAAAATTAGAGGCTTCATTGTTCTTAGCAGCTGAATCAAGAGCAAAATCAAGGAAGATTAAATCTTTCAATCTCCCATGGTATGTAAGTATCATAGGGCGAAGCTCATTGTGAGATTCCAACAACTTCTAAAATATCCAACATTACACAAACAACGTTAATAATAGAAAATAATTTACCAAAGTTAGTGATGTTTTAGGAGATGAAAACAAGAAGTCCTCTTCAAATCTTGCTTTTGGTATTATCACTTGGATGAGATATTTTTTCTCTAGAATCCTTTCATGTATTTACTCAATTAGCTCAGAGGAGATATAAAATCTAGATTTACGTCGCATGGTCATAATTGAGTATTCAATGTAACTTTTACGGCTTATCTGGTCCTTGCAGTACGTGGCAATAAGAACAAAAATTACTTTTCCATGAATATCAATTTGCAAGTCCTGAGGCCAGATTCGCTTCTGACAATCCATACCCTTTTGGACATCAAAATCTCCATAAATACCGATTATTTCATGAGACCAGAGCTTTAACACATCGAAAAGTTTAACAGAAAAATAATGTATCTCGTGATCTATCAATAAAAGGAACTGCCTCTTAGGTTCATCGAGAGAATTATGGGAAACACACTAAGTCAGTGACCTTGGATACCCCTTGATTTGTCCACCATAACTTCCTTGAGAGGATATAGTTAACAACTCGTAAAATCTTTTTACGATGAATACAAGTGGGGTTGCAGAGGAATTACCCGAGCTGACCAATGGAGTTATATGCAAGAGCAATACAGACGTTGCGCATATCAGGGAGTGTATAAGCGATCAAAGAGTTTAAAGAATTTGATCCCCTTGAAGTGATTGCATGCCTTTTGTGTCACTAATACTTATCCTGAAAAAGTCTTAAAAAGAGAATATTTTCAATGAAATGTGTATTTCGGAGGAATTTTTTGCATTTTATATAGTTTAGTAAAGTTTCTTGCGACTAAATGCGTAGTTCAGTTTTTCCTTTTGCCCTTTTCCCAACAATATAATAAATTTTTTTTGTCAACTGTAACTTCTGCACGAACCTCCATCAGTGGACCAATATTCTTATCACCAATGTTGAATGATTCACACACGCATGCACATATGTACAAAGAAAAATAATACAACAAATCTTCTACTCATTAGATGATTTTAGATGCAGGATAGAGAGATTACTTGCAAATTTCCTGATAAACCACCAACAGAATTTGCTCCTAAACAAGTTTCGATAGTAGATTCTATAGGTGTGTGTTAGTGAGTTATTTTACAGCAGTAATTGATATTATACAGTGAGTCTGTGGTATTGGATATATAAGAAAATGTGTGTATATGGTGTAATTAGTAAGTTATAAGCTCTACCAGTAGTCTTTTCTGTCAACATATTTGCAACATATATTCAAAATTATTGTGCCCAAGAATATTCAAACAATCATCTATTAAACAAGGATGGGAACCACATAAATTAAATTATAGTACGCTGGAGGAAGGAGTAAAGACCATTAATATCACTGTTGTAAAACCTCCCCCAAGTAATAGTAGCCACACCAGAAGCACGCAATATGTATTTGGTAATCATAACACGAATACAAATTGCCAAGAAATTACATAGGGCAGAGTATTCTGAAAAAAAGGAATAAAAGAAATATCAAGTTAATAATAATAGACATAAATAACATACCTTAACTTCTTCATATACTTTCTTCTCCCAAAGGAAGAGTTCCTGTAATGTAGAAGAAAGATTTTTGGATCTCATCCCTAAATCTCCATCAATATCTAAGTGAGTGGGATCAGCCATCTCAATAGAGGGATGACCCACACTTTTAAAAGTATAAGGTTATGAGGATACTACCGATAATGAAGGGGTAAATACGTTGAACATCTTGGAAGAAGATGCTCCAAAAAAATTGAATGTTAAAAGTTACATAAATGAATAAAGGCATGAAATCATTAAACAAATCCTCAAAACAAAAAATGGGTTCAAACTTTAAGGTGAATATATCACTATAGATCAACTCCTAACCATGATAGAATTTGTGTTTTCGGCTATGGGGATGTTCTCTAACTTCTAGTATATTGACAAGGTTATTAATCGAGTTTGAAGCTCTCTTAAATTGAATCTGATTTTCCTTCACAACCTCGGAGTCATCTTGAAAACCACCTCGAGCCTTAACAGGAGCTACATTTGTCCGATCCCCTGAGGTATCTTCCTTATTAACAACCTTCTTATCCACCACCTGTATTCTCGTCAAACCGTAAATAGAGATATCCACGGAACATCAGGTAGTTCTCAAGAATGTCCAGCAGCCTTGTCATCTGAATTACAAAATACCAGCCCCTAAAATTAAATACAACTAAGGTACATCCACATTTTGCCTGCAATACCAAACTCATTAATGGGAGTGATTAGAAGCCAATGACTAAACACAAACAGTCAAAATATCTTTGATCAAAATTAAATAATTACCAGCATTTGTTACAAGATGATCCCCTATCGTGTAAAGAGGGCCAGGTTCAGTACCTTAAAAAATATAGGGGTGATTAAAACATTTACAAAGATGCATCGTTATAGTCAAAAGACGCTTGCGCTCTCCACCATCATTTACAACCTCAAGATCTTTCTACAATAAAGCTTTATAGTACTTCTTCTGCATTTGGGACATGCCAACTTTTAGAATTATTTCCTTCTTAGGAGGCAATCCTTTTTCAATATCTGACTTCAATCTTTGAAGCAGAAATGGGTGAAGGACCTAAACATGGCAGAAACAATGATATAGGTACCAAGAATATTAATACTTGTATCTTAGTTGCATATAATCTAACCTTGTGAAGTTGTTGATCAACTTCATCTTGGTCGCTCACACTAGAAATCTGAAACCATTCATCGAAAGTTTCTCCTGAACTAAAGATCTCTGGCAGTAGAAAGTTCAATAGTGACCAGAGCTCATGAAGGTTGTTCTACACATTGATGTAGGTACGAAGAACATTAAGGCTTACATGAAAGCAATATAATATTTGAAGGAAGCAACAACTTTCGAATTACAAAAAGATAAAGAGTAAAAGAAACAGAACACTAATGAACCTCCAAGAAATTTATCGGGTAAAGCATAATCTAAAGCAAAACACCCATTATAAATCTCATTTTAATGGCAAGTTGCAACAAGGGTAGAGGCGTGGAGGGTGGAGTATATAGAATAATCTCATAAGAGTTCATCAAAACTGGGAATATATAATAAATAGAAGAGGATATAGCTTAGTTACTCAGATGCATGTCTCACATTACTTTTAAGGGGGTAAAAATCATGAACAAGTAAAGGGGGAAAAATGTACCTAAAGTGGTGTTCTTGTGATAAGAAGGCGATAATTAGTATTGTAAATTCGCATTGTTTTTGACAAAAGTGAATTCTCATTCTTGATTTGATGAGCTTTATCGATTATAATATAACACCGGCTAAAGCGATGCAATGCTATCTTCTCTTTGGGGACCGCTTATTCCTCTAAACTCGTGCAAATAACCAAGTAAGAAAATGGGTTGCAATGATTTCCCAAGCCCCTAAACAACATGAATAATATTAATCCATCATTGTTAGATTGATTGATCACCGCTAAGCTGATTGAAGTGATATGAATAAACAAGTTATCAACGGCCGAAGTTTCTAAACATACCATTTCATCAGCAAGAACTTCATTTATACCATTCTCATACAGTACTATCGGTGAGAATAGCAAAAATTGCTCCCACTTCTCCAGCTGCTCCAAGGAGATGACCACTAGAATAAACCAAAAGACATACAATCCATTATGGAAAGTTCCTAACAAAAATATAAGACAAAAACACCTAGCATAAACCATTAAAATCCATAATTACAAAGTCCATATCAAAAAAATAAAATTTAGAAATCATTAAACACGCTTGACAAGTGGTTTCGGCCACACAACCCATCTCCCAGTACCAACGTCTCTCAAATCCCCATCTCCACCCTATTGGCCCAAGTAAAGACTAGAATTGAGGTCAAATATCATGTCTATTATCACTACTACCACTTGCTCATAATCAATGGTGTACGAGTGCACTTTTTCTCGAACAGTCGCATTTATCGTTCCCTTAGCAATCACCTTACCATTCAAACCTTTAATCTCATATGACACACCATATTCTAGTACACGCCGTGTTGCATTAGATGAAGAAAAGGTTACATGTATGGCACTTTCTCCATTTACGAGGATAGAGTGATGCTTCCCTATATTAGACTTTACAAATGTAACCAAGTCAGCAAGTGTGTTCTTCAAGCCTTTCATAGATGCTTCCATTGTGTTCAATTGTCCTTTAATACATTCATTTTGAGTTTTGTCTGTTCGAAGCAGAGCAAGGGCTGACATGGAAGCTTTAATAGACGATAGTGACACTGAAGACCCTACACCTCGAGTGCATCCCCTTTTGTCTATGCCAAATACTTTGGACAACGCATCAGTTTCTAACGATTGGGATTGGTCAATACCCTTTTCTTTAAGCTCAACATTCTTTGCTTTCAGCTTCTCCTACAATATATTATGTAATAAAAATATTAGCAAATCATTGAACATAACTAATCATATACTTTATAGTACTTGCAAACACTTACCATGCTTGAAGCAATGCTATCCGGGGAGTGTCCCATTTTCCCTAGAATGGGAGGCTATCCACACATCAATACGTGTGATGTTGGCATTAGGATTGATGTCAGAGTTGTCATCGTTGGGATAAGATTTGACATCTATCTTATCAACCTTTTTCTTTTCCTACAAATATAAATTCACCAATTAGAGAATATTCAATTAAAAGAATACAAATCACCGATTAAAAAATATTCAATTGCAAAAAAAAAAAAATTATCGATAATGAATACCAAGTTTGAAAAAAAAAGTGTACTTACAAGTTTGTATTGGACTTAGGCCTGACCATTGTGCCCACTAGTGTGAGTAGCCCCAATTTTAGATCTGTTGGATTTCCCTAATTCCCTTTTCTTTCTGGGAACTTTTGTACCCTCATTCTCCATGAACTCCCTCCGCTGCTCCGGCTTAACATAGGGAGGTACATTCGCCAACCTTTCAGTATTTGTTGTATACTTCATGTAATATAACCTCCTTAACTTGGATTTCCATGACTTGTATTTAAAGGCCATATTTTTGAAACATTGTTGCTTATGAGATGATGGAAGATCATATCTTGCCTGGTATGAAGAAACATTAGCTAGGTTTTAGGATCTGAGATAATTCATAAAGATAAAGAACAGATAAATATATATATATATATATATATATATATATATATATATATATATATATATTGATGTTTTGCCAATATCTCAATCCAAACGTCACCTTTGTAGTTAACTGGAACTTTACGCCAATCACCGTATGTAATTGGAACATTAACAGGAACTATCTTCCCAAGTCGAGACATATATGGACCTTTTTTCTCACCCACCACTTGATTATCCTCATCGATAGTAACTATTTCTCTTGTGTCACTACCTTCGATAGACATCGAATACTACTTCAAAACAACTAAACCATACAAGTTAATGTGCAAAGTAGGACAACAAAACTAAAATAAGAATTTAAAAAAATCATCACTGCCATTAAATATCCAACATATAAATCACTATTAAGCATCACTATGATCCCAATATTTGTATTATAAAATGTGCTTTAACATCAATCGAAAAGATGATAATAACAAAATATTGTAATACCCCGTATTTTTATGCTTTCTAAATTTGGGGATTTATTAAATTTAATGTGAGATATTAATTTAATATAAATCTGGAAATTAATTATTTTTATAATTACTAACGTGACAAGAGTTAGTAATCATTATAAACTTGTTTAATATTACTAATGAGTAAAGTAATATATAATATTGGTTCTATTAAATGTCACGAGCGAATAAAATGACAATTTTGGAAATTTAAGTCGGGACGTGCTCGTGTCGTGTCGGGACTAAATGTTGATTAATAAAAGTGAATAATTTATAAGTCACCCGTATGGTCATTTCGAGTGTGCCAAAGTGTCCGGAAGGGTTGATATAGTCAAAATAATGTACCCGTGGGTTTAGTTTGGGTCTCGGGGCATTTTTAGGCCTAATTAACACACCGGGAGGGCGTTTTGGACATTTTACATTATTAGCCCTGAAAACCCAGGAAAATTTTAAGGTTATATCAGATGATTAGGGTTGCCTTCTACGGTTAACTCAACCAAAAACAAGAAACGACCATTGGATAAGGAAGGAGAGAGCTTTCCAAAGAGTTCTAGGCCAAGAAGTCCTCCGTTTGCACCGCCGTCACTGCCAAACGCTAGATCACGCCACAAGGACCACAACAACACTGATTTCAGCCGCAAATCAGAAACAAAAATTCTCAGGCAAGTATTTATCTTGATTAATTTCGTTAATGATTCATTCATATTAGTTTAGGGTTGATTAGGATGAGTTTTTATGAAAGAAAACCCATGTTGGTGATTAGAAATCGCATGTTGTAGTGATATAAACAATAATCTGAAAATCCCTTTCACATGTAGAGGTTGAACCACGAATTTATATTGGTTTAGAAGTAGAAATTCTGGGAAAAGAATAAGAATAACTAAGTTAAAGAAATTTCTAGGGTTCATGAGAATTATATAAGTTTTGGCCCTTTTAATCCATGAATCTTGATGAAAACTCACATGCTTTATGTAGAATATTGCTAATCTAGGTTTATAATGCTTGTGGTACAAATTTCTGGGAGTTTGGGAGTTTAAAATTTGGATTTGGATGATGTTGATTGATAGAACCCGTAACTGGTATTCTGCTGATTCGCCATACATGTTTGATCGATCGATCGAACCAAGAGTATCGATCGATCGATTATGGAAAGTTCCTAACAAAAATATAAGACAAAAACACCTAGAATTGGAGATTTGGAGCTTGGAATCGTTGCTCCGGTAAGAGAATATGAGAATACAAACTCGAGGCAAGTTTCTAATTGCAAATGTATAATTTAGTGTGGACAATTTGCATATACGGTTGTATTTTAGGAAATTTAACCATTAATGGGTTTTTGAAGATTTTAATGTTTAAACCCTTAATCTTTGATTTAAATTTGATTTGAGTAGGAGATATTAGTTAGTTATTGTGCATGAATGAAGTGGGTAAATTTTTGGTTGATGATGTTGAGATTTGATGGAAGAATTGAAATTGGGGGATTTAGGGTTTATATCAACCCGTATCCCAAACTAGGCAATCTGACGAGGGCAAATCTATTCGCCCCCCTCAGCGAATCGATTCGCTATAATGGGAGCTACAGGTCTGAGGAGCCAAATCGATTCGGGTTAAGGCCGAATCGATTTGGGATGAGACAGTAAGTTAGTTTTTCTCATCCAAATCGATTCACTTTTTGGGCGAATCGATTCGCTACCATGGACGAATCGATTCGAAAACCCTGCTATTTTATAGTGTTTTTACAACTTGGTTGCTAGTAGTTTTATTTTAGGTTTAAGTGTTAGGAACCTTCTCTTGGGAAGTAATAAAGAGGATTAGGGGTTTATATTAGGGGGATTATTAGCCTAGATTATTATGGGGGTAAATTGGACTAAATTCAGGGGTTATTCAATAGAAGTTAGTGTCGTTTTCCTCTAGTGAGCTAGCTTAGGACTAAGGGAGAGTTGGGTGATATGGTTTAGGACTCTTGGAGACTAGTATGAGGAAAATTGTACTGTGTAGCCTATGTGGATAATAACACCTGACTCGTGAATAAGAAATGTATGTTTTAAATTGGCACATATTGCTAAGCATAAATGATTTTGAAAATGTAAAATGGTGGATATTTTAAATTGGCTTAACTTGTCAATCATGTAATGCATATACATAACTCCCTAAATGCTATCATAAGGGAAGTTACGCGCATGAGTTGATGTCCCCCGACTAGTGAATGTAGGACGAATATAGTCCGTGGCCATAGGATCGGTTGTTGTATATGGTGATTTTATTTTTCGAAGTGAGGTAATTCCGGGTATGGTTATGACTCACTATTGAAGGTATATAGCCTCTTCCCAAACTCACGCGATTTAGGATGCCTAGGTTGTTGTAACAACCCTCGATTCTGGGAGGCTCATTTTATACTAATGTTACCGCATAAGGTAATTATATAAAATGTGGGGACTGGAGTAAATATTAGTTTAATGAATTGAAAGTTAATATTTACTAGATTGATGCATATTTACTGTATGTGAAAGTAAATAACATCAAGTTGCATGTCTGTAGTGTCATGTATTTTAATTGGCCTTTTAGTTTAAATGATTTTGGAACTCGAAATAATTTATAAAATTTCCGGATGCCAGTTTAGAGGGTGTAGTTAGTCTCGGAAGGTGCGAGACAGTCAAAATAAGTGCCATATTGTATTTTTGTGTTTCGGGCACTTTTACCTGGTTTTAGCTTATATGCGTATTTGGGAGTCATTTTAATGTGGTGTTAACCATTTAAGTTGGGAGTTTTAACCTAAGCCACGATTTTAGTCTTCTAAAATCCCTTATTTTTCCCATTTTATGTCTTGAACATAGAGAGACAAAGAGAGAAAGAAAGAGGAAGAGAAATGGAGAAATGAGAGAGAGATTGAAGATGGAGGATTTGGGATTGCTTCTTCTCCAAATAAATCTGAGATATCAACCTTAAGGCAAGTTTTCTACTTGCTAATATGTGATTTAAGATGCATAAATTCTATGATAATTGTGTATTTCCATTTATGGTTTAAATGTAGAATTTGTGGGATTTAAACCCTAGTCTTGATTTATGTTGAAGAAATTGTGGGTTTTGATGGTTAATAATCATGTAGATTAGTTTGGGGTAGATTTTTGTGGTTGGTTGTGTATGAAAAGGAAGAGATTTGGAGTTTGGAGAAATTAGGGTTCATAACCCTCCGTAGCCATTTTTGGCAATTTTGCAGGTCCGAATCGATTCGGTCCTTTGGGCGAATCGATTCGCTGAGGGGAAATTGGCAGGTCTGCATAACCCGAATCGATTCGGGGTTAAGGCCGAATCGATTCGGTCAATTGCAGAAGGTTGGTTTAGTTGTCCGAACCGATTCGCTTTTTGGGCGAATCGATTCGCTAGGGCGAATCGATTCGGCCCTTGGGCGAATCGATTCGTTTTCCTGCTGTTTTTGAGTTAATTTTATAACTCAATTTTAATCCTTTTCTTTAAATATAGGGACTAGGAACCTTCTTGAATGAAGTAAACTTAGAGTCCTAGAGTGTGAGATGAGTTAGATGTCTACCCTACATTAGGAATGGGTTATGTGGGGATTTTTCCGGGGTCAGGCCTATTAATGATAAGGCATTCTTTTCTTCTAGTTAATGATTATGAAAACTAGGAGATGTAGTGTTATGTTCGGGAGACCTTAGGAGCTTAATTAAGCTATACGAGTTTTGAGGGTTTATATTAACACCCCAAAAGAATGTTGGGAGACTTTAAAAGTTCGATTGAACTATGTTAACCTTGATAGTTCATATTAACGCCATAAAGGTGAGTTTGGAGAATAAATTGAAAGTCATTTCATTCCTTCGAAAGATGATAACCTTGGGGTTCTAAAATAACCTCCTAGAATGCTTGGAGATAATGAAGAGTTTATTTACTCCTTTGAGGTTGTAGTGTTGATGATAGTTATCGTATGGCTCCGGATAATAAGTTCTATCTATTACTAGAAGTAAACAGTAATGGTTTCGAATAAAATGAAACATATAAATGGAAATGGTATTGATACTAGTAAATGATAATTTACTTAATCATGAAACCGGTAAATAATGATTTACTTGATTTTGAAATGATAATTAAAATGGATGTTACACACCTCTCTAAATACCATCTTAAGGGAAGTCCGCACGATAGGTGAAGCCCCCTGGCTAATGAATGCAGGGTGGATATAGTCCTAGGCCATGGGAGCGCTTATGGTTATATTTTTCTGCGGGGGTAGGGAGATTCCAGGTGTGGTCTTGGCTACCACGCAGGCTCATGGCCGCTTCCCGACGTTTCGATAGGATCCCAGGTTGTCTTGGAGGCCCTGGAAGATGATGGTCATTTAGGGGCGCGCTCAGTGGGGAAACCCGGATGGGTGGTCTTAGAGTACGTTATATGTATATACTATAACAGTTCATAATCAAGTGGGACTTGATGTATTTTGATATGCCACATAGATCATGATGGAGTGCCATAAAGAGCACATATAATGCCACTTAGAGCATTTGAAAATGATTATTTTCTTGATAAGGAAAGGATTTTTATAAAAGGTAAAATTGAGATAAAAATCTCCTTAAAGAGTAAAAAGATTTTGATTGTATATATATACTTCCTGCTAAGGAAGAGATATATGAAATTATTGGCACCTTTGGTGAAGTCTTTAGTTTAATGCTGCTTATTTTTATTCCTGCTTAGCTTATGTTTTAAATTGTATAGGTAGCTTCTTATTTCTCTTTCTTCACGGTTTATTTACATAACTGTCATACTCTTTATTCATCTGGTAATCATATAGAACCGGGCCCTGACCGGTTACATTTTCCTGTTGCATATTCTTCTTGTCTCTGCTCAGGTACTCCGCCGCAAGGATGCCTGATTTGAATTCCTACTCCGATGTTTTCGACGAGCCGTGATGCATTGTGGGTATTACGGGATACATTTGGTATAGACGCTTTCATTTTCATTCTAGTTAAGATCAAGTCTGTTATTCGGGCGAGAGGCCCAAGCTTTTGTAAATGTCTAATGTAATGTAATAAGTAACTTATTGTACTTGTGTATTATTGATGTATCAGTTTAATTGACCGGTTACCTATTTGGTCTCTTTATTGTATTCTTGTTGTATTATTTATATATGTCTTGGGGTTTTCCCTTATCTTTCAGGAATTGGGTTGTTTGTTTTCATTTATTTACCTTCAAATCAAAATTTTTTGGCAACCCATTTTCTGAAATATTGGGTGGTTATCCTGGATACTCTATATTTTGTTATGATGCTGAGAATGATTCCATCCATGATTCCGTTATATTGGAGTATTGGGCTGGCCACCCCTTATTTCGAATCACGGGGTGTCACAGATGGTATCAGAGCATCAGGTTCTAGAGTCCTTAGGAATCTGTGTGGACGCCTTAAGTTTTCAGCGTTGCTCTTGATTTGATGTAAAGCCTTAGGATTAAGGTCGTTGATTTTTCTTGTGAGATTTCGCCCTTCTACCATGAGGTAGAATCTATAAATCTTTTGCGTATTCGCGTGAGAATAATAGGTCGATAGAAGAAGGGCATTATGGGAAGGTGTGTGGAGAACTGTAAGTTGTGGTCGGGGATGAGGACCGCTTTAGAGGCCGCTCCCTTTTTTTGTAGCAATTTCTGTTTCGCTATTACGACTACAAATTTCAGATGATTTAGTTTCCCAAGTACTGCAAGAAGTAGGAAGTGGTACTAAACTTGAGAATTCACGCGATGTTATATTGAAGTGGAGAAGTTCCCTGTAGTAGAATGGAGGAAAATCCTTCACCCATAGAAGAAGTGTTGTGGTGATGGAAATGTGGTCACTATATTCGTGGGTGCCAGAAGTTTGACCCATAGAGAAGCCCGGTGGATACTTGCAATGGCGAGTTTCTCTGGGATAACTGGACTGAGGAGAAGGTGGATTCCCGAAGGTTCACAAGACGTTCGGTTAAAGACCAATGGCGAATATGGTGTTGTACGGTTAGAGAAACGAGATCATGCACCATGAAGTGTTAGGCTCCAAAATAGGTGTTGTTAACACTTCTGATGGAGTAAGAATCGTGAAACCCCATCGGTGGACACCCACCTGGGGAGGTTTCATTGAACTGAGGAAGAGGAGGCCAAGAGCATGTCCTCTTTTACTGAGAAAGTAAGAGGGACTGCATGGGCAATCATTGTCAGCCAGAGTCGGAATAACGGCTATGATGTGGAGCGTAGAACCACTCATTTTAAACTTCGTTGAGTGGAGAGCACGGGCAAGAGTAAAGTGCCTGGCTGAGAAGTTGGTGGAGATAATGTTGGTATGTGTAAGGCTCGAATATGGAGTCTGAGAACCATTAGTATTGACCCGGAGTGCTTGGAACAAACTGTGGGGGGAATTCTACCTTATAGGTGGGTAGTGTATATTCCTTAGGATAAGATTTAGTAGTATTGTGTCTACGGTAGACTCGGGTGTGTATATTGAGCTTGTAGTAGTATTTACGCTATTATAGAAGGGTAATTATATGACTTCCGTGGTATGGAATTTCTGTCTTTTCTTCACTCGATTATGAAGCGAGTGATGATATCTTTATGTATATGTGTCATATGCGTTACTTGGTTTGGGTGTTCTATTGTTTACTTGCATTGTGTGTGGATGCTATGACTTATCTCCACGACCAACAAAGTTAAGTAGTAATGCATAGGAGGGGTTCCTTGTTTGGATTCCGCTTTTGCGGGACGCTCCACGCGTGAACCTTAACGACGTTGGGAGTGGAGAGATGCCATATTTCCTTTCTCTTATTTCATATATAGAATGCTAAGGTGAAGTCTAGAAGTAGAATCTTATTAGTAGAATTGTAAGTTAAATTTACCGATCCCGATCATGTGTTTTAGACCGTCATATCTCGAGGACCGACGATGCGAGGTAGTAGTGTAACGGGAGGGTTCCTTGTCTGGATTTCGCTTCGGCGAGACGTCCCACGCATGAACCCGAGCGAATGTCGGAAGTTGAGTAAGGTCTTGGGCACTAGGGATGTCTTTGGTATTATATGCTTACGATTTAGGTAGGATATATAGATAGACCTTAGGATTTTTAGGATGTAAGACCTTGAGGGTAGGTGGTGTTAGTTTAGGATGGTTGTTAGGAGTTGACCACGAATAAGTCGTGGGTTAACTCTAGATAGGGATTCGATCCCTAAGAACGAGATTTATGGGGTCTCGAGAGGTTTGGTAGGTTCGACCGAAGGATATGAGGCAGTTCTTAGAGATATTGTTACGTTGGTAACTTCATTTCCGGGGAGTTAATAAGGACGGGTGGATCCTCACTCCTGAGCCATGATTGTAAGCTCGAGAGTGAGTTTAATGAGTAAGCTCTGCCAGGATTGGGGAGTAATAATACTAGGACATAGATTCACTGTTTATGCGTTTCACAAGCTTAAACTTGTGGAGAGTAATATCCCGTGCTTGAATTAAGATTCATCGTGGTAGTGATCACCTTAAATAGATAAGGCACTACTTCCTGGGCAGGAAATTTGGTCCTTCTCATAAGCAACAAGTTGTTGCAATATGTTGTGGGAGGAATCGAGTTGGTGCTCGGGGTTCAGAAGAACTAGTGATTGGATGTTTTCTCATTCGCTAAGGAAATGCGATTGGGCTAGTGGACGTGTCGAGTAGAGAACTCGTCAGGGAAAATGGTTATGGCATGGAAGGCCAAGTAGAGTGAGTATGACTCAGAAGACTCTATAGCGGGAGCTTTTCGATCTGTGATTGACAATTTCACCTACTCGTGCGAAGAAGAGTAGTGGTGGAATGAAGAGGGGTATTCATAGACGTTTGCATGGAACTACCGGCATCGAACTGGTCATGATCCCAATTGAGAAAATTAGTGACCGTCGACCCAATCGTTGATTTTCCGTCCATTATGGACGGACTACATGTAGAAGAGTACACCCCATTCTCGATGGGGAATGGTAGAACCGTGGGAGGTGCCTATTATAATAGGGTGGACCGAGACTATATTCGTGTCGAAGGTTTAGCAAGAGTTTCCGCGGAGTAATGGGAACCGTATGGAGATGGCGTATATCCTACCACCCTAAAGTGGATGGATGAAAGGGAGGAAATTTGCTTATGCCGAAAGGCGTATTACGAACGTGCGCCTTAGTGTACATAGCAGATGGGAGCAGTAAGGGTATGGATGGAGATTTTCGTGCAACCATTAGGTTTTGGAGTGGCCTTATGGATCATTTCCTAAGGCATGGAATTGTGAGTGGCCTAGCATGGTCAGTGGAGTAATTCGTAAACTCGTTGGATGGAACCAATGGGTAATATGTTCCTTAGACTTGGAATGGTCTCGAAACATTTCTTTAGAGATTTGGCTTTTAAGCCATACGCCTTGATGAGATACGTCGATGCGGGGGATAGCTGAGTATCATTGAAGCTAAACCACTTAGAGTTGGTGTGGGCGCCCCGAGGTGGGATGTAACTTAATTCTGAAGATTTGGCTAATTGTGCCGAGTCATGTGGACATCATGTTCCTCCAGAGGAAGCTAGAATCTATGGTTAGTGAAGAGCGCCTTGGGCTGCTAGACTAGAGAACAAAAGATGATTGACTGAGATCGACAGGGCCGACCTTAGTCCGAGTCCATCTGGGACGTTGCGATAACGAGGAGTTTGTTTAGGATGGTAGAATCCCAGTTTAGAGTAGTATACCCTTATCAGATTTGGGTATGCCCGAATTTTGGGGGCAAAATTCCCTCTTAAGGGGGGGAGTATGTAACAACCCTCGATTCTGGGAGGCTCATTTTATACTAATGTTACCGCATAAGGTAATTATATAAAATGTGGGGACTGGAGTAAATATTAGTTTAATGAATTGAAAGTTAATATTTACTAGATTGATGCATATTTACTGTATGTGAAAGTAAATAACATCAAGTTGCATGTCTGTAGTGTCATGTATTTTAATTGGCCTTTTAGTTTAAATGATTTTGGAACTCGAAATAATTTATAAAATTTCCGGATGCCAGTTTAGAGGGTGTAGTTAGTCTCGGAAGGTGCGAGACAGTCAAAATAAGTGCCATATTGTATTTTTGTGTTTCGGGCACTTTTACCTGGTTTTAGCTTATATGCGTATTTGGGAGTCATTTTAATGTGGTGTTAACCATTTAAGTTGGGAGTTTTAACCTAAGCCACGATTTTAGTCTTCTAAAATCCCTTATTTTTCCCATTTTATGTCTTGAACATAGAGAGACAAAGAGAGAAAGAAAGAGGAAGAGAAATGGAGAAATGAGAGAGAGATTGAAGATGGAGGATTTGGGATTGCTTCTTCTCCAAATAAATCTGAGATATCAACCTTAAGGCAAGTTTTCTACTTGCTAATATGTGATTTAAGATGCATAAATTCTATGATAATTGTGTATTTCCATTTATGGTTTAAATGTAGAATTTGTGGGATTTAAACCCTAGTCTTGATTTATGTTGAAGAAATTGTGGGTTTTGATGGTTAATAATCATGTAGATTAGTTTGGGGTAGATTTTTGTGGTTGGTTGTGTATGAAAAGGAAGAGATTTGGAGTTTGGAGAAATTAGGGTTCATAACCCTCTGTAGCCATTTTTGGCAATTTTGCAGGTCCGAATCGATTCGGTCCTTTGGGCGAATCGATTCGCTGAGGGGAAATTGGCAGGTCTGCATAACCCGAATCGATTCGGGGTTAAGGCCGAATCGATTCGGTCAATTGCAGAAGGTTGGTTTAGTTGTCCGAACCGATTCGCTTTTTGGGCGAATCGATTCGCTAGGGCGAATCGATTCGGCCCTTGGGCGAATCGATTCGTTTTCCTGCTGTTTTTGAGTTAATTTTATAACTCAATTTTAATCCTTTTCTTTAAATATAGGGACTAGGAACCTTCTTGAATGAAGTAAACTTAGAGTCCTAGAGTGTGAGATGAGTTAGATGTCTACCCTACATTAGGAATGGGTTATGTGGGGATTTTTCCGGGGTCAGGCCTATTAATGATAAGGCATTATTTTCTTCTAGTTAATGATTATGAAAACTAGGAGATGTAGTGTTATGTTCGGGAGACCTTAGGAGCTTAATTAAGCTATACGAGTTTTGAGGGTTTATATTAACACCCCAAAAGAATGTTGGGAGACTTTAAAAGTTCGATTGAACTATGTTAACCTTGATAGTTCATATTAACGCCATAAAGGTGAGTTTGGAGAATAAATTGAAAGTCATTTCATTCCTTCGAAAGATGATAACCTTGGGGTTCTAAAATAACCTCCTAGAATGCTTGGAGATAATGAAGAGTTTATTTACTCCTTTGAGGTTATAGTGTTGATGATAGTTATCGTATGGCTCCGGATAATAAGTTCTATCTATTACTAGAAGTAAACAGTAATGGTTTCGAATAAAATGAAACATATAAATGGAAATGGTATTGATACTAGTAAATGATAATTTACTTAATCATGAAACCGGTAAATAATGATTTACTTGATTTTGAAATGATAATTAAAATGGATGTTACACACCTCTCTAAATACCATCTTAAGGGAAGTCCGCATGATAGGTGAAGCCCCCTGGCTAATGAATGCAGGGTGGATATAGTCCTAGGCCATGGGAGCGCTTATGGTTATATTTTTCTGCGGGGGTAGGGAGATTCCAGGTGTGGTCTTGGCTACCACGCAGGCTCATGGCCGCTTCCCGACGTTTCGATAGGATCCCAGGTTGTCTTGGAGGCCCTGGAAGATGATGGTCATTTAGGGGGGCGCTCAGTGGGGAAACCCGGACGGGCGGTCTTAGAGTACGTTATATGTATATACTATAACAGTTCATAATCAAGTGGGACTTGATGTATTTTGATATGCCACATAGAGCATGATGGAGTGCCATAAAGAGCACATATAATGCCACTTAGAGCATTTGAAAATGACTATTTTCCTGATAAGGAAAGGATTTTTATAAAAGGTAAAATTGAGATAAAAATCTCCTTAAAGAGTAAAAAGATTTTGATTGTATATATATACTTCCTGCTAAGGAAGAGATATATGAAATTATTGGCACCTTTGGTGAAGTCTTTAGTTTAATGCTGCTTATTTTTATTCCTGCTTAGCTTATGTTTTAAATTGTATAGGTAGCTTCTTATTTCTCTTTCTTCACGGTTTATTTACATAACTGTCATACTCTTTATTCATCTGGTAATCATATAGAACCGGGCCCTGACCGGTTACATTTTCCTGTTGCATATTCTTCTTGTCTCTGCTCAGGTACTCCGCCGCAAGGATGCCTGATTTGAATTCCTACTCCGATGTTTTTGACGAGCCGTGATGCATTGTGGGTATTACGGGATACATTTGGTATAGACGCTTTCATTTTCATTCTAGTTAAGATCAAGTCTGTTATTCGGGCGAGAGGCCCAAGCTTTTGTAAATGTCTAATGTAATGTAATAATTAACTTATTGTACTTGTGTATTATTGATGTATCAGTTTAAGTGACCGGTTACCTATTCGGTCTCTTTATTGTATTCTTGTTGTATTATTTATATATGTCTTGGGGTTTTCCCTTATCTTTCAGGAATTGGGTTGTTTGTTTTCATTTATTTACCTTCAAATCAAAATTTTTTGGCAACCCGTTTTCTGAAATATTGGGTGGTTATCCTGGATACTCTATATTTTGTTATGATGCTGAGAATGATTCCATCCATGATTCCGTTATATTGGAGTATTGGGCTGGCCACCCCTTATTTCGGATCACGGGGTGTCACAGTTGTCTTGGTGATAGGCCCTAGAAGATGATACCTATTAAGGGACGCATCTAGTGGGGTGACTCCCAGAAGTATGGTCTTAGAATCGTTATATGTTGTGATTATAACTATTCTTTTGAAAGTGGTATTTTATAAATGGTGAAGCATTTTATGAAATAACGTTTTTTGGGAATGAATTTCCTAATGAGAAATGGACTTGTGAAGTTATATTGTGAAAACTGAAAAGAGATATTATTAAGTTGAAATTGAATTCTATTCACCAGCATTAATGAATATTCATCATTATAAATGACATCTGCACTAGGTTGTGCGTTGAGATGAGAGGTGAGGATTATTCTTATTTGTGAAGAGCGAGATAAGTTTATTAATAATGTTAGATATTCATAATTGTCATGCATTTTATTAACATGGTAATCATATCAAATCGGGCCCTGACCCATTTATATTTTTCTTTTTCTTGCATGGTTCTCTTTTAGGCTCAGGTGCTCCACCGCAAGGGCTCCCGATATGATCCTTCCTTCACAGTGTCAGGGTGCTACAACATTTTTGCGAATGTTGTAGGATTCTTGTTATTGACGCATCCAGCCTTTGTATATTCTAGTTACGATCAGTCAAACATTCAGGCGTGTTACCCAAGATTTGTAATTGCTTATACACTATGATATTTATTTGTAATACTTAGAGTAACCATTTTATTGGTATGTTAACCGACAGCTTATTCAGTTATTATTTATGTAATATTTGTTATTAAACGGTCCCTTATATATATTTTTATCCACCTTCTTTTATGAATTGGATTGTCTAAATGTTTTTATTTAATCTTGCAAATTAATTTGACATCCGTTTTCTAAAATAACTGGTGGTTATCTCATATTATTATTTTAACGACAGTGATGCTAAGAATGGACCATCTATGCTTCATGTATTTATTAGAGTACCGGGCTGGCCACCTCTTATTTTAATAAGCGGGGTGTCACAGCTGTGAGCATTTGAATCAAAACAAATTTTTGAAAAGTAACATAATGATCAATCGAGGGAAATTTGTGGTTAATCTTTGGCTTCACACACTCACACTGAAAATAGAGACTTATGAATATAAAGCTATGGTGATTATTTTTCTAAAATTTTGAATTATATAATTTTTAGTTATTTTGAATTTTTTTGAGTCAAAACCGAATTTTGTGGGTATATTCATTGCAAACCCTCATGAAACATAACTCGTCCTACTAGGGTAGACTAGGGGTTTAAAGGCTTGTTGCATACGCTAAATGCAATCACTTTCCCACAAAAGAGGTATTCTATCTTTGTATATTGATTTTCAAGAATTGAGCCTAGTTACGATTCTTTTACATTAATCGAGACGATCAAAGTTCTATGTTAGCGGGAGGGGGGGGTTGATGAGGCATTAATTCTTTCGATTTATACCCTTAATTTAGAGGTTTTTATGACCTCGTAACATGTAAAATGCATGGATTTATCTCATATATGTGCTACTGACCTTTCCTACATAGTGCCTCAAGTTTTGTGTATTCTTTGTGATTTTTACAGGTATTTTATACAGGAGACGAGGAAACTCAAGAACCGAGAAATCAAGGAAGAAAGAAAGGAAGAAAAGTCAGAGGGAAAAATAGTAACTTTACATTTGGATTTCGAACGAAGGACCAAATGAAAATTGAAGACCGCAAGTCTACATGCATGTATGAAGAAACGACGTCCCAATCCGAGTCTCGGGTTTGAAGTTATGGAACTTTAAAGATGAGAGAAAATCAAGAGAAAAGAAGAAAAGAAATAATTCTAGGACCGGACTGGTCATTGCCAAAAACAAATCAATCCGAAGGAGATCCAGACTCTGAATAAACTTCACCAATGAACCGATCCCGATAAAGCAAAAAATGAACCGGTTCAATGCTTTGAGAATCTATGCATAAAATTCACCAGCAAACCAATACGATTTCAAAGGAAAATGAATCGATTCGAATTATACTAGACCAAACTGACTGACCACACCGAACCGATTCGGTTGTGATTTCTTTTAAATTTTCTTTTTCAAATTGAGAGTCCAATTTAGCTCAAATTCTTCTAATTTTCTTATGATACTTATTGCAATTAATTCCCCGACTGTAGAGAGTTCTCATTTGGATGGTTTTATAGAGCTTTTGCAACTAAGAAACCTAGGTTTTAATTGCTGCAAAAATTATTCAAGTTTCAAGCTTTAATTCCAGAATTTCTTCATTATAAATATTATTTGTTTTTGCTTTTAATTGTTTTCATATTTTTTCTTGACTACTCATGAAACTGTAGGTTGCAATTCTTAATTCTAAATTTCATCTCAATTATTCACATAGCTATGAATTTCTACAAATTTAATTATGAGATAGTATTTTCTTTAATCATGCCGAGCTAAGTTTTTAAGGGTTGGGATGCATGAACCCCATCCGATGTAATTTACATGTGTAGAAAATAGGTTTTGAATGGGAAATTTACTGAATCGTGTTGATGGGTTGTCACAACCATCGTAGGCCTTTTAACCTCATTTGCCCTAGGTAACCGGGGTGTTTAAGGATGTGATGCGTGTGTTAGCTATTCGACATCACTTTATTCTTTCCTTTGATTACGTGTGATGCTGGTTAGTCCCCTCATATATGTAATTCTTAGGATTATTAAAGACTGGGTTCAATTAACTTTCTGATTTAAAAGCTCGTATTCGATCCGATAAATGTACTAGGGTTCGGGGGATTGTATCCTAACTTATCTTTCCCTTATTCATATTTACTTCACTGCAATAGTTTATTTATGTGCACTTAGGTTAGTCAGTAGTTTAAATTCGTTCACATTTAGTTAGTAGTCATTCAGTTCATAATTAATCATCTTTATAGTTTCTTTTCTCGAATCAGTTAGGGTTAGGATTTTATTCCTATGTCATTATGAATTTTCATCCCAGTTCCCTGTGGAGACGATCCCGACTTATCGAATTTTTACTTGAGAGAAATGCTTGCACTTGAGCTTATATAAGCACACATTTTAGACGCATTTGTGATCGCATCACTTATGTAGTACCATTTTTCTGACGAATTTTGGTTAAATATGGTTTTTATTGTTCATTTGGAAATTAAAAAAAAAGTTATTCTAACTATTCTTGTGACTGGTTCTTTAATTGATAAATTATGTATGTTGTATACAAGTGCTTCATTTAATTAAAACTTGTGAACAAGGTCTAGGACCTTTTGCTAAATTCCGATAAGAATTCGATATCATCACGCAATACATAGTCCTAGGGCAATATAGCATGAATGGTTTTACTTAGGGAGGAAACAAAATGTTTAAGGACATGGTAACAAGTATGTTTAGTCATTCTTCTTTGCCAGAATCCCTTTGGGGAGAGTCGCAATAAATATTTTAAACAGATTACCTAGTAAAGAGGTATCTAAACCCTCTTATGAACTATAGATAGGCCAAAAACTATCATTGAGCATTTACACATTTGGGGATGTCTAGTGAAGCAATGCCTTATAGTCCAAATGAAGAGAAAATTGACTCTAGAACTATTAGCTACTATTTTGTTGGGTACGCTGAACTGTAGAGGGGTTTTAAGTTCTATGATCCCTTAACGAAGTTTTTTTCGAGACGGTAAATGAGAGCTTTCTTGAGGATGTTGAGTTTGAAGGGGAATATAGGGTTAATAATAAGAATGTTGTCTTTGAAGAGGAATCAATTCTTCTCCCAAACATTGCTCACCCTACTAACACTATTCAAGAAGACAACAATAAGGACTTCCCTACTCAAAATCAAAGAGTTACTTCAAAAGATCAAACTCAACAACCTCATGAGGAAGTACCACTAAGGCAATCCACTAGAGAATGAATAAGTGAAATTTTAAAAGATTACATTTATTTCTTCAAGAAGATAGGTTTGACATAGTGTCAATTGAAGATAATGCAATCAACTTCCAACAAGTCAAACAAAGTTCCAATTATTAAAAGTGGACTGATTCCATGCACGATGACATGAAATCCATAAGAGATAATGATGTTTGGGATCTTATCAAGTTTCCTGAAGGTACAAAGCCCATTGGTTGTAAATGGATATTTAAAACCAAACGGGATTCTAAGGGAAATATTGATAGATATAAGGTGCATTTAGTCGCAAAGAGTTTCACTTAGAAGAAAAGCATTGACTATAAAAAGAGTTTATCTCTAGTTTTAATGATAGATTCTTTCAGGATAATAATGTCACGTGTAGCTTATTTTGATTTAGAGCTACATTAGATGGATGTTAAGACGACTTTTCTGAATGGTAACATTAAGGAAACCATATATATGGTGCAACAAAAAACTTTGTCTAAGGCGATCCAAAGTCTATGGTTTACAAACTCAAGAAATACATCTATGGTCCCAAAAAGCTTCCCGTTAATGGTACCACGAGTTTCATCAAGTAATTATCTCATATGGTTTTGGGGTTAATGTAGTTGATGATGGTGTATATCATAAGTTCAGTGGGAGTAAATTGATCTACCTTATGCTCTATGTCGATGACATACTACTAGCTATCAGTGATATAGGCTTATTACACAAAATCAAGAGATTTATAACTAAGCATTTTGAAATGAAAGATCTTGGGGATGCCTCTTTTGTATCAGGAATTAACATACAATGAGATCGCTTTTGGGGTGTCCTTGGGTTATCATGAAATATTTATATCACCAAGGTACTCACAAAATTTGGTATGAAAGATTATGTGCAAGGATATACTCCCATTATTAAAGGAGATACGTTTAGTCTCTCTAAATTCCCCAAGAATGAGACTAAAAGTAAATAAATAGAAAATTTTCGTTATGCTTCCGTGATAGGGACTCTTATGTATGCTCAAGTATGTACGCATCCATATTTAGTTTACATTAAGGGTATGCTGGGTAGATATTTGAATAACTCTAGGGTGGATCAATAGAAATCATCCAAATGGGTTATGAGGTATTTATAAAGGACAAAAGATTGCTTGATCATTTATCGGAAGTTAGATAATTTGGAGATCATTGGGTATTCTGACGCCGATCTTGCGGGTTGACAAGATACCAAGAGATCTACTTATAGCTATGTCTACATATTGTCTGCAGGTGCTATTTCCTAGAGGAGTGTTAAGAAGTCACTCATTAGACCATCCACTATGGCAGCGAAGTTCATAGCGTGTTATGAGGTAATAAATCTTGCGATATAGCTGCGAAATTTTAACACTGGGTTGCGAATTTAGATATTATTGAAAGAACCCTAAAGATATACTGTGACAATAATTCAACAGTTATATATTTTAAAATCAACACAAGCTCATCCAAGTCTAAGAACATAGACATTATGTTTCTTGTTATTGAGGAAAAAATTCAGTGTGAGATAGTGTCTGTTGAACATATAGGAACAAACTCCATGCTCGCGGATCCGCTTACTAAATTCTGACAACCCAAGATCTTTCATGGGAACATTGATCATATGGGTGTTGTTTATTTGATAACATTCAGTTTTTGTGGGAGTTTTTCAATGATATAATGTTATTTTCTTTTACACTATTGAGATAATTTATGCATGCTAACCTTTCTGCAGAATAAAGTTAATGATATTTTCATTTTATTGTTTACTCTAGATGTATTGTCTTTTAATATTGGTATAACATAATGTTTAAAAGACTAAGGTTTTATATCACATCGAAATAAAGTAAGTACTAATAAAAAATAGGCATGTCTGAGATCACATTCTATGTAATTTCTAACCACACATCCATACTTGATCTATGTCATTGAATATATTTGGTATGGTTATCATTGATGGATCAAGTTACAAAATAAATGTAACGAAGGTCACTTTGGTCTCATACTGGGATAAGAGATGGACCAAATTGATTCAGGATATGTTTTATGAATAGATAACAAATAGGGTTCTCACTTAAGGTTATCGAACATAATTGACTTCTAAGTTAATATGTTGCCCAAATGGGAGATTATTGGAATATTTTGTAATATTCTAATGTGGACTTACATATGAAGTAGAAATTGTATTTGGGTTTCTATTCTAATTAGGCTAATTAAGTGATCTAATTAGTAGACCCCAATACGACATCTAAAAATGAGTATGGGTTTTGTAATGTGCAGTTATCCAAAAGTCACCTACTCGTTACTCAAGAGTCACCTATTGTTTGCTCAAGAATCACCTAATTAGAATTTATAGGGTTCTGTGACACCCCGACTAATTAAATACCGGGTAGCTACTCCTTTATTAAATTAATTCAAAATGCCAAGTTGGTTCAGTTAATAGCATCACTGTCGAAAACATTTTAATAATTACTAACCACCTAGTATTTAAAAAGTAAGTGCCAAATTTTAAGTTAAGTCTGATTAACATGCAGTAAAAGAATAATGGAAGAGTCAACATAATCCATTCACCATACGAAGTAATGAAATAACCAACAATAATAAGAAGAAATCTGGAGGAAAACTCCTCACAACAATCCCAACAAATGGAAATAATACTACAAGTCCGAATCCTGAATAATTACATGCCAAAAGTCTGAATAACTGAAATAAATGAAATATCTCTAAAAGAAATGGGCGACATGCCCTACAACTGATAACTGATGAATATCGAGTCAAGATAGATGAAGCATCTACAAGCAAAGTCCTGTAACTTCCACAAACAGCTACAACTCGTCACCTGAATGATAATCATATGCATGGTGTCCTTGTGGATGGGCACCTAAAATGGTTTTTACAAAAATAGATTTGAAAGCAAATGGGTCAGAGCCCGAAAGTGGAAAACATTTTGAGAACATCAAGTGTTTTAATAACATTAAAACATTAAATGCAAAATACATGTTAGGACGTGCACTCACATGAAATTCTCACCTCTCGACTACATGTGCACTCCTAACGTACATTACCCATCTAAATGACACATATATCTAACCAAAGCGTAATAAGTTCTATCTCTTACTACTCGATTCCCATATTACATTCTAACGTGACCAAATAAATAGAGGCTTTACTTAAACTCAGATTCTCAATATATGATACATTTCACTATTGGTTAACCCGTTATGTTTTCTCAAAACAATACCATAATTTTATTCACAATATTAACATGAAAGTTCCCATTAATTAAGGGTATATTATCCACATCATAAATATACAATACAAGCACCCCGAGACTAAGCTGCGGTGCACACATACTCTGCTATCCATCCCGGTACATCACGTACATAAGGATCACATATTTCGAATCTCTCAGGAATAGTTCACCGATAACAACATCACAAATAATGGAGGCGGACACAGTCACATCACATGGGTCACGCACATACCTGCGCTCCCACGATCAGCAGACTTATTAACATCCCAATAAGTCCTTCTCTGACCTATGTTCATCGAGGTAACCGGTCTAAATCCAGGCAACACAAGGATTAGAGGGCCCTAAGCGAACGCAAACCTCCCGTGATAGCAAGTATGGTAGGTATGTCATACACATAAAATCAATACATATACTAAGTATGAAAACGTCTTAGTAATCACCATAATATATTGGTACATATCTCTTCTCGTACACACATATAATACTACACCATTTATATGTTCCCGATTTATATAATTAATTTGGTCGCCAATAGTTCTCGCATCGTAATAGGCACTCACGTCCTAATCCACAATTTCCTTTAGTTTCAAACTACACTCCTAGGTTTTACTCCTCATTATATCCCAATCATCACAAATATATCACTCTATCATCAAGGAAGTGTTAACTCTACATAGAAACAAGTTTACGGGACACTCGGGATCAAAACAAGCTAAAAAGCCTAAACTGTCAACTCGTTCGAAGTCTCGTTCGAACGAGGCTGTTCGAACGACACTCCGTTCGAAACTACTGAGTCTTCTAACGAGATCTCGTTCGAATGAAGTGGGCTTTCTAACGAGATCTCGTTCGAACAATCTCATCGAACGAACCTCACCCTCGTTAGAAGTCAATGGTCAACTCGTTAGAAGCTCGTTCGAACGAGGTCGTTCGAACGACCTGGGCAGGTCTTCTAACGAGCGACCAGATTCGACCCCAGATTTCTTATTTTCATTTTTCCAACTTCTCTACTCCCCAAATATCATCCAAACCTCAATCTAACAATTGTTTAAGGTCTCTAATCGTCCCTAAACATACTTAGTTCACATATTGACATGTTTGGGGGTATTAATTCATCCTATCATCATTCAAATATCAAATCTCTACATATTTTTCCCCAATTTTAAAACTATGAACCCTAGAATTTATGAATCATCAATGAACTAAATTAAATCTGTTTTTGGTTTCCTACTAATTGTAATATCATCAGAATAATCATTACACACCAATCTACATGCGATTTCCTCATCAAAATGTACTTTCTATTTCCAATTTACATGGGTTTTTCATTAACTCCCAAGAACAACATGGTTTTAATAAATTCCTACACATGGAAGAAGCATTCTTTGAAATAAACGAAATTAAACCACTTGCCTTAATGGTAACTCTGGATTTGATGACGAATTTGATGAATGGATCTCTCTCCTCTGCAGATTTCTCCTTTCCTCTCTTTCTACAAGCTTTCTTCTCCAAAGTTAATGGTGGCTAGGGTTTGTGCTTTAGAAATTCTTAGGAACAACTTTCAATAACCTCCGTATTCTATTTGGGTATTAGTGGGCTTAGTGGGTTAATGCCTAATCAGATATTAATTCCCAATTTTCGTAGCTTTTAATTCCTCAAAATTCAAAATTACCAAACTACACTTATACGTTGCCGGTATGGCCTAAAAATGCCCCGGGACCCAAACAAAACCCCCGGCTAGTGTTTTCTGACTATTTCGACCATTCCAGACGCCTTGGCGCACTCAGAACGACCATACGGATAATAGAAATAAAATTCACTTTTTAATTATCATAATTATATACCATGACGCGACTGTCACACGCGTCTCAACAAAATTTCCAAATTGGCGTATTTCAATCTCACAACAAATTTCATAATTCAATATTCATATATAATCATATATGCACATATAATCAAATACCAACTCGCATCTCGCTAGTATTTTAATCCGGATAAATTTCCAATTAATACGCATTTGATTTAATTAATCCCATAAAATAAATATCACAAAAATACGGGGTGTTACAGGTTCTAATTAGATGCTTATATAATGAAGGGTTTTGATCCCCAAGGCTATTGCACTCAAAACACTCTCCTCATTATTTCCCATCATTGAGAAAGAACTCATAGAGAGAGGGGGACTAGTCTGTGAAACACTTCCAACTCCAAGTCTCAATCATGATTATAGATTCACGTATACAGTTTCGACAATTATTTTATGAGGTAATCTCGATAATCTAATATGTTGATTATGAGCATACGATGAATTTTATATAATATTCCAACATACGTAGCTTGTACTCATATAACTCTTTTGTGTATTAATGGAAATGGGTATTTGGAAATGAAATAAAACGTAAATTATCTCAAAGATAAAAAATGACAAAGAGTGGCAAAATGGAATTTCACCTCGAATCTTTGTATTAAGTTTTGCCATTATTTAATGAAGAGATCTAGTAATGGATTGATGAATAAAGAAAAATGATGATATTTTATTTTCTAATAATTTTTTTATTAAACTACCTTTGGTTCTTATATGGATACACAATGTATTCGTTTTATATATGAGAGAAAGTAGGAGGGACCCTGAATTAATCAAATTCTAACTCTAGTTACTTAATATGTGGAATTCATCTAACTATTATCCTCGAAATTCCCTTGCTACTGAGTTTCTCCAGTCAAACTCTTGTGCAATAAATCAAGAGGTTTATCACTCTCCTTAAAGATGGTAGGAGGTAACACACCCAACTTGGTGCTTTGGTTGTAAAAAAATTGATAGGAAAGTGACTCGGTGAACACATGGGAAGCAACATAAGAAATAACCAAGCTTAAACTAAAAGTCCTTGTGCCACAGATATGAAACTTTAGGAATAAAATATTAGGTACCCTATACCATAACGAGGTCGATCAAAATTGGTTCAGACGCTCAATTATCGGTTTTGGTTGGGCTGACACACGTAATGGATCTCTAAAGCCAAAATGATCTTGATCGAAATGATTTATAGGCTCTTTGTTTCTTTGTCTTGGTTATGATAGATTCAGAGGCCCGTTTAGTTATTAAAAAAATGATTGCAAAGTTTTTCTCAATACCCACATTAACACCAATGTATTTTAGCTGACAATTTCCAGAAGAGAATGTGTAATTCGTAGTAAAATTATTAGCTGAGTCCACCAGTGTCCCATCCATTGTCTTTTCGTTTTATCCCCTTCCACCTTGTTGTGGGAAAAATGACATTCTCTTTTTAAATATGAGACATTCAATAACCTGTGTCGCCTAGAGGAAGTCCATTGACGATTTAATAATCATACTAATGCATAAATTTTCTAAAACTATGTCCAATTGAATCATCTCATCAAAGAAAGGGTAGAGTGATGAAAAAAGCTTTAACATGTCTAACAATTCATATGGTTCCAATTGTTATTATCAATTATCTTATGCTACAGAACGTTTTAAGAACACAACATCCAAATATAATCACATTCTCCTTCTACCTTTTGTAGTTTGTAAAACATAACACTTTAGGGACTATGAAACTAAAATGAGGTTTTATTGATTGAGAAAATAATCATTTAAAAACTCAACAACATTAAGAATTAGTATAATGAGGCATGTGAAGTAGATGGAATAAATGATTTTGCTAGAGGTCTTAGTTTTTGGTTTTTGACGAAGTAGGTATGGAGGGGCTCCCTTCAAACGGGCCCACTTACATGTGCGAAATTTTGTTTTTAGGACTCAAAATAATATTGGTTATGGATATAAGACAACAAACATTTCGTTTCCAATTTTAGTCCCTATTTTCAAATTAAAGGGACACGTGGCATGTTGTGATTGGTTGACGTTTTATGAATATGGGTCCGCGCTAATGACTTTATTCAAAAATAGGGACTAAAATCGTAAATAAAATGTTTGTTGTCCTGTTTCCAAAATAAATATTACAATAGGTCCTAAATTGACAAAGCATCGTATCTAAATTAACATGGAACATGAAGCATAAAGTGAAATCTCTCTCCTAATGAAAACTCGAGAGTGCTAACAAAACGAGCACCCAGAAGTGTAGAACACTTCATGCATAGACTTGTGTGATCACTACCTTTTAATTAAATTATCTTTATTTGAAAATATCAATTTGAAGTCCCACTAGGTACAACAACATCATAAGTAGTGATAACAATCTTCGATCGTGATCAAGGCTCTTCAAATAATCTACACGAACATAGAGAGCTTGGGGGATGGGTGATGACGGGGATTTCCTATCAAGTTATCCTGAACCAAATCATCAAGGGAAGTTGAAGAAATATTCCCATCGGATGCTCAGTTGTTCAGTAGTAGTTCTTCTAATTGGATAGACGAACACATTTTCTCACCTAACGAGGTATGATGGATCATTTTATCAATAAGACTTGGTCAACTAACCATTATTTAAAACAATTATGATGTTAGCTATAATGGTGAACCACTCTACCAGCGGATAGGAAATGTGGGGAATGCAAAACAATTGAAGATGAACAGGTGTATCATTATGTTAACTACTATTCCAAGTTGCGGACTGGAATAGTAAGAGTAATGTTGAATGGATGAATATATAAATCCAGTGTAGTATTGAACATAAGGTAAGTGAACCTCTATGTATGAAATATCCATGTAATCTTCCGAAATAAATAAAGATAACAACCCTTTACCCTTTTCCCAGTGGACGCAGGCCAATACAACAAGACCATGTATATCTAGTGTTCATTATTATACTGCTTTAGTTATATTTGATATCATTGTGTTGTGTGTTTGAATTATGATTCTTGCACCAACAAATTTAATGGGTGATTTTTGAAATTATGAACATAAAGATAATTTAATTAAAAGGTAAATACACAAAATATAGTAAACATTCAACAATGGCGAAATATAATTTTTATATATGAAAAAACTACAACATAGTCCAGTAATAACATATCAACCTCCCGACCAAACACACACATACACACATTATGTTTATTACGTGACCATTACTTTTATCCATGTTATAAACTTTTATAATTAGTTGAACAAACAACATAATCTATTGTTCTAGAGTTTCAAGAAATGATTTTTATGCCATTCAAGAAATCCAAAAGATTTAACGGGGGCATGAATTGAAACGGGTACCTAAGAAAGCAAAGAGATTTAAGAGAGAAAACATGGAAGTTAGAAATATGAATTGATTAAATGACCAGAGAGTTCTCAAAGGTTACATAAGGCAGAGAGAAGGAAAACATGATTAAAGAGGTGCGACTAGAAAATGGTTTAAAGATGTATTCACTTACTGCCTTACCACGTGTCAGTTCCAGCTTTGTGTATACCATTTTGGATGTCCATTTTAAATGTTAATACTATGATATAAATATTAAATATAAAAAAAATAAAACGAGTAAAAGGAAGAGGTCACATGACTTAGATTCTGTTAGTATCATTTCAAGCTATTGAGTGTTGCGATCTTTAGCGATCAAAATACTATTCTACTCTCATCATATCATTGTATTTTCATCGATATGGTCAGAGAACCTAGTAGTAATCCATATCTCATATCCACGATCTTATGAGTAAATCTCAAAGCTTTGATCATATAATTTTATTTATTTATGTCTTTAGCAATTGTAAAGATGAAAGAAACATAAACTAAGTTAGGATTGGAAAAAGATGTAAGGATATATCCCAACGGATAAAAAATTAGTGTCCCAAAAGTTTCAATGTTAGAAAGAGGTTCAAACTATTATGTATTAAAAACCAACCTCAGAATTTAACCAATCACAAAAATAAAACTATTCTACACATAGCACATTGGTAACTTACTAAATTTTAAAGGATGTTCGGTTAGATATGGAAATAGTAATAAGAACAAAACTTAGTAAATCTTATTACGAATGATGTTTTTCATCTAGTGATGACATTCATTATTTCTTATAAATAAAATATACGGAAGAGTCTCAACGAAGGAGAAACATCTTACTTATCACTGATGTTTACGTTGGGATGAAATTCTTAATATCTGCATATTAGATCATCAAAATTACATAATAAAATTGTTAGAACTGTATACCCAAATTCATAGTGGTGATTGAGACTTGGGGATTAGAGATATTTGAAAAACTAATCGCTCTATCTATGAGTTCTCTCAATAATGGAAAGTGAGAAGGAGAGTATATGAGTGCATTAGCATTGGGGATCATAACCCTTCATTATATAGGGAACAAATTATAAAACCATAAATTGTAGTTAGGTGACTATTGAGTAATCAATAGGTGACTCTTGAGTAACCACGACTCTTGAGTAAACAACATGTGACTTTGAGTTAACCACACATTACAAACACCATACTCATTGTAGATGTCTTATTTAGCTCCACTAATTAGATCACTTAATTAGCCAATTAGATTAGAATCCCAAATACAATTGCTATTTAATACATAAGCCCATATTAAAATATTAAAAATATTTCAACAATCTCCCATTTGGGCTAAATTAGCAACCTTCCTTTAGGCCTATCACTAATCACATTAATAATAAATACACACATCTTAATAGCTCAAAATAGCTTGCTCTATGTAATAGAGGTTACTTTGCCAACGTTTTACTTTAATTAATTTATTTTAAGATATAAGACGAAAGGATATTAATTAGATACCATAAATGGGACCATGTCTTTGGTTCCATACAAAAACATCCTCAATTCGAATCATTTAGAAAACATATGTTCCCCTCATTCGTTCCCTTGAAATCTTAGCATTCTCATATGCGTCATTGAGCATTTCTTCCAACTCATTCAATTGAAGCTTGCGAGCTTCACTGGCTTTATCGAGATGGTAGTTCAAACTCTTTATGGCCCAATAGGCTTTGTGCTCTAGCTCCACGGGGATATGGCAAGGCTTTCCTTAGACAAAATTAAAGAAGGACATCCCGAGGGAGTTCTTGTAGGCAGTACGGTAAGCCTATAAAGCATCATTTAATCGAAGTGACCAATCTTTTCGGGAAGGATCGACGGTTTTTTCAAGGATGGTTTTGATCTCATGATTTTGCTAACTCGGGTTGACCAAATGTTTGGGGGAGACAAGTCATCCCAACCTTATGGGTGATCCCATTTTTACTCATTAATTTTTCAAACGACTTATTGTAAAAATGAGTGCCTCTATCACTTATGATCTCCTTCGGATCACCGAAGCGAGAGAGTATGTGATTCTGTAAGAACTTTATCACCACTTTGTTCTCATTCGTCTTGGAAGCTATTTCCTTTACCCATTTGGAGACGTAGTCTACTTCAATGAAGATGAATAAGAAATCGAAGAAGGGAGGGAATGGTCCCATAAAGTCAATACCCCATCAATTAAATAACCCAATTATGAGTATAGGGGTTAGTGGAATCATGTCACAACGGGTAATATCTCCCATCCTTTGATATCTAACGCAAGATTTGCAATAGGCGTTCACAACCCGGAACATTGTCGTCCAATAGAGACCACTTTGAAGGATTTTAGCGGCCATCTTATTCTTGGAGAAGTAGCCTTCGTAAGCTTTTGTATGGCAAAACTGGATTACAATTTGAATTTACTCATTTGAAACACATCTTCGAATGAGATGGTCTGCTCAATATTTGAATAAGAACGGGTCATCATAGAAGAACATGCGGGACCAAGTAATGAATTACTTCCAAGTAATGAATTTCTTCTTCTCTTGCGTTGTCCATCTAGGAAGATAGACTCCCGTGACAAGATAATTAATAATGTTCACAAACTAAGGTAGGGAAGAAGTAGCAAAGAATTGATCATCCAAAAAATACTTGTCTAATGGGTATTAGATCACTAGGCACGTCGGACGAGAGGCTTGACAAATGGTCGACGACAATATTTTCTACACATCTCTTATCTTTTATAGACAGATGGAATTCCTGTAGGAGTAGGATTCACCTTATGAGGCGTGTCTTCCCATCCATCTTAGTGAGGATATATTTAAAGGCTGCAAGGTCGGTAAAGCATATGATTGGCGATACAATAAGGTATGAGCGAAATTTGTTGAAAGTAAAAACAACCGCTAGTAATTCTTTCTTTATGGTTGAGTGGTTAAGTTGTGGGCCAGTCAATGACCTACTAGAGTAATAGATGACATGAGCTTTCTTCTCTTTTCTCTGCCCCCAAATAACCCCAATCGTGTAATCACTAGCATCATACATAATATCGAATTGAAGGGACCAATCCAGAGCGTGCATGATAGGAGCAAAAATTAGCATGCTTTTTAATTTTTCAAAATCCTTTTGGCATGCGTCATTCCACTCAAAGGAGTCATCCTTCATAAGGAGGTTAGTCCAGGGTTTAGAGATGGCGCTAAAATTCTTAATAAACCTTCTATAAAATCCTGCGTGGCCTAAGAATGAACTTATATCCTTTAGTGATTTAGGTGGGGGAATCTCGTCTATGAAATCTATTATTGCTTGGTCAACTTCTATGCATTTAGATGAGACTATGTGGCCCAGAACGATGCCCTCGGTAACCATGAAGTGGCATTTTTCCTAATTGAGGACTAAGTTCTTATCCACACACCGGGATAAAACTTTCTCAAGATTCACTAAACATTGGTAAAAAAAGGGAAATCATCCATGAAAACCTCAAGTCCTCTATCTATCATGTCACTAAATTGACTTAGCATGCAACTTTGAAAGGTCGCGGGTGCATTGCACAATCCAAAAGGCATACGTTTGTAGACAAACATGCCAAATGTAAATATAAAAGTCATATTTACTTGATTAAGTATGTCTACCTCAATTTGGTTATATCCATAATAACCATCACGGAAGCAATAATATACGTGACCCAATACGCGATCAAGCATTTGGTCGATGAAAGGTAAGATAAAATGGTCTTTTCTCATTAAGGCATTGAGTTTCCTGTAATCAATGCAACCACACCACCCGGTGGTGGTGTATTGAGGAATTAATTCCCCCTTAGCATTTTCAACCACCATCATTCCTGACTTCTTCGGGACGACTTGAATTGGGCTCACCCATTTTCTATTCGAGATAGGGTAGATAATACAGGTAGCTAATAACTTGATATTTTCTTCTCTAATAACTTTTTTCATGGTTGGGTTTAGTCTCCTTTGCAATTCCCTTGAGGGCTTCACATCCTCCTCGAGGTGGATTTTGTGGGTACAAATCAGGGAACTTATACCCTTTAAATCCACTACAGACCAACCAAAGTACCTCTTTGATTCCTCAAAATTTACAGCACTTCTAGGATAGATGAGATAACAACAAGAAATGTCTCATCTTCTCCTACAAAAGCATATTTCACATTAGAGGGCAGTTTCTTCAAGTCTAGGGTAGGAAATTTCTCTTCGAAGGGGGTCAAGCATGAATCCCATCGGGGGTAGATCCTAGAATCTAGAAACCCAATGAACATCTCTCAACTCCTCTAACGACGCTTCCTCATCTAATATCTCTTTCTACCCCTCGACCTCTTGCTCATACTCGGTGTATGGGATCTCACTCTCATCACCTCTCACTAGGCATGCATCTAAAACATCCCCATCCATGGTTCTATCGATGTGCTCTTCTACTACCTCCTCTATGAGGTCTAACGTATGGATTTCATCTTCGTCACACACTTGGTTAGCAACATTAAAGATGTTCTTCTCTAGGGTCATATTCCCAAAACTGAGCTATTGTGTATTGATTAAGGCATTAACCGTAGCTAAGAATGGACGACCTAAAATTATGGGAACATGGTTTCTAGAATGGATGGAGGGCTTCGTGTCCCAAATAACAAAGTCTATCGGGAAGTAAAAAGTTTCGACTTGGACTATTACATCCTCAATAATACCTCGAGGCACTTTCAATGTGCGATCCGCTAATCAGAGAGTGATTTATGTGGGTTTAAGGTCACCCAACTCAAGTTGACTATAAATGGTATAGGGAAAGATGTTAACACTCGCGCCTAAGTCTAACAAGGTTTTCTCAATTCAACGCTCTCTAATAACACATGAGATCGTGGGTGCACCCGAAACTTGGGTGGAAGGTTGTTAAGTAGAACGAAGCTCACATTATGTTCTAGAAAGACATTATTCTTCACCTTGATTCATCTTTTCATAGTCAAAAGATCTTTAATAACCTTGGCATAGGTGGGTATTTGTTGGATGGCATCTAAGAATGGAAAATTCAGCTTAACTTGCTTAAGAGCATCTATCACATCTGCACGGGAGACTCCCTTTTAAAGAGGGGCCAACTGCTCATAGAACAAAGTGGCGGTGGGTAGTATCACAATAACTTCGGGCTCACTAACGTCTTCCTTGTCACTCTCATTCAAGGGGGCATCTTTGGCCTCTTTCGTTCTCTGAGAAACCTCCTTGTCTTTTGACTTCTCGTGTGGGGGAGGTGATAAATCAACGACTTGGCCACTACGTAGAGTGGTAATGGCTTGGAATTTCTCTTCATGATCGAAAGATGTAGACCTAACATTGACTTGAGCTTGAGTAGGTATTTGACCTTGAGCCAAAAACTTTCCCTTCTCTTGGACATTTAACGAGGATTGCAACTTAGATATGCTCGTATGCATTTAAGTGAACATGTGCTCAAACTTGGCATTAGTTGCTTCTTTAGATTGGATGAACTGGGTTAAGTTGTCATCAAGAGTCCTCCATAATGGGGTAATGCATGGTCCTGGAGGAAGAGCTTACATGTATGCATGCATAGGTGGTGCTTGTTGAAATTAAGGTGGAGGTGGAGGTGGGGGTGGAGGTTGGGAAACATGTGAATTTGGAATCAACGCAGCTTGTTATTTCCCATAGCTAAAACTAGGATGGTTTATCCATGAAGGGTTGTGTGCATTTTCGTGACGGGCGCTAAAATATCCCTTAAACCATCCTATTTCTTCTACTTGCTCATTAAGCATGGCTTTATAAGCGGATATCGTCGAACATTCCTTTATTGAATGGTTTGACTCACAAATAGTGCACACCTTTTCTCTCACGGCACGGGTGGATCCGATAGTTTCTCTCAATAGTCCCTCGAGTAGGTCTCTCATAATTTTCTCAAATTGATCGAGTCGCCGATTGACCAAGGTATCATGATTCAATTGTACAGACCGGATGCAGCAGGAGTGGTGGACACTTATCGAGGTCGATTTTGGGCATTGGATCGGATGTGTCCCATGCTTGAGTAGTCTCGGTGACATACTTAAGATGAGCCTCAACGTCACTCGTATCTAATTCCTAAAATGGTCTGTCACAGATTGTTTGAATAAGTTATTTCTATACAAGTAAGCCCGTGATGGAAGAAAGAGATAAGGTGATGTTCTTCAAATCCATGATGGGGGCAAGTGTTAACCATCTCTTCGACTCGTTCCCAACCCTTATCCAATGACTCATGATCTTGTTGTCGAAAATCTTGAATTTGAGCCTTGACAGAGTTATTTTTAAGTTATGGAAAGAACTTCAAAAGAAACTTGGATTCCATATCCTTCCATGATATGATCGAGTTCGATGGTAAAGACCAAAGACAGGTATTAGATTTATCCTTTAAGGAAAAAGGAAAACCTTTAGGAGAATGACATCTTACGTGCAAGCTTGATCAATAAAGGTTTCACATGCCTCTTCGAACTCTCGAAAATGGAGATAGGTTTTCTCAGATTCCATTCCGTGAAATGTTTAAAGAATCTATATCATCCCATTACGAAAGTGGAAATGTCATCTATTGTACGAAAGTAGAATGCACCCAGGTGTGACAGTTTGCTCAGGAAATAAGAGTTCATCCATGGGATGATACGGTATGTTTCCCTCACCCGTACAAAAACTAGAGATATTCGACAGTTTTCTCTCTCCAATCGACTCAGAATCCTCACTTAGTGTTTTAGAAGTCTGACTCAGCGTGTGACTTGTAATGGAGTTTGGAAGGGTAGGAGGTGGAGCCCAGAATTGTGGAACGCGATGGGTATGGGGGCTATCGGAATTATACTCAATGATGGGATTTTCGTGAATTCTTATTGGAGTATCTTGATGAGTTTGTTCTTGATTTTTCATGAAAGGTCTTTTGAGAGATGTTTTTTTTTGGCTTTTAATTTTTCTAAATTTTTTTGGATTTTTTTTTTTTATCTTTTTAAATTTTTTGGAATCAACTTTGGGATTGAATCTACTAACCTAAAGTCTATCTAATTCCCCGAAAACGTCGCCAAAAACATGACGGACCACAAATGTGTCAAAAGTGCGTGCTTATATTGGCTTAACTGCAAGCCTGTCGCTCAAGTAATAATTTGATAAGTCAGGATCATGTCCACATGGAACTAGGATGAAAATTCGTGATGACGTAGGAATAAAAGGCTAACCTTAACTGATTCGAGAAAAGAAACTAAAAAGATGATTAATTGTGAACTGAAGGACTACTAACTAAATGTGAAGGAATTTCAACTACTGACTAACCTAAGCACACAGAAATAAACTACTGCAGTAAAGTAAATATGAATAAGGGAAAGATAAGTTTGGATATTATCCCCAGAATGGTAGTACATTTTTCGGATAAAATACTAGATTTTGAATTAGAAAGTTGATTGAACTCAGTCTTTATTAATCCTAAGGATTACATATATGAGGCTACTAACCGACATCATACGTAATCAAAGGTAAGAATAAAGCGGTGCCGAATAGCTAACACGCGCATCACTTCCTTAAACACGCCTGTTACCTAGGGCAAACAAGGTTAAAGGGCTTACGACGGTTGTGGCAACCAATCAACACGATTCAGTAAATTTCCAATTCAAATCCTATTTTCTACACATGTAAATTACATCGGATCGGGTTCATGCATCCTAACCCTTAAAAATTTAGCTGGACATGATTAAAGAAAATACAATCTTAAAATTAAATTTGCAGAAATTCATATATATGTGAATAATTGAGATGAAATTTGGAATTAAGAATTGCAACCAAAAATTTAATGACTAGTCAAGAAAAATTATGAAAGCAAGTAATAGAAGAAAACAAATAATACTTATAATGATGAAATTATGGAATCAAAGGAAATTATGGAATTAAAGCCTGAAAATTTAATGCTGCATCAATTAAAATCTAGGGTTCTTAGTTGAAAAATCTCTGTTAAACCATCCAAAAGAGAACTCCCTAGAGTCAGGGAATTGATTAGAATAAGTATTCTACGAAAATTATAAAAGTTTGAGTTGAATTGGACTCTCAATTTGAAAAAGAAAAAAAAAATTCACAACCGAACCGGTCTGGCATGGTCAGTTAGTTCGATATGGTATAATCTGGATCAATTCATTTTCCTTTGATATTGGATCGGTTCGCTGGTGAATTTCATGCATAGATTCATAAGGCACCAGACAGGTTCGTTTTTTTCCATTATCCGGGTCCGTTCGCTGGTGAATTTTATTCAGAGTCTGGATCTCCTCTGGATCGATTTGTTTTTGACAATGACCAGTTTGGTCCGGTCCTAGAATTATTTATTTTATTATTTTTTCTTGATTTTATCTCATCTTTGAAGTTCCATAACTTCTGATCCGGGACTCGAATTGGAACATTGTTTCTTCCCACATGCTTGTAGACTCTAGGTCTTTAATTTTCATCTTCGTTCGAACGTTGTTTCTTCCAATTTTGAATTTTCTAACCATTCCCATATTACCCAATGCACCTTAAAAAACCCGAAAAATTACTAACCTAGTTCGGATTGCAAAATTAATTACCGCGTAGAGATTTAAATCACGAAAATATATTAGAAGAGATTAACTGGTGTGTATAAGAGGCGATGTTCTTGTTTTCCATTGACCGTAACCTGATGAAGAGAGCTTTTCACCCATAAATTTTGTCTTTTAATTTTGGTTGCGTGAATTCGTGTGCCAATGTATTTACTCTTTAAATCACGTATACCGAGAGAAATAGCCACATTCCGAGCGATTCGTTGGTGAGAACATCCTGTTGTAATAACCCTTATTTTTGAGTAATTATTTTCATATAAATTTTCCATGTGGGGTAGTTATATAAAATAATGGAAGTTGGAGTAAATATTATTTTAAGTGAATAATGTAATACCCCGCATTTTTATCGATATTTATTTATGGGATTAATTGAATTAAATGTGAATTAATTGAGAATTAATCCGGATAAAATATTAATGAGATGTGAGTTAGTATTTGATTATAATGTGAATATATGGCAATATACGAATATTGAAATTATTGAAATTGTCGCGAGATTGAAATACGACAATTTGGGAAATTTTGTTGAGACGCGTGTGACAGTCGCGTCAAGAAAGTAATTATTTAATTAAAAAGTGAATTTTATTTTTTATCACCCGTATGGTCATTTTGAGTGCGCCAACGAGTCCGGAAGGGTCGAAATAGTCAGAAAACACTAGCCGAAAGTTAAGTTTGGGTCCCGGGGCATTATTGGACCATACCGGTAACTAAAAAGGGCATTTTGGTAATTTCAGAAATTTGGGAATTAAAACCCACGAAAATAAGAAATAAAAATCTGACTCTTTCTTTATCCACTCAACCCACTACCTACACTAAGGGACTTAATGGGCTATGGGAGAAGTTAAGAAATAGTCTTAACTTGCCAAAACCCAACCCCACCTCCATTGTCACCTTGAGGAGAACTTGTAGAGAAAGAGAGAGAGAGAGAGAGGAAGAAGAGAATTCTGCAGAGAAAGAGAGAGAACAACTCAGCCTTCAAAGATTCAACATCAAATTCAGAGAAAGATTAAGGCAAGTGGTTTAATTATAATTGATTCAATGCTATGCTTTTCCATGTTTAGGATAATAATCAAATGTGTGTTGGAAGATTGATTAAACCCATGAATTTGAGGATTAAAACTATGAACTATGTTAGGAATTGCATGTAGAAACATTCTGGATGAATTATGGATTCAAGATTTTAACCATTGATGATCTAAAAATCGATTTTTGAAGAAGTTTATTAATGTTCTTGAAAGAAGTAGAAAACTGGAAATTCTTGATGAAGTTTTGATCCAAACAAAGCCCTTGAATGATGAATTATTGGTTTTAGAACGTTAGCACTGTTGTAGGATAGTTGTATGATGATATTATAACATTATCTTAGAGTTTCATGCTTGTTAATGGTGTTTTGTGATGATTTGAAAACTGCAAAACGAAGCAGTCCGTAGCCATACCTGGTGCGTTCGATCGATCGACACCCATCAGTCGATCGATCGACCGCCATCGATCGATCGAAGGTAAAGGTCGATCGATCGAACTTCCCAGAATGAGTAAAGTTTTCCCTATTTAAATTTTAAAGAATTTAACCCTTGGAAAATATTATTGGAGACCTTATGAATACCCTTAAACTTAAGGAGGACCAGTAGGCATGATTATTAAATTTGGACCTTTATTAGAATTCAAATCGAGGAATTATTCTAATCTAATGAAATTCGATAAGTGAGATAATATTTGGGATAAAAGTGTAAATTTGAATAATTTAATGAAATGAGGTTTGGGGCAGAAGTAAGGACCTTATGAATAAAGATGTTATATGTGTGAATAATAGGAACTTAATAATCTATTTGAGATAGGTTTTAAGTATAAGAAATTACGACGTGGGACGTGTCGATAGTTTAAACTATATATTATCGGGAGACTTAAAATATATAAATTGGAATAATGGTATAAGGATGTAGAGTATACCTTTATTAATATTGAGATATCTAAGATGTGTGCTTGCTTAGTATATGATTTTTACGTGTATGACATACCTACCATACTTGCTATCACGGGAGGTTTACGTTCGCTTAGGGCCCTCTAATCCTTGTGTTGCCTGGATTTAGACTGGTACCTCGAGAACATAGGTCAGAGAAGGGCTTATTGGGATGTTAATAAGTCTGCTGATCGTGGGAGCGTAGGTATGTGCGTGACCCATGTGATGTGACTGTGTTCGCCTCCATTGTTTGTGATTGTTGTTATCTGAAAATGATTCCTGAGAGATTAGGAATGCGTGATCCTTATCTACGTGATGTACCGGGATGGATAGCAGAGTATGTGTGCACCGTAGCTTAGTCTCGGGGTGCTTGTATTGTATATTTATGACGTGAATAATATACACTTAATTAATGGGAACTTTCAGGTTGGTTTTGTGAATATAATTATGGTAATGTTTTGCGAAAACATAACGGGTTAACCGATAGTGAATTGTATTACAAATTGAGAATCCGAATTCAAGTAAAGCTATCTATTTGAGTATTAACAATGGGAATTCATATTGTGAATCGAGTAGTTGGGTTAGAACATATGATGGTTTAGATAGATAAATAACACATGAATGGGTACAGGAACGTTAGGAGTGCACAGTTAGACGAGAGGTGAGTATTTCATGTGAGAGCACGTCCTAACATGTGTCTTGCATTCATTGTTTTAATTGTTATTAAAGCACTTACTGTTTTTAAAATACTCTCCACATTCGGGCTCTGACCCGTTTGCTTTCAAATCTATCTTTTTGTAAAAACCATTTTAGGTGCCCAGCCACAAGGACACCATGCATAGTATTTCCATTCAGGTGACGAGCTGTAGCTGTTGTGGAAGTTACATGGCATTGCTAGTAGACGCTTCATTTTCCTTGACTCTATGTCCAGATTTCATCAGTTGTAGGGCATGTCGCCCATTTCTTTTAGAGACATTTCCCTTTACATTTCAGTTATTCAGACTATGGGTTGTAATTAATTCAGGATGCAGACTTGTTTTATTTCTTTTCATATTGGGATTGTTGTGAGGAGTATTTCCTCTTGACTCATCTTTATTTGTTGATTCATTATATTTGGACTTATCGTGAATGGTTGTGTTACATTTCTATATTTTATTTATGGCATGTTAATCAGAATTAATTTAAAAGTGGACAACTTACTTTTTAAATACTAGGTGGTTAGAAATTATAAAAATGTTTTCGACAGTGATGCTATTAACTGAACCAACTTGGCATTTTGTATTAATTTAATAAAGGAGTAGCTACCTGGTATTTAATTAGTCGGGGTGTCACAGGTGGTATCAGAGCATCAGGTTCTAGTGTCCTTTAGGATATGTACGGCTTATTATGTTTCCGCTGAGCTTTCTCTGATATAGAGCCCTATATTTTAGGACTGTTGTATTCTTTTATGTATGCTTCGCTCTTCAGCTATTTTAAGTTTATAACTGCGAACTTATAAACTTTATTCTCATTTCAGATGCCTCCACGACGTGCTCAACGGGTTCCTAGGGATGCTACGGCAGAACCACAGCCCGCACCAGTTCAGGGCACGATGAACGCCGCTGAGGTTGCAGCCATTGTAGCCCAAGCGGTAAATGCCGCTCTTGCCGTTGTACAGCAGGCACCGCCCCAGGCGCCGGTAGCTGCGCCAGTTCAGGCATATGCATTCCCATCTGCTTGGGAACGTGTTCGAGATGCTTTTCAAAAAGCACACCCTCCAGAGTTCGCAGGTAGCTCCGATGTCGTGGTATCTAGTCAGTGGAAGAAGGATATTCAGAGGCACCTGAGGATGCATGAGTGCACAGAGGTTCAGAAACAGATACTAGCTACTTTCAATCTAGTAGGTTCTGCATTGCAGTGGTGGGAGTCTATTACCACCGAAGAGGAGAGAGATACTCTTTCTATACAGGAGTTCTGGGTGCGGTTCGACCGCAAATACTTTCCGTCGGCTGTTCACACGGAAATGAGGAGGAAGTTGATGAGCCTTAGACAGGAGGGTAAGACTGTGGCCGAGTATGAGGCCGAATTCACAAATTTGCTGAACATTGTACCGGATGAGATACCGACGGAAGAGAAGAAGATTCAGAAATTCATAGATGGATTGACTAGGAGGATCCGTCAGCACTTGTTGGGGAATCTATCGTTGGCCACCTACTCTGATGTGGTTAACGCTGCATTACTCCATTGCCAGGACCACCGTTTCCACTTGACAGAGGGGAAGCGATCAGGAGAGTCCAGCCATCTGGGTAGGACAGGGGAAATGGTGCCAGCGGGGCACAATCAGCTCAGGGTCAGTATAGGCACAGTGATCAGGGTTCCCAGCAGGGGGATCATAAGAGATTTCGATCAGGGGGTTTCAGGAACGGTCAGGGAGGATTCCGGAATGGCCAGCAGGGACATAATGGCCATCAGGGCCAGCAGGGTCAAAATGGTCAACAGCAGTCTCAGCAGGGCCAGCAGGGCCAGGGGAGGAACGGTAACGGCCACCAGGGCCGGGGGCTGCAGGGACAGAGAGGGGGAAACTTCCCGAGGAAGTGTTATGTTTGTGGCAAGACTGGCCATAAATGCCAGGACTGTCCTGATAGGGGAAGGGCCCCGCAGCAGCAGCAGAGTGCTCGATAGGAGCCGCAGAGACCCGTGTTTCCCGTCGCCCTCCCGGCACCACCACAGATGGCAGCATTACCACCCATTCAAGTGGTCCCAGTTCAGCAGGGACAGCTGCAGTATGGGAGAGTATACCAGCTTCAGCAGGCACCAGCTCCACAGGCACCACCCGCTATTGAGGGTACGTTTCCTATCCATGGCACTATGGGTCGGGTTTTGTTTGACACGGGGGCAAAGCATTGTTTTATAGCTACACATTTTGCGAAAGCCTTAGGGTTGTTAGCCACAACAGAGAGCACAGTGACGTGTGTAGACTCACCATTGGGGAGTGGGTCACTTATTTTCTTTATATGCCGGGGAGTGGGGATAGAGATTGGAAGATTGGTATTACCCGCGGATATGTTAGTATTAGAGATGACCGAGTATGATGCCATTATTGGCATGGATTGGTTAGTTGCGTACAGAGCCATGATTGACTGTTTCAGTAGGAGTATTATCTTTGACATTCCCGGGCAGGAGATGTTGTTAGTGGCGATGCCTTGTTCTGAGGGAGGATCGTCCACTCATTTGTACTACATAGAGGAGGAGACCTCTAAGGAAGTGGTGATACCACTTGATTCGATACCCGTTGTTAGTTAGTTCGCCGATGTATTTCCCGATATACCTGGACTACCTCCGAGTAGGAAGATAGATTTTATGATTGATTTGACGCCGGGCACTCGGCCTATTGCCCGCGCACCTTACCGTATGGCTCCAGCTGAGATGAGAGAGTTACGGGATCAGATTGAGCAGTTGTTGGGTCAGGGGTTTATTCGGAGGAGTACTTCGCCGTGGGGTGCCCCTGTATTGTTCGTTAAGAAGAGGGATGGATCGTTGCGATTGTGTGTGGATTACCGGGAGTTGAATAAGGTTACGATACGGAATAAATATCCGTTGCCCCGAATCGATGACTTATTCGACCAGTTGAGAGGAGCTTCTTTCTTCTTGAAGATTGATCTGCGATCTGGTTACCATCAGTTGCCTATCAGGGAGGAGGACGTCTCGAAAACTGCGTTCTTAACGAGATATGGTTCTTACGAGTTTCGAGTTATGCCTTTTGGCTTGACCAACGCTCCAGCAGTGTTCATGGACTTGATGAATAGGGTGTTCAGAGAGTTCCTTGATCAGTTCGTCATTGTCTTCATTGATGACATTCTGGTTTACTCCCAGACAGAGGAGGAGCACGTCGAGCATTTGAGGCAAGTTTTGTAGACGCTACGTCAGAACGAACTGTATGAAAAATACGAGAAGTGCGGGTTTTGGTTAAAGGAAGTCTAGTTTTTGGGGCACATTATTTCCGACCAGGGAATATCTGTTGATCCGGGGAAAGTATCCGCGGTGAGGGAGTGGGGACAGCCCACGAAACCAACTGAGATCCGTAGTTTCTTGGGCCTAGCAGGATACTACAGGAGGTTCATTCGGGGATTTTCGAAGATAGCAGGTCCTTTGACACATCTGACTCATAAAGGTGTGCCGTTCATTTGGAGTGATGCCTATCAGTTGGCATTTGATGAGTTAAAGGACAAGTTCACCTCAGCACCTGTGTTAACATTGCCGAGACCGGGAGTTGAGTATCTAGTCTACACCGATGCATCCTTACAAGGACTTGGAGGTGTATTTCAGCAGGAGAGTCAGGCCATAGCTTATGCTTCCCATAAGCTAAAGCCTCACGAGAGGAATTACCCCACTCATGACTTGGAGTTGGCGGCAGTTGTATTTGCCCTTCGGATTTGGAGACATTACCTTTTGGGGGAGAAGTTTCGATTGTTCACGGACCACAAGTCCCTACAGTACCTATTCACGCAGAAGGAGTTGAATATGCGGCAAAGGAGGTGGCTTGAGTTCGTGAAGGACTATCAGTTTGATATCCAGTTTCACCCGGGGAAGGCTAACGTGGTAGCAGACGCGTTGAGCCGTAGGCCAGTAGATGAGGTGGAAGAGGTGTGGAACACCAAGTGGAAGGAGTTGGGACACCAGGATGAAGTGGCCCGGTCATTCATGTCGGTGATGACTGTTACACCGTAGATTTTCACGATGGTGGTAAAGGCACAAGCAGATGACTCGTTTTGTCAGGAGCATATAGTTCGATTATTAACAGAGGGAGCCGAGTCCTATACCGTTAGCTCAAACGGGGGACTACGCTTTAATGGGAGACTGGTAGTTCTGGAAGGGGAGGAATCGCGACACGAGGTGATGGGAGAGTCGCACGGCTCACGGTTCGCGGTACATCCCGGTGGGGACAAAATGTACCAAGACATGAGACGACAGTATTGGTGGAGCGGGATGAAGAGAGATATTGCCGCATTTGTTTCGAAATGCGCCACTTGTCAGCTAGTAAAAGTGGATCATCAGAGACCGGCAGGACTTCTACAGCCATTGGAGGTCCCGATGTGGATGTGGGAGAGCATATCCATGGACTTTATCACGGGGTTGCCTACGTCACAGAGAGGTCACGACTCCATTTGGGTAATTGTGGACAGGTTAACCAAAGTCGTTCAGTTTCTACCCGTAAGGATAAACTACACTACAGGACAGTATGCCCAGCTCTTTATTGCAGAGATAGTGAGACTTCACGGTGTGGCCCTAAATATCGTGTCTGACCGAGACAAGATATTTGTTTCACGGTTTTGGGAAAGTTTTCAGGAGGCCATGGGCAAGGAATTGCGGTTGAGTACGGCTTATCATCCGCAGACCGATGGGCAGACCGAGCGTACAAACCAGATGTTGGAGGACATGTTGCGTATGTGCATCATTGATTTTGGAGGTGGATGGGAGCAGTATCTTCCACTGGTGGAGTTTGCTTACAACAACTCCTACCAATTCACTATTGGCATCGCTCCATTTGAGGCGTTGTACGGTAGACCTTGTCGTTCCCCAGCATGTTGGTTGGAGGTGGGGGACAACAAACTACTTGGGCCGAAAGTGATTCAGGATACTTCGGCAAGGATAGATTTGATACGGAGTCGCATTCGGGTAGCTCAGGACCGACAGAAGAGCTATGCTGATGCGAAGAGGTCCTTCAGGGAATTTGCAGTGGGGGACCAGGTTTTGCTCAGAGTATCTCCTATGAAGGGGATTATGCATTTCGGGAAGAAAGGGAAGTTGGCACCGAGGTATGTTGGACCATTTCCTATTATTGAGCGGATTGGACCGGTTGCGTATAGACTTGGATTACCTGAGCATTTGCATCGGATTCACGATGTGTTTCATATTTGCTCGCTAAGGAAATATCTTAGAGACGATTTGGCTCATTTTCATATTGCTTTGGAGGACATAGATCTCCAGCCTGATAGCTCCTACAAGGAGGGGCCGATTGCTATTTTGGATCGAAGTGAGCGAAAACTGCGGTCAAAGATAGTCCCGTTAGTGCGTGTTCAGTGGCGACATCATAATGTCGAGGAGTCCACCTGGGAGAGCGAGGATGAGATGCGTGAACGTTATCCAGAGTTATTCTTATCAGGTACTTTTTAGTTCCAAATTTCGGGACGAAATTCTGTTATTAGGGGGGAAGTATGTAATACCCCGCATTTTTATTGATATTTATTTATGGGATTAATTGAATTAAATGTGAATTAATTGAGAATTAATCCGGATAAAATATTAACGAGATGTGAGTTAGTATTTGATAATAATGTGAATATATGGCAATATACGAATATTGAAACTATTTAAATTGTCGCGAGATTGAAATACGGCAATTGGGGAAATTTTGTTGAGACGCGTGTGACAGTCGCGTCAAGAAAGTAATTATTTAATTAAAAAGTGAATTTTATTTTTTATCACCCGTAGGGTCATTTTGAGTGTGGCAACGAGTCCGTAAGGGTCGAAATAGTCAGAAAACACTAGCCGGAAGTTAAGTTTGGGTCCCGGGGCATTATTGGACCATACCGGTAACTAAAAAGGGCAATTTGGTAATTTCAGAAATTTGGGAATTAAAACCCACGAAAATAAGAAATAAAAAACTGACTCTTTCTTTATCCACTAAACCCACTACCTACACTAAGGGACTTAATGGGCTACGGGAGAAGTTAAGAAATAGTCTTAACTTGCCAAAACCCAACCCCACCTCCATTGTCACCTTGAGGAGAATTTGTAGAGAAAGAGAGAGAGAGAGAGAGGAAGAAGAGAATTCTGCAGAGAGAGAGAGAGAACAACTCAGCCTTCAAAGATTCAACATCAAATTCAGAGAAAGATTAAGGCAAGTGGTTTAATTATAATAGATTCAATGCTATGCTTTTCCATATTTAGGATAATAATCAAATGTGTGTTGGAAGATTGATTAGACCCATGAATTTGAGGATTAAAACTACGAACTATGTTAGGAATTGCATGTAGAAACATTCTGGACGAATTATGGAATCAAGATTTTAACCATTGATGATCTAAAAACGTATTTTTGAAGAAGTTTATTAATGTTCTTGAAAGAACTAGAAAACTGGAAATTCTTGATGAAGTTTTGATCCAAACAAAGCCCTTGAATGATGAATTATTGGTTTTAGAACGTTAGCACTGTTGTAGGATAGTTGTATGATGATATTATAACGTTATCTTAGAGTTTCATGCTTGTTAATGGTGTTTTGTGATGATTTGAAAACTGCAAAACGAAGCAGTCCGTAGCCATACCTGGTGCGTTCGATCGATCGACACCCATCAGTCGATCGATCGACCGCCATCGATCGATCGAAGGTAAAGGTCGATCGATCGACCTTCCCAGAATGAGTAAAGTTTTCCCTATTTAAATTTTAAAGAAGTTAACCCTTGGAAAATATTATTGGAGACCTTATGAATACCCTTAAACTTAAGGAGGACCAGTAGGCATGATTATGAAATTTGGAACTTTATTAGAATTCAAATCAAGGAATTATTCTAATCTAATGAAATTCGATAAGTGAGATAATATTTGGGATAAAAGTGTAAATTTGAATAATTTAATGAAATGAGGTTTGGGGCAGAAGTAAGGACCTTAGGAATAAAGATGTTATATGTGGGAATAATAGGAACTTAATAATCTATTTGAGATAGGTTTTAAGTATAAGAAATTACGACGTGGGACGTGTCGACAGTTTAAACTATATATTATCGGGAGACTTATAATATATAAATTGGAATAATGGTATAAGGATGTATAGTATACCTTTATTAATATTGAGATATCTAATATGTGTGCTTGCTTAGTATATGATTTTTACGTGTATGACATATCTACCATACTTGCTATCACGGGAGGTTTACGTTCGCTTAGGGCCCTCTAATCCTTGTGTTGCCCGGATTTAGACTGGTACCTCGAGAACATAGGTCAGAGAAGGGCTTATTGGGATGTTAATAAGTCTGCTGATCGTGGGAGCGTAGGTATGTGCGTGACCCATGTGATGTGACTGTGTTCGCCTCCATCGTTTGTGATTGTTGTTATCTGAGAACGATTCCTGAGAGATTCGGAATGCGTGATCCTTATGTACGTATTGTACCGGGATGGATAGCAGAGTATGTGTGCACCGTAGCTTAGTCTCGGGGTGCTTGTATTGTATATTTATGACGTGAATAATATACACTTAATTAATGGGAACTTTCAGGTTGGTTTTGTGAATATAATTATGGTAATGTTTTGCGAAAACATAACGGGTTAACCGATAGTGAATTGTATTACAAATTGAGAATCCGAATTCAAGTAAAGCTATCTATTTGAGTATTAACAATGGGAATTCATATTGTGAATCGAGTAGTTGGGTTAGAACTTATGATGGTTTAGATAGATAAATAACACATGAATGGGTACAGGAACGTTAGGAGTGCACAATTAGACGAGAGGTGAGTATTTCATGTGAGAGCACGTCCTAACATGTGTCTTGCATTCATTGTTTTAATTGTTATTAAAGAACTTGCTATTTTTAAAATACTCTCCACATTCGGGCTCTGACCCGTTTGCTTTCAAATCTATCTTTTTGTAAAAACCATTTTAGGTTCCCAGCCACAAGGACACCATGCATAGTATTTCCATTCAGGTGACGAGTTGTAGCTGTTGTGGAAGTTACAGGGCATTGCTAGTAGACTCTTCATTTGCCTTGACTCTATGTCCAAATTTCATCAGTTGTAGGTCATGTCGCCCATTTCTTTTAGAGACATTTCCCTTTACATTTCAGTTATTCAGACAATGGGTTGTAATTAATTCAGGATGCAGACTTGTTTTATTTCTTTTCATATTGGGATTGTTGTGAGGAGTATTTCCTCTTGACTCATCTTTATTTGTTGATTCATTATAGTTGGACTTTATCGTGAATGGTTGTGTTACATTTCTATATTTTATTTATGGCATGTTAATCAGAATTAATTTAAAATTGGACAACTTACTTTTTAAATACTAGGTGGTTAGAAATTATAAAAATATTTTCGACAGTGATGCTATTAACTGAACCAACTTGGCATTTTGTATTAATTTAATAAAGGAGTAGCTACCCGGTATTTAATTAGTTGGGGTGTCACATTGATGAGGTAATATTTACTGAGTTTTGCATATTTACTTTTAAGTGATCGTAAATAGCATCATGTTGTGTTTTATTGCGTCGTTGTGCTTTAAGTGATGATTATCACTTATATTCCAATTGCATTATTATTAATAAATTAATATGATGTTTGAAAATGAAATATTATACGATATTCCAGATGCCAATTTAGAGGGTATGGTTATTCTAGAAATGGTTGTGATTGTCAGAATAAGTGTTATATTGTATTTTTGGGTTTCGGGTACTTTTGACCGGCTACAACTTAATTATGTCGTCATGAGTCATTTTAATTGTGTAGTAGCATTTAAATGCTAAACATAGTGTAAGTTGGGTATTTTAGTCTTGCTAGATCATTTGATCTCATTTTATGTTTTAAAGTTAGAGAGAGTTAGAGATAAGAGAGAGCTTGGGAGAAAATGGAGAGAAAAGAGATAATTGGAGATTTGGAGTTTGAAATCGTTGCTATGGGAAGAGAATCCAAAAATACAAACTCAAGGCAAGTTTCTAACTTGCAAATGTATGATTTACTGTGGATAATTTGCATATATAGTTGTGTTTTTGGAAATTTAACCATTAATGGGGTTTTGAAGATTTTAGTGTTTAAACCCTTAATCTTTGATTTAAATTTGATTTGAGTTAGAGATATTTGTTAGTTATTGTGTACGAATGAAGTGGGTAAATTTTTGGTTGATGATGTTGAGATTTGATGGAAGAATTGAAATTGGGGGATTCAGGATTTATATCAACCTGTAGCCCAAACTAGGCAATCTGATGAGGGCGAATCGATTCGCTAATAATGGGTGCTACAGGTCTGAGGAGCCGAAACAATTCAGGTTAAGGCCGAATCGATTCAGGATGAGATAGAAAGTTAGTTTTTCTCAGTCCAATCGATTCACCTTTTTGACGAATCAATTTTCTACCATGGGAGAATCGATTCCGCCTTAGGTGAATCGATTCGAAAACCCTTTTATTTTATAAGGTTTTTCCAACTTGGTTTCTAGTCCTTTTATTTAGGTTTAAGGCTTAGTAACCTTCTCTTGGGAAGTAATAAAGAGGATTAGGGGTTTATATTCGGGCGATTAATACACTAGATTAGTATGGGGGTAAATTGGGCTAAATTCAGGGGTTATTCAATAGAAGTTAGTGTCGTTTTCCTCTAGTGAGCTAGCTTAGGACTAAGGGAGACTTGGGTGATAGGTTTATGACTCTTGGAGACTAGTATGAGGAAAATTGTACTTTGTAGCCTATGTTTCTAATAACGCATGACTTGTGAGTAAGAAATGCATGTTTTAAATTGGCACATATAGCTAAGCATAAATGATTTCGAAAATGTAAAATAGTGGATGTTTTAAATTGGCTTAACTTGTGAATCATGGAATGCATATACATACCTCTATAATTTCTATCATAAGGGAAGTTACGCGCATGAGGTGATGTCCCCTGACTAGTGAATGCAGGGAGAATATAGTCCTCGGCCATAGGATCGGTTGTTGTATATAGTGATGTTATTTTTCGAAGTGAGGTAATTTCGGGTATGGTTATGACTCGCAATTGAAGGTATATAGCCGCTTCCCAACGTCACGCGATTTAGGATGCCTAGGTTTTCTTGGTGATAGGCCATGTAAGATGATACCTAATTAGGGGTGCATCTAGTGGGGTGACTCCTGGAAGGATGGTCTTAGAATCATTATATGTTGTGATTATAACTATTCTTATGAAAGTGGTATTTTATAAATGGTGAAGCATTTTATGAAATAAATTGTTTTGGGAATGGATTTCCTAATGAGAAATGTATTTTTGAAGTTATATTGTGAATGACTGAAAAGAGATATTATTAAGATGAAATTGAATTATGTTCTCTAGCATTAATGAATATTCATCATTATAAATGACATTTGCGCTAGGTTGTGCATTGAGATGAGAGGTGAGGATTATTCTTATTTGTGAAGAGAAAGATAAGTTTATTCATGATGTTAGATATTCATAACTGTCATGCATTTTATTCACATGGTAATCATATCGAACCGGGCCTTGACCCGTTTATATTTTTCTTTTTCTTATATGGTTCTCTTTTATTCTCAAGTGCTCCGCCGCAAGGGCGCCTGATATGATCCTTCCTTCGCAATGTCTGGGAGGTACAAAATTTTTGCGGATGTTTTAGGATTCTTGTTATAGACTCATCCATCCTTTGTATATTCTAGTTATGACCTGTCAAACATTTGTGCGTGTTGCCCAAGATTTTTAATTTCTGGTACACTGTGATATTTATTTGTAATACTTGGTGTAAACGTTGTATTAGTCTATTAATCGACAGCTTATTCGGTTATTATTTCTGTAATATTTGTTATTAAACGGTCCTTTATATATGCTTTTATCCACCTTCTTTTATGAATTGGATTGTCTAAATGTTTTTATTTAATCTTGTAAATTAATTTGACATCCGTTTTCTAAAATAACTGGTGGTTATCTCGTATTATTATTTTAATGACAGTAATGCTAAGAATGGACCATCTATGATTCCTGTATTTATTGGAGTATCGGGCTGGCCACCTCTTATTTTATTAAGTGGGGTGTTACAGATGGTATTAGAACGTCAGGTTCTAGTGTCCTTAGGAATCTGTGCGGATATACTACACCTTCAGCGTTGCTTTGATTTGACGTAGAGCCTTAGGGTTAGGATTCTTGATTCCTCTTATGATATTTCGTTCTCTTGACATAATGTAAGATTTTAGTAAATCTTTTGCGTGACCATTCGAGATTCGTGTGCTGATTGAAGAAGGGCGACCAGGGAAGGCTGTTATGAAGGCATTAGGAGACGGGGCTTAGTTAGAACTGTAAGTTGAAGTCGGTGATGAGGACCGCATTAGAGGCCACTCCCTTCGTGGCATTTTCTTAGATTGCTACAATGACTACAAAAGTACAGTAGCTATAATTTCCCAAGTACCGCTACAAGAAGCGAGTGGTACTGAACTTGGATTACTCAGTGAAGTTAAATTGGGAAAATGTTTGAAATGTCCTTGATAAGGATCATAAGTTGAAGTTAAGTCATGTGGAGGTAGTGTAATATCATTCAGTGGAAGTACTAGGCTCAGAATATTTGGCTTAGAGTAGGGTATAGGAATACCCAGATGTGAAAATTTGAGGAATTTTTTTCACCCATTGGAGCAATGTTGAAATGGTAGGAACGGTAGTCCCCATATTTGAAGGAGCGTGATGTTTTGATCATAGAGGAACCTTATGGATGGTTCTAACAGCGAGTTCCTTTGATATATCATAAATGAAGAGAATGCAGCTTTTCAAGTATTCCCAACAGGATCGATCAGAGGCCGACAGTGAATGAAGAGATATATGGTTAAGGAAACCTTTCACCTAAGTACGGTAGGTACAAGGAAGAAAGGGTCCTTGAATGAAATTATGGGCTCACTAGTAACTGTTGTTAACACTTATGGAGAAGTCGTGTTCGTAAAACCTCATTGGTGGACTTCCACCCAGAGAATTCATTGAAATAAGGAAGTTGAGGCCGGTAGCATGTTTTCCTTTGCTAGGGGAGTTAAGGGAACTCAGAGGGAGATTGTCAGGATCGAGGTTGTGGAGTTTGAGATACGAAAAACTTTAACATGGTCAGGGTGGCAAGAGATAGGGAAATATTATGTTGTGGAACGTAGAACCACACGCTTTGATTTTGTCCGGTAAAAGTTAAAGGACGAGGATAGGATGCCTAGATGGGGCAATGATTGATGTATTTTTTGGTAACAGATAGGACAAGGACACAATATCTGGGAACTATTTGGAGTAGCCAGGCACTACACCAAATTTGCTAAGTTGTAAGTGTTTTAAACACTTACAAATCAAACAGTAACGATTTTATTATAAAAGTAGGGGTTATAATTTTTTTGTAACTTTTCAAAACACTTACAAAATTAGTAACGGTTCAATCGGTGAATATTTTCAGAGGTATGTGTTATATAGTGAACCCATTATAAGTGTTTAAAACCGTCACTATTTGACATTTTATAAGTGCTTAGAACCGTTACTGTTGGACAATTTTTAAGTGTTTAGAACCATTACTATTTGATGTTTTTTAAGTGTTTTAAACCTTTACTGTTTTTCGATTTATTAGTGTTTATAATCATTAGTTATTGATATTTTATTAGTGTCCATAACCATTATTGTTTGTCACTTTATTAGTGTTTTAAACTGTTACAAATATTGATACAAATTAAAAAAAAATTATTTAACTATCAAGGCCTCATCTAAAGCAATTCGATCATATATGAATACAACCCTTCACATGAGCAGAATATCAATTAAAATCCAACCCAGAAGTAACCCTAATAAATAACGTATATTACATTAACACGCTGCACATAACATTTTTGTGAAACAAACATTATAAAGAGTCAAAAATAAAATTGCAATGCTTGTTGTTTCTAATATTACGAAATGCACAGGGGGGCATACTATTAGTCAATTGAACTCCCTGAAATTCATCCATGTCTCAAAGTTACAAATCATAATAAGGCTAACTTTGAAAATGTTTCGAAGACGTAGAATCCCTAATTGAAGCATTATGCCCCTGGCATCCCAATAGTTCTTGTCGGGACAAAACTTGATCTTTGGGATGATAAGCAATTCTGTATAAATAATCCTGGTGAAGCAAATAAAAAACAAAATGAGTTACATAGGATATGTGACTATTAATGAAACATTTTAAAAATCAATTAACATTTTATCCCAAACACAAAAAGATATATAAATTTAAGATATTGAAACAAACTTAGCCCCTAAGGATCACTTGAGTTTATTACTTCTACTATAAATCATCTTGTGAAAGTGAGGCATTGCTGGTAGGCATTGTTGTAACACCGTGAATACTATGGTAGCTTGCAACACCGTGACCTAAAGAAACAACCATATCCATTATCAAGTTAATGATATTCAAAGTTCAAACTAATATAGTAATTGTAATGAAGAGAACATAAAGCATAAGAAAAAAAAAGCATGATTCACAGCCGTTCAAAAAATTTTCTCACCTAGTTATACTAATAAAACATAATTTATCTTCATTTTTATGGTAACCGAACAAATGTATAATTAACCAATTATAAAATAAGTTGTTTTCTCTTGGTTGACAACATCTAAGGAAAACCAAACAAAAGTTTAATATAAAAAATCTAACCATTAGATAAAATTTGGATCAATTAAGAACTTCATTACCTGCACCAAAATCGCCCTCCCCAACACCAAATCCGTTGCAAGCCTTCATTTAGAACATGAAATGAGAATTCATAACAAGATGAAATTCGATTACCAAACTAGATTGTTAGCTCAATAAAAACTGTATTATGTTTTTACCAGATTAAAAGTGACAAAGAAAATACATCAATGCAAGTGGTGAAAACACACTACAAAACAAGTACTTTTTAAGACGGCAAAAATTTGGGGCTCTAAAACTAATCTTTTAAGACAGAGAAAATTAACCATCTTAAAAACTATTAGTTTTTAAGACGGTTGATTTTACCGGTCTCAAAATAGAATACTTAAGAGACATCATATTCGAAGCCGTCTCAAAAAGTATTCTTTATGAGACAGCTAAAAGTAATTTGGATTCCCTCCTTTTATCAATTTTCATTCCCAAATAAGAGAGTGTGTATTAATATAATTGAAAAATAGTAAATAAAATATATAGAGTATAGTTAGAATAAGGAAAATTGAAGAAGAGAAACGCAGTTAGATCTATGATGACTGTAGAAAGTGGGGCAATCTCATACCATATTCCTTTAATAGAGGACAGTTGTAGATATCCACAACCTTTAGTTTGGCAAGGGGTTCTCTGGTTGGTAGACATTTTAGTCTCTCACAGTTGTATAGATGTAGGTATCTAAGAGAGTTGTTCTCTAACATGAGCCTTGCCATATGTTTTTAAAACTGTATGAGGGACATTAAACCCAAGGAAAATTAAGGACAATCTTCATCTGCAACTATCTGCATATTCCACTTATCCAAAGTATACAGGGTAAAATGAGCACATATTATTAATAAATAACAACAAGAAAAAAACATAACATAATTATTTATTTATCAATAAAATTTTACATGAATCAGTTTCCATAGTAGTCAGGATATGGAGGGTAAGAAGATTGTAGCCTGGTTATAGGTCCCTTCAGTGGCCTTCTTGTTCTTCTTGTTATTAAAAAAAAGGAAAAAAAGAGGGACTGCAATGACTATATACATGCTCCTGCAGACAAAGCATGAAATGCTGCTCTCTCTTTCTAAAATTGAGTCACTTGATAAAGAAACACTAATTATAGTTTTTAAAATGGGTTAGATCATAAACTAATTCAGCTACTATGAAATTTGATACATTGATTATAGGAACGCGACTCTTATTTTGGGACGTTCTAAAAAAGGATGTTGTGACATTAAATTCAAAACATAGTAAGTAAAAACGAGATTGTCATTGATATTTATTTATTATGTTTTATAACATTCATGGATGGTATTCATATATTCGTTATTACAAAGTGATGGAAAATGAAGGGTGTACAGTTCCATCCAGAAAGCATCATTACCACCGAAGGGAAGATGATTTTTGGTAATTTTATCATACAGATAGAGAGAATGGAGGCTGAATCTCAAAATTAGAGGCTTTATTGTTCTTACCAGCAGAATCAAGTGCAAAATCAAGGAAGAGTAAATCTTTCAATCTCCCATGGGATGTAAGCAGCATAGGGCGAAGCTCATTGTGAGATTCCAGCAACTTCTGAAATATCCAACATTACACAAAAAAGGTTAATAATAGAAAATAATTTACCAAAGTTAGTGATGTTTTATGAGTTGAAAATAAGAAGTCCTATTCCAATCTTACTTTTGGTATTATCACTTGGATGAGATAATTTTTCTCTAGAATCCTTTCATGTATTTACTCAATTAGCTTAGAGGAAATATCAAATCTTGATTTACGTCGCATGGTCAGAAGTGAGTATTCAATGTAACTTTTACTGCTTATCTGGTCCTTGCCGAACGTGGCAATAAGAACAAAAATTACTTTGCCATCAATATCAATTTGCAAGTCCAGAGGCCAGATTCACTTCTGACCATCCATATTCTTTTGGATACCGAAATCTCCATAAGTATCGATTATTTCATGAGACCAGAGCTTTGACACATCGAAAAGTTTAACAGAAAAATAATGTATCTCGTGATCTATCAATAAAACGAACTACCCCTTAGGTTCATAGAGAGAATTATGGGAAACGCACTAAGTCAGTGACCTTGGATACCCCTTGATTTGTCCACCATAACTTCCTTGAGAGTATATAGTTAACAACTCGTAAAATCTTTTTATGATGAATACAAGTGGGGTTGTGTAACACCCCGCCTAATTAAATACCGGGTGGCCAGTCCCATACCAAATTAAAACAAAATATACATTTGGCTCATTCTTAGCATCACTGTCGAAAATATTTACTAATCACCCAATACCCAATTAAGCTGGTGTTAAAAACTTTCCAAATTTTAATTCAACAAAATCTATTTGTAGTTTAAGAATAACACTACACATATTATTCTACAACACTAATAACCGAACAGATAACACAGAAGAATTTAAATGCAATTGGAATAAACATTCCCACATAATAATCCAATACAGTAATCCCAACAATAATAAATGTATTAAAATGACACGAATACAATAGTATTTGACTCAGATAAAAAAGAGATAACTGAATTCCTTTGGGCGACATGCCCTAACTAAGAGAATACTGTGAATCAAATGAAGATATGCGTCTAAGAAATACTCCATAGATCCATAGCTCATCAAAATCAACTAAGGGTGGCGTCCCTGCTGCTGGACACCTGATATAAAAGGTACAATAGAAAAGAAAATATGCAAGGAAACGGGTCAGAGCCCGATGTGAAAAATGATTTTTAAAAACAACAAGTATTTAATAAGTGCAGTAAAGCATTTATTATGTACATGTTAGTAACCAGACTCTCACTTGATATTCTCACCTCTCATCTGGAGTGCAAACTTAACGTTTCCTATTGACCTCCTAGTCAATGGTTCCTCTTCACAAACTTCCATAGTATGATTCCATTACCATAACATAACCTCGTATGTCCCATACTATACATTATATAGTCATTCATATACATTTTTCATTTATATGAATCGTTTCTCATTAATATGAATTAAGATCTTCAATAAATATTCATTAACTTATTTAAATTCTTTTAAGCTCTTCAAATCTATAAGAATAACTATTCATTAACTTAATCCAATTCATTTCTCAATTCACCATTATCTACAATTATCATACAATAGATCATTTAACCACTATATACACATACATTTAATACATTAAATATATATACATATATAATACGACACCCCGAGTCATAGCTGCGGTGCAATGCATTACTCTGCTATCATGTCCCAATATCGATGGTCGCCGAATAGGGGACTAAAGGTTCGGTAGGGATTCCTCGAACCACAAACAACAACATACAAATTGGAGGCGAACATAGTTCTCGTATCCATGGTTCACGCACATACCTACGTACCCACAGTCAGCGGACTTATTAACACCCCGATAAGTCTTTTATAGACCTATGTTCTTGAGCGAAAAATCAAAGATCCCATGGATTCATCAGGATATGACTGCCCTCACGCGCAAACCTCCCCATCGATAGCAAGTAAGATAGGTATGTCATATACATAAATCAACAATCAAATCAAATAGGCATTATCATACCTGTAATATAATATCAACAAGGTACTCACATTACCCTAAGATAATTCCCATACGTAGCATTCTATCTCTTTAAATTTAATCATCCCCGAGCCTTACTCATTACTCAAGGTTCAAATAGGTTTTCCTCAATAGTATATTCAGTAAGGAATCACTAATATCCTACTGGTCCATATCATCTTATCTCCCTAATTACCACGAATTAAACTCTCCTTTAATTAGGGTTATAACCGATTGTTTCTAATCTCTTATAAACACATCTTCTATCAGCTAGGATTAAATACCATCATCATATGGCTCATAGTCTATAGTGTTTCATTCACACTATATGACTTATCAACAAAATCAACATCCTCGCATCCTATAACATCTCTCCACTCCCGACGTCGTTAAAGTTCATGCGCGGAGTGTCTCGCAAAGAGAAATCCAAACAAGGAACCCCTCCAATACACTAGTACTTAACTTTGTCGGTCGTGGAGGTCCGTCAACTTCAAATATGCAACTGTAATAACCTCATCCCCTCTTTCAACCCAATATGGACTGAACTCCCATCTATATCTAGGAGCCATACCAATAAGCGCTTGTACTACACTCAGTCCTTGCGCAATCAATAATGAGCTTAAACTCACACCTTGATGTTAAAATTGTAACCCTAAGGCTACCCAGGTGTTATATTAAATCTCCCCTACTGAACCTATCCTTAATCCTCATGCATACCAATTAGAATCCAACCCATGAATCTAGCAAACGAAATTTCTTTCAATTTAATTATCGTAATTCTAATCAATTAAATCCCAATTAAATTAATTCAAATCTTAACTAGGGCTTACTGATCTTCTCTAAGTCCCATAATATCCAATTAATAATCACCAAAGACTTACAAATGGTTCGGGATAAGAACAAGCATTAAAAAGAAACAACTTCAAAGATTCTGGGGAGGTCGATCGATCGATCACCCACATAACAGCCCACTTTTCTGTATTTCTTCTACTACAGGTTTCATCACTTTTGATCATTCAAACTTTCATATTAACAACCCAAATTCCTTATAAACCTTACTACATGATATAACAACATATGTGAATGATTTCTAATGCTCTAAACATCCTAGAATCATCAAGAGTTTGAATTAAAAGCATGTGTTCAACCTATTTTTCAAGAAAATTATATACATGATATCTTTAAGAACACACCATTGATTCTCAGCATTTCTTCAATATATTTATAATTATTTCATGGATTACTATCTACCTACAACATGAGTTGATTCCTATAAACTTCCATTTTTCTGAAATCCATTAACAACTCTCCATTATCTTCCAAACATGTAAAAATCTCATCTTTCTTATAACTATCCTAACATGGACAATATACAAACTTAGATTGCAATTATCAAACACTTGCCTCTAATGAAGATCTGATCCTTTGGGGTTGAATAACACAGGTGGTTCTCCCTTTTTCGGCCAACTTCCGGTGGCGGTTGGTTGTGTTAACCTTTGACCTTTGGTTCTCCTCCTTCCTAAGCACACTTCTCTTCTTCCAATCAACCTTTCACTCTCTCTAAGAAGATGACCACTCAATATTTTGTAGAAGAGATGAATGAACCCACGTTCAACTAACTCCAAATACTTATAATAAGACAAAATCAGAAATCATTATTCATCTCCCTTGTAAAAATAACCAAAATTCCCTTTTGGGTTGTCTTTTCATTTCCAAATGACCCGAGACCCAAAATCAACATCCAAATAGACTTTTCGGACTATTTCAACCCTTTCGGATGCAACGATGCAGTCGAAATGACTATAAGGTTGATATAGAAATAAGTTTCTTATTTAATTTAACAAATTAGTCCCGACACGTCCCATACCGCGTCTGACTAAAAATTCAAATTACTGAATTAACAACTCACATCAATATCAATAACATCACATTCATACATTACCTAAATATCTTTAAGTAATATTCAGAATCATTAATTTTAATATCCACAATTCGGATAAAACCCAAATGAATTTAATTTATCATAAAATCCAATTAATCCATTAATTTAAAATATAACCCATTTTAAAAGTCATAAAAATCACAGGGTATTATAGGTTGTAGAGGAATTACCAGAGCTGACCATTGGAGTTATATGCAAGAGCAATACAGACGTTACGCATATTAGGGAGTGCAGAAGAGATCAAAGAGTTTAAAGAATTTGATCCCCTTGAAGTGATTGCAAGCCTTATGTGTCACTAATACTCATCCCAAAAAAGTCTTAAAAAGATAATATTTGCAATGAAATGTGTATTTAAGAGGAATTTTTTGCATTTTAGATATTTTAGTAAAGTTTCTTGCGACTAAATGCGTAGTTTAGTTTTTCCTTTTGCCCTTTTCCCAGCAATATAATAAAAATTTTATTCTCAAGTGAAACTTCTACACGAACCTCCATCAGTGGACCAATATTCTTATCACCAATGTTTAATGATTCACACATGTACGCATGTATGTACATATAAAAATAATACAATAAATCTTCTACTCATAAGCTGATTTTAGATGCAGGATAGAGAGATTACTTGCAACTTTCCTGATAAACCACCAACAGAATTTGCTCCCAAACAAGTTTTGATAGTAGATTCTATAGGTGTGTGTTAGTGAGTTATTTTATAGCAGTAATTGATATTATACAGTGGGTCTGTGGTATTGGATATATAAGCAAATGTGTGTATATGGTGTAATTAGTAAGTTATAAGCTCTACCAGTAGTCTTTTATGTCAACAGATCTGTAGCATATAGTCAAAATTATAGTGCCCAGGAATATTCCAACAATCATCTATTAAACAAGGATGGGAACCACATAAATTAAATTATAGTACGCTGGACAAAGGAGTAAAGACCATTAATATCACTTTTGCAAAACCTCCCCCAAGTAATAGTAGCCACACTAGAAGCACGCAATATGTATTTGGTAATCATAACACGAATACAAATTGCCAAGAAATTCCATAGGGCAGAGTATTCTGAAAAAAAAAAGAAATATCAAGTTAATAATAATAGACATAAATCACATACCTTAACTTCTTCATATAATTTATTCTCCCAAAGGAAAAGTTCCTGTAATGTAGAAGAAAGATTTTTGTATCTCATCCCTAAATCTCCATCAATATCTAAATGAGCGGGATCAACCATCTCAATAGAGGGATGACCCACACTTTTAGAAGTAGAACGTTATGAGGATACTACTGATAATGAAGGGGTAATTACGTTGAACATCTTGGAAGAAGATGCTCCAAAAAAATTGAATGTTAAAAGTTACATAAATGAATAAAGGCATGAAATCATTAAACCAATCCTCAAAACAAAAAATGGGTTCAAACTTTAAGGTGAATATATCATTATAGATAAACTCCTAACCTTGATAGGATTTCTATTTTCAGCTATGGGGGTGTTCTCCAACTTCTAGTATATTGGAAAGGTCATTAACCGAGTTTGAAGATCTCCCAAATTGAATTTGATTTTCCTTCACAACCTCAAAGTCATCTCGAAAACCACCTCGAGCCTTAACAGGAGCTACATTTGTCCGATCCCCTGAGGTATCTTCCTTATTAACAACTTTCTTATCCACCACCTGTATTCCCATCAAACCGAAAATAGAGATATCCACGGAACATCAGGTAGTCCTCAAGAATGTCCAGCATTCTTGTCATCTGAATTATAAAATACCAGCCCCTAAAATTAAATACAACTAAGGTACATCCACATTTTGCCTGCAATACCAAACTCATTAATGGGGGTGATTAGAAGCCAATGACAAAGCACAAATAGTCAAAATATCTTTGATCAAAATTAAATAATTACCAGCATTTGTTACAGGATGATCCCCTATCGTGTAAAGAGGGCTAGGTTCAGTACCTTAACAAATATAGGGGTGATTAAAACATTTACAAAGATTCTTTGCTATATTCAAAAGACACTTGCGCTCTCCACCATCATTTAGAACATCAAGATCTTTCTGCAATAAAGCTTTATAGTACTGCTTCTGCATTTGGGACATCCCAACTTTTAGAATTGTTTCCATCTTAGGAGGCAATCCTTTTTCAACATCTGACTTCAATCTTCGGAGAAAAAATGGGTGAAGGAACTAAACATGGCAGAAACAATGAAAACAATTATCAGATTATATCAGACAAATTAATACCTGTATCTGAGTTGCATATAATCTAACCTTGTAAAGCTTTTGAACAACTTCATCTTGGTCGCTCACACCAGAAATCTAAAACCATTCATCGAAACTTTCCCCTGAACTAAAGATCTCTGGCAATAGAAAGTTCAATAGTGACCAAAGCTCATGAAGGTTGTTCTACACATTGATGTAGGTACCAAGAATATTAAGGCTTACATGAAAGAAATATAATAATCAAGGAAGCAACAACTTTGGTATTAGAAAAAGATAAAGAGGAAAAGAAACAGAACACTAATGAACCTACAAGAAATGTATCGGGTAAAGCATAATATAAAGTAAAACACCCATTATAAATATCATTTTAATGGCAAGTTGCAGCAAGGGTAGAGGTGTGGAGGGTGGAGAATATAGAATAATCTCATAAGAGTTCATCAAAACCGGGAATAGATAATAAATAGAAGAGGATATAGCTTAGTTACTCAAATTCATGTCTCACATTACTTTTCAGGGGGTAAAAATCATGAACATGTAAAGGGGGAAAAATATGTACCTGAAGTGGTGTTCCAATGATAGGAAGGCGGTAATTAGTGTTGTAAATTTGCATTGTTTTTGAAAAAAAGTGAATTCTCATTCGTGATTCGATGAGCTTCATCGATTATAATATAACGCCAACTAAAGCAACGCAATGTTATCTTCTCTTTGGGGACCAGTTATTCCTCTAAACTCGTCCAAATAACCAAGTAAGAAAATGGTTTGAAATGTTTTGCCAGGCCCCTAAACAACATGAATAATATTAATTCATCATTGTTAAATTGATTGATCACCGCTAAGTTGATTGAAGTGATATGAATAAACAAGTTATCAATGGTCTCAGTTTCTAAACATACCATTTCATCAGTAAGAATTCCATTAATACCATTCTCATACAGTCCTATCAGTGAGAATAGCAAAAAGTGCTCCCACTTCTCCAGATGCTCCAAGGAGATGACCACTAGCACCTTGAAGAATAAACAGTATACTGCTCAAGTCAATTTTAAATTATGTATTAGATCATTATAATTCTGTGTAAAGCAATCCAGAAGCCTTTTACATTCGGTTGCCAGCCTAGAACTCCAATACCTACATATAACAAATAGAAACATTCGATTCCCATCAATCAAGTCTTCCTACTATTCGCTAACTCTTCAAACCTCTTCCCTCCTCCTTTATCCGGGCTTGGGACCGGCAATGAAAAATATATATTTGCATTAGCGAAGTTAAAAAAGTTTTAGCTAATAAAGAAGAAAATTAGTTAAAGATCAAAACATGCACATAACATAATAACACAAAAGATATACAATCCATTATGGAAAGTTGCTATCAAAAATATAAGACAAAACTCCTAGCATAAACCATTAAAATCCATAATTACGAAGTCCATATAAAAAAAAATTGGAAACCATTAAACACACTAACAAGTGCTTTCGGCCACACAACCCAACTCCCAGTACCAACGTCTCTCAAATCCTTAGCTCCACCCTATTGGCCCAAGTAAATACTAGAATTGAGGTCAAATATCGTGTCTATTATCACTAGTACCTCTTGCTCATAATCAATGGTGTGTGAGTGCACTTTTTCCCGAACAGTCGCGTTTATCATTCCCTTAGAAATCACCTTACCATTCAAAGCTTTAATCTCATAGGACACACCATCTTCTAGTATGCACCGTGTTGTATTAGATGAAGTAAAGGTTACATGTATGGCACTTTCTCCATTTACAAGGCTACAGTGATGATTCCCTATATTAGACTTTACAAATGTAACCAAGTCAGCAAGTGTGCTCTTCAAGCCTTTCATATATGCTTCCATTGTGTTCAATCGTCCTTTCATACATTCATTTTCAGTTTTTTCGGTTCGAAGCAGAGCAAGGGCTGGCATGGAAGCTTTAATAGACGATAGTGACACTGATGACCTTACACCTCGAGTGCGTCCCCCTTTGCCTATGCCAAACACTTGGGACAATGCATCAGTTTCCAACGATTGGGATTGGTCAATACCCTTTTCTTTAAGCTCGGCATTCTTTGCTTTCACCTTCTCCTACAATATATTATGTAATAAAAATATTAGCAAATCATTGAACATAACTAATCATATACTTTATACTATTTGCAAACACTTACCATGCTTGAAGCAATGCTATCCAGGACTGTCCCATTTTCCCTAGAGTGGGAGGCTATCCACACATCAACACGTGTGATGTTGGCATTAGGATTGATGTTGGAGTTGTCATCGTTGGGATTAGATTTGGCATCTGGCTTATCAACCTTTTTCTTTTCCTACAAATATAAATTCACCAATTAGAGAATATTCAATTAAAAGAATACAAATCACCGATTAAAAAATATTCAATTGCAAAAAAAAAATCATCGATAATGAATACCAAGTTTTAAAAAAAAAAAGTGTACTTACAAGTTTGTATTGGACTTGGGCCTAACCATTGCGCCCATTAGTGTGAGTAGCCCCAATATTAGATCTATTGGATTTCCCTAATTCTCTTTTCTTTCTGGGAACTTCTCTACCCTCATTCTCCGCGAACTCCCTCCGCTGATCCGGCTTAACATAGGGAGGTACATTCGCCAACCTTTCGACATCTGTTGTATACTTCATGTAGAACCTCCTTAACTCGGATTTCCATGACTTGTATTTAAAGGCCATATTTTTGAAACATTGTTGCTTATGAGATGATGGAAGATCATATCTTGCCTGGTATGAAGAAATATTAGCTAGCTTTTAGGATATGAGATAATTCATAAAGAGAAAGATATATATATATATATATATATATTATTGATGTTTTGCAAATATCTCAATCCAAACGTCACCTTTGTAGTTAACTGGAACTTTACGCCAATCACCGTATGTAATTGGAACATTAAAAGGAACTATCTTCCCAAGTCGAGACATATATGGACCTTTTTTCTCACCCACCACTTGATTATCCTCATCGATAGTGACTATTTCTCTTGCGTCACTACCTTCGATAGACATCTAATACTACTTCAAAACAACTAAACCATACAAATTAATGTGCAAAGCAGGACAACAAAACTAAAATAAGAATTTAAAAAAATCATCACTGCCATTAAATATCCAACATATAAATCACTATTAAGCATCACTATGATACCAACATTTGTATTATAAAAGGTTCTTTAACATCAATCGAAAAGATGATAATAACAAAATATGTAATATAGAAAGGGTTATTTCAACAAATTGGAGTCTGGGATGAATAACAAAAGATGTTTGCATATGAACAAACTCAATTTAAACAAATAAAACACTCAAGAAATGAAAAAACTAGTAAACGTGTCCAAAAGGCCATATATGTTCAGTAAACATTGAGAAAATCCTTTAGATTGACATTGTCCTCAAGAATGGATTGATACACGATCGGAACCTCAACGTCGTCCACCATTGTAGTCAATCTCTTTGGAGTATGCAAAATAATGGACCATCCCTCATTTAAAAAATCCTTAGCATAGAATACTTGAGCTACTTCAGAGGCAAGAATGAACGGCTCATCATCAGTTCTCTCTTTACTCTTAAGCTTAGTTAAGTTAACCATCACTAATTTTGAGTGAGGATAGACTTTGAAGCCATTAATCTTTTCCTAAACTTTGAGCCAATCATAATGAAATACGACTATATTCAAAGACGTATAATCAACCTCAAATATGTCACGAATAACTCTGTTATACGTTGTCTCTGCTTCTTTATAATTGGAATCTTTCCCGCTTGATCTGAACTTAGTGATGGCCTTCATAAACATGTTATTTTGTGTTACCCGACGCTCGTCATATTCCCTTGTTGAAAATTCAAACTCATTGGAACGATACTTCTTATATGAGTGTGCATCATATTTTGGCCCGTTAGCTAACCGCCACAGCATTTTATCAGTTGATCCCTTTTTAAGTAGCTACAAATATGATGACAAATAAGTATACTGAAATATATAACGACAAAACCAAATGTTTTCATATAGTTGACTTAAGTGCAAACCTCCTTAATCAACCATGGAAGAAAAACCTCATTTTTTCCCTTCATTGTACCCCCTTTCGATTATGCCCAAAGGTAAATTCCTAGTAAAGATCAAACTTCCTATATCAAATAAAAAACATTTAAACATATGATACGTGTTAACTTAAATAAAAAAATAATCAAAACTAATATACTCACATTTTCCATTCATCCACTTCATCATGTTGTTGTAATACCCATTTCCGATCTTGTTTAAATTGCATCGTGGTTAACTTCACTTTCTTTCCATGTACTAAAGGTCCCTCATCGGCACATTCATCGTCTTCGTCAAGAAGAGCTTCATGCATTTACTTGTGATTTCCTTCGCATGGATTTGACATGTACTCCTTGCAATAAAGAGTTGATTCTTCTATAAAGTATTTCTCTGCAATGCTCCCGTCAATATACCTCATATTGCCAACGTACTTCTTGTAAGTTTTCATCAACCTATACCTCAAAATCATAATGAAAACTAATAAATATATATTATATCATACTATTTATCTATAAAAAAGTAACACGCGTAATTTGTTTACCTCTCAAAAGGATACATCCATCTAAATCTGACTCGGCCACATTTTAGTGCATCCTCACCTAAATTTATGATGAGGTGGATTGTTACAAGGAAATATGTGGGTGGAAAATACTTCTCTAAAACACACATATCCTCAAACAATGCCTTTTTAGCTAAATCAAGAACATCCCTCCTTATCACCTTAGCGCACAACACATTGATAAAAATGCTTAACTACTGAATAGAAACTAACAAATCCTTGTGCTTTGCATAAGAATTTTTAAGCAACACCGGAAGGAAATATTGCATAATCACATGATAATCATGCAATTTAAATCCCTTCAACTCGAGCGGTTCTAAAGTCACATTCTTACTCAAGTTAAAAGAAAAACCCTTTGGTAATTTTAACTCCTTTAAGGTACGAAAGAACTAGTCTTTTTCTTCTTTACCTAAAGTGAATGCAACTCCAGGTTTAACAGTTTTGCCATATTCATCTATGGTCAACCATAACTATTTTTTTATTCTCATTGCCTCCATATCTTTACGTGCATTGGTTCCGTCTTTTGATTTATCTTTTATGTCCAAAATAGTTGATAAAATATGATCGGTTACATTCTTCTCAATATGCAAAACATCTAAATTATGTCAAACATCATGCTCTTTCCAATATGACAAATCAAATAAAATTGACCTTCAAGACCATGGAGTTGTGATATTTGTATCCACACAATCATTGTTGTCCCCATTTTGTTTCCTTTTCTTTTTAATTTTTTGTTTACTAATTTTTGACTTAATGCATGCTACTTTCTATTCAATCTCAGTACCAGACAACCTTTGTGGAGATTTACGATCCTCAACATTGTTGTTAAAGTTTAGTTTGTCCAACCTTAACTTGTGATTGCGAGGAAGGAATCTTCGATGACCCCAGTAACAAATTTTCTTACAATTTCCAAGATGTTCTGAGTCGACTTCTTTCGTACAAACTGGGCAAGCTTTGTAACCATGAACAGTGCACCCAGACAAAATGCCATATGTAGGAAAGTCATGAATTGCCCATAGTAACATAGCTCTCAGTGTAAAATTAGCTTTCGTGTGGGAGTCATATGCCGTTACAACTTTGAACCATAATTGTTTCAACTCATCTACTAAAGGTTCGATATAAACATCTATGTCCTTACCCGGTGCATTTGGCCCAGATATCAAAATTGACAACATGGGAAACACTCTTTTCATACAAAAGACGACTTCATATTTAAAGGTGCAACAATGACAGGCCATCAACTGTAACTAGTACTGAGATTACCGTCTGGAATAAAACCATCTATAGTTATAGCAAGACGAACAATATGCGATTCAGGAGCAAAGTCATGCCATTTTGTATTTGCAGACTTCCAAGATGATGAATCAATGGGATGACGCATAATATTTGTAATGGATTTAGCTCGAGCATGCCAAGTAATTTCATTTGCAATCTATGGTATACTAAAAAATCTCTTCAGCCTTGGAATCATTGGAAAATGCCTCACTGTCTTTCTGGGTTCTTTACCCTCCCCGTTTAAACTATACCGATATCTAGACAAGTTGCATATTAGTCATTTCTCCTTCTTTGCATGTTCCTTTCGGTATAAGATACAATCATTCTGGCATGCGTGAATAATATTATAATCCATACCAGATTCTTTAATAATGTTCTTCATATCTGGATACTTTGTTGGTGTTTTATTTGCTTTGGGAAAAAACCCCTTAAATAAACCCAAGATATCGGTTAAACTGTTATCCGACAAACCATGTCTTGTCTTTATGTTATTCAATTTGATAAGAAAATGCAATGTTGTCTGTTTCTCGATACACGACGGATACAATGGCTCACTCGCGTTACCATGTATGTACGTGTATTTCAGCTCCTCGGGGGTTTGAGAACCATTTTCACCACCTTCATCTCTACCAATGGGATTTGTCGAATGATTAACGCTTCGATTAAACAACTCAAACACATCATAAACAAGTTCCTCCATCCTCGAATCTTCAGGCATGTCATCATTTTGTTCAACATTTTCCTCGGTTGAACGTTCGATACTCTCGACATATTCCCTTTCCCCGTGTAAATGCCAAAATGTGTATGAATACAAGATACCATGATGAAACAAATGAAAATGAATATCTTCGAGGTCAGAAATTTTCCATTCTCACACTTACAGCATGGACATGCAAACATAGTTGCCCCCCGACCATTTTTCGTCACGAAATCGATAAATGTAGCAACCCCATTTATATATTGTGGTGTTCCTCTATCACGTTATTTCATCCACTCTTTATAAAGTTGTGACGACATTCTACAAGTCATACAAATTTAATGGCAAATAAATGTTAATTGTTATATTTTATAAAAGTTACAAAGTGCTAAAAATAATACAATTAAAGGCCTCCTTGGTCTATGTTTCGACTGTTTTCTGTGTTTAAAACATAAAACTAGTAGAATATGCGTTTGGCAACCTATTTTTTTTAAAACAATTTGCTTACAATTTGTGTTTAGAAATATATTATGAATGATTCGATTTAGTATTAACTCCTATTTGATTATCTCATATTAAAAAAAATTATAATGAAACATATTATAGGTAGTATTTTTGTACCTATATACGAGAAGAGGAACCTCCTCTGAACAAAGATGAAATGTGATGAGACCAAAGATGACCGAAAAACCGCCTGAGACCAGATGATACCTATAAATAAAATACGAGAAGATTAATCAAATGGAAACAGATTAAGAAAATTAAATAAAATTAAAAATTATATAAAAATAAAAAAACAGATTGAGTCTTAAAACAGATGAAAACAGTGGAGTCTTAAAAATTCTTCACAAATGAAAAAAATAAACGGTGCGAAAGACCTAATTTTTTTTTTATGGGTTATATCAGTCAACTCCAAGAAGAAACATATAATACTCCTTCCCTAAATTTTTACGAAACATATAATACTCCTACCATAAATTATTGATTCATGGGTTATATGAGTTAATACTCATATAACCCATGAGAAAAAATAGATGACAAAATCGAATCATCCTTGTGTGCGTGTGTGTGGGGAAAAAATAGATGACAAAAAATGAATACCTCTTTTGTGTACGTGCGTGTGGGGGGGTGAGAAAGAGAGTTTACCTGAGGCGAAAGACGCGGGTCGAAGACCTGAGCTGAGTGGGTTGAGGGTTCTCTCAAGCGGGAAACAACGTAGGTGAAAATTCAATAGAGGGAAAGGGGAATTTTTTTTAACACTTTCGAGTCTTTGAAAGGGATACATGTGACCCTCACATGTTCTATATTGTCTGATGTGTGTTATATTAATAATTTTGTATCAGTCATGAACACTTACAAAATTTGTATGTGACTAAAACTGTTACAATTTTTGTAAGTGTCACAAACACTTCTAGATCATTTTTTCAATTAGTTATAAAATCGCCAATTTGGTGTAATGAGGGTAATTGACAAGAATGTTATTATGAGTTCCACCTATGATAAGGGAGGTGTATTCTGTGTGGGAATATTGATTCTCAGTATCTTATTAACCCTAGATTCGGGTGTGTAATTAGAGCCTTGTGGCAGTATTGATATTATTATAGAGGATATGTATATATATGGTTTTCGTGGTAGTGAGGTTCTATTTTCTTTCATTCTCTGTAAAAGCGGGTGTTGATATTTTAAAATTTTTGTTTGGTTTGTACTTCTCATTCTGTATGTGTTATACAAGTATAAAATATTTTGATTGGAGCGATAGCATGCTTATGATTGTGAGGCTATCGTATCTGCGGTTCTAGGGTGGAACTAGTTGTTCTGTAATATCTCACTTGGATACGGGTTGAGACTTTATAAAGATGGTCTAACGTATATAGGAATTGTTATTTTACCTGTTTTATGCTAACATATCTCCACGATCAACAAAGTCAAGTAGTAGTGTATCAGAAGGGTTCCTTGTTTTGATTTCGCTTGCGAGACACTCCACGCATGAACCTTAACTACGTTGGGAGTGGAGAGATGTTACTTTATGTTAGGATGTTGATTTTGGTGGAATTAGATGAGAGTCACGTGATTGATTAAGGGCTAATAAAAAGTAAATGTGCGGTACAAAAGCACTGGAAATGTTTCTCTCACCGGATGTTTATGGGAGAGACAAGGATAAGGAAGTTGGATTGAGGCTTATAGACAAACCTTGATTAGAAAGAAATTTAAAGGATATATATATATTTGGGAAGAAGATTCGTAACACTTTGCAGAAATTAGGCACCCCGATTAGTTAGATTTTCCATTTCATCGAAACAAAAGGACATATAGGTAGAAGCGCGTTAGTAGGGTTACGAGTTGGTATTTTTAGCGGTTCCAATTGGGTACCTTAGGCTGTTATATCTTGATGACCGACAAGGCGAGGTAGTAGTGTAACAGGAGGGTTCCTTATTTCGATTTCTCTTTGCGAGACGTCCCACGTATGAAATCGAGAGAATGTTAGAAATTGAGAATGGTCTTGGGCACTAGGGATATAGTTAGTATAGTACTCATTCTACGTGCGTAAGAAACGCATTGACCTTAAGATTATTAGGTAGTAAGGCCTATAGAGCATGTGGCGTTGTTTTAGGAAGGTTGTAGAGAGTTAACCATGAGAAAATTATTGGGTTAACTATAAGAAGGATTTGGGCTCCCATGAATAAGAAGAAACTCGGGCCACCAACCCAAGAAGAATGTGAGTCCCATTTTTAGAGAGACTGTTATGTCTGTGACATAGCTTTCAAGGATCTGAAGGGCAAGTTGACTTCTACTCCTGTATTTACGTTGCCAAGATCGGGAATGGACTATTTGGTCTTTACGAACACGCCTCTATAAGAATTGGGAGGTGTATTAATACGGGAACATTGGGCCATTGCATATGCGTCTTACAAGCTTAAGACCCGTGAGAAGAACTATCCCACCCATGACTTAGAGCTCGCCGTGGTAGCGTTCGCCTTACAAATATGGAGGCACTACCTCCTGGGTAAGAAATTCAGTCTTTTCGCAGACCCCAAGTCGTTACAATATTCGTTCTCTCTAAATGTGAGACAATGTCGGTGGTTGGAGTTCGTAAAAGACTAGAGATTTGATATTCATTATCACCTAGGAAGGGCAAATGTGGTAGCGGATACGCTGAGTAGAAAAACCATGGGGGAATCAGCGAAGGCATGGAAAGCCAAGTTGAAGGAGCTTGACTAGGAGGATACTATTACAAGGGAATTTATATCAATGTTGACCATTACGCCTGCTATTGTGATGAGAGTCATGGAAGAGAAAGGAAGGGACATTTTGAGTTTATCTCCCAATGAACCACTTGTCAATTGGTGAATGTGGACCACCAGCAACCGACTGAATTATTGTAACCATTAGAAATACCGGTATGTAAATGGGAGAATATATCCATGGATTTTATCACTTGGTTGCCGATGTCGTAAAGCAGTCATGATTCTAATTGGGTAATTTTTTATTATTTGACCAGATCACCAAAGTTCATACCAGTACGGACGAATTATAATACGACATGCTACGCTCGGCTCTTTATTACGGAGTTTGTGAAACCATATGGGGTAGTTATCAATATAGAGTGAGACCGAGTTAAAACTTTCGTATCCCATTTCAGGAGAAGTTTTTGGGAAGCGATGGGGACCGATGGAAGTTGAGTACCTTCTACCACCCGCAAACGGATGAACAAACTGAGTGAGTCAACCAAATATTGAAGGATATGCTTTGTATGTGCATACTTGACTTTAAAGAAAAATAGGAGCAATACCTTCCACTGGTCGAATTTGTATACAATAATTCGTACCAATTCATGATAGCTATGGCTTTGTATGTGGCATTAGATGGATAACCGTGTAGATCACCTGCTTGTTGGTTGGAAGTAGGAGACAATAAGCTTCTTGGATGTGAAATGATGCAAGATATCTTCTCAAAGACTGAGTTCATTCGAAATCGCATACGAATTGCCCAAGATTGTGAGAAGGGATATGCCGACGCAAATAGAAGTCTTGTAAAATTTAATGCGGTTATTTTTAATGAATGGTATAATGTGATTCGGGATGGAGGGCAAACTTACGCCGCATTAGGTATATTTTTAGATCAGATGAGGAACAATCGGTTACTATTTTAGATCATGGAGAGTATAGACTAAGATCGAAAGTGGTACCCTTGGTCCAAGTCCAGTGGGTACACCACAATGCTGAGGAAATAACTTGCGAATGAGAGAACGATATTTGAGAGATGCAACCCCTAGTCTTTTTATAAGGTATGCCTGAATTTTGAGGGCAAAATTCCCTTATAATGGGGGGGAGTATGTAATAACCCTTATTTTTGAGTAATTGTTTTTATAAAAATTTGCCATGTGGTCTAATTATATAAAATAATGGAAGTTGGAGTAAATATTATTTTTAAGTGATTTAAGAGATAATATTTACTGAGTTTTGCAAATTTACTATTAAGTGATCGTAAATAGCATCATATTGCGTTTTATTGCGTTGTTGTGCTTTAAGCGACGATTATCACTTATGTTCCAATTGAATCATTATTAATAAATTAATATGACATTGGAAAATGAAATATTGTACGATATTTCGGATGCCAATTTAGAGGGTACGGTTAGACCGTAAATGGTTGTGATAGTAAGAATAAGTTCCATATTTTATTTTTGGATTTCGGGTACTTTTGACCGGTTATAACTCAATTATGTTGTTACGAGTCATTTTAATTGTGTAGTAGCATTTAAATGCTAAAATTAGTGTAATTTGGGTAGTTTAGTCTTACTAGATCATTTGAGCTCATTTTATGTCTTAAACTTAGAGAGAGTAAGAGAGAAGAGAGAGCTTGGGAGAAAATGGAGAGAAAAGAGAGAATTGGAGATTTGGAGCTTCGAATCGTTGCTACGGGAAGAGAATACAAGACTACAAACTCGAGGCAAGTTTCTAACTTGCAAATGTATGATTTAGTGTGGATAATTTGCATATATAGTTGTATTTTTGGAAATTTAACCATTAATGGGTTTTTGAAGATTTCAGTGTTTAAACCCTTAATCTTAGATTTAAATTTGATTTGAGTAGGAGATATTCGTTAGTTATTATGTAGGAATGAAGTGGGTAAATTTTTGGTTGATGATATTGAGATTTTATGGAAGAATTGAAATTGGGGGATTTATGGTTTATACCAACCCGTATCCCAAACTGGGCAATTTGATGATGGTAAATCTATTCGCCCCCTCGGCGAATCGATTGGCTAATAATGGGGGCTACGAGCCTGAGGAGCCGAATCGATTCGGGTTATGGCCGAATCGATTTGGTGTGAGACAGGAAGTTAGTTTTTCTCAGCCAAATCGATTCAATTTTTCGGGGAATCAATTCGATACCATGGACGAATCGATCCGGTCCTACGCGAACCGATTCAAAAACCCTGCTATTTTATAGTGTTTTTCCAACTTGGTTTTTGGTCCTTTTATTTTAGGTTTAAGTCTTAGGAACCTTCTCTTGGGAAGTAATAAAGAGGATTAGGGGTTTATATTAGGGGGATTATTAGCCTAGATTAGTATGGGGGTAAATGGGCTAAATTCAGGGGTGATTCAATAGAAGTTAATATCGGTTTCCTCTAGTGAGCTAGCTTTGGACTAAGGGACAGTTGGGTGATATGGTTTAGGACTCTTGGAGACTAGTATGAGGAAAATTGTACTTTTTAGCCTTTGTTTCTAATCACACATGACTCGTGAATAAGAAATGCATGTTTTAAATTGGCACATATTGCTAAGCATAAATGATTTTGAAAATGTAAAATGGTGGATGCTTTAAATTGGCTTAACTTGTGAATCATGTAATGCATATACATAACTCTCTAAATACTATCATAAGGGAAGTTACACGCATGAGTTGATGTCCCCTGGCTAGTGAATGCAGGGAGAATATAGTCCGCGGCCATAGGATCGGTTGTTGTATATGGTGATGTTATTTTTTGAAGTGAAGTAATTTCGGATATTGTTATGACTCACTATTGAAGGTATATAGCCTCTTCCCAACGTCACGTGATTTAGGATGCCTAGGTTGTCTTGGTGATAGGCCCTGGAAGATGATAGTTATTTAGGGGCGCATCTTGTGGGGTGACTCCCGGAAGGATGGTCATAGAATCATTATACATTGTGATTATAACTATTCTTATGAAAGTGGTATGTTATAAATGGTGAAGCATTTTATGAAATAACTTGTTTTGGGAATGAATTTACTAATGAGAAATGAACTTGTGAAGTTATATTGTGAAAAACTGAAAATAGATCTTATTAAGTTGAAATTGAATTCTATTTTCCAGAATTAATGAATATTCATCATTATAAATGACATTTGCGCTAGGTTGTGCATTGAGATGAGAGGTGAGGATTATTCTTATTTGTCAAGAGCGAGATAATTTTATTAATAATGTTAGATATTCATAACTGTCATGCATTTTATTCACATGGTAATCATATCAAACCGAGCCCTGACCCATTTATATTTTTAATTTTCTTATATGGTTCTCTTTTATGCTCAGGTGCTCCACCGCAAGGGCGCCCGATATGATCCTTCCTTCGCAGTGTCAAGGTGCTACAACATTTTTACGAATGTTGTAGGATTCTTGTTATAGACGCATCCATCGTTTACATATTCTAGTTATGATCAGTCAAACATTCGGGTGTGATGCCCAAGATTTGAAATTACTTATACACTGTGATATTTATTTGTAATACTTAGTGTAACCGTTTTATTGGTCTGTTAACCGACAGCTTATTCGGTTATTATTTATGTAATATTTGTTATTAAACAGTCTCTTATATATATTTTTATCCACCTTCTTTTATGAATTGTATTGTCTAAATGGTTTTATTTAATCTTGCAAATTAATTTGACTTCCGTTTTCTAAAATAACTGGTGGTTATCTCATATTATTATTTTAACGACAGTGATGCTAAGAATGGACCATCTATGCTTCCTGTATTTATTGGAGTACCGGGCTGGCCACCTCTTATTTTAATAAGCGGAGTGTCACACCTGTGAGCATTTGAATCAAAACAAATTTTTGAATAGTAACATAATGATCAATCGAGGGAAATTTGTGGTTAATCTTTGGCTTCACACACTCACACTGCAAATAGAGACTTATGAATATAAATCTATGGTGATTATTTTTCTAAAAGTTTGAATTATATAATTTTTAGTTATTTTGAATTTTTTTGAGTCAAAATCGAATTTTGTGGGTATATTCATTGCAAACCCTCACGAGACATAACTCGTCCTACTAGGGTAGACTAGGGGTTTAAAAGCTTGTTGTATACGCTAAATGCAATTACTTTCCCACACAAGAGGTATTCTATCATTGTATATTGATTTTCAACAATTGAGCCTGGTTACGATTCTTTTACATTAATCGAGATGATCAAAGTTATATGTTAGCCGGGGGGGGGGCTGATGAGGCATAAATTCTTTCGATTTATCCCCTTAATTTAGAGGCTTTTATCATCTCGTAACATGTAAAATGCATGGATTTATCTCATATATGTGCTACTGACCTTTCCTACATAGTGAATCGATTTTTGTGTATTCTTTGTGCTTTTTACAAGTATTTTATACAAGAGACGAGGAAACTCAAGAACTGAGAAATCAAGGAAGAAAGAAAGGTAGAAAAGTCAGAGGGAAAAATAGTAACTTTACATTTGGATTTCGGATGAAGGACCAAATGAAAATTAAAGACCGCAAGTCTACATGAACTTATGAAGAAACGATGTCCCAATCCGAGTCTCGGGTTTGAAGTTATGGAACTTTAAAGATCAGAGAAAATCAAGAGAAAAAAAAATAATAATTTTAGGACCGGACAGGTGATTGCCAAAAACAAATCAATCCGAAGGAGATCCAGACTCTAAATAAACTTCACCAGTGAACCGATCCCGATAACGCAAAAAAATGAACCGGTCCAATGCTTTGAGAATCTCTGCATAAAATTCACACCAGCGAACCAATACAATTTCAAAGGAAAATGAATCGATCAGGATTATACTAGACCGAACTGACTGACCACGCCGGACCGATTCGGCTGTGATTTTTTTTTAATTTCTTTTTCAAATTGAGAGTCCAATTTAGCTCAAACTCTTCTAATTTTCGTATGATACTTATTGTAATTAATTCCTCAACTCTAGGGAGTTCTCTTTTGGATGGTTTTAGAGCGCTTTTGCAACTAAGAAACCTAGGTTTTAATTGCTGCAAAAATTATTCAAGTTTCAAGCTTTAATTCCAGAACTTCTTCATTATAAATATTATTTTTTTTTTGCTTTTAATTGTTTTCATAGTTTTTCTTGACTACTCATTAAATTGCAGGTTGCAATTCTTAATTCCAAATTTCATCTCAATTATTCACATAGCTATGAATTTCTGGAAATTTAATTATGAGATAGTATTTTCTTTAATCATGTCGAGCTAAGTTTTTAAGGGTTGGGATGCATGAACCTGATTTGATGAAATATACATGTGTAGAAAATAGGTTTTGAATGGGAAATTTACAGAATCATGTTGATTGGTTGTCACAACCGTCGTAGGCCTTTTAACCTAGTTTGCCCTAGGTAACCGGGGTGTTTAATAATGTGATACGTGTGTTAGCTATTCGACATCACTTTATTCTTTCCTTTGATTACATGTGATGCGGGTTAGTACCCTCATATATGTAATTCTTAGGATTATTAAAGACTAGGTTCAATCAACTTTCTGATTCAAAAGCTAGTATTCGATCCGATAAATGTACTAGGGTTCGGGGGATGGTATCCTAACCTATCTTTCCCTTATTCATATTTACTTCACTGCAATAGTTTATTTCTGTGCACTTAGGTTAGTCAGTAGTTTAAATTCCTTCACATTTAGTTAGTAGTCATTCAGTTCATAATTAATCATCTTTTTAGTTTCTTTTCTCGAATCAGTTAGGGTTAGGCTTCTATTCCTAAGTCGTCATGAATTTTCATCCCAGTTACCTATGGAGACGATCCCGACTTATCAGATTATTACTTGAGCAAAATCCTTGCACTTGAGCTTATACAAGCACACATTTTAGACGCATTTGTGATCGCATCACTTATGTATTACCATTTTTCGGACGAATTTTGGTTAAATATGGTTTTTATTGTTCATTTGGAAATTAAAAAAAAGTTATTCTTACTATTCTTGTGACTTGTTCTTTGATTGATAAATTATGTATGTTGTATACAAGTGCTTCATTTAATTAAACCTTGTGAACAAGGTCTAGGACCTTTTGCTAAATTCCGATAAGAATTCGATATCCTCACGCAATACATAGTCCTAGGGCAACATAACATGAATGGTTTTACTGAGGGACTAAAAAGAATGTTTAAGGACATGGTAACAAGTATGTTTAGTCATTCTTCTTTGCCAGAATCCGTTTGGGGAGAATCGCAATAAATATTTTAAACAGAGTACCTAGTAAAGAGGTATCTAAACCCTCTTATGAACTATGGATAGGCCAAAAGACTATTATTGAGCATTTACACATTTGGGGATGTCTAGTGAAGCAATGCCTTATAATCCAAATGAAGAGAAAATGGACTCAAGAACTATTAGCTGCTATTTTGTTGGGTACGCTGAACCGTAGAGGGGTTTTAAGTTCTATGATCCCTCAACGAAGTTTTTTTCGAGACGGTAAATGAAAGATTTATTGAGGATGCTGAGTTTGAAGGGGAATATAGGGTTAATAATAAGAATGTTGTCTTTGAACAGGAATCAATTCCTCTCCCAAACATTGCTCACCCTACTAACACTGTTCAAGAAGACAACAATAAGGACTTCCCTACTCAAAATCAAAGAGTTACTTCAAAAGATAAAACTCAACAACCTCATGAGGAAGTACCACTAAGGCAATCCACTAGAGAATAAAGAAGTGAAATTTGAAAAGATTACATTTATTTATTCAAGAAGATGAGTTTGACATACGGTCAATTGAAGATAATGAAATCAACTTCCAACAAGTCAAACAAAGTTCAAGTTATTAAAAGTGGACTGATTCCATGCATGATGACATGAAATCCATAAGAGATAATGATGTTTGGGATTTTATCAAGATTCCTGAAGGTACAAAGCCCATTGGTTGTAAATGGATATTTAAAACCAAACGGGATTCTGAGGGCAATATTTAGAGATATAAGGTGCATTTAGTCGCAAAGAGTTTCACTCGGAAGGAAAGCATTGACTATAAAAAGAGTTTCTCTCTAGTTTCAATGATAGATTCTTTTAGGATAATAATGTCACGTGTAGCTCATTTTGATTTAGAGCTACATTAGATGGATGTTAAAATGACTTTTCTCAATGGTAACATTAGGGAAACTATATATATGGTGCTACAGAAAACTTTGTCTAAGGAGATCCAAAGTCTATGGTTTACAAACTTAATAAATACATAGATGGTCTAAAAAAAAGCTTCCCGTCAATGGTACCACAAGTTTCATCAAGTCATTATCTCATATGGTTTGGGGGTTAATGTAGTTGATGGTGGTGTATATCATAAGTTCAGTGGGAGTAAATTTATCTACCTTGTGCTCTATGTCGATGGCATACTACTAGCTATCAGTGATATAGGCTTATTACACAAAATTAAGAGATTTATAACTAAGCATTTTGAAATGAAAGATCTTGGGGATGCCTCTTTTGTATCAGGAATCAATATATAATGAGATCGATTTTGGGGTGTCCTTAGGTTATCATGAAATATCTATATCAACAAGGTACTCACAAAAATTGGCATGAAAGATTGTGTGAAAGGATATACTCCAAATGTTAAGTTTAGTCTCTCTAAATTCCCCAAGAATGAGACTAAAAGTAAATAAATGAAAAATGTTCGTTATGCTTCCATGATAGGGACTCTTGTGTATGCTCAAGTATGTACACATCCAGATTTAGTTTACATTATGGGTATGTTGGGTAGATATTTGAGTAACTCTCGGGTGGATCAATAGAAATCATCCAAATGGGTTATGAGGTATTTATAAAGGACAAAAGATTGCATTATCATTTATCGGAAGTTAGATAATTTGGAGATCATTGGGTATTCTAACGCCGATCTTGCGGGTTGACAAGATACCAAGATATCTACTTATAGTTATGTCTACATATTGTCTGTAGGTGCTATTTCCTGGAGGAGTGTTAAGAAGTCACTCATTACACCATCCACTATGGCAGCGGCATTCATAGCGTGTTATGAGGTAAGAAATCTTGCGAGATGGCTACAGAATTTTAACACTGGGTTACGAATTTAGATAGTATTGAAAGACCCCTAAAGATATACAGTGACAATAATTCAGCAGTTCTATATTTGAAAATCAACACAAGCTCGTCCAAGTCTAAGAACATAGACATTATGTTTCTTATTATTGAGGAAAAAATTCAGTGTGAGATAGTGTCTGTTGAACATATAGGAACAAACTCCATGCTCGCGGATCCGCTTATTAAATTCTGACAACCCAAGATCTTTCATGGGCACATTGATCATATGGGTGTTGTTTATTTGATGACATTCAGTTTTAGTGGGAGTTTTTCAGTGTTATAATGTTCTTTTCTTTTACACTATTGAGATAATTTATGTATGCTAACTTTTCTGTTGAATAAAGTTGATGATATTTTTATTTTATTGTTTACTCTAGATGTATTGTCTTTTAATATTGGTATCACATAATGTTTAAAAGACTAAGGTTTTATATCACTTCGAAATAAATTAAGTACCAATTAGAAATAGGCATGTCTGAGATCACATTCTATGTAATTTCTAACCACACATCCATACTTGATCTATGTCATTGAATATATTTGGTATGGCTATCATTGATGGATCAAGTTACAAAATAAATGTAACGAAGGTCACTTTGGTCTCATACTGGTATAAGAGATGGAACAAATTGATTCGGGAGATGTTTTAAGAATAGATAACAAATATGGTTCTCACTTAAGGTTATCGAACATAATTGACTTCTAAGTTAATATGTTGCCCAAATGGGAGATTGTTGGAATATTTTGTAATATTCTAATGTGGACTTACATATGAAGTAGCAATTGTATTTGGGTTTATATTCCAATTAGGCTAATTAAGTGATCTAATTAGTAGAGCCCATTACGACATGTAAAAAGGAGTATGGGTTTTGAAATGTGCAGTTATCCAACAGTCACATACTGGTTACTCAAGAGTCACCAATTGGTTGTTCAAGAATCACCTAATTAGAATTTATAGGGTTCTAATTAGATGCTTATATAATGAAAGGTTTTGATCCCAAAGGCTAATGCACACAAATCACTCTCCTCATTATTTCCCATCATTGAGAAAGAACTCATAGAGAGAGGGGGACTAGTCTGTGAAAGACCTACAACTCCAAGTCTCAATCAAGATTATAGATTCACATATACAGTTTTGACAATTATTTTATGAGGTAATCTCGATAATCTAATATGTTGATTATGAAAATACGATGAATTTTATATAATATTCCAACATACGTAGCTTGTACTCATATAACTCTTTTGTGTATCCATGGAAATGGGTATTTGGAAATTAAATAAAACGTAAAATCTCTCAAAGATAAAAAATGACAAAGAGTGGCAAAATGGAATTTCACCTCGAATCTTTATTTTAAGTTTTTACCATTATTTAATGAAGAGATCCAGTAATGGATTGATGAATAAAGACAAATGATGATATTTTATTTTCCAATAATGTTTTTATTAAACTAACTTTGGTTCTTATATGGATACACAATGTATGTGTTTTATATATGAGAGAAAGTAGGAGGGACCCTGAATTATTCAAATTCAAACTCTAGTTACTTAATATGTGAAAATCATCTAACTATTATCCTCGAAATTCCCTTGCTACTAAGTTTCTCCAGTCAAAATCTTGTGCAATAAATCAAGAGGTTTATCACTCTCCTTAAAGATGGTAGTAGGTAACACACCCAACTTGGTGCTTTGGTTGTAAAAAAATTGATAGGGAAGTGACTCTGTGAACACATGGGAAGGAACATAAGAAATAACCAAGATTAAACTAAAAGTCCTTGTGCCACCGATATTAAACTTTAGGAATAAAATATTAGGTATCCTAGACCATAACGAGGTCGATCAAAATTGGTTCAGAGGCTCAATTATCGGTTTTGGTTGGGCTGACACACGTAATGGATCTCTCAAGACAAAATGATCTTGATAGCAATGATTTATAGGCTCTTTGTTTCTTTGTCTTGGTCATGATAGATTTAGAGGCCCGTTTAGTTATTAAAAAAATGACTGCAAAGTTTTTCTCAATAACCACATTAACACCAATGTATTTTAGCTGACAATTTCTAGAAGAGAATGCGTAATTCGTAGTAAAATTGTTAGCAGAGTCTACCAGCGTCCCATCCATTGTCTTCCCGTTTTATCCCCTTCCACCTTGTTGTGGGAAAAATGACATTCTCTTTTTAAATATAAGACATTCAATAACCGGTGATGCCTAGAGGAAGTCCATTGACAATTTAATAATCATACTAATGCATAAATTTTCTAAAACTATGTCCAATTGAATCAACTCCTCAAAGAAAGGGTAGAGGGATGGGAAAATCTTTAACTTGTCTAACAATTCATATGGTTCCAAATGTTATTATCAATTATCTTATGCAACAGAATGTTTTCAGAACACAACATCCAAATATAATCACATTCTCCTTCTACCGTTTGTAGTTTGTAAAACATAACACTTTAGGCACTAGAAAACTAACATGAAGTTTTATTGACTGAGAAAATAATCATTTAAAAACTCAACAACATTAAGATTTAGTATACTGAGGCCTATGAAGTAGATGGAATCAATGATTTTGCTAGAGGGCTTAGTTTTTGGTTTTTGACGAAGTAGGCATGGACGGGCTCCCTTCAAACGGGCCCACCTACATGTGCGAAATTTTGTTTTTAGGACTCAAAATAATATTGATTATGGATATAGGACAACAAACATTTCATTTTCAATTTTAGTCCCTATTTTCAAATTAAAGGGACACGTGGCATATTGTGATTGGTTGACGTTTTATGAATATGGGTCCGCGCCAACGACTTTATTCAAATATAGGGACTAAAATCGTAAATAAAATGTTTGTTGTCCTATTTCCAAAATAAATATTACAATAGGTCCTAAATTGACAAAGCCCCATATCTAAATTAACATGGAACATGAAGCATAAAATGAAATCTCTCTCCTAATCAAAACTCGAAAGTGCTAACAAAACGAGCACCCAAAATTATAGAACACTTCATGCATAGACTTGTGCGATCACTACAGTTAGAAGCCACCAAAGGACACGAGGACAACATAATTTTTTTTACCAGATTGACGTGAACTAACCCGAATCTGATTGTGTCTATGAGACTATGGTGCCAATATCAGCAGCCTTCATCATCTTCATCGTGTTTTCTACCCGGTGAATGATAGGAATTTTTGGTGGATAACTCCTCTGAAGAAATGGTATGCCAATTTGGACTATTAGAATTAAGAATAATTGTACATAATTTGATCCATAATTAAATTAATACTAAGAGTCACTTTGGTTAATGAAAGGGTACTCTAAATATCAAGAGTCAAAATGACTCATGGTTATCTTCCTTGATGGACGACTAAGATTAAGTGACTATTGGAAATTTGGGTCATATCCCTGCCTATAAATAAGTGACTAGTTTCCATCATTCAGACAGATGAAAAAATAACATAACATAATGACCAATTCAGAGGGTCGAGGCCAATTCTGAAGACCTACGGAGTGTGCTGGGGATAACCAATTATGTGGTTAGAAGACAATTCTGAGGGCTTGAAGATGAGGATGACCTATTCCGCGGGTCAAAGCCGATTCTGAGGGCTTGAGTAGAGATGACCAATTTTGCGGGTCGAAGCCGATTATGAGGGCCTGAGTAGAGATAACCAATTCTGTGGGTCGAAGTCAATTTTGAGGGCTGGAGTGATGATCCAAGACCGAGGTCAATTCTGACCTAAGAATGGTGATGACCGAGGACCAAGGTCAATTCTAACCTAAGAGAGGTGATGACCGAGGACCAAGGTAAATTTTGACCTAAGAGAGGTGACGACTGAGGACCGAGGTCTATTCTGATGTAACTAAGGTGACGATCCAAGACTGAGGTCAATTCTGACCTAAGAGAGGTTACGATCGAGGACCGAGGTCAATTCTGACCTAACTAAGGTGACGATCCAAGATCAAGGTCAATTCTGACCTAAGAGAGGTGACGATCGAGGACCGAGGTCAATTCTGACCTAACTAAGGTGATAATCCAAGACCGAGGTCAATTATGACCTAAGAGAGGATAAATATTGGATTTCGGGTTTCGCAGGGGAAAGTGCTGGGGAAAAAGTAGAGTGTCCTTTGGAGACTTGAAAATGACTTTCTGGAGTTTCACTTGGGAAATTACCTTATGATGTTGTGTTGAGACGGGGAGCTGATTATTGGGGAAGCATTTCTGATCTTAGGGATTTCACTGGGGGAAAGGCAAGTTTGATGCCGTAAACTTCACTAAGGAAGTGAGTAGGTGGTCCAGGTATTGGACTTATTGCTAAAGGAGGTTTGAGACCTTTGAGGGATAGGAGGTGATCCTTAAAGATCCTCCGGGGATGTTGTGGGGAGGAGTTTCATTTATTTTTTTAGAGTTTCATTGGGGAAATGGGGGTTTCGCTTAAGGGAGTGTGATATTTTCTTGGTGAAAATGTTCTAAATCCTTTTCGGGATTTTTAGGAAATTTCAAAGGATTTTTTTAGGATTTTCTGGTATTTTCAGGGAATTTTTGTACGAAATTTCAAGGGGGGTTCCGGTCGGCATGGTTCAGAGGGTGCCATTCGGTAGTGGCACGAACTTTTGGACATCCTCTGAAAGGTAAGGAGACAGTGTCCATCGGTGGGTAGGGGGTCAATGTCGATCGGCATGATGCTTAGCAACCTATATAAAAGGGGCGAATTTCCCTTCATTTTTTACAGCTTCTTGTTTTCTTTCTTTCTGGGATTTCCCTCTGCAAATCGTTCTAGCATTCCGATCTTTAAGAAATGACTGCCTTTGTGAGCACTGTAGCGCATAGGGAATGGTTTAATGTTGATGACTGGGCGAACATGGAGTGGAGGGCTAGGGAGCCTATTACTTTGGGGAGTGATAACTCCTTTGACTCATTCGCCATTCCCCTAATTTTGGTTATTTTTTTCTTTCTTCCTTGAATTTTGACAAGGTTTCCTGTTTTGACAGTTTGATATCTCTTTGAAGAACATGCGTGCCCGTGGGACGACGGGGCTTAAGGATGTCTGGGAGCATCTTCCACATGTGGTGCGTTAGATGGTATTATTAGCAGGTTTTGGGAGGTTGGTGTCTGCGCATGATGAGACGCCTCAGTCGACAGCGATCTTGTACGCTTTGGGATATAGATGGTGGGATACTACCCACACCTTCCATTTCAGTTTTGGGGAGATGACCGTGACTCCCATAGACGTGCAGTAGTTGCTAGGGCTAGATTGCGATGGGGAGGAGATAGAGGTTGATCTCTCTTTGCGGGTGAGGGCGGTGCTTGGTGATGTAGGGAGGATAGTTTATGGGGATTCCATTCGACGGTCCTTGCTGAAGGATGTTCTGTTGAGTAGGGTGGTTGATTGGAGGACGGGTTGCAGGTGAGGCCAATGGCCCGATTGTTCATCATGTTGGTGCTGGGAGGATTCATGGTGGCATCCAGTGGCGACGTCATCCATTTGTGGTTCTTGCCATATTTGAGGATGTTTTCGAACATCCCTCTTTATGATTCGGGGAGCCTGACAATGGAGAACCTCTATTTTTCTTTGGATGCATTCAGTCGGTGCTGCCGATAAACTTTTACTAGAGCCATGTATCTCCTTGAGGTATTCTTTAATTTTGCGCATTTTCCTTTCATGCATTCGCAATTTCCTTATGCGTCTCTTTTTTATTATGAATTCCTGTCTTTGGAAGACGTGGTTCTATGAGGTGATTAGGTGCAATACCCAGGTAATTGCTCTGAAGGACGATACTGTTGGGGACTTCTGCCAATTCTATCAATGGCAGAAGGCCAATCGGCAGTCGAAGGGATCCCTTTATTTGGAGGCGGTGTGTCAGGTCTTGAATGGCCTGACCAGTGGTAGGATAACACTCTTTCCATTTCAGTCTTGGTTTTTGGCATATTCTGATTCTAGATTGACTTATGTCTGCTTGGGGATTTTGAGGTGACCTTTTATCCTCGGGGGACATCCATTCAGGATATAGGGGCGACCGGGGTGAATGCGCTAATGAGGCATTTGCTGGCGCATGAGTTCGGACATTCTTTGTATCTGGGGGAGCCAGTGGTTCGATAGATTGCTGAGGAGGAGGTGGTGGTGCCACCTGCACATCCTCCTTTGTCTATGAGGCGAGAGCGACTGCTTCCAGAGGATGCGAAGATCGTGATAATGATCGACGAGTCCTACTTGTTGTACACTGATACGGCTGTGTCGTATGACTATATGGACTTTTTGATGAACTGGTTGATGGTTCCCAGCATATATGATGCCTTGCCTTTTCCTCGGGCGGTGGGGTTTTCCCATAGCGATGGTGGTTCGACGACATTGGAATCAAAGGTTCCTTTCGTGCGATTGCACACTCCTTCGTACAACATTCAGTGAGATGATGGAGGGATGGTGCCTATGTTGCACCGTCCTCATTCGATGAATCCAGAGGAGATGGGTTTGACAGAGGAGGTCCTTCGTCCTACGCTATACCTTCTTGCTCTTTTTTTTGTTCTTTTTCTGTTTTGATCCCTCTTTGATACTGATTTTTGCCTCTTCTTTGCAGCAAGTTCGGGTGTCGATCACTTGGTTGAGGGACGTCAGAGACTGGATATCTTCGGTGACTGCCCACATTTGGGATGCGGTCCCGGATCCTTCTTGCTTTGTGTCGTTTGCTTCCTCCGGGGAGGACTCTGGCTTGGGTAGTGGTGGTGTGTCGCCTCGCCGTAAGGGAAAGAGAGCACGTCGCAGGGGTGGAAGCTCTTAGAGAGAGGGGTGAAAGGTAGGTGAGAGAGAGATAATGAGAATGTGGGTTTGGGCTGGGTCCCGTTTTTTTTGCTTTTCTTTTATTTTCCGGTAAAATTTGATGTAACACAGAAAAATATATATGCAATGTGTGACACCCCGACTAATTAAACACCGGGTAGCTACTCCTTTATAAAATTAATTCAAAATGCCAAGTTGGCTCAGTTAATAGCATCACTGTCGAAAAAGTTTTATTATTACTAACCACCTAGTATTTAAAAAGTAAGTGCCAAATTTTATTAAATCTAATTAACATGCAACAAGAGTAATGAATAACTAAATAACACCATTCACCATACTGAAGTAAAACGAATAACCATCACAAAATGTAAATAAACTCTGGAGGAAAAACTCCTCAATACAAATCCCACAACTGAAAAGTAAACTGAAATAAATAACTAAAACTGAATACTGAGCAATACATGCTAGAGTCTGAAAACTGAAATGTAAAAATGTCTAATAGAATTGGGCAACATGCCCTACAACTGATAGATGCTGAGACTGGAATCTAAATGAGAGAACCGTCTACATGCAAATCCCTGTAGCTTCCACAAACAGCTACAGCTTGTCACCTGAATGAGAATCCTATGCTTGGTGTCCTTGTGGCTGGGCACCTAAAATGGTTTTACAAGAAAATATATTTGAAAGCAAATGGGTCAGAGCCCGAAAGTGGAAATCATTTTAAAAACCTGCAAGTGCTTTAAAAACATTTAAAACATTTAAATGCAAAGTACATGTTAGGACGTACACTCACATGATATTCTCACCACTCGTCTAACTGTGCACTCCTAACGTAAGTACCCATCTATAACGACCCATACCACTAGCTAACTGACAACATAACTAGCTAGACTGCCAAAGGTTCTCCCCATATGCTTGGTTCCATAACATAATAACGCTCGTAATTAAAATAGGGATTTAACGTAAACTCGGTTACTAAATATGCCATATATATAAGTATCAGTTAACTCCTTATATATCTCGAAACAATACCGTGATACATTTACAACATTAACATGAGGATTTCCATTAATTAAGTTTATATTATTCACATCATAAATATACGATACAAGCACCCCGCAATCTAAGCTATGGGGCCCACATACTCTGCTATCCATCCCGGTACATCACGTACATAAGAATCACATATTCCGAATCTCTCAGGAATAGTTCAGATAACACAAATCACAAATAGTGGAGGCGAACACAGTCACCATCACATGGGTCACGCACATACCTACACTCCCATGGTCAGCGGACTTATTAATATCACAATAAGTCTTTCAATGACCTATGTTCATCAAGGTACCAGTCAATATCCCCCCCGTAGGCACACAAGGATTAGAGGGTCCTAAGCGAACGTAACCTCCCGTGATAGCAAGTATGGTAGGTATGTCATACACATAAACTATATACTAAGCATTCACACATCTTAGATATCACCATTTTAATAAGGTATAAGCTACATCATAATACCATTATTCCAAACTTATGTATTTCAAGTCTCCCGTTAATATAAAGTTAAATTACCAACACGTCTCACGTCGTAGTCCCTTAACCTTAAAACCTATCTATAATAGATTATTAGGTTCCGATTATTCCCAAATATAACATCTTTATTCCTAAGGTCTTTACTTCTTCTCTAAACCTTATTTCATCGAATTACACAATTTTGCACTATTAATCCAAACGTTACCTCTCTAACGAATTTCAATATCCTAGAATAATTCTCCGAATTGCATTCTAATTAAAGTCCACTACAATAATCACACCTACTGGTCTTCCTTAAGGGTGAGGGTATTCATAAGTTCTCCAAACATATTCTCCGAGGGTTTCCACCATTTAAAATCAAATTAAGGAAAATTTTACTCATTCTGGGGAGGTCGATTGATCGCCCTATGGATATCGATCGATCGATCTAGTCGATCGATCGACTGATGAATGCCGATCGATCGATCGAACAGGTATGGCTACGGGCTGCTTCGTTCTGCAGATTTGAAAACGTCCCAAAACTTATTTCTAACGTATGATTCTCAGATATAACGTTATAGTAATGTCATATAACAATCCTAAAATATTACTAACATCCACAAACCACTAATTCAACATCTAAAGGCTACATATGGGTCAAACTTCATCAAAAACCTAGTTTCCAGATTTTATCTCAAGAACATTCATAAACTTCATCTTAAATCTGTTTTTGGTATAGCAAAAGTCAGTAATTCTCTTAATATGATTTTCCAGTAACATTCTACATGCAACCTATATCCCAAATTAAACTAATAACTCCAATCTTATGGGCTTTTTTCATTATCTTCCAAGAACACACAAAGTTTTTGAATAATCTAACATGGAAGAAGCATTCTCCGAAATTTAAATGGAATAAATCACTTGCCTTGATTGTCTCTGGATTTGGTGTTGGATTTGTAATCTCTTTCTGCAGATTTCCTCTCTCTCTCTCCTTCTCCAAGCTTTCTTCTTCCAAAGGTGGCTAGGGTTTCCTTTGGGAGAGTTGGAAGACTAAATGATAACCTACGTAGCTTATGGGGTTAATAAAGGGTTGGTTGGGTCAATTCCTTATCACATTACAACTCTCAATTTTCGTCACTTTTAATTACGCAAAAATACCAAATTACTAAAATACCCTTTAAGTTGCCGGTATGGCCTAAAAATACCCCGGGACCCAAACTATACCCCCGGCTAGTGTTTTCTGACTATCTCGACCCTTCCGGACGCGTTGGCGCACTCAAAACAACCATACGGATTATAGATTTTAAATTCACTTTTATTAACAAAATAATATACCGTGACGCGGCGGTCCCACGCGTCTTAACAAAATTTCTAAAATGCCGTATATAAATCCCACGACAAATTTTATAATACCAAGTTCATATATAATCATATATGCACATAATCAAATACCAATTCGCATCTCATTAGTATTTATAACCCGGATTAATTTCCAATTAATACGCTATTTAATTAATTAATCCCAAAAATAATTATAGTCAAAAGTACGGGGTATTACATACTTCCCCCCTAATAACTGAATTTCGTCCCGAAATTCGAAACTAGAAAGTACCTGCTAAAAATAGCTCTGGATAACGTTCGCGCATCTCATCCTCGCGCTCCCATGTGGACTCCTCGACATTGTGATGTCGCCACTGAACACGCACTAACGGGACTATCTTTGACAGCAGTTTCCTCTCGCTTCGGTCCAAAATAGCAATCGGCCCCTCCTCATAAGAGCTATCCGGCTGGAGATCGATGTCCTCCACAGCAATGTGAGAATGAGCCAAATTATCTCTAAGGTATTTCCTCAGCGAGGAAATATGAAACACGTCGTGAATCCGATGCAAGTGCTCCGGTAGTCCAAGTCTATATGCAACCGGTCCTATCCGCTCAATAATAGGAAACGGCCCGACATACCTCGGTGCCAACTTCCCCTTCTTCCCGAATCGCATAATCCCCTTCATCGGAGATACCCTGAGCAAAACCTGGTCCCCCACTTGGAACTCCCTGAAAAATCTCTTCGCATCAGCATAACTCTTCTGCCTGTCTTGCGCTCTGTCTGCCCATCGGTCTGCGGGTGATAAGCCGTACTCAACCGCAATTCCGTGCCCATGGCCTCCTGTAAACTCTCCCAAAACCTCGAAACAAATATCTTGTCTCTGTCAGACACGATATTCAGGGGCACACCGTGAAGTCTCACAATCTCTGAAATGAAAAGCTGGGCATACTGTCCCGTAGTGTAGTCAGTCCTTACGGGTAAGAAGTGAGCGACCTTGGACAACCTGTCCACAATTACCCAAACGGAGTCGTGACCCCTCTGCGACATAGGCAACCCCGTGACAAAATCCATGGATATGCTCTCCCACATCCACACCGGAACCTCCAACGACTGTAGCAATCCTGCTGGTCTCTGATGGTCCACTTTTACAAGCTGACAAGTGGCGCATTTCGAGACAAACTCAGCGATATCTTTCTTCATACCGCTCCACCAATATTGCCGTCTCATGTCTTGGTACATTTTGTCCCCTCCGGGATGTACCGCGAACCGTGAGCCGTTCGACTCAGCCATAACATCGTGCCGCAATTCTTCCCCTTCCGGACCTACCAACCTCCCATTGAAGCGCAATCCCCCGTCTGAGCTAACGGTATAGGACTCGGCTCCCTCTGCTAGTAATCGAACTATCTGCTCCTGAAAGAGCGAGTCATTAGCCTGTGCCCGTACAATCCTCGTGATAATCTGCGGTGTAACGGTCATCACAGACATGAAAGATCGGGCCACTGCATCCTGGTGTCCCAATTCCTTCCACTTAGCCTTCCACACCTCTGCCACCTCATCTGCTGGCCTACGGCTCAACGCGTCTGCTACCACGTTATCCTTACCCGGGTGGTACTGGATGTCGAACTGGTAGTCTTTCACAAACTCAAGCCACCTACGCTGCCGCATGTTCAACTCCTTCTGTGTGAACAGATACTGTAGTGACTTGTGATCCGTGAACAGCTGAAACTTCTCTCCCAAAAGATAGTGCCTCCAAATCCGTAAGGAAAATACCACTGTCGCCAACTCCAAATCATGCGTAGGGTAATTCTTCTCATGAGGCTTAAGCTTACGGGAAGCATAAGCTATGGCCTGTCTCTCCTGCTGCAATACACCTCCAAGTCCTTGCAAAGACGCATCGGTGTAAACCAAATACTCAACTCCCGGTCTCGGCAATGCTAACACAGGTGCTGAGGTCAATTTGTCCTTCAGTTCATCGAATGCCAACTGACAGGCATCACTCCAGACGTAGGGCACACCCTTACGAGTAAGATGTGTCAAAGGACCTGCTATCTCTGAGAATCCCCGAATAAATCTTCTGTAGTATCCTGCTAAGCCCAAGAAACTATGAATCTCCGTTGGTGTCGTGGGCTGTCCCTACTCCCTCACCGCTGATACCTTTCCCGGATCAACTGATATTCCCTGGTCGGAAATAATGTGACCCAAGAACTGGACTTCCTTCAACCAAAACCCACACTTCTCGTATTTTGCATACAACTCGTTCTGACGAAGTGTCTGCAAAACCTGCCTCAAATGCTCGGCGTGCTCCTCCTCTGTCTGAGAGTAAACCAGAATGTCATCAATGAAGACAATGACAAACTGATCTAGGAAATCCCTGAACACTCTGTTCATCAAGTCCATAAACACTGCTGGAGCGTTGGTCAAGCCGAAAGGCATAACCCGAAACTCATAAGAACCATATCTCGACAAGAATGCAGTCTTCGAGACATCCTCCTCCCTGATACGCAACTGATGGTATCCTGACCTCAAGTCAATCTTCGAGAAGAAAGAAGCTCCTCTCAACTGGTCGAATAAGTCATCGATTCGAGGCAACGGATACTTATTCCGTATCATGACCTTATTCAACTCTCGGTAGTCCACACACAATCTCAGTGAACCATCCCTCTTCTTCACAAACAAAACTGGAGCGCCCCAAGGTGAGGTACTCCTGCGAATAAAGCCCTGCCCTAACAGCTGCTCTATCTGATCCCGTAACTCTTGCATTTCAGCCGGAACCATACGGTACGGTGCACGTGCTATAGGTCTCATACCCGGTAGCAAATCTATAATGAAGTCTATCTCCCGGCTGGGTGGTAAGCCTGGTATCTCCTGAAACACATCTGAATACTCCCTGACAACCGGGATTGAATCCAAAGGAATCACAACCTCCTTAGAGGTATCCTCCTCTATGTAATATAGATGAGTGGTCGATCCTCCCTCTGGGCGAGGCATCGCCACTATAAACATCTCCTGCCCCGGAATGGCAAAAACAATGCTCCCGCTGAAGCAATCAATCATGGCCCTATATGCTACGAGCCAATCCATACCGATGATCACATCGTGAACATGCATGTCTAACACTAACATGTCCGCAGGCAATACCAAACCACCAACCTCTACCCCCACTCCCCGGCATATAAAGAAAATAAGTGACCCACTCCCTAATGGTGAGTCGACACACGTCACTGTGCTCTCTACCGTAGCTAACAATCCTAAAGCTTTCGCGAAGTGTGTAGCAATAAAACAGTGTGTAGCACCCGTATCAAATAACACCCGACCCATAGTGCCATGGATAGGAAACGTACCCTCGATCGCGGGCGGTGCCTGTAGAACTGCAGCCTGGTGAACGTTGTAGACACGTCCATACTGTAGCTGCCCCTGCTGAGCTGGGACTGCTGGAATGGGTGGCAAAGCTGCCATCTGTGGCGGTGCAGGAAGAGCGGCGGGAAACATAGGCCTCTATGGCTCCTGGCGAGCACCCTGCTGCTGCTGCTGTGGGGCCCTGCCCCTATCAGGACAATCCTGCTTCTTATGGCCAGTCTTGCCACAAGTAAAGCACTTCCCTGGGAAGTTCCCTCCCCTCTGCCCCTGCTGTCCCCGGCCCTGGTGGCCGTTACCATTCCTCCCTTGGCCCTGCTGGCCCTGATGAAACTACTGTCCATTCTGCCCCTGCTGGCCGTTTGGACCCTGATGGCCCTGACGGAAACCTCCCTGTCCGTGCCTGTAGTTCCCTGACCGGAACCTCTTATTGTCCCCCTGCTGGGTACCCTGCTCAGTCTGTCTCTACCCCTGATCGGTCTGTGCCCCGCTGGCACCATGTCCTCCAGTCCTGCCCTGATGGCTAGACTCCCCTAAACGCTTGCCCTCGGCCATATGAAAACGGTGGTCCTGGCAGTGCAATAGTGCAGCGTTAACCACATCAGAATACGTGGCCAACGATAGGTTCCCTAGCAGATGCTGACGGATCCTCCAATTCAACCCGTCGGTGAACTTCTCAATCTTCTTCTTCTCTGTTGGAATCTCGTCTGGAACGATATTCAACAGGTTAGTGAACTCGGCCTCATACTCGGCCACTGTCTTGCCCTCTTGCTTCAAACTCATCAGTTTCCTCCTCATCTCTGTATGAACTGCGGATGGAAAATACTTGCGGTCGAACCGCACCCAGAACTCCTGAATCGTGAGGGTATCCCTCTCCTCCGCGGTGGTAATAGACTCCCACCACTGTAGTGCAGATCCCACTAGCTTGAAAGTAGCTAGCACCTGTTTCTGAACATCTGTGCACTCATGCATCCTCAAATGCCTCTGCATGTCTTTCCTCCATTGCCTCGAGACAACCACATCTGAGCTACCTGCAAACTCTGGCGGATGCGCTTTCTGAAAAGCGTCACGTACACGCTCCCAAGCAGACGGGAATGCATTAACCTGTACTGGCGCGGCAACCGGCGCCTGAGGCGGTACCTGCTGAATCACGGCAATCGCGGCATTCACCGCTTGAGCTACTATAGCTGCAACCTCAGTGGCGTTCAACATGCCCTGAACTGGAGCGGGCTGGGGTTCGGGCATTGCATTCCTAGGAACTCGTCGTGCACGTCGTGGAGGCATCTGAAATAAGGACAAAGTTTATAAGTTCACAGTTTATAAACTTAAAGTGGCTGAAGAACGAAGCATACACAATAAGAGTACAACAGTCCTAAAATATAGGGCTCTATATCAAAGAAAACGTAGCGGAAACATAATAGCCGTACAGATCCTAAGGGACACTAGAACCTGATGCTCTGATACCACCTGTGACACCCCGACTAATTAAACACCGGGTAGCTAATCCTTTATAAAATTAATTCAAAATGCCAAGTTGGCTCAGTTAATAGCATCACTGTCGAAAACGTTTTATTATTACTAACCACCTAGTATTTAAAAAGTAAGTGCCAAATTTTATTAAATCTAATTAACATGCAACAAGAGTAATGAATAACTAAATAACACCATTCACCATACTGAAGTAAAACGAATAACCATCACAAAATGTAAATAAACTCTGGAGGAAAAACTCCTCAATACAAATCCCACAACTGATAAGTAAACTGAAATAAATAACTAAAACTGAATACTGAGCAATACATGCTAGAGTCTGAAAACTTAAATGTAAAAATGTCTAATAGAATTGGGCAACATGCCCTACAACTGATAGATGCTGAGACTGGAATCCAAATGAGAGAAGCGTCTACATGCAAATCCCTGTAGCTTCCACAAACAGCTACAGCTCGTCACCTGAATGAGAATCCTATGCTTGGTGTTCTTGTGGCTGGGCACCTAAAATGGTTTTACAAGAAAATATATTTGAAAGCAAATGGGTCAGAGCCCGAAAGTGGAAATCATTTTAAAAACCTGCAAGTGCTTTAAAAACATTTAAAACATTTAAAGGCAAAGTACATGTTAGGACGTACACTCACATGATATTCTCACCTCTCGTCTAACTGTGCACTCCTAACGTAAGTACCCATCTATAACGACCCATACCACTAGCTAACTGACAACATAACTAGCTAGACTGCCAAAGGTTCTCCCCATATGCTTGGTTCCATAACATAATAACGCTCGTAATTAAAATAGGGATTTAACGTAAACTCAGTTACTAAATATGCCATATATATAAGTATCAGTTAACTCCTTATATATCTCGAAACAATACCGTGATACATTTACAACATTAACATGAGGATTTCCATTAATTAAGTGTATATTATTCACATCATAAATATACGATACAAGCACCCCGCAATCTAAGCTATGGGGCACACATACTCTGCTATCCATCCCGGTACATCACGTACATAAGGATCACATATTCCGAATCTCTCAGGAATAGTTCAGATAACACAAATCACAAATAGTGGAGGCGAACACAGTCACCATCACATGGGTCACGCACATACCTACGCTCCCATGGTCAGCGGACTTATTAATATCACAATAAGTCTTTCTATGACCTATGTTCATCAAGGTACCAGTCTATATCCCCCCCGTAGGCACACAAGGATTAGAGGGTCCTAAGCGAACGTAACCTCCCGTGATAGCAAGTATGGTAGGTATGTCATACACATAAACTATATACTAAGCATTCACACATCTTAGATATCACCATTTTAATAAGGTATAAGCTACATCATAATACCATTATTCCAAACTTATGTATTTCAAGTCTCCCGTTAATATAAAGTTAAATTACCAACACGTCTCACGTCGTAGTCCCTTAACCTTAAAACCTATCTATAATAGATTATTAGGTTCCGATTATTCCCAAATATAACATCTTTATTCCTAAGGTCTTTACTTCTGCTCTAAACCTTATTTCATCGAATTACACAATTTTGCACTATTAACCCAAACGTTACCTCTCTAACGAATTTCAATAACCTAGAATAATTCCCCGAATTGCATTCTAATTAAAGTCCACTACAATAATCACACCTACTGGTCTTCCTTAAGGGTGAGGGTATTCATAAGTTCTCCAAACATATTCTCCGAACATATTCTCCGAGGGTTTCCACCATTTAAAATCAAATTAAGGAAAATTTTACTCATTCTGGGGAGGTCGATTGATCGACCTATGGATATCGATCGATCGATCTAGTCGATCGATCGACTGATGAATGTCGATCGATCGATCGAACAGGTATGGCTACGGACTGCTTCGTTCTGCAGATTTGAAAACGTCCCAAAACTTATTTCTAACGTATGATTCTCAGATATAACGTTATAGTAATGTCATATAACAATCCTACAATATTACTAACGTCCACAAACCACTAATTCAACATCTAAAGGCTACATATGGGTCAAACTTCATCAAAAACCTAGTTTCCAGATTTTATCTCAAGAACATTCATAAACTTCATCTTAAATCCATTTTTGGTATAGCAAAAATCAGTAATTCTCTTAATATGATTTTCTAGTAACATTCTACATGCAACCTATATCCCAAATTAAACTAATAACTCCAATCTTATGGGTTTTTTTCATTATCTTCCAAGAACACACAAAGTTTTTGAATAATCTAACATGGAAGAAGCATTCTCCGAAATTTAAATGGAATAAATCACTTGCCTTTATTGTCTCTGGATTTGGTGTTGGATTTGTAATCTCTTTCTGCAGATTTCCTCTCTCTCTCTCCTTCTCCAAGCTTTCTTCTTCCAAAGGTGGCTATGGTGGCTAGGGGTTCCTTTGGGAGAGTTGGAAGACTAAATGATAACCTACGTAGCTTATGGGGTTAATAAAGGGTTGGTTGGGTCAATTCCTTATCAGATTACAACTCTCAATTTTCGTCACTTTTAATTACCCAAAAATACCAAATTACTAAAATACCCTTTAAGTTGCCGGTATGGCCTAAAAATACCCCGGGACCCAAACTATACCCCCGGCTAGTGTTTTCTGACTATCTCGATCCTTCCGGACGCGTTGGCGCACTCAAAACAACCATACGAATTATAGATTTTAAATTCACTATTATTAACAAAATAATATACCGTGACGCGACGGTCCCACGCGTCTCAACAAAATTTCTAAAATGCCGTATATAAATCCCACGACAAATTTTATAATACCAAGTTCATATATAATCATATATGCACATAATCAAATACCAATTCGCATCTCATTAGTATTTATAACCCGGATTAATTTCCAATTAATACGCTATTTAATTAATTAATCCCAAAAATAATTATAGTCAAAAGTACAGGGTATTACACAATGCCAATGGAGTTTTTATTATCTTTTGTTAAAGATGAATGAGTGAATGCATGCACATGCGCTTTTTACTTTGCGATTGAGACCGTAAAAAAGAGATATTTTAGGGATTTTGGAGAAAAATGGGAAATTATATAATGTTGGAAGGTAGACTTTTGAAATTCTGTTGAGAACATCAATTTATTTTTATTGGGTTTTTCTGATTTTAGCAAAAGAGGAAAAAGGAAAATTTCCAAAAATGGGGTGTTGCTGGTCGGCAAGCACCTTGCCCTTCCAGTCGGAAGTCAAGTCCATTCCGAAAAATCAAAGCTTTTGATTAGTGCCCTCTTCAGCCTTTGGTACTTTGTGGGGTAGGTTTCCCTCTGATTTTTGCAGGGATTATGTCTTTTGTGAGGGTTCTCAAGTATAAAAAGGGGAAGGGTGGAGTGTTTCAATCACAACTTCACTTGTATACTGTTTCTTAGTCGTTGTAAGATGGTTTTCCCTGGTAGCATTGAGTTTGATAACTACCTCGAAGCCTTGGAAGCGATGTCCTCTTATAATGTCGACTACGATGCTTTCAACATGTGTCGAGTCACTTTGTGGCGCAATTGGTCCATTGAGTGGAACATGCTGATGGCGGCGGTACAATTTTGGTACCCCAAAGACCGTGTATTCCATTTTGGGTTGGATGAAGTTTGGCCCATTGGACTTTTCTGCCATGCTGGGGATAAATCCCAGTATTGGTGCGACTTTACCCAAATTTTCCCGTTCTCCCAGGTATTTGTTGGCTGGGCTTCTTCGCATTTTGCCTTTGGCAGCTAGATTACTGGTTGCTGGAGGAATGATTTTCCTCCCGATGGTGTTGCATTCTGTGTGTTTATGGGAAGTAAGCGATGTTGGAGCCGTTGCTCTGGGCCTAGTTTTAAAATTGTTTCTGGTGACTGGGGAACTGCTGGTGGATTCGCAACTTACAGCCATTACTTCATGGATGTCATACCGTCACAATCTTGCAGCGATGATACTGGAGGAGACCCTGAATGGTCTGGATTCCTGGCAAGAAGGTCGTTTTGACTTCTTGTTGGGTATCCCCATGATGATGTTCATGTGGTTGTCTGAAAGACTCCGCCTGGTGGATCTTCCAGAATATCCTTTGTCGGCTATACCCAACTTCTTTTTGCGTCACTTCTTCTATGTTATCCTAGATATTGCGAGCTGGGAGAATTGGTTTGTAGAGCATGGGGCTCGGAATTTGTACTAGTCAGTGCCTTGATGGGGACAGTTGCTGCCTGTCTTGGAGCTAGGAGAATACTCATATGTGCGGCTAGTTTGTCTCAGACAAAACACTTGTTATTTCCCTTGGCGTCTTCTACGCCAATTTGGCTGGGACACTAAATTTCTTTTCGGTAGAGGATTTGACTGAGCGTCTGTGCATGCGGCTTGGCTCTTTGTGGGAGAATCGACGTCCGTCGACCCATCCCTCTCAGTTTTTTGGGAGAGTTTGGCATATCTATGGAGATTATATGAAGTGGTTCTGGAGAAGAGTAGTTAGCAAGATGTTGGCAGCGGAGACTGGACAAAAGTGTCTTGCTTCTTTTGACACCATGGAAGGGGGTGTTATGATTTTTTCGAAGCTAGTTCGAGCCTATCGATCCATGGAGTTTTTGCGACACTCGATTCAGGCAGGGGGAACTTGGGGACCCCAGGACGCAGATGATGATGACGGAGTAGGCTCCTCTGGTATCTGTGGATAGGACTCTTGGAGAGTTTATTGTGGGGGTTTTATTTGGCTTTTTTAGGAGGCAAGGGGAATGGAGTTATCCGTTCCTTTTCTTATGTAATCTGTACCGAAATTTCTTATTAAGGAAATAAATAAGTTACTGATCATCCAGCTGTTCCTTTGATGAGTTTTGTGTTGTTTGAATTATCTATACCGATCGCTAAGGCATTCATAATCCTTTTGTTCAAGTATATGTTGGAAATGACTGTCGTTCTCGAAGATAAGAAAATAATAGTATTTTGTGAAAAAGAAAGGGTCGTGCTCACATAAGGTGTATGAGCTGCCTACATACCTCTGCGGTTTTTTGAAAAGTTTTAATTTTGTTTGAAAATGTTTTTTTTGCAGAGGATTAGGCCCACGTAGATCTGGGTAAGGGGAAATGAAAAGATTTTTTTTTTAAATAGAAGGGAGATGAGAAGGGTCATAGTGCGCCGAGATTTCTGACTAGGGATAGGATTTCTTGAGATGGTCTAGGTTGACTGGACGAGCCATCTCTTCCCAATCTAAGTCGGTGAGCATGGAGGCACCACCAGGCAAGATCTTCTTGATGATGTAGTGGTCGCTCGAATTGGGCTTGAATTTCCCTCTGGGGTCCCAGATGGGTTCTATGATTTCTTTGAGGGCTGGGTACCCTTCTCGGACACCACAATACTTGACTCTCTTATTGAATGATCGTGATATTTGGTGATGGTACCCTTGTATGTGGTAAAGTTCTTTTAATCTCCTTTCGTCTAGGAGCGTCAGCTCGTCAAGACGGCTTTGGCACCAGTCTTCCTCGTTGACCTTGCTTTCAAGCATGACGCGTAGTGAGGGTATTTCCAACTCCACGAGTAGGACTTCTTCCATGATGTAGACTATAGAGTAAGGGGTGGCCCTAATAGAGGTTCGAATTGAGGTTTGGTAGCCCCAGAGGGCGTACGGGATCCGGTCAGCCCAATCTCGACATCTTTCGGTTATTTTGTTGATGATGGCTTTGAGGTTCTTGTTGACGGCTTCAACTGCACAACTGGTCTGAGGTAGATAGTGAGAATATTTGTGTCTCTGAATCTGATATTTGTTGACCACCTTTATGACTTACGCCTCGAAATGTGAGTCGTTATCTGATACTAGCTCTTGCGGGACCACATATCGACTTATGATGTTTTTCTTGATGAATTTGGCCACTTTCTTGGCATTCAGCACTGCGTATGACTCAGCTTCGACCCATTTGGTTAAGTAATCAATGGAAAATAGGATGAACTCATGCCCATTGGAAGCCTTCGATTACTTCCCTATGATGTCGATGCCCCAGGTGGAGAACGGCCATGGAGAGGTCATGTAGTATAATTCACGTGGAGACAAATGATGACGGTTGGAGAATTGTTGACATTTGAGACATCTCCGGACATAGGCGGTACAATCCTGGGTCATGGTGTTTCAGTAGTAACCTTGTAGGATAATCTTCGTGGCAAGCATATGACCGTTCATGTGGGGTTCGCATTCCCCGCTATGGATCTTCTGCATTATCCTTTCAATGTTAGGCCCTCGGATGCAGTGTAGATGGGTTCCATCGAAGTTTCTTTTGAGCAGTGCTTTATGATAGATGATGTACTGGGCAGTCAGTCTTCGAAGGGTTGCTCGATCTTTCTTGTTGGAACCCCTTGGATACCTACCATGCTTAAGGAGGTGCCAGATATCATAATACCAACAATTAGCTATCTCAGGACCTTCTGTGGTGACGAGCTCAATGTGGTAGCAGTGGGTTGGTTTGTCTTACTTTTGAACAAGGAACGGGGTCATTATAATTCCTTCGGGCATGTTGACTAAGGAGGCCAGGGTAGCAAGGGCATCGGCTAGGTTATTCTTTGCTCGATGCAGGTAATGGAAGGTGATATCTTGGAATTTGGAGGCTAGTTCTTCTAAGTGGGCACGGAAGGGTTGGAGTTTCTCGTCCTTGAATTTCCATTTTCTGAGCACTTGACCGATGATGAGGGAGGAATCCCCGTAGACATCTAGGCATTGGATACCTTTATTTAGAGAAACGTTGAGGCCTACCATACATGCCTTGTACTCAGTCATGTTATTGGTGCAGGGTAAATACAATTTGATGGCGATGTGAGTGTGAGAGTCATCTAGGGAGATCAGAAGTATCCCAATGACATATCCCCCTTTATTCGCAGCGCCGTCAAAGAACATTTTCCATCGAAGGTTGTCTTAAGCAGTGCAAAGGATGTTTTCATCTGGGAATTCAAAGACCCGGACATCGGTTTCTTCTACGATGTAATCGACGAGGTAATCATATATAGCTCTTCCTTTCATAGATTTTTGCTTAACATACACGATATCGAACTCAGCTAGGAGCATCAACCATCGGGCCATTCGACTGGACAAGGCGAGTTTCTTAAGGAGGTATTTGATGGGGTCCATTTGGGATACAAGTTTGATTGGGAAGGCGAGCATGTAGTTCCGTAACTTTTGGGTGACCCGAATAAGTGCGACACACGCCTTTTCCAAAGAGGTGTACTTAACCTCATAACCAGCCAATTTGTGACTGGCATAATAGACGGCTCTTTTTTTGCTGGAATCTTCAAGGTATTGGGCTAGCAAAGCCCTAGCTGTAGTGTCGATTATGGTTAGGTATAGGAACAAGGGCAGACCAGGATATGGTGGCATTAGTACCGGTGGTTGGGTCAAATATTTTTTGATTCGGTCAAAATCTTCTTGGCATGCCTTGTTCCAAATCTTAGTTGAATCCTTTCAGAGGAGTTTGAATATAGGTTCATAGATGGAGGTTAACTGGCTGATGAATCAGCTGATGTATTTTAATTTCTCGAGGAAGCCTTGAACTTCTTTCTCTGTTCGGGGAGGTGGCATCTCAAGTATGGCTTTCAGCATGGTGGGATCTGCTTCTATCCCTTTCTTACTGACCATTAATCCCAATAGTTTTCCTTTTGTAATGCCGAAGACGCATTTCTGCGGATCGAGTCTCATCGGATATTGTTGCAGTCGTTAGAAGAACTTTCTGAGAGCGGGAACATGACCTTCCATAGTCTTGGATTTGATAATCATATAATCCACATAGACCTCAGCCTCTTTGTGAATCAGATCATGCAGGATGGTTGTGGCAACCCTCTGGTAGGTAGCCCCAGTGTTCTTGAGACCAAATGGCATAACGGTGTAGCAAAAGGTTACCCATGGGGTGATGAATGCGGTTTTTTCTTGGTGATCTGGGTGCATTTTGATTTGGTTGTATCCGGTAAACCCATCGACTAATGACTTGAGAGCATGACTGGCTGTGTTGTCCGCGATCATGTCGATATTGGGTAATGGATAATCATCGTTTGGGGAGGCTTTGTTCAAGTCCCGATAGTCTACACACATCCGAACTTTTCCTCCTGATTTTGGCATAGGCACTATGTTGGCTAGCCATGTGGGATATTCGATCACACGAATGAAGCCCACATTCAACTGTTTGACCACATCTTCTTTGACCTTGAGCGACCATTCGGTGCGGAGCTTTCTCAACTTTTATTTAACCGACTTATAATCTGGGAGAGTGGGAATTTCATGCTGAGTTATTTCAGGATCAATGTCGGGCATATCGTCATAGGACCATGCGAAGATAGCCACAAATTCCTTTAGCAATTCTTTGATTTGTGCACGCTCATGCTCGTCGAGGGTAGTCCCTATCCTAATCTCGCGCAGTTGGCTACTAGAACCGAGGTTAATAAAAAGAGTCTCTTCTTCATTAACTTGAACACGGTTATGTTGTTTATTATTAACCATATTTAGATCAGTTAAGAATTGTTCATTTACAAAATCATCATCATTAAAATTTTGATTAGAATCCAAGCAGTTAATGTAAGGCACGACAAGATACTCAAAATTTTCGTTTATTTCATTGATAGCAAAAATAGCATTAAGAACCTCGTCAAATGGGGTCTCGATTACATTTGAGCAAGGATAGACAATAGAAGAAGAAATGGGGTAAATATTAGGATTAGGGGAGATTTCAGCAGGTAGAACTGGCATAGCATGCCAGTTGAGAAAAGGCGTATCAGCAGCTTTAATCAGTTAGGATGGATCTGGTGATGTAGTGCCTGAGTGAACCATGTAGAGTGTCAACTCCAATGTCTGTAAGTTGAAGGAATCTTCGGAGTCAGTTTCCTTAGTCTCTTCGGTATCATTGATGAGCGGTTGTACATGGTGTTGTGAACTCTCGGCCCATGGGTAGCTGTCTTGGAAGAAGATGTCCATTCCATGCTTTATTTTCTTATTTGTATAGTCATACCATGGTTCTGGAAAGTTGCAAAAGAGGAAGTCCTCACCCTCTTTGATGAATCGTCCATTCAAGGAGTCACCTGGAATAGTCTGGACACGGTCTAGTCTTCTCTTTGGTCGAGATAGGCGGATCATTCGGAGCTCTTGTTCTGACGGTTGATACCCCAAACCACAAAGAGGGAAAGCCTTATTTAGTTCAATCAACTGAAGTATCCCTTATTGTCTCCGTCCTAGCCCTAATCCGGGCATGAAGTGCATATTTCTGAACATCTGAATCACATTGACGTTTCCATGAGGGTCGTATTCTGGATAAACCCTTTCTTTGAAGTTATCCCCTGCCGGGAGTAGAAGTGGTTCAACTTGAAACCCTGATAGGAACATATAATTTGACCCATGTTGTATCTCAAGGATTGGGCTACTGGTACTTGCATCATTGGCATTGTCGTCGTCACCCAAGATGGTAATAACTCGTCCGTCGGAAAAGAACTTTAATTTCTGATTGAGTGAGGAAGACACGCCCTTGATACTGTGGATCCAAGGTCGTCCTAGCAACAGGTTGAAATAGGCTTGGATGTCAATAAATTGGAATTCAACGAAAGGGTTTATAGGGCCAGCCCCTATTACAAGCTTTATGGATCCTATCACCTCCCGACGGGTATTATCGTAGGCATGCACATCAGCGGAGGTTGGAGCAAGGTCTCTTTCTTTGAGGCTTAAACATTTGAAGGTTCTCAGTGGGAAGACATTCAAGGCGGATCCATTATCAATAAAAGAGAGTAGTACAACCTTCCCAGAACTTCGATGGAGATGTTGAGTGCATGATTGTGGTTTGGCCCAATGTTGGGGATTTCTTCTTCGGAAATGGATAGAATTCGGGTAAAGGTTAAGGATCTGACCAAATTTACCGCTTCTTCTGGTGTGGTAGAGGGAGGAACTGTGGGTCCAGTGAGAAACTTGATCAAAGCGTTGCTGTTCAGTTGAGAAGACATGAAAAGCCCCCATAGAGTGATGTTAGCTTGAGTTTTCTTTAGTTGGTCGAGGATCTTGCTCTGGCATAGGAAGGCTTTCAACGCCCTTCCCTTTGTCATTGGCTGGTAGTGAGTTTGGAATCTGGTAATGCCCCCCTGATCTGGTCATATGATTTCCTGAAGAAGGGAAAAACATGAATCTCGTTTCCTTATCGATCTCGGGTTGTTGTGCCAACTTGTTTATTTCTCTGAGTAGTTCTTCAAATAATACCATTCCACACATGTTGGCTATCGGGCCAGTTCTTTCAAAAGCTTAATCTTCATTTGAATCTCCGAATTCTTCCCCCCATTCGGTGGCAGTAATTCTATCTTTCCATATAAAGTCGATGCATTCCACAATTTGAATGGCTTCTTCATACATGTCATCCCATTCTGTGGGGATGTGTAAGGGTTAAGGGACCAAGCATCCCTATAGCTTCAAAGCATCAAGTAACTCGGTCATACTGCAAATGTTGTTGGTCTGCCTGAATAATTCTGCCATGATCTGGACGACATCATCCATACTAACTTCATCGGTTGGTACTACCCAAATATCCGACTCTTGGGCCCATTTCTGTGCTTTCAAGAACAACGTACTAACTCTCTGGCAGTTAATGATCATTTGTGGGGGCAATTTCAGCCTGAACTCTCAGAGTTGGCTTAAAACCTCTGATAATTCCATGTTTCCATTTTCTGAACGGGTACGGACAACAATGCATGCTCTGGTAAGGAGTGATAACGCCTGATCAGCGAGGCCAGTAGGGTGTAAGAGGAAATATTGGTAAATTTGGAGAGGTTTAGGAAAGTATATGGGTGTGATTTGAGTTCAGGGATCGAATTCTAGGTTCTCTTTTAGAAAGATGGCATTGGTATGATTTGGAAGTGGGTTGTGAGTAGTGTTTGGCTTAGGATTGGCTGGTGGGGCGATGGTACCCCGATCAATTAGACCTTGGATCATATTTCGAAGGTAAAGGCATTGATCTGTGGTATGGCCAGCAGTTTGGTAAAAGGCGCAATGGGCATCTGCCTTGAAGTTTCTTGCGAGTGGATTTGGCAATGGACGAGGATACAAAGTTTTGATAAGGTTTTGGCTTAGTAAGGCTTAATAGACTTTGGAAAGGGGAGAATGGAATTCTGTGTATTCCTTTTGGACTGGGATAGGGCGGCTTTCTGGTGCCCATGATGTGGTTGGTTGAGAGATGTTGTTGATGGCTGAGACTGTAGCACTGGTAGGCTTGTCATATTTTATGGGGGTGAACTATCCGGACACCTTCTTTGAATCAATTTCTGTTTTGGTAAGACCTTCCTCAATTTCTACTCCTGCTTCTCTGAGAGCTCGGAAGTGGGGATAGTATTGTCCTCCCATCGTTGCTCGGACATGGGGTAAGAAGTTCTTCTTTACTATGCTGACTTGTTCTTCCTCGAAAGGTCGATTGGTCATGGTTGCTGCTTTTCTCTCCACCGGGCTATGAAGTTACTGACTGATTCACCAGGGTTCTGTTTGGGCACCTCTAAATTACGGTGGGTGACCTCAAGCTCTTCATTGTATTTGTACTGCGACATAAATTCTCGGGCTACATCCTCCCAGCTATGAATTTTGGACTCTTCGAGAGACAAAAACCATCGGAGGGCGCTATCCTTCAGAGTTTGCTGAAATAATTGGGCCATCACGTCTTCAGAAGCCCCTAGTAGAGTCATGGAATGATGATAACTTCGGAGATGAACAATTGGGGATCCACTTCCTAGGAATTTCTTAATATTTGGCGTCTTGAACTTCTCGGGTAACCTCACTTTAGGATAAGGGGACATGTGGGTGTAGTCCATGTAATTTCCTAAGATTTGGACTTTGTCAAACTTCTTAGTGAGTATCTTGAGGTCTTCTTTGACTTTGTTCAATTCTTCTTCTTTTTGTTTAATGACCATAGGCAAGTTAGCCCCATGCTGGGCAAGATTCGGCATCGAAAGTTGGGCAAGCGGCGTCCCATTAATAGGAGGGACACGTGGAGCGTGCTGATACTCTTCGAGAACCCAGATAGGCTCGAGTGGATCCACAGTGCGAGGAAATAGTGTCTGAGGTTCTTGAGGGACAGGAACCTAGTTTCGTTGCATCTCTCGGACCTCGGTTTGGAGGTTGTCAATCATGGACACAAGCTGAGCTAGAATTTTTGTCAGATCCGGTTGCACAACGGGCACTTGATCTGTGTTCTCCATTGAAGGAGAATGGATATCGAACTCGGAAGGAGTAATAGGGGAACGGACAGAACTCCGGGGTGACTTTGCTGAAGACCGAAGCCAATAAGGAGCCAGGCCAAGGGTTTGCGATCGACCTTAGAAAGCACAAAAATGGGGTTTATATATATATATATATATATTTATTTATTTTTTGAGGAAACATGGATGAAAATAAGTTTTTTCTTTTTGAGAGGGAAATACAAAATATTTTTGTATTTTTGAAAGAGAGGAGAAATGTTTTTTGCTTTTTTTTTTGGGAGGCGGATCTTAGCATGATTATTATAATTATTATGTTCTCACTTGTATTAAATTCTCCTAAATGCAAAAATGAAATGTCGAATGGGACTCGAGCCTAGAAAAATTAGATTTGTAATATATGCAAAGCTATGGCTGGACTTGTGACCAGGCTCACGGACAGGGTCCCGTTTTAAAAATGCGCAAAAATTCGGGCGGCACACCGACCCAAAATTTCGACAGAGTTTCGGGTTGAAACCGACAATCTAACATGTGTGTCCTAGGTTTGACACCTATATGCGGCTATGCAGTTGGTTAGGTGAATTGGAAAGGGTTCCCCCCTTTGGCGTGACTTCCACGATATAAGTCTTCCTCTTGTGGGCAATCGGTACGTGTGGACAAGCCATTTGATATACCTGAGTGTACGTGAATTTCCTCACCATCTACCTCATGGGGACGGTATGTGTGAGAGCTAATTCGATATACTCGGCGTACGTGAATGAATTCCCTATGATATACCTCCCTTCATGACTTCGGTCAAGTGGTATAATGCGGGGGAACTATTTGATATACGTCGAAGTTACTTGGCCAATGGAAGGTGAGAGTCATATCGCTTAGGCTAACTGCGCCCTACAGGACCAGCGCCCATCACAAAGTGACCCTCTAGTTACTGGGTAAAAATTTTGCCAATAGAAATGCTCTTTGGTGATGTGATGTGAATCATCCATGATTCTCTTATTAGTGTCTTATGAGAATGTCTTTCCTGATTATGCCAAATAAGGACCAAAGTACAAGTACCAATGGTACACCAAGTATGGATGGATGATGCGTGCAACATGTGGATATATGAGACCCTAGGTGCACTTGGTGCGAAGTGTACATGGAGAATTTTCTACAAGTGTGAATAGAAACATAAGCATGGGGTACACATGAGTAATAAAGGGGAACATGCAAAATGGGGGAGAATATAAGCAAATATAACACCCACGAAAATAGAGTCTAGCCCTCAAAAGACGAAAATCCCCAGTGGAGTCGCCACTATGGCCATCCCTCCCAGATCGTGATACTCACGGAGGGTGGGCTTCGTGAGAGTGAGGATCCTGAGGTCCCGCGTGTCCCTCTCGGCAGCGCTTCGGCCGACGTCGTTTGAGGTGAGGTGAAAAATGTAGAGAGATTACAGTCGCCAGTCTATTTTTCTCAAAACAGACAAAAGAAAAGGGGAAGCCATCCCGAAGGACAACATCCAAAGACATAGTGGTGCATACGAAACCAAAATGATTCGAGAAGGGTCCGGAGGCTAAGTTACGAAATGGGAAGGTGTTAGGCACCCATTTCTCCCTTTTGGTCTCTCATGGGTTTTTACTATTTTCCCCGTGATGTGTGTGCATGTGTATATATAGTGGAGATAGGAATCATCGACTTATACCATGGAAGAGGTAAAGTGAGTCATCTGTAGGATGGTTTAAAAATAATATTAGAAAATAGGATTTACGCGATTATCCCTACGTTGACCGCTATAATGGAACGATAATGTATGTAGAATAATACGCCACTAAGAACAAATATATATATATATATATATATAAGAGAATGGAGATTAGAGAAAATAGAAAATGAGAGGAAAAGTAAAAATAGGACTCGAGTCTCGAGCTTTACCACGAGATGCCTACGTAGCCTATATAGGCATCAAAGTCCATGTAGTTCGCATACAAAACGAGGGGTGGGGTTTATCCCATAAATCCTACTGGGGTATTCTCTTATTTGTGTGTATGCGTGTGTAGAAAAAATTGTTTCAATTGTGAGAGAAGTGTAAGAAAAGTCTGAGAATTCCCATTTGGGATTTATGAGCAAACCCTTTTTTCTTGTTTTTATATGAAAATAAGAGATCTGCAATAATACTAAATAAAAAGTATATTAGGATGTGTGAGATGAGATAATAAAATTCCTAAGTAATAAAACAAGTTATTGCGAATTTATGAGAATTTAGGGAGAGAGTTAAGAAAATTGGACCTTTTTGAAGATCTTGAGCTTGATCTTGAATGATAGATAGCAACCCTTAGACTTAGATGATGATGGAGGGTAGTGAATTCACCAAGTTTGGTGAAGAGGATGATGAAAAGTGAAGGTTGGAAAGGGATTTGGGTGTAGAAATCACGCTGACTTCGAGAGAGATTTTTCGGATCTGCTGAGAGTGATATCTATTAGAACTGGGCTCGCCTTGCAACTGAGGTCAGGCCTCCTTTTTATAGGCCCAAGGAATTGCCGATCGGCATAGCCCTGCTCCTGTCGTTTGGCAGGTGCGTTTAGGCACACTATCGATAGGCAGGGTCTGAGACATGTCGTTTGGAAGTGTCTTTCAGGCCTTTTTGGAAAATCGGCCCCACAACGCAAACCGTTGATCATAATTGCACATGGGGTAGACCGTTGGAAAGGTATTTTAGAGACCTTTGAAAGTCATTTGTATTGATCCTGGGTTAGGGAGTTGACTTTGTGTCAAATATGGCTCAAAAGCATTCGTCAGTCCATTAGACGGGGAATCATCAGACGCAAACGGATCGTTCGTCCGCACGGTAAGTCTGAATCGCACACGGGGAAGACCATTAGAAAGGTTAGGAGACATACTTCAACATTCCAAAGAGTTTGATCAAGTTTGGGGAGTTAAATTTGGTCAATTGGGCTCCGGAAGCATTCGGTGAGCTTTAGGAGTCAAACGAATCGTTCGTCCGCATGGTAAGTCAGAATTGCGCACAAAGCGGACCGTTGGAAAGGGGTTTCAGTGCCCTTTGAAGATTGATTCAGTCTTAGTTGATCTGAAGAGTTGACTTAGGTCAAACAGAGTTCGAGAGCGGCCGGTGGCCTCCTGATTGAGTTTTGGGAGAAAACAGGTAGTTCGTCCACATGGTAAGTAGGAATCGCACACGGGATGGACCGTTGGAATGTGGTTTCAGTTCCCTTCGAAGATTCATTCAGCCTCGGTCGAGCTAAAGACTTTGACTTTTAGTCAAACGGAGCCTAGGAGTGCCCGATGGCTTCTAGGTCAGTACTCGGGGTATGCCCCCAGTCTGTAGTGATGAAGGGAGGTGCTAGGGACCTAAGGAGAGTTTAAGGGGTAACATAATGGGGTGTCTACAACATGTTCTATCAGAGCAATTGGTTTATGTAGAATATTATGATGGTGTATGATACCGATTTAAGTTAATTCGTAAGTTTTCAATTAACCTTATTTAAATAGAGTATGCATTTCCTAAACATGCAACTATGTATCAAACCAAATAAGATATAGCATGCGACACACAATTTCAGGAAAAATCCCCGAAAGGCAAAACCTTTTATTTCTAGAACTCTGACAAGTTTACAAGAACATTGACTTACATACCATCTTGCTTTCGCCCACAAGAGTAACGCATAGTGCCTTCGTCAAACCTTAAAAGTAACGGCTAGAAATTAAGAGTGGTTTACACGCAGCTATACCACAAGGACGCGCAGTCTAGACACGCAATCTTAACGGTGTAGGTTATCCTCCCTACAAGAGTATCTTCATAGAGACTCCATCCACAATAGCACGTATCTTTCCGATTGTAGAGTTCTCCCTACAAAGAATGAACAAAAGCAAAGTGTGTTCTTGAACACCAAAACAATTCACCAAAGCATATGAGATTTTTGTGAATTGAAACAAAAGGGATAAAAACCCTAAAAGAAGGAGTCAAAAGAATTCTACAGATTCACAGTTTTCTGTCTTTCAAACCGCTGGGACTTCTTAATGAAAACGAAACCATTTAATGAGTATTTATAGATAATCGAGTCGCCTCGTTCATTTGAACAAAAATTGGATCTCGCTAGAACGAAGGACACGTGTCATTTGAACGACATCGCGGGACATCTCCATGTCACTCGAACGAGATGTGATCTCTCTTTAATGACCTGGGCGTCAAAATTGAGCAACGCTACAGGACTTAGAAAAATTACTCATTCTCAAATTTTGACGAAAACGTCCACTCCAAGACTTAGAAAATATTTTCAAAAAATATCCCAAATCTCTAAATGCAAATTTAAGGTATTTAAAACATAACCTAACCAAAGTAAACGTTGCAGAGGCTTTTTTATGAAGAACCTTGATATATTCGGATCCGTCTTGATGTTGATTGCTCTTGAACCTCTTTGACTGTTGTAACGGTATATGACATAATTAATTGTGACGGACATTTATAAAAATATGTCCTTATAGTTTCTGATCTCATGATTGTCCAATAAGAGTTTTTGCCTATAAAAGAATCCGGGTAAAAATAGAAATATAAAAAAAAACTTATGAATTACGGGATTTTTGGCGGCAAATTTTGTATTTTTACTCGGAATATTAGAAAATTCATATGGTAACTGGAAAATGTTGAAATAAACAAAACCCATTGTACACAATGGGCAGCACCCTATCTCGATGATTTGACATTGTTTCGACCCCTAAAAATGCATTTTTGCCATTTTGGTAATAATATCAATGCTAATAACTCTTGTTTAAAATTGATTTTACGATTCCGCGAATTGGTGAGTGATCTTGAATAGATTATTTATGTTATTGTAGTGATAACTCAAAATTTTTCATTTTTGAAAAAATAAATTAGTTTTCATATTTTACGATATAAATCACTACATACAATTTTTCACATTACATGGTTTCTCTAATATTCATGTTATGTATTATAAGGTATTGACCAAAAGTAGGGGTGGCAATTAGGGTTAGTCGTGTCATTTTTGGGTCGCGTTGATTTTTATTTGAGTATAAGTTTTGGGTACTCTTTAATCTATACAAGTTAATAGTGTCAAGTTCGGGTCATTTCGGGTTATTACCATAAACGGGTTATCGTGTCAAAAATTGGCATCCCTAACCAAAAGGTTCAATATAATGTTTTTGAATATTAGATGTGTGATTAGTGGTTTTACAGTAATAGTTTCGATAAATTGGATTATTCTGTATAATTTATATATTTGATTGTCGAAAGGTCCTATTATAATTATGAATTATTGTTCTGACACTAATATTTATATGAAGTTAAATTAAGAAGAAAGTGTCTTAATTTATAGTCATAAATATTACATTATTGTACATGCATTTATATTTGGACCGTTGATTATCAATTAAGTTTTGCGTGTAATACTATTTGGGGTATTGATTTTTATATACATTTCATAATATGTGTGTGCATGTATGTTCCATGAAAGTAAATTTTTTGGAGAATATATGATTTAAATATTTAAGTGCAGTTAATGATAAATCAATTTAGAATATCTCTGAGTGCAACTAACTGAATTAATTGGTATATCTATATAATCACATACAAGAAAATTTCATTAGATGAGATTTTGGGTACCAAATGTTTATGACCAAATTATAATTGGTTTTGGTTTCCTTCTTCTGATTTTCTTTTGCAATAATTTTAATTATGTCTCTAAAGATGCATATTTTATCAAACTGTAAATCTGAATATTTTGATTCATTTTCAGTAACTATTTTCTTATGCCTCTAATAATAAATAATTGAGATTAAAATTGTCGACTTACCCGGTATTAATGAATTTTTTTACGCCAATCCAAAATGATTTAATGATTAAAAATAACTATATTTTTTAGTGATGAACGTTGCTTTGACTATTTAAGCACTTTTAAGATCTCAAAATCTTAAATTTGTTGTAAATGGTAATAGAGTTGACAACTATTTCTTTCTCCAATTTTCTTTTTATAATTTCTCTTATTGGGGAGATTAGTTTTTAAGAGTTTTCTTATAGTGGTTACTCAAAATTTCCATTATTGGAAATTACGAATTTCTCCATTTTTGTGTTTTTATAAATACATCAGTTGTCTTATCTTATTTGGCCATCATAATATTTTCGGTCTATACCAAATATTGTTATGACTAGTATAGTTATGGCTAAGGTTTTGATATTAATATTTATATTAGATTAGATTAGGTGTCCATTAAAGTGCCCTAATTTATAATTATAAATGTTAAATTACTGTGTATAATTTTCCTCCCAGTGAGTACAAATATAATGATGAATGTTAGATTGTTGATGCAATAATGATGTAGCGTGTTCATTGTACCAAAGGATAATTTTGATTATCAAATGAACATTAATGAGAATTTTTTTTTTCACATCAACTTAACCTCGAAGGATTTAAATATTTCCTTGAAACTAATATTTGCTTAAAGTTTTATTCGGTGTTGAAAATTGTAAATATTAGATTAATGGGTATACGCTTATTATGCACCATATTAGTAAAGAAATATTACAAGCATGCCATAAAATTTTCTTCTTAGCATTTATATCGCAATTAGATTATGATTCCACCAAAGTGGTCTAGTTTAATAAATTGTAAATATAACATGCAATACTATATTTAGGTATGCCTTAAGGTTTTCATCTTAGTATTTGTATAACGATTAGATTAAGATTCCACTAAAGTGGTCTAATCTAAAAAATTATAAATGCTGAATTTTGTTATAACATTCAAATACTATGTTTTGGTTGCTCAAAAGAGTCCAAATATGATTTTCAGTGTTCAGATTATTAATGATTTGATTATGATTAAGCCATTGTGACTTAGTTTCTTCAAAGAGTTTGGTTACAATGGTGAAGTTAGTATTAAGAGGAATATGTTTGCTTATTAAGGTTGTATCGGTTGCTCCAAAGAGTCCATAACCTTCCTTAATCTATAATCTGTTGAAAACATTAGTGATTGCTGAAATTATTAAACAATCCATAAAATAATTTAATATTCATATAATGGATAGTTTGGTAGCCACCAAAGAATGCTTGTGAGTATTAAAGTTAAAGATAAAAGTTATAGTAATAACTTATTATGCTTATATATGTGAAGACAATTAGGTGGTGAAAAGTTATCCTAGATAGCATGTTCATCAAAATTACATAATATGGTACCCAATAAAGTCATACATGTAAATATTCAAAGTTATTACGAAAGAATGTCCACATTTATAAAATGTTATTAATGTACGTGTTGTCAACTCATAGCATTAATGTAGTGTAATACCCCTTATTTTTGAGTAATTATTTTTTTATTAATTTGCCTTGTGGGTTAGTTATATAAAATAAAGAAAGTTGAAGTAAATATTTCTTTAAGTGATTTGAGAGATAATATTTATCGAGTTTTGCATATTTACTATTATGTGAATGTAAATAGCATCATATCATTTTTATTGTGTCGTTGTGCTTTAAGCGAAGGTTATGACTTATATTCCAATTGAATTATTATTGATGAATTAATATGACGTTGGGACATGAAAAAATTTATGATATTCCGAATGCCAATTTAGAGGGTATGGTTAGTCCGTAAATGGTTGAGATAGTCAAAATAAGTACCAAGTTGTATTTTTGGGTTCGTGTACTTTTGACCGGTTATAACTTAATTATGATGTTACGAGTCATTTTAATTTTGTAGTAGCATTTAAATGCTTGACTTAATGTATTTGGGGTATTTAGTCTTGAAAGAGCAATTTATTTCTCATTTAGGCATTTCTAAACCTAGAGAGAGTTAGAGAGGAGAGAGAGCTTGGGAGAAAGAGGAGAGAAAGAGAGAGAATTGGTGATTTGAGCTTGAAATTGTTGCTACAAGAAGAGAATCCGATGCTACAATCTTGATGCAAGTTTCTAACTTGCAAATGTATGATTGAGTGTGAATAATTTTTATCTATAGTTGAATCATTTATGGATTTTGATGATTTCGGTGTTTAAACCATTAAATAATGATTTAGATATGATTTGAGTTGGATATATTAGTTAGTGGTTGTGTAAGAATGATTTGGTGGAATTATTAATTGATGATGTAGGCTAGATGGAAGAGAAATGGGTTTTGAGGATTTATGGTTCGTATCCATCCGGTAGCCCCAACTGGGTGATTCGACCAAGGCGAATCGATTCTCCCTCCTCAGCGAATCGATTCGCTAAAAAGGGTGGCTACAGGTCTGGGGAACCGAATCGATCTGAGTTAAGGACGAATCAATTAGGATTGAGATAAAATGTTGGTTTCCCCAGCCAAATTGATTCGCTTTTTGGGCGAATCGATTCGCTATCAGGGGGGATTAATTCGGCCCTAGGCGAATCTATTTGAAAACCCTGCTATTTTAGAATAGTTTTCTATCTTGGTTTCTAGTCCTTTTATTTTAGGTTTAAGTCTTAGGAACCTTATATTATGAAGTAATAAAGAGTATTAGGGGTCTATTTTAGGGGATTAATACCCTAGGTTAGTAGGGGAGTATTTGGGCTTATTTTAGGGATTAATTATTAGAGCTTAGTGTCTCATTTTATCCAGTCAGCAAGCTTAGGACTAAGGGAGAGTTGGGTGGTATTGTTTAGGACTTTTAGAGACTATTATGAGGAAAATTTCACTTAGCAGCCTATAGTGTTGTTGTGAACTTTTGGAAACTAATATGGGGGTAATTAAACCTCGTAGCTTATATCATTATGCACATTTTGGTTTCGAAAAAATGAAATATATATTTTAAATTGGCACATATTGCTAAGCACGTATGACTTCATAAAATTTAAAAAGTGGATGTTTGAAATTGGCATATCTTGAGATTATGACATGCATATACATACCTCTCTAAATGCTATCATAAGGTAAGTTACGCTCATGAGGTGATGTCCCCTGGCTACTGAATGCAGGGAGAATATAGTCCTCGGCCATAGGACCGGTGGTTATAGTATGTTGTTGTAACACCCCGCCAAATAAAATACCGGGCGATCACTCCTGTGCCAAATTAAAATAGGAGTCGCATATGGTTCATTCTTAGCATCACTGTCGAAAACCAAGTTAATTACTAATAACCTATTAGGGTGGCGTCAAAATTTTATTTAACTAATCTTTTTAATCAAATTATAAAATTAAACATTCACACAGTTTGAATAAATAAAAGTGAAATGAAATAAAATAATCGAACACTCGGTTGAACATAATACAACCATATCGAATCCGCAAAAAAAGGCGATAAAAGAATAAATAAATGAAATTGGGTTGTTAGCACGAATGTTTATACAATACCTCCGATCTAGATTACAAGAATGGAAGCGACTACAGTGAACCTGCATGCATCCACATCTACTGCAGCAGACGTCTGACTCGGAGGAATTATCATCCAGGCGTCCCTGTGTCTCGACACCTATATATATATATATATATATAGCAAGAAAGGGAAAAATAGGAAAACGGGTCAGAGCCCAAGTTGTCAAAATATTTTGCAAGTGCATAAATGCTATTTTGATAAAAACGTGTTTTACCTCATATTTAAGTTGGTATCGCACTCCCATGAGATACCCCTTGCCTCTCTTCTAATGTTTCACACCTAACGCATCCGTTTAAAACATCCTAGTTAAGCTACCCCGCCTAACTAATCTAATTCACCCGTCAACTAGAAACCTCGACATCCCGAGTACTAAGGGCTAAACTTCTCTCCATTCTCAACATTGCATTGCGTTCATGCATGGGGTGTCTCACAAAGAGAAATCTAAACAAGGAACTCCCCCTATACACTACTGATCGGCAGTGTCGATCGTCGAGATCCATTAGACCCTCAGCACGTGACGTATATATAAGACTCATATATACAAACAATAAAAAAAAAAAATATATATATATATATATATATATATATATATATATATTCATATAATTATATACATTATTATACTTACTGTTATCTGCATATCATTACACACGTCCGGATATAATCTCCCGGAATGAGAATTTATCTTTTTTCATTTTATCTCTTTACTCTAATAGAGATATATAATGCCTTGTTTTCACACATAAGTAATATACTATACACATGAGTGTAATAACCATCCCAATGAGCTATAACTCGAGGATGCAGTCTCTCAATTGTATCATCTTCCAGGGTATTAACCATCCTGGGGAACAGCGGTCGGAATCAATATCACGGACATCGGGACCAACGCACACACACAACGTCTGGGAAACAGTCATAGTTTCTAACAGTAAATGAGATGAAACATACCCACCACATCTCACCCTTAATAAAATCACACAATATAACAATGGACGGCTATGACCTGGGGAATATCCACACCCTGATCCTCAATCCAGGGGCTCACCCTCATCGCGCAACTTCCTATGATAGCATTAGAGGGGTTATACTTCACATATATATATATATATATATATATATATATATATATATACCATCCACACATAGATATATATATACATATCCGTGTCATATTTTATATACTTTAATCACATTATATATATATACACATTTATTACTCCTCAAATGTATATATGGCTACAATTGCCAATCTCATAAGTATTTTCCTACTTCAATATGCCTCACACCTTAATCGCTCTTTGGGATTTATATACTCTCCAAATATCCCGATTCATAATCATATGATAAGTATACCACCAACTTATCTTTAACCTATAACCCAAATTCCATCTTAGTCGCCTCGTAGGAGTTACTCACTAATTCCATACACACTAGTTTTTTCCCATTCAAACGATTATTCAGCTAAAATCGCTCGCTAAAATACTCCCTCGGGTGTCACTAACTCCGAACATCCATAATTAAATAAGTCTTGGATTTTACCTAATTAATCCAAGGTATACATTTCACTATAATAATAATTATTTAAAAGCCCCCTCTTATATTGCTGGAAATCCCAATTTTTCTAATCCTTCAATTTGTCTATTTTCCTCAAAAATTTACCTTAGTACCACATAATTATAACATCCTCCTAGCACCCATAAATTTCCCCCAAATGGCTAGTGATAATTTCCTAGATGAATACTTATTTCCTCAAATAAATAATCTAGGAAAAACTAAATCGGAATTTATCCCATAATTAACCCTATGAAAAAGTGCCAAAAATCCTGAAGGGTCGATCAGTCGACCCTTGGCCCTCGATCGATCGATCCTTTACCCTCGATCGATCGATCACTTCGGACAGCTTCTTCTCTGAGAAGTTGTTTCGGCCATTAAAGCTTTTCCCAAGCTTGTGTCTCCTCACCTAACGTCCCCCAACCTCAATCAACTATATATACATAAACAACAAGGGTTCTAAACATCCTAGAATCCACTTCCAACAACAATTTTTGATTAAATCCTAAGTTTTCCAATTGGGATATTTTCCAGGGTTAATCCGTTAACTTTTCTGAAAACCCGTTTTTGTTCATAAAAACCCATCCCGAAAATCTTTGTGATTTATCACTACCAACTACAATATGATATTTATGCTTTAAACGAAATAAGCCAGTAAACACTTTCCTCATGGATACAATCCGACGATCCTGAGTCGACTCCCGTGGAGTTTGGACGAAACCTCCCTTTTCTTCCTCTTTTATCTCCTACTTACCTCTATTCTTTCTTTTCTTCCTTTTCTTTCCCCCTCCCTTGCCTTATATAGGGAGAAAAAGGGTTTATCCCTTATTAAACCCAAAAATGACTCGTTTACTCAATCATGAGTCCCTATAAGCCGAAAAATTATCAGATCCTAAACAATACCCCCAGATACTCTATTCTAACTAGCTCGTCAATTCCGAGACCAACCGTACAATCAGAATTTCCATCCGAGGTACTTGAGTGGAATTCACCATATTAACCCAACACAACTTAATGCGGGTCCTCCCATTAAAATATCATCCTTTGTCGCTTTTCCCAATGGAGACATATAATAAAATACATTGAATCATTTACTTAATCCTAAAAGTAAATATAACATACATCGAAGATCATTAAATCCTTGAAAACCTCAAAATTTACTATTGACGATAATCTCTTAAATTCCCAAATAGCACTTAATTATTAAATTTAATTTCCCATAAAAGTGTGGGGTATTACAATTGTTATTTTATTCTATGCGAGGTAATTCCGGGTATGGTTATGACACATTGTCGAAGGTATATGGCTGCTTCCCACGCGACGCGATTTCGGATGCCCAGGTGGTCTTGGTTATAGGCCCTAGAAGATGATAACCATTTAGGGGCACATCCAATGGGGTGACTCCCAGAAGGATGGTCTTAGAATCATTATATTTTGATTGTAAATATTCTCACAGAAGTGGAATTTCATAAATGGATAATGCATTTATAAATCAACTTTGTGGCATAAGTTTCCCAAATGATAAATGGACTTGTGAAGTTATATTTTATGAATGTGTAATTTAAGCATGATTAATGGAATTTAGCTATTTATCTTAATTAAACAAGTATTTTAATTTATAATGATCTAGTGTGACGCTAGGATGTGCATTTGGATGAGAGGTGAAGATGATTCTTATAATTAAGAGAGAATCCAACTTGTTTATGATGTTAAGCATTCATAACTGTTATGCATTTTACTCACACGTATATCATATCAAACTAGGCCCTGACCCGTTTATATTTCTCTGTCTTGTATGTATCCTATTTATGCTCAGGTGCTCCGCCGCAAGGACGCCCGTGTTAATCTCTCATTCTCAGTATTATGGAGCGGACCCACCCTACTAACAGGGGTGGACCCACCCTATCCCGAAGGGGTGCGCCGATAACCACAAGGTTTTCCAGAATCTTTGCTTAGTATAGTGTAAAAAAAAATTTATGGACCTATGTTTAATTTGTTAAAATGAAAGGCTAGCAGCAGATAAGGTTTTTAAACTTTGGGGGTGGATGTGTAATTTATTAAAAATCTACCCTAACTTAACATTATTAAAAGAAAAGGGTTTCTTCTTCTTCTCTCCATTTGTGTTTCAACTGTCCCCCCTCCCCCTCTCTCTCTCTCTTGGGTATCTCCCTACCCTCTTCTTCTATCCCTCTCCCTTGCGGCCCCTCTATGATCTGTCTCTCACACACAACCCTGATCTTCCAGGTGCAACAAGTAGTAGGAGCTCCTCCTGCTCCCATCTCCTCCCGGCTCGGCAGCAAGCAAGCATTTTTTTTTAGTTTTTTTTCTTAATTTATGTTATGAACCTTTTATTTGTTGTTGAGTTGATTATGAAATTTTATGTTATTGTTTTGTTTTGTTTCTTGCTGAAATTTATTGCTCAAAATGGATATTTTATGAAATTTTATTAGTTAAGCTGTTGATTTGTTGCTTAAATTTGTTGCTCCAATTTTATTAGTTAACTTTGTTGTTAACTTTTAAATGTTAGATTTATTAACTGTTAATTCAAATGTTAGTTTGGTTGGACTAATGTTAATAAGTTTGCATTATTGTTTAATATTTTGAAATAATATTAGGTCTAATGAAAATATTTCAAATGTATTTTTATGGGTCAGAGAAAAATACTTTGAAAGAAGAATGGATGATGAAATTTATTCTGAACCCAAAGTGCAATCGCAAAATGTGGGTTCAAATAATGTGCCAATGGAAGAAAAAACACAACCTTAGTTATCTAACATTTTGAGGGTTAAAAAATTGCCAAAAAAAGAAGTAAAAATAACTCAAAAAAATTATCGCGGGAGCTCCTGGCCCCGAACCCCTGGACTTCCCTAGAACTTTTTGCACCCCTTACCCAAAATCCTGAGTCCTCCATTGCATACTAACGCCTTATACCCCCACCACAACGAACCACACCCCTTAAATCATTGTATCATCACCTCAACTCCATAACTCGCTGGAAAACATCCCCTAACCTGCCAAAAAAATGAGACCCGTTTAAGCCATGAACCTACCAAACTCGTCGGACCAACCAACGTTGAACCCACTTTGACCAGGGGACCACCCAACCACATGTTCAGACCTTAACCTCTGGCAACCTTAGAAAACACCTGCCCCGTTAACACCAAGCCTTAACTCGAAAAAGTAGTTCATACAAAACCACCCAAGCAGGTGGCCCAGACCCTGTCTCCTTTTACATTTCCTTATGTTCGAGATATTTGCACCATTTTATTGTTTTATTTTCCTATTCCACCAAAATTCCCTATCTTATTGCCCTTTTTTTAATCATTTTGGCTGAGACTCACCAAAAGACAAATGACCACTTCTTTAAACAATTTTATTTATTTATTATTCTTTGTCCCACATCCCTTTTCCCATTTCCCTATTTCATGCCCCTTGTTTTCCTATCACGTTGTCCCAATTTTTATTAATTTTCCCATTCTTTTTGGGATGAAGATGTGTACTCACTTTGGTACACATATGCCAATTTCAGAGCTTTAAAATTTTGTATCTTATCGTTGCGGATCCCATCAAGGCACAAAATACAAACTCTCTATTGTCTTTTCTTATTAGGAGAATATGAAAAACGGGTATAAAAGTGTGCCAGTGTAGTGATACTTTTCTTTTTTGTCACATTTAAAAAGGAGAAGCTCAGAAAGATTGATGACAGAATTTAGGAGCCAATCTTCTGACAGTGTAGTGTAGCTAGTTTTTGAGATCAGTTTTAGCGCAGATTTAGGAGTTGAGTTATATGAAATTTTTACTTCTCATTTTATATTTTTTTAGTGACTTGAATGTGAGGCATTTTGTAACATACAAATTATGAGTTGAGTGACATTTTTCCATATTGTAAAATTTAGATTTGTGGGTGTTGTAATTGTTCAAGTATGTGAAGTTAACATCAAAATCAAGGAGACTTTGTTTAATTACTTATTCTCATTCTGTTGTAGTTATTATGCCTCTTATTGTATCACTATTACATTTTACGTGTAATAATAGAAAATGTGAGGCTAAATACCTCATTCAAGAGGTGGTATGAAACCCTTAACTTAATTATTTTCATTTCTAGTTTGTTTATTTATTATGCCCCTTTGAATATTAATATTGAAATTTGACAATTTATATTTACGTATTGAGAGAAGGTGAGACATTTTCAAGAGAAAATCATAAATTCAGATTATATTATTTTTTTATTAATTAAACTAGAGATACGAAATTTTTGAATAATATTGTAGTTAAAATTTCTTTACTCTAAAACTTAATTTTTTTATGTTTTAAAATACTTTTAGTAAATTTTTCCTAGCGGGTGATGTAATACCCCGTATTTTTATGACTATTAAATTGAAGTTATATTGATTTAATTAAAATTATGGGAATTATTATTCGGATGAAATAATGGTACTTATCTTTAATTTGACGTAATGATTAAACGAGTATGTTTAGTTATACAGGAGTAGTTAATTTAAATATAATTAGTCGTAAATGTGATATAGGTGTTATGATTTTATGGTATGACCGTATATTGTGAATAATGGATATAGTCGCAAATAAATTGATGACTAGCTAATTTACTTAAGTCATATTGAGGATATGCGTATATGATAATGATTCAACATACAAATAAATTTATAAAGTGTTTATAGACTTCTTAATGTGATTAGAAGACTTAATTATGCATTTTGAGTGTTTAAAATTTAACCTATGTATTGGGTAGGACCTTGGATACAGTTTCGGGCCAGACCGGGAATGGATAGAGAAATTTTTAGGGGCCTTAGTCTTGACCCATTGGGTAAATCCAAATTTAATCCAATTAAAATGATATTTAGACCAGCCCTAGGGTTCTATAATCACGCCACACCACTTTTGGAGGCCACACACCTTGGGAAAGAGGAAGAACCACCTTAGAAGGAAGAGAAAAGAGGCTCCTCTACTATTTTCAAGGAAGGATTATCATTCCATTCTTATTCAAGGTGTTCTATTATTTTATTAATGTTAAATCCATGTTTAGAATATGATTTGAATCTTAATTTAATGTGTCCATGTCTAGGGTTCTTGAGTTTGATAGAACTTTGATGATATTCATGAATTATAATCTTATATCCATTGTAACGACCAAAATTTTATATGTTCATATATAGTTTTTAATGTTGTATTATTTCATATGTGATATGGATAATGTTAATTTATTATTTTTAGTCTAATCCTCCCTTCACAAGTCATGAAATATCGAATTAGTTACAAACATAAAGTTTTAAAGTTTTCGGTAGGAATTTTCATATTGTAAACTAGTTTTGACCATTATAATATAACAATTTACTTAAGGTAAAAACTAAAAAGTTATATATATATTAATTAGGTTTGTAACACAACAAACGGTATGTTAAACGGAGGGCCGAACAAGAAGTTATGCCGAAATTATGAAATAAGGGCAAATATGTCCATCCTTTAAGTTGTATTTTGTCTTATTACTACACCATGTGTTATATTTTGATTGGTTGGGAGGGTAGACTGGTTGGTCGACTTAAACACTTTGAAATAACCTCCTTCTTAATTAAAATGGATTCAATCTAAGTCTTATAGCATATCCTAAGCTATATGATAAGTTTTGTGATAGAAAATGAAATTTTATGAAACTTTATGGAATTGTTTTTGAAAAAAGAAAGTTTTGGGGACTAAAATAAAAATATAAAAAGGACATTCTTATAAAGAAAATATTTTTAGGGACCTCTAAGAAATATTGAAAATATATATTGTGAAATTACCAAAACGCTCTTAATGTGTAAAATGACCCTTATGCCCTTAATTAACATCTCGTTCTTACACATATCGTCGATATAGATAAAACTAAAAACATGTGCCACTGCTCGGTGAAATAAGGATTCAAGACCCTGTGACAACCCGCTCACCAAAATAAGGGGTGGCCAGCCCAATACTCCAATATAACAGGAATCATAGATGGAATCATTCTCAGCATCATAATAAAATATAGAGTATCCATGATAACCACCCAAAATTTCAGAAAACGGGTTGCCAAAAATTTTCTTTTAAAGTTAAAGAAATAATTTAAACAACCCAAATCCTGAAAAGTTAGGGGAAATCTCAAGGATGTATATATGTTACTATAATAACGAGTGACAAATAAGAGGACCAAATATATTATCGGTCCGGTGATACATACAACATTGTTATACAAATTTCAATAAATTTATATAATACATTACATTAATCAATTACAAAAGCTTGGGCCTCTCGCCTAAGTAAAGAGACCCGATCATAGCTAGAATACAAAAAATGAAAACGTCTATACCAAATGTCCCATAATACTCGCAAAGCATCACGGCCCGCTGAAAACATCGGAATAGGAATTCAAATCAGGCATCCTTGCGGCGGAGTACCTGAGCGGAGACAAGATGCATATGCAACAAGAAACGTAAACGGGTCAGGGCCCGATTCTATATGATTACCAGAAGAATAAAAAGAAGTATGACAGTTATGTATAAAATCATGCTAGAAAAGATAAAAACTTATCTACACCGTTCTAAACATAAGCCAAGGTAAAGAAGAAAAGCATGAATTTAATTTAACTAAGCAGGGAAAAAGAAAGATAAACATAAATAAAGACTTCCATTAAATACACCGATTCATTTCATAGTATATTCCTTATCAAGGAAATTATAACTATAATTATAAGCTCTTTATGGCTTTTATCTCAATTTTCAGCTCTTTGTGGCTTTTTATTTAAATTACATGCCCATCCTGGCATTACCATTCCTTAGCAGGAATATCATTATCAACAAATGCTCTTTGTGGCATTTTATTGTGCTCTTTGTGGAACTTCATCATGCACTTTATGGCATATCTCATACATCAAGTCCCACTTGATTATGAATAGTTATATTTATTTACATATAACGTTTCTAAGATCGCCCCTTCGAGTTTCCCCACTGGGCGCGCACCTAAATGACCATCATCTTCCAGGGCCTATCTATACAAGATAACCTGGGCACCTTTAACGAAATACATCGGGAAGTGGCCATATGCATGCGGGAGAGTCAAGACCACACCCGGAATGTCCTCACCAGCGCAGAAAAACATAGCATATCCCTCATATGGCCTATGGACTATATCCACACTGCATTCATTAGCCAGGGGGCATCACCAAGCGCGCGAACTTCCCTTATGATGTCATTTAGAGAGGTGTGTATCAAGTAAATTAGCATTTACCATATTCATGATTAAGTAAATTATCATTTACCATCATCACTACCATTTACCTTTCATTTCCATGTATATGTTTCATTTTATCCGAAACCATTACCATTTACTTTTTGTAAATAATATAACTTATTGTCTGGAGCCATACGATAAATTATATCTTTGCTACAACCTCGAAGGAGTAAGTAAACTCTTAAATTACCTCCAAACATTTTTAGGGTGTTATTTTAAAACCCCAATACTATCATACCTCAAAGGAATGAATGAACTTTCAATTTATTCTCCCAACACACTTTTATGGTGTTATTATAAACCATTAGGAATAATAGTTCGGATGGGCCCCTAAAGTCTCCCAAACATAATTCTATAACTTTTAGTTTTATGGTAATTGACTAGAATAAGAGAATGCCCTAACATCAATAGGCATAACCCCAGAAAAATCCCCACATAAACCATTCCTAGTGTAGGGAAAGTAACTAACTCAATGACAACTCTAGGACACTTAGTTTACTTCATTAAAGAAGGTTCCTAGGCCCTAGAATTAAAGAAAATGAATTGGGACTAAACTAAGAAAATTTCTCAAAAATGTTGGGCTTCCGAATCGATTCGGCCCAGCCGAATCGATTTGGGTTCAGGAAAGAGAAATGATTCGCACCATCCGAATCGATTCGGTCAATAAAACCTCACTTTCTGCATAACTGCCGAATCGATTTGAACTATCCGAACCGATTCGGTCAACCGAAACCTGGAAACTGTCTCAAGGCGAATCGATTCGGTTCTGCAGAATCTCCTAGTTTTGTTTTAAGGGTTTTGAACCCTAAATCTTCCAAACCTCAAATCTCTTCAATTCTACACACAACCAATAACATTCATCTACCCAAAATCTATCCTACATAATTAATAACCATTATAATCCACAATTTTATCATCAAAACAAAGATTAGGGTTTAATTCCCATAAATTCCATTTTTTATCTCCAAATGAATATACATAAATATCATACAAATTATTCAACTTAAATCACATATTAGCAAGTAGAAAACTTGCCCTAGGGTTGCAAATTCAGATTTCTTGGTGGTAGAAGCAATCTCCCATCTTCAATCTTCATTTTCTCTCTTCTTTCTCCACTTTTCTCTTCTTCTTTCTTTCTCTCCTTTTCTCTCTATGTTTAAGACACAAATTAGGGAATTAAGGGAATTTAGAAGGCTGAAATCGGGGCTTAACATAAGTCTCCCAACTTAAGTGGTTAATACCACATTAAAATGACTCGCAATTACGCATTTCAGCTAAAACCAAGTAAAAGTGCCCGAAATACAAAAATACAATATGGCACTTATTTTGACTGTCTCGCACCTTCCAAGACTAACTACACCCTCTAAACTGGCATCCGGTCATTTTATAAATTATTTCCAATTCCAAATTTATTTAAACCAAAATGTCGTTTTAAAATACATGACACTATAATCATGCAACCTGGTGATATTTACTTTCACATATAGTAAATATGCATCAATCTAGTAAATATTAACTTCTATTCATGCATTAATATTTACTCCAGTCCCCACATTTTATATCATTACCTTATGCGGTAAATTAGTATAAAATGAGCCTCCCAGAATCGAGGGTTGTTACATACTCCCCCCCTTATGAGGGAATTTTTCCCTCAAAATTCGGGCATACCCAATTCTCAAAAAGGGTATACTACTCTAAACTAGGATTCTACCATCCTAAACAAACCCCTCATTATCGCAATCGTCCTAAATGGATCCGGACTAAGGTCGACTTTATCGATCTCAGCCCACATCATTTGTGCTCTAGCATAGCATAAAGCGTTCCTTCCTAACTATCGATTCTACCATCTTAAAACGGAAGGAAATACCCACACAACTCGTCATAGACCGCTTTACTCCCTCCTCGGGGATATTTATACCAACGCTAATTGGTTTAACCCCAACACTAATCAACTTTTCTTCGCATTAACATATCCCATCATGGCTTATGCCTCGAAATCCAAATCATTAAAGAAATGTCATGAGACCACTCCAAGTCTAAGGAACATGTTACCCGTTGGTTCCATCCAACGAGTATGCGAATTACTCAACCGACCACGCTAGGCCACTCACGATGCCATGTCTTAGGAAATAATCCATAAGGCCATTCAATGTCCTAATGGTTGTACGGAAATCTCTATCCATATACTTACTTCTCCCATTTGCTATGCATTCTAAGGCGCCCGCTCGAGATGTGCCTTTTGGCCCTAAGTTAATTTCCTCTCATACATCCATCCACTTTAGGGTGGTAGGATATACGCCATTTTCATACGGTATCCATTTCTTCATGGAAACTTTAGCCAGACATCCGACACGAATATCTAGTCTCGGTCCATCCTATTTTAATAGTCACCTCCTACGGTTCTACCATTCCTCCATCAATAATGGGGCGTACTCTTCTACATGTAGTCCATCTGTAATGGCCGAATTTGCACCAGTCTGGTCGAACGATCAACAATTTTCTCAAATAGGATCCTGACCATAACGGTCTCGACACTTCAATGCAAGCATCTATGAATATACCCCTCTTCATTCCACCGATACTCTTCTTCGCACGAGTAGGTGCAATGGTCAATCACAGATCGGAATGCTCTCGCTACAGAGTCTTCCAAGTCATGCTCGTTTCATTTTGCTACCCATGCCAACACAAATATCTACGACGGGTTTCTTACTCGACACCTATACTACCCCAATCGCATTTCCTTAGCGAATGAGAATATCCAAATGATAGTTCTTTAAGAACTCCAAGCACCAATTCAATTTCTCCCCCGACATACTACAACCACTTGTTGCTTGAGAGAAAGACTAAATTTATGTCCAGTAAGTAGTGCCTCCATTTCTTTAAGGCAATTTCCACCGCAATGGATTTTAATTCAAGTGTGGGATAATACTTACCCCAAGTTTAAGCTTATGAGACGCATAGACAATGGGTCCATGATCCAGTATTATTACTTCCCGCTCCTGGCAGAGACTTATTTATTAAACCCACTCTCGAGATCACTATCATGAGCTCAGGAGTGAAGGTCAGCCCGTCCATTAACTCCCCGTAAGTGAAGTCACCACATAGCACCATATCTAAGAAAGGCCTTATCTCCTTCGGCCTAAACCACCAAACCTCTCGAGACCCCATAAATCTCGTTCCTAGGGATCTAATCACTCATATTGTTAACCCATAAGTTATTCATGATCAAACCCTCCCGTTACACTACTACCTCGCTTCATCGGTCATTAAGATATGACGGTCTAAGACACATGATCAGGATCGGTAAAATTCTAATTTACAATCCTACTTACCATTACATCTTTAAAGATTTTAACTGATCAGACATTGACTTCCTGTGAAGTCTTTCAGATACATATCCCCTTATATAAGCATGGCCTTCTTATCAAGGCACAATCCCAAAGTCTCAATCCGACTTCGTATCACAGTCTCCCTCACATCGATCAGAGGAGAGAACTATATACAGTGCTTCTATCTCTCACTTTAATAGCCCTTAATCACTCTTCTACGTGATTCTCGGCTAATCCTTCCAATACCACTTCTAACAACAAAATAAATAAAATAGAAGAGAAAGAAAAGGATAGCATCTCTCCACTCACAACATCGTTAAGTGTTCATGCGGCGGAGCGTCTCGCCGAAGCGAAATCCAAACAAGGAACCCCTCCGACACATGCCTACTTAACTAGTTGGTCATGGAGATAAGCGTAACATGCATAAGCAAGACAAACAAACAATCAAACACTTACACAAGATGACTAAACGAATAGCAAAATCTCCTACCTTCCTCAATCCTCCTCTATAAAGTCTCAACCTGTATCCAGGGAAGAAATTATAGAACAACTAGCTCTATTTTGAACTAGAAGTAAGATAGCCTTACAATTTTATTTGCTTGCTATCACCCCAAACCAACCAAAGTATATTTACTCGCATATAATACATAAAGTAAGAGAAAGGAAAAGTAACATCTCTTCACTCCCACCATCGTTACGGTTCACGCGTGGAGCGTCCCGCAAAAGCGGAATCCAAACAAGGAACCCCTCCTATGCATTACTACTTAACTTTATTGGTCGTGGAGATAAGTCATAACATCCACATACAATGCAAACAAATAATAAAACACTCAAACCATGTAACACATACTGAAAATAACACGTATATCACATGCATATTTAGAATATCATCACTCGTTTGATAATGAGTGAAGAAAAAATAGAACTTCCATACTAAGGAAGTCATATAATTACTCTTCCTATAATAGCGTCAATACAACTACAGGCTCAATATATACACACCCGAATCTACAGTAGATATAATACTACTAAGTCTTATCCTAAGGAATACACCACCCACAACTAAGGTGGAATTCCCATCAACATTCTTACTAAACACTCCGCCTCATAGCCATTACTCCGACCCTGGCCGATAACAATTTCCCACGCAGTCCCTCTTACTTTATCAGTAAAAGAGGACATGCTCTCGGCCTCCTCTTACTCAGTTCAATGAAATCTCTCCAGGCGGATGTCCACTAAAAGGGTTTCATGATCACTACCCATCAGAAGTGCTAACGACACTTATTCTGGAGCCTATCATTTTATGGTTCACGATCTCCCTAAACGTACAACACTTTATTCTCTATCGGCCTCTGACCGAGCCTCGCATAAACATTTGAGGATTTTACCTTCTCCTCCTTCCGGTTATCCCAGAGAAACTTGCAATATGAAGTATCTATCGGGTTTCTCCATGGGCAAAACTTTTTACGCCCACAAGTAAGGTGAATACGTTCCCACCATTTCCACACTACTCCTACGGGTGAAGGATTTTCCTCCATCCTACTTCTGGGCACTTCTCTACTTCAGTTTAACATCTCTTGAAATCTCAAGCTTAGTACCACCCTTCCTGCTTCTAGAGGTACTTGGGAAACAACATCAACTGTATTTAGTGGTCTCAGTGGCAAGACAAGAAAGTTCTACAAAAAGGGAGCGACCTCCAAAGCGGTCCTCATCCCTAACCACAACTTACAGTTCTTAGAAATCCTTCTCATAACGCCTTTCTTCAATCGACATACTACTCACACGAATGCGCAAAAGATTATATAGATTCTACCTCATGGCAGAAGAACGAAATCTCACCAGAGAAACCAACGATCTTAATCCTAAGGCTCTATGTCAAGTCAAAAGCAACACAAAAAACTTAAGGCGTTCATACAGATTCCTAAGGATTCTAGAACCTGATGCTCTGATACCATCTGTGAAAACCCACTCACCAAAATAAGGGGTGTCCAACCCAATACTCCAATATAATAGGAATCATAGATGGAATCATTCTCAGCATCATAATAAAATATAGAGTATCCAGGATAACCACCCAAAATTTCAGAAAACGGGTTGCCAAAAATTTTGTTTAAAGTTAAAGAAAGAATTTAAACAACCCAAATCCTGAAAAGATAGGGGAAACCTAAAGGATGTATATATGTTACTATAATAACGAGTGATAAATAAGAGGACCAAATATATTATCGGTCCGCTGATACATACAACATTGTTATACAAATTTCAATAAATTTATATAATACATTACATTAATCAATTACAAAAGCTTGGGCCTCTCGCCCTAGTAAAGAGACCCGATCATAGCTAGAATATAAAAAATGAAAACGTCTATACCAAATGTCCCGTAATACCCGCAAAGCATCACGGCTCGCCGAAAACATTGGAATAGGAATTCAAATCAGGCATCCTTATGACGGAGTACCTGAGCGGAGACAAGATGCATATGCAACAAGAAACGTAAACGGGTCAGGGCTCGATTCTATATGATTACCAGATGAATAAAAAAAAGTATGACAGTTATGTATAAAATCATGCTAGAAAAGATAAAAACTTATGTACACCGTTCTAAACATAAGCTAAGGTAAAGAAGAAAAGCATGAATTTAATTTAACTAAGCAGGGAAAAAGAAAGATAAACATTAATAAAGACTTCCATTAAATACACCGATTCATTTCATAGTATATTCCTTATCAGGAAATTATAACTATAATTATAAGCTCTTTATGGCTTTTATCTCAATTTTAAGCTCTTTGTGGCTTTTTATTTCAATTACATGCCCATCCTGGCATTACCATTCCTTAGCAGGAATATCATTATCAACAAATGCTCTTTGTGGCATTTTATTGTGCTCTTTCTGCCACTTCATCATGCACTTTATGGTATATCTCATACATCAAGTCCCACTTGATTATGAATAGTTATAATTATTTACATATAACATTTCTAAGATCGCCCCTACGAGTTTCCCCACTGGGTGCGCCCCTAAATGGCCATCATCTTCCAGGGCCTATCTATACAAGACAACCTGGGCACCTATAACAAAATACGTTGGGAAGCGGCCATATGCCTGCGGGAGAGTCAAGACCACACCCAGAATCTCCTAACCAGCGCAGAAAAACATAACATATCGCTCATATGGCCTATGGACTATATCCACCCTGCATTCATTATCCAGGGGGCATCACCAAGGGCGCGAACTTACCTTATGATGTCATTTAGAGAGGTGTGTATCAAGTAAATTAGCATTTACCCTATTCATGATTAAGTAAATTATCATTTACCATCATCACTACCATTTACCTTTCATTTCCATGTATATGTTTCATTTTATCCGAAACCATTACCATTTACTTTTTGTAAATAATATAACTTATTATCCAGAGCCATACGATAAATTATACCATTGCTACAACCTCGAAGGAGTAAGTATACTCTCAAATTACCTCCAAACATTTTTAGGGTATTATTTTAAAACCCCAATACTATCATACCTCAAAGGAATTAATGAACTTTCAATTTGTTCTCCCTACACACTTTTATGGTGTTATTATAAACCATTAGGAATAATAGTTCGGATGGGCCCCTAAAGTCTCCCAAACATAATGCTATAACTTTTAGTTTTATAGTAATTTACTAGAAGAAGAGAATGCCCTAACATGAATAGGCATAACCCCAGAAAAGTCCCCTCATAAACCATTCCTAGTGTAGGGAAAGTAACTAGCTCAATGACAACTCTAGGACACTTAGTTTACTTCATTAAAGAAGGTTACTAGGCCCTAGAATTAAAGAAAATGAATTGGGACTAAACTAAGAAAATTTCTCAAAAATGCTGGGCTTCCTTATCGATTCCGCCCAGCCGAATCGAATTGGGTTCAGGAAAGAGAATCAATTCAGACCGTCCGAATTGATTCGGTCAGGAAAACCTCACTTTCTGCATAACTGTCGAATCGATTCGGACTATCCGAACCGATTCGGTCAACCCAGACCTGGAAACTGTCTCAAGGCGAATCGATTCGGCCAGGCCAAATCGATTCGGTTCTGTAGAATCTCCTAGTTTTGTTTTAAGGGTTATGAACCCTAAATCTTCCAAACCTCAAATCTATTCAATTCTACACAAAACCAATTACATTCATCTACCCAAAATCTATCCTACATAAGTAATAACCATTATAATCCACAATTTTATCATCAAAACAAAGATGAGGGTTTAATTCCCATAAATTCCATTTTTGATCTCCAAATGAATATACATAAATATCATACAAATTATTCAACTTAAATCACATATTAGCAAGTAGAAAACTTGCCTTAGGGTTACAAATTCAGATTTCTTGGTGGTAGAAGCAATCTCCCATCTTCAATCTTCATTTTCTCTCTTCTTTCTCCACTTTTCTCTTCTTCTTTATTTCTCTCCTTTTCTCTCTATGTTTTAGACACAAATTAGGGAATTAAGGGAATTTAGAAGGCTGAAATTGGGGCTTAACATAAGTCTCCCAACTTAAGTGGTTAATACCACATTAAAATGACTCGCAATTACGCATTTCAGCTAAAACCAGGTAAAACTGCCCGAAATACAAAAATACAATATGACACTTATTTTGACTGTCTCGCACCTTCCGAGACTAACTACACCCTCTAAACTGGCATCCGACCATTTTATAAATTATTTCTAGTTCCAATTTTATTTAAACCAAAATGTCATTTTAAAATACATGACACTATAATCATGCAACCTGATGATATTTACTTTCACATACAGTAAATATGCATCAATCTAGTAAATATTAACTTCTATTCATTCAATTAATATTTACTCCAGTCCCCACATTTTATATAATTACCTTATGCGGTAAAATTAGTATAAAATGAGCCTCCCAGAATCGAGGGTTATTACAGACCCCTCCGTTGCACGACACCTCAACGCTGACTTGTCGTCGTAAAGGCTTGGTCAGCTAAACACGTGTCAACACTATCAAATCTTTGGGAAACTATAAATTAGGCATTTAGGATCATTTAAACTCACGACAATTCCTTGATAAAAAAGTGAGAGAAAGTGCAAAAAAGTTAAGAAGAAGTTCTTGAAGACTCGATGGAAGTTTCATCTTAGCGAAGTGATCCAAGACTTAATATCGGTAACTTCCATCTTTTATTTTAGGTGAGTACTTTACATTCCTTGTGCATTTTAATTATATGATATTATGCAAACTCTATATATTTTGTGAACTACTTTTATTCTCAAAATTCTTTTGATGCCAATGATTAATTCCTTGTGGTATGTTTATATTTGTCCATATAGAGATACCGATTAAAATGAGTTTTGAAAATGATATTGAATATTGAAAATAAGATTCGTCCTAAGGGACCTCTCTTACTGACTAACCTTCCTAGATGGGTTATCGTTGGTGTGCCCTAAATAAGGCATTGTGACGAACAAGTTTGATTGACCCTCAACTACCGGGGAATAATATGGTAGAAGAATACGGTATTAGAGTGTACTTGGCCATTAAAATGAAATGATTGAAATAAAAATATATTGCCTTTGAATTGTCACATCTATTCTATTCTGAGTTATTCATTTCTATATATTGTCATTCACATATAAATATACTACCGCAAATTCATGTCTATATATATCTATGCGTCCTGTTCTTGCTTGAATAGGTATCTATTTTATGAAAAAAAAACTTGGAATGTCTGGAGATATAATCTCATTCGACTTTTAGATGATGTTGTAATAATTTTTCAGGAAATAACTAGGCTCACGGATGGAACATAAAACGACTATATTGAAGATTTGGCTTTTAGATCTATTTTTGTTACTTTATGTAAAATGTTTGGTGATAAGATAAAGCATGTAATAGGTTTTAATTTTTTTCTAAAGTTGTAAACTCATTATTACATATATAAAGTTTCCTTTTAGAAAGCTCTAATGACGTAATTTCTACATTTTCAGTAGTTTACGATTATCACGTGGATGCATTTCCGTTGCATTTACTTAAGGAAACAAATTCAATCCAGAATATAGAACGCCTTGGTGGGACGTTAAGATGCTCGTTCCCCGCTATCTTTAGGACGGGGACGTGACATCCATGTTTCCTCATATTTTTCTCATTTTTTTAATTAGTTATGTTTTTTCTATAAAAGGTTGTACGAGAATTTTTTTCTCCAATTAAGGGATAAATACTTATTACCAGACATTAATGATATTGTTATGAACTTATATACGCTATTAAATCGGGATGGGTTCATGATATGGAAATGACGTAAAGTACAAGTTAACTATATAAACAAGATCACTTACGTGGAATTCTTGAATAAATATATATGAAATAAATATATTTAAAGGTCGGGATGTACCTAGATGATAAAACCCTTGAAGATACGATGAAAATTATATGATTTAAAACAGGATAAGTTTAAATAAATGAATAACTTATTAGAAATAAATTGAATGCTTGTGAATATAATTAATAATTAACTCCCTCAAATTATTAATGTATAAGGATACTTAGTAGAAATGTATCCTAAGCCTAGTGGGCTAAGTCATGATGGTTAGCATCGGTTGAGATAGTAGTTGGGGTGAAATTACTTGTTCAGATTAGTGAGTCTCTTATATATGTACATATAAACCTTATTGTAAAGGTAACAAGAAGTGAATCATTATTAATAATATGGAAGAATTTAATTCTAATTCAAAAGGGCAACATACTGAAATTATTAAATGTTTTGGGAAGGTTATATTTAACCAGAAAAGGCTATATTAATAAGGATGGAGATTCCTTGGGTGAAAGTGGTTATAGAGTAACTAATTTTACGTATTGGATGATAGTATGTATTATATTATTTTGCGTAGAAATTCCTGGGTTTCGTGGATCATCCTATCGATTAGAGAGACCGCATTTGAGGACAAATCACATGTTGGCACAGGTCGTAATATTATAGGTACTACTTAGCAGTGCCACTTACGACAAGTAGGTGTAGATGCTGGGATCCTCTGTCACCGTTGGGTATTGGCCACGAACTAGTGTATTGTGTAGGTACCACCCCACTTGCTTGTGTTATGTTGTTACCCATTTTAGGTTGAGGGATTCCTCCGGATATTACCATTAGAGAACAAAAAGGACGGAAAAGATAGATGTCTTCGTGTGTGACACACACACATATATATGCGGACATATGTATTCATCTTTATACACATTGTGGTGTTCCTTGTATAAGAATGAATTTCACAGTTTGGATGTAGACAATACTTAATAATCACAAGGTTGGATTAACATAGCGATATGGATAATTGTTAACGATAATAACTTGTAATGGTTTAATGCGGAAGAAAATTATTAGTGAGAATAATAATTGTTATAGTTTAATAATATAGACAATAATATGTGTGAATTAAAAATAGAATAGTCTAATGGGGTAGATTAAGGTTAAGGAACATTATATGACATAAAAATATGCATTATATTTATACGAAATTTAGTGGGCAACATTATGAAGTTAATCCAGTGACTGGGGTCTTAGGTGTAAACAGTCACTTTTAGTTGACGCATAGCTCGATGGATTTATCATTACGCGTCAGATTATATATTGGAATTAATAATTGGTATTTGTTTAAGGTTATGAGTTGGACTGCTTCTAGATGAGTGGTGAGATACTCGATACATGCGAGTGTCGATGGAGAGATGTGAAGTATGACTTAGTTATATTTCGCAGATTTATTGGTGAATAATCCTTGTGATTTTGGGTCTCTAACCCAAAATCATAAATGTTCTTCCCCAGCTTTTCTCATAAATAGGGATAGTAGGACTGACAATAGATCAGACTTGCAGTTGCTTTGGATGTTGAAGATTATGCTCCATTGATTATAGTACATGGTTTACTTCTTTATTTGGTTCTTCTATTACATATAGAAATTGTATGGGAATAAACCCAAGAGTTTATTCATATCAGTTTGTACTTATCTTTACATTATGGACGTTGTATAAAGATTTTGTTTTTAATTCATGCATTAATTCAGTTTTGGTCCAGATGCTTTCATTTATTGTGATTTTTGGTAAAGAAAAATGGTTATTTCTATTTCTCAGTGTTGATAATGGTATAAATTGTTGATAAGCCCCATCTTTGATGTGTCGTATCTAGCCAACCTTTATATGAGAAAATGGGGATTGTTATAGTTGGTATCATAGCCAAGTTGGAGCTCGTTACATTTTTTGTTACATCCTTTGATGTAGAGCCCAATGATTAGGAGTCATTGTATTCTCTCCGAGTCATTAATACCTCAGGCAAGGGATCAATTTTGGAGAGAGAGATAGAGACATTCATATGGGTCACTTGCTAGAATTGTGGAAAGTTTAGGCAATTTGGTACCTAGTAAATGAAAGGAAGACATTTAGAGAAATTTAGGATATAATAATGAACGATAGCGGGAAAGTAGAGGTTATTTCGTTTGGACTAAATTGGAGTGGAGTTATGGTAGTAGAGGTCTGTCACTAAGCTAGAAGTCTGGGAACAATTAATTAGTTATTAGTTTCAGATGAAGTTCGAGGGGAACTTTTCCCACATATTTTTTAATTTAGAAATGAAGAACAAGGAGAGAACCAAATTTAGCATTTACGATGCCATGCCAGCATGGCAAGATTGGTGATAGCATTTGTTAAAGGACTTGGCAGTTTTAGGGGTTCCAAATGTAAAGGATATAAGAGTTTCGACGGTTGGAAGAAGTAAGGCCGATAAGGCCAAGACCCACAGCATGAGGGCATCGAGTTACAGATTAATTTAATTGTAGAGAAAGGAACCAATAATAGTATCAGTGGTAAAGGATACTTTTTCCCAACTTTGTAGTATAGAGGATTTGTTTTTGTTTGATATTGGGACCTAATGTTAACTGGGGATTTATTAGTTCATTAAAGAAGATATACTACATATTTAGGATAGTGTTTTACATTTTTTCACCGTGGGTGAGAGGGGCCATTCTTACTTTGGTGTGTAGATGTGTACAAATATATACTGGGAGGATTATGTTTAGCTTAGTCTTATTTGTTAGCTATGTCGGAGTGTGATATTTATCCTACGAATATATTTATAATTATTTGGGATATGTTAATTTTATGGGGATTGCTATGAATTATGGTCATGTCTAGAATACAAAATTGGTTAGAAATTGTTGTTCACCATAGTCATGAGGATTATTGTGAGTAATTATTAAGAGTGAGCCTAGTTTTCATACAAAGGATTTCGATGGGAACATAGGTCCTGCAAGGACCTTTACAGAAAAATTGGGTATGCTTGGGGAAGCTACATATGGGTGTAAGTTAGAAATTTTTATAACTCAAGGTGACAGAGCGTGTGAATGAACTCGAAATATATGGATAATTCGGATTGCTCTCTTGTTGGAGCAAGGTTTTTTTTTGCATGGATAGAATTTGAGGGATAACATAATTGTACGATTTGGGGAAGTATTTCCTTAGCAAGTATAGGCAACAAAGTAGAAGTAAGTCTGGTGATAGCTTCGATTATTGAGATTGTATATGATCATTTTTAATGTTTGTATAGTGACATTATTATTGAAGTGGTGATGGTAAACCTGATTAGAATGGGTATGCCTTTGGAGACATAGAAATGACTCAGCGCTCTACAGATTAAATACGAACAAAGAATGAAGGTCGTGGTGATTGAAGTGTTGGCCATGGTAAGTTCGGTTGACTTTAAAGGAGTTTGGTATAACTCTTGTGAAGGATAAATGGTTTATTTAGAAATTGGTAAATTTTGGAATTTTATGGTTAGCGTGTTGGTTTATGTTTGGTTTTAGTCTAAATGGGCCTCGGTGATCGACAAATATATGGAGTAGTGTATTGGGAGGGTTCCTTATTTGGATATTTCTTGCGAGAAATCCCATGCACAAAACTTAGCAAGTGTCAGAAATTGAGGGACTTTTGGCCTTGGGACATTATGTTTAATATGTGGTATGTATGTAATGAGCGTACGCATTGAGTAGCAAAGAGTATGAGTATGGTCGGTAGAGTATTCAAATATACTTATACCTCATATGTATGGATGGTATGTATAGTTGGTTTATGGATACGGGTGTACCAGTCATGTTTGATAATTATGTATACCTTCTTGTGATTGTGATGTGTGGGTGTTCTGGTGATAGTACACTATTATAGGCATATGTGGGCCTTCCATTTTAATCTCATGGGATAGGAGTGCGAACTATAAAATTATTGACTCGCGATAATTGTGCGTAGATTCTTGGTGTGAATGGTACAAATTGGATGTATATGAATTCATAATTGTTAATGGTACGCACGCGCGCACGCGCGCGTGCGCGCGCATGTGTGTGTGTGTGTGTGTACATATAATGTGGAGTATATGGGTGCCCCAGTAGCATTTTCATAAGAGGGGATGAGCCTTTCATTTATCCAATGGGATATGAGTACGGATTGATTGGGTATAAACTTAAGATAATGATACTTATTAAAATGTGACTTCTTGGCTTAGTGAATTTCGAGGATGAAATTCCATTATTGGGGGAGAGAATGTAATACCCCGTATTTTTTTTATTATTAAATTGAAGTTATATTGATTTAATTGAAATTGTGGGAATTATTGTCCAGATGAAATAAGTGTATTTATTTTTAATTTGGCATAATGATTTCATGAGTATGTTTAATTATACAGGAGTATTTAATTTAAATATAATACATCATAAATGTGATACAATTTTTATGATTTTATGGTGTGATGGTTTATTGTGAATAATGGAGATAGTCACACATAAATTGACGACTCGCTAACTTATTTAAGCCTCCTTGAGGATATGTGTATATGATATAAAAATAAATTTATAAAGTATTTATATACTTCTTAACGTGATTAGAAGACTTAATTCTGCATTTTGAGTGTTTAAAATTGTACTTATGTGTTGCGTAGGACCTTTGATAGAGTTTTAGGTCCAACCGGGCATGGATAGAGACCTTTTTAGGGGCCTTAGTCTTGTCCCATTGGGAAATCAGAATTTAATGCAATTAAAATAGTGTTTGAAAGAGGTTAGATCAACACTAGGGTTCCATAATCGCCCCACACCACTTTTGGAGGCCACACACCTTGGGAGAGAGGAAGAACCACCCTAGGAAGAAGAAAATATAGGCTCCTCTACTATTTTTAGGGAAGTATTCTCATGCCATTCTTATTGAAAATGTTGTATTCTTGTATTAATGTTGAATCCATGTTTAGAATAGGATTTAAATCTTGATGTAATGTAACCATGTATAGGGTTCTTGATTTTTGATTGAATTTTAATGATATTCACGTATTATAATTTTAGATACATGTTTCCTCCATGCAAAATTCTAAATGTAGAATGTTTAATTTCGAAATGCATTGTAGAACTCATGTGTAGGACTCTTTTATAATATGGAACTATGTTCTTGAGATTGAAGATGAGATGAGACTTGTACACTCTAAGGTTCATGAAAATATTTGACTTTATTATTGATATTTGAGGATGATTTAGATGAGAAATATTGTTTAGAATGTTCACACTACATATTAGACCTCATTACCATATCATAAATTAGTTTGTTAAATCAGCAAAACAATGTTTGATGCTTATAGAATTAATTGGAAAAATCTCGACTTTGAAGAATACCTATTCTCGGCTTTCTGGGAGAATGGAATCTATCCGGCTTCCCAACTGAATCGATTCGGTACACCTTCTTGTAGATCTTTTTGTTACTATCACGTGGGTGCTGACCTTGAATTTTTCTGACTTTTTTAATTAGTTATGATTTTTCTACGAAAGGGTGTAAGAGAGCATGTTTGTTCAAGTGAGGGATATAGACTTATTCGAAGATATTAATGATATTGTTATGAACAAATAAATGCAATTAAATCGAGATGGGTTCGTGATATGGTGATGACTTAACGTATAAGTTAACTATATAAACAAGATGATTTATGTGGGATTATTGAATAAAGCTATATGAAATAAATATATTAAAAGGTCGGATGTACCTAAATGATTGGGTAATTTGGGTAGGGGCACATAGATGATAAGACCCTAAAGATAAGATGAAAATTTTATTATTTGAAATAGGATATGTTGAAATAAAACAATTAGTTATAAGAAATACGTCGACTGCTTGAGAATATAATAAATGGCTAGCTCCCTCAAATTATTACCATATAAGGATACTAAGTAGAAATGTATCCTAAGCCTAGTGGGCTAAGTCATGATGGTTATGATCGGTTGCGATAATAGTTGGGGTGAAATTACTTGTTCAGAATAGTGAATCCCGTATATATGTACATATAAACCTTATTGTAAAAGTAACAAGAAGTTAATAATTATTAATAATCTATAAGGATTTAATTCTAAGCTAAGTGGGAAACATGCTGAAATCATTAAATATTTTGGGAAGGTTAGCTTGGGTATAACTATACCTAAATATAATGGAGAAATAAATGATAAAGTTAATTTGATTATTAAGGCTTGGAGGCAAAATATGGGACTTAATATTTAATTGGAGTATAGTTGTAGGATAGCGACTTAATACGAGTTACGTAATAACTGACTAATATCATACAATTAATCCAAGAAGGATATATTAATATTGATGGAGATTCCTTTGGTGAAAGTGGTTATAGAGCAACTGGTTCTACTTATTGAATGATGGTATGTATTATATCATTTTGTGTGGGCATACGAAGGTTTGTGGACCGTCCTATCGGTTGGGGTACGTGCATTCGGGACCAAGCACATGTTGGGACATGTGGGCTAGGCGTAGTGTTAGGTCATATTATAGGTACTACATAGCAGCGTCACTTACGAGAGGTTGATGTAGATGCTGGGATCCTTTGTCACCGCTGGGTATGGGTCATGAATTGGTGTACTACGTAGGTACTGATAAGCACCCAAAACTGTACAATTTATATCCCGAATAGATGTACTTTAGTTGCTAATTTTCAACAATATGGGTCTTATGTGCTTAAATGTTTATCCTATAGGCAAATGTCCGTTTGCAGTGTCAAAAGCTATATATCGAGACAAATGTGCGTTGAATGGAGCTAATTACCAATCCTGTATCCTAGCCTACCCTAAACCCGAGCCTAAACCTAGCCCAAAGCATCACCCCAAGACTGTGTGTGTTTAGTTTGTGTCTTTTTATATTTTTTATATTTTTAGTTTAAGTCATTTTTATTTTTAGGAATTATTTTTTTATTTATTTAGGATTTCTAGGTTTTATTTTTTATTTTTATTTTTACTATAATTTTATTTTACTTTGATTTTGATTAGTTTTTATTTTATCAGGATTAAATTTTTTTAGAATTTCATTTACTTATTAGTTTTATTAAATTTTATTTTTTTTAGGATTTTTGTTTTTAGTTTAATAGTTTTCTATTTTTTTATTTTTATTTTTTATTTCTTTTTAGTTTAAATTTTTATTTGAGTCTTTGTTTTATTTTAAAATCGGATTTTATTTTTTAGGTTTTTATTTATTTTACTAATTTTCATTGTACTTAGTTAGTGTTATTTTAAGGGGTCACAAATTAAACACACATTTCCTTAAATACACACACCCATAAACCCACTCAATCCTCATTCACACCGAACTCCCCTACACCCTACCACACCCAACTACACCCCCTATCATCTTCAACCTTTCACCCTCTCTCTCCTCTCTCCTCTAAACCCACTAACCTCCATTAACAAAACCACCATAACCAACAAACCCAAACCCATTTCCCAACCACCAAACTCCGGCCGACAAAACCGCACCTGCCAGCCCCGCCTGAACCCCCTCGCAACCCCCAACTGCCAAACCGCCACCATAGCCCCAGCCTCTCAGATGTTCAACCCATCACCCCTGGCCGGAAACCCCTTATATACACGCCTCCACTCGATTACACCCACTGTGCCGGCGGAGCTCCGCCGGCGAGCCCCCTACTCGAACCCATGGCCACAGTCAGACCCAACCTCCGATTGCACCTTGACCCTTACTCGACCACCAATCCAACCAGCAACCCAACCCGGGTAGACCCGCTGCCCTTGACGCCATCCGCGACCCTCCTGAACCCGAAAACCAAACTCTTCCAAACCCAAAAACAAAAACCCATTTATCCCTAAAGCCTTGACCCATTTTTCAAATACCTAACTTCTCCAAACCCAAATCGTGCACCACTCAACAACCAAAGACAAACACAAAACAAATTCCACTTGTGCCAACTAAACCAATTTAAACCCCCTTTTCCCAACATACACTAAAAAGACCCCAACTACTCTTTTTTCACCTCTTACCCAAAAAAACCCTTTTAACAAATCTGATTTGTTTTTATCCCCATTACCTCATTACCCACTTTCCACATGACCTCACACTCACCCTTTCCATGCACACTCAATACCATTACCAAAAATACCCCTTTAGCTCCATGTTTCCCATGTATAAATAGAAGACTCAAGATCCCATTTGAGGGGAATATCATCAAATAGAGAGAGAAAATTCTGGAGAAAAGTAGAGAGTTAGGTTAGAATAAATTAGGTAGAAATATTTGTAAATATTTTTTTTTGTTTAGATATTTGTGAGTGATAAATGTCTGAAATTCAATTGAGTTGATTATTGTTGGATGCTCATATTGGATGGATTGTTCTTGATTTTAAAGAAATAAGAGTTCAATTTCACTTTAAGAAACTGGGTTTGATTGTTCTCTTATCTTCTCATTTATTTTATGCCTTTGATTATTAATTTGTCAAATCTTATACCATGTTAGGCTAAATCCCCTTTCAAGGGGTGGGGGGAAACCATTATTTGATGTTATTTTAGTTTAATTAGTTTGATTACTTAAAAATTCCCTTTGAATATTAATTTTGATCCCCCACCCTTAAATTTACGCCTCGAAAGAGGGTAAATGATTTTCGAGAGAAAATCAAAATTCTAGTTATAATACCCATTTTAGATTCGAACTAGAGATAGGAGTTTCTTAAGTGGGGTATTATTACTTGAATTTCAACTCTAAATTTATTTTCCAAGATTTACATAAATTTTAATTGATCGATCCTAGCGGGTGATTAATTAAAAGAAGTGTAGATCTATTTTTCTAGAGTTGTGGGGTGTTAAACTTAATTTTCTCAAAGGTTACTATTAAAATTACATTTACAATGAGAGTTGATTGGTAATTTTGATATTAATTTGGGAGAATTCAATTAATTATATTAATTAGTTAGAATAGCTAAAATTTGTGGTGTAGTCCCACTCCTTGATTGGTCTCACAATTATTTACCTCACTTTATCTCTTGTTTTAGTGTTACACTTTATTTTTCACTTTTAGTCATTTTCTAGTTAGTTATTTTCATCTCACAATTTAGTTTAGTCTTATTTCACCTCACCTCACCCAATTGTTTTAATATTTAAAAAAAGCTAAAAAAATTAGAAAAGTGAAAAAGCACAAAAAGAAAATACAAAATTGAACTACATTTGAGTTTGTCTCTAGCTTACCCCCTTGATGTGGATTGATACCCTTACTTACCTCTATACTTTAGATTGTTATATTTTGTACGTAATTTGAGGTCTTGATTAGAAGATCTTTTCAAGCAACGACGAAAAATATACGGAAAAGGCTTTTCTATCAAATGGTGTCGTTGCCATTCTTGGAAGCATGAAGCATTCAGAGCGGATTGAATTTTGTAGTTCATTTATTTCCTATATTTTGTTACATTTTAGTACCATTTTTCTTTATTTTAGAAGGCGTGTATTAGGACTTTATTATCTTGGCTTGTAATGCGGTGCATAGAGACACCATTTATTTTTCATTTAAAATTGTAATAATCAAAGACAAGCATGATAGGGAAACAGGACAAGGTAGAGATAGGGCGTCCAAAGGCGAGGATTTAGAAGCCTCTCTACCTTGTGTCCGTCGGACTCCCGGGGCCAACTGAGATGGCGTGATCTCCCCCCGGTCGACTCAAATTTTTCGGCACCCCATGGCCTAAAAACTGTGGGAGGTATATTTTTCAAATCCTCGTGCCTCTCCTGTTAGTGAGTCAATTCTTTTGTGTGCTCTTGTGTGCTCTTGTATGATTTTATTCTCGCATTTATTTTTTAAATGGTGTGATGAATTAAATTACTAAGACCTACACCCGGTCTCTCACGAGAAGGGATTTAATCACCTGACTCACTCGCTTACCAATTGTGTGCTACCCTAGCCATCACTAAATTTAAAATCAATCAACTAGGTAGCCCACTAGGAGAAAATTTTGTAAAGGCGATCACTCATATTATTCCGTGATTTTTTATCCCCCGCGGACTTAACTAAAATTTGACTACCCTTTCACTAAATCTAAAGATAAAAATTGGCTATGTGGTAGTTAGAAATTTTCTTGACTTGTGTGTGTGTCCAATTCCATTTTTCGGTGGTCGATTTTAATTAGTTCATCCAATCAAGAGTCCATACACTTTACCCCACCTTTTCTTCCAAAAATATTTCCATCTATTATTTTTATAAAAAATTCAAAAATATTTTCTTTATTTCCTTTTTAGAAAATCCAAAAATATTTTCTTTCCTCCTGAAAAAATAAATTAAAAAACTCCACCTTCACTTTTACCCTAATACCCACCCACATATGGTCCACCGATGCTTTGCATCGCGTGATGCACTTCGCCATACAGGTGCATTCACCCGTTTTAATCATTATCCAACAAGACTGGTGCTTCAATCTTGTTTGGGGGTGACTATCGTCGTCCGATTTTTCTGTCGCCTAGAAATTTGCTCGTTCTTATACTTAGGGTGAGATCCCTTCGGTTTGGCTGAAGACATTAAACTTAGCGCTACCGGGAGGCAGCCCGCGTTTCTTGTACTAGTCTCATCCTGCTTGGGGGTGGTGTTTCACATCACCCAATGCTTTACCATGTTATGGACTTATACACATTTTTTTTCTCTCACTTCTTATTCAGGTTTATTCTTGGCTTCATCTGTCTTCTTCATTAGCGGTTGATTCCGGTAAATTCTTTCCTACCTTATGCTCTCAATTTTAAAAACCATTTTACTTAACTTCGAGGACGATGTTCCTTTTTGTTTAGGGGTGGAGAATTTTATCAAAATCGTACCTCTTTTGAAATTTTTTGATTTTTAAACCTGATTTTTAAAATTTCGTGCAGTTTCTTTCATCTCATTCATTCATGTCAATTTTCAATCATCCATCTTTCAAAGCCTAGGAATCAAGCTAGAGAATATTTTTTCGAAATAGCTTATGTAATACGTAAGAATGCATGTTGCACCATGAATTTCTAGACTTAACAAAATTTGCGCACTTATCAAGTCACTACGGTTTAGAGTTGAAGAGTACTATAATTCTAAAGAGGACCTTAAGGATCACTAGTAGAGACTTTATCTTGTGAAATTTGTGCCTTTCACCCTTTCAGAGTGTTTTACGTAATCTCCAAGTCACAAGTTGATTCAACTTCTTTTGGGTCCACACTTTAATTGTTGCATGATCTCATTATCCTTCATTAAAATTTGGCTTGATCACTTAGAATGACATCTTTTTTGAGTTGTAAGAAACGCGTGTCTTGAAATTTGTCTCGAATATTAGATTCTCATCCATACACATACAATTTACCATTCACTTCCCCCATTACATCACCATTTTCGTCCATATTCCCATATGTTTCCTCACACCATCACCTATAATCTCCATTCATATATCATCCTTCATTTTTGAGAAAAAGAGTGTTTTTCAAATGTAAAATGTCTTCCATGTTGAGAGTATAAAAGATTTTTTTTTTTAGCAAAAATAGAATTTAAAAAAAAAACGAGAGAGAAAAGAAAAGAAAAGGAGAGTTTGTAGTTTATTTTGTTGTAATAAAGACATTTGTTATTCACGTATAGTACAGTCTTCTCAATCTTATCGCATCCATCACTCATACATTATCCATCATATCACTGATCCATACATCACCATCCAACCTCATATCCCATCCATCCCATTTCATTTCCCCTCACCCATAAAAATCCATGTTTCCCCTCAGGTGTTCGGGCAAATGAAAGTCAACGTGGTGAAACTCGACGTTCTCGCTATAGTGATTAACATTTATCTCATGAGATCATTTTTCTTTCTAATTGTTCGTTATTTCTTATGTGTGCGTGATACGTTTGAACTTGCTTACATTTACTCACCTCCTCGCGCACAAGAGCGATACACTAACCCTAATCTCGAGAGTTCGATTGAGAGAGATATATCCAGTGAGATTTGAAGTTGAAGCATTGATTTCGAAAAGGCAATCTAGAAATTACTCTTGTGATACTCGACCCATTTTGACTGATTAACACTACACACGTTGAGTTCTAGGAAGGATGTGACTTGTGTATTTACTTAGCTAAACTTTTTACACTTCTAGCTTGTATTTCTGAAAATATTTCTCATGTGATGGATTGTGCGATTATTCTACATCTAATAAGAGATTGACTGCCTTTCAATAAATTTTTGCAAATAAGAATTTTGCGGGTATGTTCCCTGCAAACCCTCACGAGACACAACTCATCCTGTAGGGCAACCTATAGGTTTAAAGGCTTGTTGCACATGCTAAGTGCAATCGCAAGTGCCCGCGAAAGTGGTACACTTTGACTACTTATCTGTTTCTTTCTCTCTATATTATTGCTCGAGAACTAGCAACACTCTGTTTGGGGGTGGTGTGATAAGCACCCAAAACAGTACAATTTATATCCCGAATAGACGTACTTTAGTTGCTAATTTTCGACAATATGGGTCTTATGTGCTTAAATGTTTATCTTATAGGCAAATATCCGTTTGCGGTGTCAAAAGCTATATATCGAGGCAAATACACGTTGAATGGAGCTAATTACCAATCCTGTATCCTAGCCTACCCTAAACCCGAGCCTAAACCTAACCCAAAGCATCAACCCAAGCCTGTGTTTGTTTAGTTTGTGTCTTTTTATATTTTTTAGATATTTAGTTTGGGTCATTTTTATTTTTAGGATTTATTTTTTATTTATTTAGGATTTCTAGGTTTTATTTTCTATTTTTATTTTTAGTATAATTTTATTTTACTTTGATTTTGTTTAGTTTTTATTTTATTAGGATTAAAAAAATTTAGGATTTCATTTATTTATTAGTTTTATTAAATTTTATTTTTTTAGGATTTTTGTTTTTAGTTTTTAGTTTAATAGTTTTCTATTTTTTTTATTTCTTTTTAGTTTAAATTTTTATTCGAGTCTTTGTTTTATTTTAAAATAGAATTTTATTTTTAGGTTTTTATTTTATTTTACTAATTTTTATTTTAGTTAGTTAGTGTTATTTTAAGAGTCACAAATTAAACACACATTTCCTTAAATAAACACACCCATAAACCCACTCAATCCTCATTCACACCCAACTCCTCTACACTCTACCACACCCAACTACACCCACTATCATCTTCAACCATTCACCTTCTCTCTCCTCTCTCCTCTAAAACCACTAACCTCCATTAACAAAACCACCATAACAAACAAACCCAAACCCATTTCCCAACCACCAAACTCCAGCCGACAAAACCACACCTGTCAGCCCCCGCCTGAACCCCCTCGCAACCCACAACTGCCAAACCGCCACCACAGCCCCTGCCTCTCAAACCCGCAACCCATGGACCCCTCGTCGAAAACCCCTTACATCCCAACCTCCACCTGGTTACACCTACTGTGCCGGTGGCGTCACCAACCTACCTCCGTCGGTGAGCCCCCTACTCGAACCCTTGGCCACGGTCAGACCCAATCTCCGATCGCACCTTGACCCTTACCCGGCCACCAATCCAACCAGCAACCCAAACCTGGTAGACCCTCTACCCTTGACGCCGTCCGCGACCCTCCTGAACCCGAAAACCAAACTCTTCCAAACCCAAATACCAAATTAACCCAAGAACAAAAACTCATTTATCCCCAAAGCCTTGACCCATTTTTCAAATACCTAACTTCTCCAAACCCAAATCGTTCCCCTATCAACAACCAAAGATGAAACACAAAACAAATCCCACTTGTCCCAACTAAACCAATTTAAACCCCCTTTCCCAATATACCCTTAAAAACCCCCAACTACTCTTTTTTCACCTGTTACCCAAAAACACCCTTTTAACAAATATGATTTGTTTTTAGCCCCATTACCTCATTACCCCACTTCTCACATGACCTCACACTCACCCTTTCCATGCACACTCAAGACCAATACCAAAAATACCCATTTAGCACCATGTTTTCCATGTATAAATAGAAGACTCAAGATCCCATTTGAGGGGAATATAATCAAATATAGAGAAAATTCTAGAGAAAACTAGAGAGTTGGGTTGGAATAAATTAGGTAGAAAAATTTGTAAATAGTTTTATTTTTATTTTTTTTAGACATTTGTGAGTGATATGTGTGTGAAATTCAATTGAGTTGATTATTGTTGGATGTTCATATTGGATGGATTGTGATTGATTTCAAGGAAATAAGAGTTCAATTTTACTTCAAGAGATTGGGTTTGATTGTTCTCTTATCTTCTCATTTATTTTATACCTTTGATTATTAGTCTGTCATATATTATACCATGTTAGGCTAAATCCCCTTTCAAGGGGTGGGGGGAACCCCTTATTTGATGTTATTTTAGTTTAATAAGTTTGATTACTTGAAAATTCCCTTTGAATATTAATTTTGATCCCCCACCCTTAAATTTACGCCTCGAGAGAGGATAAATGATTTTCGAGAGAAAATCGAAATTCTAGTTATAATACCCATTTTAGATTCGAACTAGAGATATGAGTTTCTTAAGTGGGGTATTATGACTTGAATTTCAACTCTAAATTTATTTTCTAAGATTTACATAAATTTTAATTCATCGATCCTAGCGGGTGATTAATTAAAAAAAGTATAGATATATTTTTCTAGAGTTGTGGGGTGTTAAACTTAATTTTCTAAAAGGTTACTATTAAAATTACATTTGCAACGAGAGTTGATTGGTAATTTTAATATTAATTTGGGAGAATTCAATTAATTATATTAATTAGTTAGAATTGCTAAAATTTATGGTGTAGTCCCACTCCTTGATTGGTCTCACAATTATTTACCTCACTTTATCTCTTGTTTATTGTGTTATACTTTATTTTTTACTTTTAGTCACTTTCTAGTTAGTCGTTTTCATCTCACAATTTAGTTTAGTCTTATTTCACATCACCTCACCCAATTGCTTTAATATTTAAAAAAATTAGAAAAGTGAAAAAGCACAAAAATAAAATAAAAAATTGAACTACATTTGAGTTTGTCTCTAGCTTACCCCCTTGATGTGGATTAATACCCTTACTTACCTCTATACTTTAGATTGTTATATTTTGTAGGTAATTTGAGGTTTTGATTAGAGGTGATTTTCAAGCAACGACGAAAAATATACCGATAAGTCTTTTCTATCAGGTACCGCCCCACTCGCTTGTGTTATGTTGTTACCCATTTTGGGATGTGTGACTCCTCCAAGTATTACCGATAGACCACGAATGGGACACCGAAGATAGATGTCTTCGTGTGTCATACATATATATGTGGGCATATGTATTTATCTATATACACATTATGGTGTTTCGTGTGTGAGAATGCATTTCACAATCTATAGATGTAAACAATACTTAATGATTACAAAGCTGGATTAACATAGCAATATGGAGAATTGTTACGAAAAATAAGTTTTAATGGTTTAATGTGGTAGACAATTATTAGTGAGAATAGTAATTGGGCTGTCTAAAAAAGTAGACGGTAATCAAATAGAATTAAACTTACGTTCTAATAATGTAAACAATAACGGGTGTGAATTAAAAATAAAATAGTCTGATGGGGTAGACTAAGGTTAATGAACATTATATGATGTAAAAATATACACTATATTTATAAGGAATTTATTTGGAAGCATTATGATGTTAATCCAGGGATTGGGGTGTTAGGTGTAAGCACTCACTTTATTTGACGCACAACTAGATGGCTTTATCATTACATGTGAGATTAGACAATGGAATTCATATTTGGTATTTGTTTGAGGTTTCGAGTATGACTGATTCTAGATGAGAGGTGAGATACTCAATACATGCGAGCATTGGTAGAGAGACGTGAAGTATGAGTTAGTTACATTCTGCATATTTATTGGTGAAGAATCCTTGCAACATTAGGGCTCTGAACCAAAATTATAAATGTTTTCCCCCCAGGTTTTCTCTAAAACATGGATAGCAGAACTGGCGATGGATCGGACTTGAAGTTTTTTTGGATGTAGCGAATTATGTTCCATTGATTCTATTATAGGTTGTACTTCTTCATTTGGTTATTTTTTTCCGTAAAGAAACTTTTTGGGCGTACGGCTGAGAGTTTATTTATATCAGTGTCTACTTATATTTACATTATTGACGTTGTATGATGTTTTAGTTTTGTATTCTTGTTTTAATTCAATTTTGGTTCAGAAGTTTTTATTTGTTTAGAATTTTGGTAAAGAACAAAGGCAATTTCTATTTCTCAGTGCTGAGAATGGTATAAATTGTTCATAAGCCTCATCTTCGGCATATCATGTCTGACCAGCATTTACGTGAGAAAATGGGGGTTACAGGTGATTTGTTAGAAAATGTTAAAATCTAATTTTTATGGAGTTAGTAAAATTTAAAGATTAAACTTCTAAAAGGACTATATATAACTTTACATTTGCAACGAGAGTTGATTTGTGAATATATATATATATATATAGGGGTATTTCATATAGATTAACTAATTAATAAAAATAAATAGGCTAAACGGTGAAGTTTAATCCCTTGAATTATCTCATAATTATTTATTACTCACATTTTAGTCTTCTCTATCAATTTATTTATTTATTAGTGTACTTTAAATATTAATTCATCATTAGTTAATATAAATCATCGTTTTAACAATTGTTTTAAAAACCCATCACATATTCTTCACGTTGCTACTGTCCACATTAAGAAGAATGGATTGACCCCTTACTTGCCATTTACATGTTTATGTGTATTTGTGGATACAAAGGGGATTTTTTTATTAACGGTCTTTTACAACTACAACAGCACACAAAAGACGTAATATTAGGCTCCATGATGCAAGATGCAATAAATGGCAAGAAGGCCCAACTTGGTGAAGCAGAGGATGTAGGTGAGGTTGATGCCCTGCTCCAGTCTAATAATGTACGGCTAAAAAAGAAGCATGTTGATGCCAAAGAATGCAGCCGAAGAGCTCATGTCATGGTGATAGGGCTCAGTCGTGACGTGAAAAAGCTTTGCTACTTAATCAGGATGGGTCCTCGAATGGCCTAGTTGGTAGGCTATAATGAAGGTTTGGATGATGCTTCAGTAAAAATGGAGGAGGGCAAAAGTGTGGCCTATAAGCATGGTTGTCTAAACCTCTCGAAGGTTGTGAAAGAGCCCCAAGACTCTCAACCTTGGTACATGTAGGAAGCTGACTATTTGGCGTATAGACACCCTCACTTTGGTCACGATGAGAAGTGGTTTACTTTGGATGCCAAAGCTCTTATCCTCACTAAGAGTTACTCGAAGCTCTTCTCCTCAATAAGTGTTACCTGAAGTCTCATGACATTGATGATGAGTACCGACCATAATCCCAATGACAACCAAAGGCGACCGATGGTTAAATTTCTTGCTCACCGAGTTGTAGTTTGTGTTGTTTGTAATGACCTTTTGTAATTGGCACTTTTTGTAACGTATAATTGAATATTAATATATAATTATCTTAATACTAATCTCACACATTTTTACATTCATTTATTCCAAGCATGTATTATATTTGTCTTATCTAACCTTTTAGGTCCTGTCGTCACACTACCTTAAGTCTGGAATAGACTATGGAAAAAATGCACTTAGTATAAGGGCAGTCCACCTACCCAGGATTTATCCAACCAAGTCAAGCTATTTTAATGCCAAGGGATCCCCTGTAGGGCTTTTTCTTGCATAGTAAATTCATGAGGTCATTTGTGTTTGTAATGATAAAGACCTTAAGACCTTAAGTTTAATCGTATTAAGCACAATTGTTATTGTAGCCTAAAATTATTAGGCCAAGTGGAACAATAAAATAGTGACACGTGTCAACCTTACGATTGGACCCTCAAACAATGGGTAAACCCGATCGACTCAGGTATTACATGGTCGGTCGCCCAACTGACGCGTAATGTGAACAAATATATATGGGATATTCAAAAGTCACCATGCACATGCACATGAATAAATATCCAGCTCATATTATTGTGTGAAGATGTAAATTCCTAATGTATAAAGGCATTCCATATCTTTAACTTCCATATACTATAAATACACAACTACTTCTCTTAGCTGCGTTTGAACCACTTCATTCTAAAACCTACAAGTTGTTACTAAAATACTTGTGCTACAAGCCTAAACCTATAATGACATTACCCCATGGATATAAGGACCACTTTTGGGCCGAATCAAGTGTAAATCATTGTGTCTCTTTAGATTTTATTTATTTATTTATCATTACCTATTTATATTTACTGATAAGTTTGGGTAACTAAAACTAAGATTATTCTTTGAACATATAACTCGAATTTATACATCAACATATTCACGCCATCTGTGGGAACGACAAGTTATTTTGTTACCTACCAATTTCTTTCAAAATCTACTTTTCAATCACACTTTCGAGTTATAACGAAAATTCCAAAAGGTAGTCTTGATAGAGGTAACTCATTTAATCCTTCTTCCCCTCCTGCCATAGGAGATCTTCAAGGACTCCTGATGAACATTTCAAAGGGACAAGAAGGAATGTTAGAAATAGTGAGGCAGCTTACTCAAACGCTCAAAGACAGGCCAACTATCGCCATATATTCCAAAAGGGAGATGCCACCTCCCCCTCCACGGAACAAAAGAAGCATATGTAGATTCTCCGCAAAGTTAAATGATAGGTCCTATCACCCTAGTGTGACGTCCTCCCTTAAATTTACTGATTACTACAATGGGCCCTCTCTTTTAAGAATGACCTGTCACCCTTGATAGACTAAGTACGGGATTTGACTTCAATCGCCTAGGTTACCGAGAAAATAGAGGCCACTACCATAGGGAGTTGTCCAGATCTCGAGATCACTGACAAGATTCTATCAAGTTAAGAACCAGGTGCCAGGATGAGTGCGTGCAAAGTAGACTTCCAAGTAAGAGAGCTCATCACAAACGTGAGGCCGAGCTGCTAAAACTACTTCCCATAAAACTAATCCATATGATCATCCTTGGAAGGGTTTAATCCAATACTTAGAAGATCTCTTGGGAGAAATGGTCAAATATAAAAATCCCATACAAAGGATTTTTATAAAAGAATCACCCTTTATTCCAACCTGTGTGGACTTCCCCACATCTGCTAAATTCAAACCACATCAGGTTACTCATAAGTATGATGGAAAAACTGATCATATTCTTCATATAGAGCAATATCAGGCTGCAGCCAACATCTACTCAGTCCGAGATGAAATGCATTGTTGAGCATTTTCTAGCATGATCATGGGGTCAGCATAAATTTTCTGTGAAAATTTACCTCGTGAGCAAATCTCTAGTTTCCAATAAGTTGCCTAGTTGTTCATCAATAATTTTGTCTTTGGAGAAAAACCCATCAAATGGGTGTCTCAATTACTAAGTGTTCATTACCAACCAGGGGAAACCACTCGCGAGTATATCACTCTTTAACAGTAAAAAGTTGGAAGTCGGAGATTATCAAAATGTTCTAATCGGTACTTCGCTTGCAAGCCTAACTGAAAGGATTTTTTACTCATCTTAGACAAGAACCTACAATGATCCTATAATATAATCCTTAGAAATTTTGGTTTGAAGAAGTTCGAAGCAGTTCCATCCACTATCCACCAGTGCTTAAAGTTCCCCACTCATTATTTGGTCGGTGTTATCATACGAAATCACATTGAATCTAGGGAATGCTATTATACTTCAGCCAAATAGGAGGAAGTAAAGAAACTCACCACAACTTATGAAATATCGACCCTATATCCCTGCAAGGAGGCTGATTTAGTTAAAGGATAGGTTGTGCAAGCTACAGAAATGATTATCGTGGATGACGACCTCTGGAGCGAATCACGCAAATTGGCTCATCTCAGGAACCAACCCTTAAACATGAGTTAATAAATTTTCTTAAAGATAGGAAGAAATTATTCTCTTATATTCATGAGGATATGTCAGGGATTGACCTAAAATTCACATGCCTCGAGTTGAATATCATCAAAAATGCTAAGCTGATAAAAAAGAAGATGCGTGTGTTTAGCCCAAGAAAAACATGGCCATCCAGGAAGTGGTAGCTAAATTAGAATGGAAAAATTTATCAAAGATGTCATGTACCCTGATTGGTTGGCCAACGTAGTGATGGTGAAAAAGAAGAACAATAAATTGCGCTTGTGCGTTGATTTCATGGATCTTAATAATGCTTTTCCAAAGGATCACTTCCTTTTTCCCTATAATAAATAAGTTGGTTGATGCTATTGTCGGGGATGAGCTGCTCAACTTTATGGATACCTATTAAGGGTACAACCAAATCAAAATGAAGTAACTGACAACGAGAAAACCTCATTCTTCACCAACCGAGGTGCTTACTGTTACAACATCATGCCCTTTGGTCTAAAAACACTAGAGAAATATACCATAGTTTGGTGAATAAAGTTTTTGAAGAACAAATTTTTAAGAATAAGGGAGTATATGTGGATGATATGCTTAGTAAGAGAAAGAAAGTCATTGACCACATTAGGGGCCTTAGAGAAACAATTGATCAATTAGAAAATCAGAAGATGCTACTCAATCCTACCCAATGTGTGTTCAGCATACAAAAAGGAATGTTCTTGGGGTTCATAGTAAATCAGAGAGGAATTGAGGCCAATCTAGATAAGATCAAAGAATTTATTGACATGGAATCTCCCCCATACAAAAAGGATGCATAGAAATTAACTGAAAGAGTAGCTTCCTTTAATAGGTTCGTACCCTGAGATACTAACAAATATTTACCCTTCTTTAAGGTAATAAGAAATACTTTGGAGTAGAATAAAAGAATGTGAGAATGCCTTCCTAGAGAGGAAGAAATATTTGGGCTCTCCATCGTTTCCCTACTGCTACTAATGGAGGAAGATTATACTTATATCTAGCAGTATCTGAATCGGCGGCCATCATAGTCCTCATTTGACTGGAAAACAAGTATAGAAACCAGTTTACTACGCCAGCACGGACTTTCAAGGAGAAAAAATTCGGTATCCATGACTGTAAAAGCTTGCTTTGGTCTTCATCAAAGCCTCATAAGGATAAAACCATATTTATAGGCCCACACTATTATGGTATACACTAACTTACCGCTACAACAAGACATTTAGAAACCAGAAAATTCAGGGAGACTAATGGAATGGGCAGTGGATTTAGGAGAAAATGACATACACTATTATCCCAGTGCAATAATAAATGGCCAATCGGTCGCAAATTCCATAGCTAAATTAACTTATGACAAAATTCCCGTCGACTAAAGTCTTGCGAAAGAAACATTAACCCATAAGACTTCTTAAGAAGAGATCTTAAAGGCAAACCACACTGAGTAGACTTCTCTGAAATATATTTCCAAAACATAAAAAACAAAAAAATCCACTTCACAATAAAGACTCAAACGACACTTGGAGAAAATACACAATGTGTTCAATCACAGATCCCTAATTGAAGGTAACTTCAATGGATAAATGCTTGTATGGAAGATGTACGTAGATGAATTATCATGTGATACTATTAGTGATGCTTGGTTAATCATCAATACTTCTAATGATATAGATGATGAATATGTGTTATGCTTTCAATTCCAAGCTTCTAATAACGAGGCAGAGTATGAAGCATTGATCGTCAGTTTTGAATTAACTTTATCATTTGGTGCCGAATAGGTCATGGCCCACAACGATTCTTAAATGATTGTAAATCGAGTGCTAGGAATATACAGAGTCAAAGGAGAATTGATGACAAGATACCTGGAAAAGGCCCAGGATAGAATATCTAAGTTTCCAACAATTAAAGGGATCAGAGTACCCAAATTTGAATACATCCAAGTTGATCTACTTGCTCGGCTGGCCTAAGCGACTAAAACAGAATTAAAAAGGACTATTCATGTGGAGATTGTAACAAGCATAAGTATAAATGAAAAAAACTGTTAGTTTGATGGCAGTAGACTTGGACCCCTCATGGATGGATCCCATCAAGGGGTATATTGAAAGTGGAACCTTGACGGAAGACCCAAAGGAAGCTAGGAAATTCAGATACAAAATAGCTAGCTACGTATTGGAAGGAGGTGTTTTGTATAAAAGAGGATTCACTATCTCTTTACTCGGATGTGTTCACCCTTTTAAATTAAAATACATGAGTAAAGAAGTACACGAAAGATTATACGGAGCTCATTCGACATGAGGATTGTTAGTACGATGAGTATATATACAGGGATATTATTGGCCAACGATGAAGGAAAACTCTGCCTCATATGCGAGGCGAGGCGACAAGTGTTAAAAGTGTTACACCCCACCTATTTTAATCACGGGTGATCAATCCTTTATCAAAATAAACAGGAATCTCATTTGGTTCATTCTTAGCATCATTGTCGAAAATATTTCTAAATTACTAACCATCTAAGTTTAGTAAGTCGGTGCCAAATTTTATCTTTCATAATAAGTAAAACATTTACTAAAACCAACACAACAATAAAGATAAATAACCAATCACACCAATAAGGAAGTCTAAACATCATGTAATATACCAAACACTGAATAAACCATTACATAATCAAAATCCAAAACAGCATCCGAATAAAATAATTTATACAAGTAACTGAGTTTGTAAATAAAGGGGCAACACGCCCAACTGAAAACTGAAGTAAAGAACCTATTCTAGAATGCAATAAATGAGGAGGATACTCAATAGCCTACAAGACTCCACATATGTTGGAACTTCGTAACCCTGGAAAGAATATTCATCCATAGCATCCCTGTGGCTGGACACCTAAAAGTTTTAGAAAATAGATTTGATACGGGCCAGAGCCCAAAACCTTTTAAAAACCTTTTTAATTTATTAAGATGTAGTAAATAAATATGCAGTAAAACTTTCCATTTTTTGCCGGTGTAGAACTCTCATGATATTACCCCTCACCTCTCAACTATTTTGCACACCTAACGTCTCATATTTAACCCACCTAGTTATGCTACCCAAACTAACTAGTCCCAAGGCATCTAATTAACCACTAATATTCTAAGCTCATCCCTATCGCGCATACGATACGCTATCGTTAAACCATAATCAATATTTTCCAAATATTGTATTTGAACCGTTAATTAAATTTATGGTACTTAAGTTTCTTTAAATACACACTTTCTATATCTTCTACTACCACACATGAGTAGAAAAAATCAAACATCTCTCTCTCTCTCTCTCTCTCTCTCTCTCTATATATATATATATATATATATATATATATATACTAGCGGAATGCCCGTGCCTGAAGGCACGGCGAAAATTTTCACAATACATAATTGCAAAACAGAAAAAATTTCGTTCCCCGATGTATGGAATCTTGTATAATCGAGTCATAAATTTGATCTTATAACACAAAAGTGTAAAAAAATTTAAATTTTTTTGAGTGAAATTTACTTTGTTTAGATAACGATCCACCTCGATTTAATTGTAAACAATGCTTATTTCATTTCTTCATATAATAATATACTATTATATTAAATAAGTATTTTTAAACAAATTAAAAAATTTGGGCAAAATACCCTTTGCTTATAGGACAATCCGCTATGTTTAATGAATAAAAAAATAATCCACGACAACAATACTAAGTGTCATGGATCTCGCACAAATACAATCATACCATCAAATACTTTTAAGTCCGAGGTTATTTTTTATAACACAAATGTGTAAGCATTTTTAAAAGATTGGGCAAAATTTCATTTTCTTATAGGACTATCCACCTCCCTATTTAAGAAATAAAAAATAGTAAAGCAATATAAATAGTCGGCAACAACACTAATACACATCCAGATAATGACCTAACCCAATAAAAATTAAAGGGTCAAATTCCATTAATGGAAAATTAATGTCAATTCATATAAAATTCATCTCAATACATGAGGCAATTTAAAAAACCCTAAGAATTTTAATCACTAATATGATTTAGTCAAAGTCCGGCTTAAAGCCTCTCAAAGTTATCATACATTCTTCATATTCTAGTATCATCATTGTAGGATTTGAAGTATCACACTTTACCAAGGGCTGGTTACCCGAGTTCGCAGCAGTTCAAATCCTTAGGGTACTAAATACATGATTTCGCTGAACATCTTTCCTCCTCTGGTTTCCACATAAACCCCTGCTTATAAACATATCGTCCTCGTCTTTACAACAGTTATATGAAAATTCTAAGTTGTCCCTTCAGCAATCTACAATGAGAGGCAGAATTAGTATTTTGTAATGAAGTGTTAAGTAGCAAGAAATAAGGCAGAATTAGTATTTTGTAATTGGATGATTAAAGTAAAAGTATCATTTGGGAATAAAGAATGAGGAGTTTCATTCCAGATATGTCTTGTAGTGTGCGATTGATGTACATTCCTTAACGGCCGATACCAACACAATTTTTATATCTTATAACGATAAAGATGGAAATCAACTCCACTCAAAGCTCATCCAAATTTCTCGAAAATGGATTATGTTTGCTACTTTCTACTTTCTGATATTTTATTTTTGTATAAACCATTTACCTTCTCTTGCATGTGGCAATAAACATACACCAAAATATAGAGTCAAATTCCCAGATGTGTTCAAAACCAAATGAACAGGAAGATCAAGCCCTGAATGTAAGAAATTGATTAAAAAATGATCAAACAAAAATATAATAAGAGATGAAAAAAACAACCTTCTTTTCTTCCTGTTTTATGCAACCAAGAATCTCAGGAAGCATAAGTACATGCTATGTGTAATTTTTTCTTCTTCTTCTAGAACCTGGTCCTCCGGAGTCTTTTCGACTTCATTTGACACATTTATGGATGATGTAAATTTTCTCTCACAGAAGCATGTGGTACAATCTCTCTTTCTGGCTCATCCTGAAGCTATTTGGGTTCTCCATCAGCTAAAGCATCTACGGCCAAATTCACACACCGATTGGCTTCAATATTACCCCTTTCCTTCATAACTTCAGCCTGATGAGCTCCTTCACTTGACCCAAAATCAGTTATCATCTCAGGTTTGAACCTTGTTAGCCTTTTTAAAGACCGTCCCCCAAGGCTAAGTTCTCGTTGGCCCTTAGACTTTCTTGATTCAGTCTGAGCAGTAACAACAAAAAAGAAAAAGTAAAAAAAGTGTAACCATTCAATTGAGTAGTAACAACAAAAAAAAGATATTAACGACAGTTAATAGCAGATCACCCACTCTCATTTTTAGGCTCAACTTTTATTGTCATTTGTTATCTTCTTTTTAAAGAGCTTCGAAAATTCTCTTTCAAACTCGTTTTCTACCTCGACCTATCTGACATGCTTTGCAGTTCCTTGAGCATAATTGGGGATCCATAAAAAGGAATTTTTTGTTATGCTCAAGGCTACAACACCCATTTATTTTGTGGCTTATTTTCCCTGGACTACGACAATTGCCTTTACTCTTCATCGTACAGTGGTTAGATAAAAAACAGATGTTGAATATTTGGAGCCTATATTTCACTTATATGTTTGGGGAACTTCTAGTCATGACTGTGTTGCATTCCATTTGTAACGACCATGGGCGTATAGGTACTTTGGGTGGATGGTGTGGGACAAAAATAGGACGTAGCAGAAAGATAACTCACTTCATGACATTTTATGCTCCGCCGTGGGGTCAAAGTATTTTAAATGGCGTTACTTTTAGCCTTGACAACATTTACGTAAAACTTCTGACTATATAAATATTATATTGCTCGTTCTTTTGAGCCATATACTTGAACAACGACATCCGTTATATTATTCGAAAAGTCCTAGGATATAAGTCCTTCAAATTGAGCATCTACATCTCGATGCAGTAACAATCTTAAGATCTAAAAAAGTTCAAAATCATTATATGAAAATAGTTGGGGTTTGGGGGGTTTGAATCGCTTGTAATTAGATTTCTTACTACAGTCTGGGTCTTTGAAATCAGAGACCTAACTGCAAATAACTAAAAAAAAAAGTCAAAATAGCATACCAAGCAGATAGATTTGCAACATGTTCTTAGCTCTCCAAATCATCCAAGCAGATAGATTAGCATACTCAATAGATTATAAATCCATAGCTACATATAATGATAAAACAAAAAACAATCCAACTTTAGATTTGCAGAAAATGGATTCCAGTGCCGTGATGTCTAACTCCAAACCTACAAAATGGACATAAATAATTTTAAGACCATGAATAAAAGACATCGTAGAATACAGAGAAAATAAATTAAAAGAAGGAAGAGTATATTTGATCTTGATATAGTTGAGCTGCAAAACAAAATGTAAATACTAAATTAGATCTTCAGAAAAACAAAGATTTAGAAATGGGAAAAAACTTAATTCAAACTGAAAATTTTGTTTGGGCAAGATAAAGTGAGATATGATCTACCAGTCGTATTTTTGCGAGTGGAACGTCGAGAGATCTTGTGGGAGAACATATAATAATGTAACCACCATTTTTCCTTGGTGTTTAAATGTACAGAATTTTATTGAAATCACTTGGTATGAATGATAGAGGATGAAAGGAATCACCTTAGGTTTATCAAACTTCTATTCGAGAAGAGTTTGAACAAAATGAAGGTCATGGACTTCCACGTAATTTTAAACTATAAAGGTCACGGCCATTAAAGTCCAATGTTAACCTTTGTCCTAATCTCATAATTTTAAAATGTGTTTCTTTCATGTGTATACTATTGCAAATCTGTGATGAGAAATTACCAAAAAAAATGTTAATATTAAACAACAGTTAATGTAGCTTAAAGTCAATAAAGAGGTGAGAAAGCAATACCGCATAATCCGTATCTTCATCGGTCTGTAATGGTGACAACATTTCAAGGGGATTAATGGACGATATTTAAAAAATGGATGTGAAACTAATAAATGCATGAGTGAAGGTTGCATAACTATTTTCTAAACATAAAAGTCAGCGAATATAAATTAACATACACGGGATCAGCTACTGTGTTGGATGTGATGGTCTGATATGTTGTGTTAACATAAAAAATTCCAATGGTCAGATATGCTATGTGTTTGGAAAGAATATCTATTGGATCTGCTACTGTGTCGGTTGTGTTGGTCATTAACACATGACGACCTATTGTTTCAGTTGAGTAGTTAAAATTCCTCTGAATCTTCCTGCAGAGTTCTGGAATAAGTAATGTTAAGTGACTTAAGGGAGGTGGGGAAATTTGGGCCTTTAGGAAATCAAGTTAGAGATGAACGATAATTACTATACAATTCTTTATGTTGAGAAAATCTTTTTATGTGGCCTATGTTGCTGTTGTGACTCAGCATAATCTCGTTGTGGCTGAAAAGGACCCGAGTCTTGGGAAGTCAAGGATAATCATCTTCCAGAGATGTGTTGAGTTTTTCCCTCAATTCGACAGCTTCTAAAATTTCTATATATCTAATTTTTCAAGGATAGGATTATCATGTTTGAGAGATACGTTGTGTTACTATTGAAATCAATAAATAAAGTGTGTTTTAGAAAACCCTTTTCCATATGGCCTTAAAGAATAGTTTACTGCTAAGGATTATGATCATAGTGAAGGAATTTAGGTTTTGTTTGATGATTTTGGATGATAGAATTGGAGATTTGGGTGAGAATATATTTAGAGTGATTTAAGTCAAGTGAAGTTCCAAGTAAATATACGAATCCGAGGGAAATATATGTAATTATCTGGATAAAATTCCTATTATATGCTGAGAGAGTTTGATGAGTCTGAGTTAGGGTTACAATTCCAATCAAACTTTGAAGGGAATTCAATTGGTCGCCATTGATGGTGGAACTTTCACCTGTAATTCCACTTCATAGGGCTAATGTAGGTGCTCTAGCTGGTGAGCCTATTCAGGAAAAAAAAGAGGAAGGCCTAGAAAATATGGACCTGACCGATCGGTTTTATTAGATTTATCTCCCTACAGAGAATCGCTAATGTCATCAACATCTTGCTGTGTTGTTATTTCAGTAGCAGTTGTACCTCTAGGTGCCTGCTGCTTCTGGAATCCCTCTGCCAATTTGCTCAATTGGTTTTAATAATTCCAGGAAGAATACCTTGCAAGTTATTTATCTAAGGAGAAACACTAACAACCCCAAGTGTTGGAAGCAATTGAAGCTTGAACTTTTGGGTTTACGAACTGAATTTATCCTTAAAAATATTGACTTCCTCAGTTGCGGGTATTACATTCACCCCTATTCTCGTGAGGGTGCTTTGAAGAATTTGATTCACAGATACTGCAGCATTGAGAACTCCCTCCTTCTTGCCAGGCTTCTTCCAAACTGGGAGAATTACCACCTGTAAGAACACCATGAAAACATAAGAGTGTTGCATACAAATCACAGTGCATCACAGAAAAGAAAAGGACCAAAAAACTCAACCCACACAACTACATATTGCTAATATCCATGCACATGAGTAGTTTATGTCAACAGATAGAAGTATATATACCTTTATTATTGATTTTGTGCGAAGACACATAAGAGTACCAAAAAATTTATGAAAGCGTATAACTTCTACGTCATAACTAAGTAACAAATCATAGAAACTTCATATAGACATAATAAAATACACGCAACAAATATAAGTATGTATACCTTCATTATTGATTTTGTGCTAAGGCACATAATGATAAGTTGATGCAAGTGTATAACTTGTACGTCACAACTAAGTAACAAAAAATTGAAGTCTGGATTAACTGATGACAGAGATTAGAAGTACATAAGTTGACAATGCTCGAGAGTAAATAAGTTGCCAATGCTCTAGTCTTAACTGATGATAGATATTAGAAGAACATAATAGTCAACCAAATAAACAAATCCATAAACAACACTTGCGATAACAAAAAGTTTAAAACTAAAGACTACACTGATCTACAGAACATAAGAGTTCTTCAAAACACGCATATAAAGTTCTCTCTTATCAAGAACTAAGGCCTTCCATTACACCATGAAAAAATAGCGAAATAAGAGTACCAAGAACTTGATCTGGGCATATAACTTATATGTCACAACTAAGTAATCACATATTGAAGTGTGGCTCTACACTCAAAAGAAAAATCACAAATCACACTGGAAACTACAATGTGATCTTTTTTCATGAGAACATGGCCTAAAGAAGCCAATTGATCAACAAAAGACTTGGTCTTGAATATTCCACGTGTGAGCAGAAGTTTCATAGCTAACCATTCTTGTGAGCATTCACCGAATCATTGATGATAATAATAATGAAAACATGAGTTGGATACTATTGATCCTACTTAATAAATTATTGATGGAACTTACCCTGAGTCTCATCAGATACAAAAATATACTACAATGGTGATTCGCATCACCTATTGGTTCCACAACAGATCAAGTTTTGCAAAAAGATACTATGATTTATGGCCACAAATGGCAGTACTCACCTATTGGTTCCACAACAGATCAAGTTTTGCAGAAAGGGAGTGTGAAAAGAGAAGTAGACGAAGTCGAGTGTTTGAATTGGTGCTAAGAAAAACATAAAACTAACAATTAAAAAACTATTACAATGGTCGAAATGTGAACTGTAAAATGAGGCATACTGCATAATAGTGCTTCCGACAAAGATAAAGCATCCACTAAATGTGTAAGATAATCTTTCTTAGACATTCAGTAATCAGGTAGAAGAAAAACACAGCTTTTAGGAGCAACTTGCACTATATACCGTCAAAAGCAATATTCCCTTAAGAACAGGATGAGCACATTACATTAGCAGGGCTGACTTATCATAGAAAAACTGGGAAAGGGATGGGTACATTATCAAAAGCAACAACTTCCCTACATTCAATACTAATCGTTGTCGTTTCATACAAATTACATTATCCGGACTGAATTATCATTGAAAAAATAGGAAAGGGATGAGCACATTATACATGGGAAATTAAAAGAATACAATAGAAATAAGAGAAGTGACTGAGCTCACCTTGGCATTTTTTCAAGCACTTGGCATTCAATAAAGAAAAATTTCAAAATTTCAAGGTCTATAAATGATGCATCTAAAGGCATTAACATAATTGATAGTTTAAAAATAGTATACATGAAAATATCCTTAAAAAACTAAATTAATTCATATGAACTTGTACATAGAAACCAAATGTAGCTATCCCAAGGAGGCTGACCATCAAGAATAATAAACTTAATCCCTAAAATCAAGGAGGTTGACCATCAAGAATAAATTAATCAACTGACATATACTTCTAAAATCACATTGTCAAAAGAAATACTAATAAGAGAAGTCAGAAAAAAATGTAAAAGTATAGCATCCATTGAGTCGAAAATGCATATAAAACATTCATTGAGTAGAAAATGCATATAACTCGTTAAGATAATAGAGCTTAGCAAACACATACAACATATAAAACAATCATTAAGATGAATTTCATATCAGTATCAAGCACATACAACATATAAAACATTCATTAAGATAATAGAGCTTAGCAAATAGAGATTAAAACTTCAATAAAATTCACGAAATGCTTACAGTTACAACATCAATACGAAACAAATTTGAAAACTTCAATGAAATTCATTCCAAGTAAACATCAATGTGTGTGATTGACATATATGGTGAACTAAAAATGGTAAATGGTAATGATTTCAAACTCCAAAAAGATAGAATACCATTCAGCATCTTCCTACTAATTTCTAGCTGAACCATTGCCAAATAAACCTTTCCCCCAATTTTGGAACTGTCAAAACCTAAAACATGCTTTTTAGCACTTAAAATATTACCTAAAATGAACAAAAAAGGGGGAAAAAATCTATAAATAGACACATAATAAAGAGAACAAAAGGAGTATAGCTATTTAGGCTGTTCCAAGCATAATCAGTAACCTGCAAAAGAAAAAATAAACAACAAAACACCAAAAAAATGATTAGATCCCAACACATAAGCATACATGTAAATATAAACATACATGTAAACAAATATAAAACTAAATGAATAAAATCAAAATAGATCTTAACCAAAATCAAAATGAACAAAATCCTAAAATGAACCCTAACTATAATGGATGTGGGTATGTATCTAAACAAAGAGAAATGGTAAGAGTATAACAAAGGGAAATCGTGTGTATGTGAAAATAGGGTTCCATTTGAAACCTTCGAACCCTACATTTCCATTTGAAACCTTTGAACCCTAGATTTGCCCCAAGATTCATTCGAGAGAGAGAGAGAGAGAGAGAAAAGAGATTTACCTTCTGATTGCTAAAGAACAAATGTAGAGAGAGAGAAAAAGCTGTACGATTGATAGAGAGAGAGAGAGATTGGTGTACTCGGCTAGTGTGTAAAAGTTTCCAATGGGTTAATTTCCTATTTTATCCGTGTATTTGAATTTTGGGTAAAAGAAGGAAAAGAAATGAAGGGTATTAAAAGAGGGGGAAACCAAATTTTTAAGGGGCAAAAATGGTAAGAGGAGTATTTTAATTTCAACCATTGGATCATTGCATTGTTGGATTAATCTGGACCCCTAATTAGCTTATCCCACTTATGGAATAGTGTCAAAATTCTACTCCTTATTATATAGATATGGGACAATGGTGTTATGAATAGTAACATCTTATCTCATTTTATCTACATAGTCAAAGGGTCTACATTTTTCCACGTGTACATTCTAAGGGTTGAGATTGAAAGAACTTTTCTCACAAGGCAAATACCTCTCACAACATATGCGCTCTCCCTTCTCTCACTCTCACAATATGTCTCCTCATTTTCTTTCCCCAAAAAACACTAGTAGCTCCCCCATCTCTCTCATTTTGCACTCATCCCGACACGCTGCTCACGCTTCTCATACCACCTCTGATTCTCCCATGCGGTCGGCCTCTACTCCACCACCTCTGTCTCCGCCTCCCCCTTCGCATCTCACACTACCTCAAAGTATCCAATATTGGGTTTGTACGCTCTTAGTTCTTTTGATATGTATTGTTTATGTTGGACATGGATAACTCGCCTACATTTTCCAACGTAAGTAAAAAAATTCCATTAGAAAAATATACCTTCTACTTCCTCCCTATGTTATTATATCAAGGGGCTTTAATTGAATTTCAGTTACTTTTCTTCATAGATTCAAGGCAGCACTGGTATTATGATACGTGATGAATCAGAACTTAAGATGATTCTTAAAGGGTAAATTTTACTTTTTCTACATTTTTCCACGAGCCACACCAAATTTTTCTACCCAATTATTTACTTTTGCTACATTTTGCCATGAGAAATTTTACTTTTGCTACCTAACTCCTTACATTAAATATTTTTGTTCAGAAGAGAAAACGAACGAAGTAACTTTGGGATAAAGACAAAGGAAAAAGGGAAAGAAAACAAACCCCACTATGGTGTGTTCTTTTTTATTTTGCATTTTCTTTTCATTATTTAATAATTTATTGTTTGCTTACATTTCTAATCTACTTTACTAAACGTGCCAGGACTTTCCTCCCACTTCTGCTTGTTCCTTGGCTCAAAGACTATGAAGTGATCGAGGAAGGGCACCAAGGTTGCCGCTTAATCCCATTAATTGTTCTAACCAATCATCCACTTCGACAAGCACTGATGTGAGGTAAATTACGAATTTGGTAACCCCATAACAACCTACCTATCCACTTGTACATTATTGCATTCCCCTCTATAATAGTGTTGCCCTCTTCTTGATAGCACACTGTTATCATACATTGGCCTTGCAATTGATACTCCAACTATAAAAATTCTTCCCTATTTCCTTCATTTATCAATTTCATTGTTGTCTTATATTTATAATTAATTTTACTCAATGTGCCAGGACTTCCCACCCATCAGTTCCCGTGCATTTGCTCAAAGAGAATGACGTAATCGAGAAAGAGCACAGAGGTTGCAACTTGATCCCAATAGATCTCCAAATAAATTACACACTTTGACTCGCTCAACACCATCATATCGGTCATGTGCAAGCACTATAACGCAACATCCTACTCCACCGACTCTTACCTTGCCGCCCACCCCACCACAATAATGTTGCCCAGTTATGCAGCAGTCCCATGACACTGATGTTTTGCCCCCTGATATTCTTCCTAGAAATTTGAGCATGCATTTTGATGCTACATAATTTAGGATCCCAACCATGATCACATTAGGAGTGTATTTTAAGATTCACAGTCTTTTCCTATGCCACCACTGACAGATTTGGTGAACAATGCTCCGACTGAATCATCAATAGTATCCGTGCTTCCTTATATAATTCGGTACAACATCCTATTTACTTTGATATTTTAATGACATGTATGTTTGAGATAGTATTGAATCAAGTTCTTTCTTTCTCCATTTCAAGTCAAGGAGGCGAGTCATCACAAACAGCACAGGTTGTAAAATAGCAGGATGGGCTAGACTATTATCCGAAAGACACAAGTTGGGTAGTATGGATGTTAAATGCCCTTATTGTAATGTCTTACACTCGATGGATGAAAGGTTAACAACTTCATCTATGATACGGTCGTTGTTTGGGAAGTGTTGTTTACAAGGTCAAATCAGACTGCCTGCCCTTAGGGAAACCCCTGCTGAAATAAAGCTTCTTTTTTATGGAAATGATGGCCAATCTAGGTCTTTTCATGCTTACACAAGAGATTATAATGCATCCAATGAATTTACAAGTTTAGGTGTGCGAATGGATGACCGAGTCCTCTGAGGGAAGGGTCCCATGAGTTTTACAATACATGGTGACCTACCCCATCGCACTGGATCCTTATTGTCGAATGAGGGTCATGAATTAAAAGCCACATGTGCTCAATTGTATAGTTATGATCTAGGTGAAGCTTTAGATATTCGACACCATATGAATCCGCATTTGAGGAGGGATGTCCTAAACACCATATAATATTGTTTATTGATGAATAATGATTTCACGTCTAAATGTCATGAAGCCTTCTCTATTTTGGATCTAATGGATAAAATGGTGCAAGACTTACCTGCATATGTTCATTATAGTTATTCAAAGGACCGTCGAACATATAACTTCCCATCGTATGAAGATATTGTTGTTATTATACCGGGGATGATTTTAACAGTAGCAGCATGCGTGATAATATTGTTCGGCTGAAAGGAGGTAATGAGTTGATGCAAATTAACGAGTGTCATTCGACATATTTTCCTTTGTTTTAAGTCTTATTATTCCCCCACAGTGAACTTGGTTGGCACTCCGAAATGAAATTATGGTATGTCCTAAGGTTTCAAGAACAAGATGCTCACTTAACTCAATTGAATTATTATGACTACCGATTGTTTAAGCGTGACTCCGAGTACTCCACAATGCTTAGAGGGGGGAAATTATACCTAGAGTTTATTATTGATGCTTGGGATTCTACAGAACACAACCGATTAATTTATTACCGACTTAATCAAGTAAGGCTTTGGGCAGAGTTGTACAAGGATCTTATTAATGGTATGCCAAACGGTTTATAACCAGATGATATTGGTAGGAGAATGACTTTTCCTTATTCTTTCACCAGTAGTGAAAGACATATGTTTGATATCAAGATTATATGGCCATAATGCATTACAACCAGCATCCCAATGTTTTTCTCACTATGACCACAAATCAATGGCCAAAAATCACCAAAGAATTATTGCCTGATGAAAATGCATTTCTTTTTCCAGACTTGGTGGTGTGTTTATTTGAACTAAAGAGGAAGGCCTTGATGAAGGAGATTGAAAATAACCATGTACTTGGCAAGAAGGTGGCTCACATCTTCACAATTGAATTTCATAAACGGGGTTTACCTCACATGCATGCCTTAATCTTTCTTGATGGTGCAAGCAAGATGAAAACAACTGCCCAAGTTTATAACATAGTTTGTGCAGAATTGCCTAGCTTAGAAGAAGACCCCTCCCTTTTTGAAAATATTTTGGGTTGTATGGTACATGGACCTTATGGAGTTCGATCTCTTGGAGCCCCATGTATGGAACATGGAAAGTGCACAAAAAAATACCCGAGAGAGTTTTTTGACACTACCACTGTGGATAAAGATGGGTACCCAGTATATCAATGTCGTAATGATGGTCAAGTCTTTACTGTTGGGAATGGAAAATAGGTTGATAATCGAGATGTTTTGTCGTGTAATCCCTATTTAAGTTGGATGTTCAATTGCCATATTAATGTCGAAGTTTGTGTCGGGCTTAGATGCATCAAGTACACACACACACACACACACACACACACACACACACACACACACACACACACACATATATATATATATATATATATATATATATATATAAGGGATTTGATTGCATCATTATTGTCGTGGGAGGCGTTGATGAAATTGAACAATACTTAGATGCTAGGTATAATGGTCCCCCCGAAGCGGCTTTGCGAATATTTAGTAATCCAATGCATCAAGAGAAACCATCTTTCACACGATTGGATCTTCACCTCTCAGGCATGCATCATGTTGGTTTCAATCCAAATGAAACGATGGATGACATAATTCATCGAGGTTCGACTCAAGGACTTCTTTAACCATTTTTTTTGCATATTATGCTTCCAACGAAGAAGTGCGGGCCTTCACTTTTCAAGAATTTTCATAACACTATTGGTGGGACAAGCCATCTAAGAGGTGGACAAAGAAAAGTTCAAAAGGGGTTTTTACAATTGGTAGAATGTTCTTTTCTAGCCCAAACTCAGGAGAAAGGTTTTATTTCAGATTGCTTCTTATTGTGGTAAAAGGACCTCGATCATTTGAGTTCTTATGGAACTTAAATAATGCATTGCATGATTCTTTCAAGTTAGCATGTATTACACTCAGACTTTTAGAAGATGACGATGAATTGGTTCATTACTTGCAAGAGGCCACGGTGATGCAAATGGGATATCTACTTCGTCGGCTTTTTGCCATTATATTCACCCAATGTTCCCCTATAAATCTTGAATTACTATGGGATAAATACTCATCATACATATGTGACGATATCATGCACAACCTCCGTAGATCATTTGCAATTACCTCTCCAACTAATGCATAGGTCAATGATTATGGATTGTATCTTCTCAACGATTTTCTACAAGAGTTTGGAAAAATTTTGACCGACTTTCCACCAATGCGATTACCTCTAAAAAAATTGGAGTACCAACGGAGAAAATCATCTAATATGGGAGCATCGATAACTTCAAGAAGATACAAACACTACGGGCAGGCAATGTAACGTTGACCGTCTTAATTTGGGGCAGCAGCGTGCTTACTCGGCCAGTACTGCTTCTATCTTTGAAGAAAAAGGTACTACCTTTTTTTAATGGGGGGATGGAACGGGTAAGACCTTTTTGTATAACATAATTATTGTAGTTTTTCGTAGTCTCGACCATGTAGTCATTACGGTTGCCTCTTCTAGCACTGCTTCCTTATTATTAGTTGGCGATCAAACAGCGCATTCAATATGATATGCCCCAAGTGCAACCTCGGCCATGAGACACCAGCCTCGGCCTAGAGACACCAGTGTCGGCTGATATTTGGCCGACATTGGGCATGTCTTAGATAGGCGATATCATCCCTCGGCTAGACCAGGGTCGGCCCAGGCCGACACTATCATCTACATTTCCAATGGACACTACGCGCATCAAAGGCATCAACAGCACTCCCATATACCTGGGTATGGCAACCTCGGCCGACTGTAGGCCAAGGTGACAAGAAGCCTTGGTAATCTTCATGGAATCAGTCCAACCTCGGCTGGGGCTGACCCCCGCATAATGTCTCGGCTGATATCAGGCCGAGACTCCCTATGGCACATCTCGGAAGACGTAAATCAATCCTTTACAGCTCGGCATCTCCCAGGCCGAGGTCATGCACCAATATGGCAACCGATCATCTGTTGAAATTTGGATAAGGACACGTGGGCACAAATCAGTTGTAACAAGATTATTCTCCACACGTGGGGAGAATATTTCATCATCATTCCTTACATGTGACAGTGATAGATGGCACTCCCACATTGGTGAGGCTACCACACACATGCTCATTACATGCATGGGGGGTACATTACACCCCCTAGGTACTATATATAGGGGTCATCCCCTACCTTGCAAAGGATCCATTATTCAACCCTAGCTGAAACTCTGTCTAAATCCACAGTAGAGAGAGAAAGCTTGAGAGATTGTATCCATGGCCATTAGTGCCCTCATTTAATGATATTACTCACACACTCACGGTGGACGTAGGCTAGATTGGCTGAACCACTTATATACCGGTGTACTCTCCTCTTCTCCTCACCTATTTCTCTTATCTCTTTACATAACTGTGCTGCCATTGTTATTCTTATATTGAGGTTGGAAACACCTTACCTGGTGGTGCTGATTCCAGCATCATCACTTTGGCGCCGTCTGTGGGAACGAGAAGCTATCTCTTCCTCTTTTTCTGCTTAACCTCACCGGAAACTCTGGTGGTGAACCAGGAACCACCCCTTGCGTTGAGCTGTCTCACCATTGAAAGAGGTCCTTTAAGGTATTAAGCTCACTTGCTACTCAAGCTCTATAGTGTTAACATATGGCATCAGACTTACCACCGCCTCTTCTGCCGCTCGGGGGTGGAGGGGATAGTTCCAGTCAGGCTCCTCCCCAGTCTGAAATGGCGGAGGTAGCAGCAGCCTTGAAATCTTTAGCTGCAACACAACAAGCCATGAAGGAGCAATTTGCCCAACTCAGTCAAACCATGATGATGAGGACACCTGGAGTCTCACCGGACATGATCACTCCGGTGGCAGTTCAGCCTCATCCTGACGCCAAGGGACCACCCCAGGCGCCGATGAAGGACCAGCCTGCACCCCAGCGGAGAAGGGACGTTGCTGACCCTAGGCGCTTGCGCCTAGGGAGGCAGGGAAACCCTTGCCCAGAGGACAGGTATGATGACCTAGAAGATGAAGAAGCCCCAGAAGACTGCTGGGAGCCGTATGAGGTGTCAAATAACACTATACGACCTCTTAGGTAGAGTCAAGGATGTGTCGGCCGAAGAGGTGAAGAGGCCCAGCTAAGAGGGTCAGCCTTTGATAGGTTGAGCAGAGGGTCGGCCTTCGAGAGACTGGGCCCGGTGAATGACCTAAGACATAGGCTATCAAGGTCAAGGAGCGCAGCAGGTTCTCAGATAGGGCAGAGGCAAGGTCGGCCAGACCAAGGCTGACCCTATGAAAGAAGAGGCAGGGAGAAGGAAGAGGTCAACAGTCAACGGGTCGTGGCTGGGGAACCCTCTGTCCATCACAGGGAGGTGGCAGGGGATAACCTCGACCAAGTTGATGACAGAAGACCCTGGAATGATTCAATCCAATGCCTTGAGGAGAAGATAGGGGACCTCATTAAAAGCAGGGACCCATTACAAAGGGGTTACTCAGAGGGCTCCCCGTTTGTGGCTAGAATAGTGGGGTTCCCAACCCCAGCTAAGTTCAAACCTCCTACAGTGACTCCCAAGTATGATGGCAGCACTAACCCTGTGCACCATATCGAGATGTACCAGTCGGTGGCAGACATTTACTCGATACCCGATGAGATAAAGTGTAGCGCCTTCTCAGGGACCTTGACAGGGGCAGCACATAGCTGGTTCACCTCTCTTCCGAAGAACTCTATTGAGAACTTCAAAGGTTTGACTGAGCAGTTCATCCATAACTTCTGCTTTGGGGTAAGACCTCAAAAGAAGACTACCCACCTGCTGTATGTCAAACAGGCCAAGGGTGAAAGCCTAAGAGACTACATAGCAATATTCAACAAAGAGAAGTTTGAGGTGAAACATTATGAAGAGAGCATAGCCATGACCGCCCTTATAGGAGGCCTTCAGAAGGGGAAGCTATTGTGGAAACTGGCGGAAGACCCCCTAGGTCTATGGCGGAGCTGCTGGCTACCGCAGGGAAAGTGATGAATGCGGAAGAGGCAATGGCCGCCAAATATGAGGAGGAGAACTGCGGTGGCACTGGGAGGTCCCAAAGCAAGAAAGAGGGGAAGAAGAGGTCAGGTGATGACAAGTTTGCTCATTACACTCCTCTGACTGTGAGATGTGAACACATCCTTAATGAGATTAAGACTGACCGGACTCTGAGGTGGTCGGAGAAACTGAAGGCCCCGCCACATAAGAGGAACAAAAACCTATGGTGTGAGTTCCATCAGGATCACGTCCATATCACATATAGATGCTTCGCTTTAAAGGATGAGATTGAGAAGATGCTGAAATCTGGAAAGCTGAGGAAGTATGTGGATGGCAAGGATCCAAAGGGTGGAAGAGAAGACCCTAAGAAAAGAAGAAATGACAGATGCTGTGGTGATGTCCCGGCCAGAAGGGACGATGATTCCGAAGGAGATGATGAAGACGACCCGGATCTTCCGCCAAAGGATGACAACACCCCGGTGAAGAGGGTCGGTATGATCTCCTTTGGTGTTAGCACCATATGTGGGGGATTTGCAGGAGGTGGCTCTGAGGTAACCGATAGGAAGGCTCATGTAGTAGAGGCCAGGTCAGTGGCCAAGCCTGAGGTTGTGAATCTAACGTCTTCCGATGCCGTGCAGAAGAGGAAGAAGGTAGACATGGACACCCTCATAGTGGGGTTCTCCAGACTTGACTTTAAGGGTATCTTAGCCCCTCATGATGAACCTTTAGTCATAACAACAAGGGTGCATGGGTGCGAGGTAGGGTGGATCCTCATAGACGGGGGAAGCTCAGCAGACGTGATGTTCTGGCCTTGTTTCAAGAGCCTGGGTCATAGCAGGGCAAGGCTGGTGCCCTACCATCACCCATTGTTAGGCTTCAGTGGTGAAAAGGTGCACCCCTTGGGCATGTATGAAATGGATGTACGGATGGGTGATGAGTGGCCTAAGAGGCTGACCAAGAAGATAAACTTTTTCTTTATGGACGAAAACGTTTTCTCGGCCTACAACCTCATCGTAGGAAGGGTGGCCCTCAAAGAGTTTGAAGTCGTGTCGTCGATGGTCCATCAGATGCTAAAATTCCCGATTCCTTATAGAGTAGGGGAAGTGCAAGGGGACCAGACCACGGCGCGGGAGTGTTACTTCAACTCGGCCGAAGAGAGAGAAGCTCATAAGAGAGCAACCACCACTTACAGCATTGACACTCTTGACCCAAGAGATGAAACAAAATTGAAGAAGGGTGAGGCCGCGGAGTAGGTAGAATCCATCATCCTCAATGAGGACGAGCCAGAAAAAACCGTCCAGATCGGTAAGGCCCTAGAGCAAGGAATCAAGGAAGAGCTGGTAAACTTCCTCAGAAGGAGACAGAGTGTCTTCGCATGGAGTCACGCAGACATGCCTGGTATCGACCCTGAGGTCATAAGCCACAAGTTCAACGTAGACAGAGATGCCAGGACGATCAAGCAGAGACGAAGAGTGTACTCCAGGGAGAAGTATGACATCATCCGATAAGAGGTGAAAAAGTTGGAAGAGGCTGAGTTCATAAGAGAGGTTACCTATTCGGAGTGGCTCTCAAATGCAGTCATCGTGCCTAAGGCCAATGGGAAGTGGCGAATGTGTGTAGATTTCACTGACCTGAACAGGTCTTGCCCGAAAGACAACTATCCCTTACCTAGGATAGACCAGATGGTGGACAGAATGACAGGGCACGAGCTCATGAGCTTCATGGATGCTTATTTCGGCTATAACCAAATCTTCATGGATGCTGAAGACTCTGTGAAGACAGCCTTCATTACTGACAAAGGGACGTACTGCTACAAAGTGATGCCCTTCGGTCTGAAAAATACGGGGGCAACGTATCAATGTCTTGTCAATAAGATGTTCGAGGAGCAAATAGGTAAGACCATGGAGGTGTATATGGACGATATGCTAACGAAGAGCTTGAAAGCCTGTACTCATGTAGCAGACCTTGAGAAGACCTTCGATGTCATGGACTCGTACAGAATGAAGCTCAACCCAGCAAAGTGTGTCTTAGGAGTAGGAGCCGGGAAGTTCCTGGGGTTCATCGTTAATCAGAGGGGGATTGAAGCAAACCTTGAGAAAATCAAGGCATTACTCGACATGAAGACTCCTAGGAGTATCAAGGATGTCCAGAGACTCATGGGAAGAGTGTCCGCCCTTAACAGGTTTGTTTCTAGGGCAACGGACAAGTGTCTTCCATTATTTAAAGTTCTAAGAAAGGACTTCCAATGGGACGAAGAGTGTGAAAAAGCCTTCAACCAACTCAAGTCCTACTTAGGGTCTCCCTTGTTACTGTCTCGGCCCATCACGGGGGAAAGGTTGTTTGTGTATCTGGCAATCTCTGAATCAGCCATCAGCGCGGCCATCATACGGGAAGAGGATGGGGTCCAGAGGCCTATGTACTTCAACAGTAAGGCCCTTCAAGGGTCTGAACAAAATTATCCCCGAATGGAGAAGTTGGCTTATGCCCTAATACATGCCTCAAGGAAAATAAAGCCTTACTTCCAAGCTCACTCCATGGTAGTCCTCACTGACTCCCCACTAAGGCAGGTTCTGCACAAACCTGAGAAGTCTGAAAGATTAATGACCTAGGCCATCGAACTAGGAGAATATGATCTTACCTACCAGCCTAGGACAGCCATCAAGGGGCAGGCCCTCGCAGACTTTGTCGCAGAGTTTACCTGGGAAGAGGCCGATAGAAGTTTGGAAGAGGCCGAGACAGATAAAGGCTTAGATGAAGGCGAAGAGACGAATCGTAGTGTCTTCCGAGATTCGGAAGAGACGGCACCAAACGTCTTCCGAGATCGGGAAGAGGTCATCTCAAGCAAAACCCGGAGCAGAGTAGAAGAGAACGAAGAGGATCGATACCTCTTCAAGAAGGGGGTTATGAGAGAAGGGGACTTCTCATCAGATACAGACATCTGGAGCCTCTTCGTTGATGGCTCTTTCTATGATAGTGGAACCGGCGCGGGGCTAATACTCTCGGCTCCAGATGGCGCCAACATTGAATACACCTTGAGATTCAACTTCCAGGCCTCAAACAACGAGTCCGAGTATGAGGCCATGATAGCAGGTCTCTTATTGGCAACAACTCTTTGAGTAAAGCGACTCCTACTCCATAGCGACTCAAGGTTGGTTATTAATCAAGTGTTGGGGGTATACGAGGCCAAAGATGAAAGGATGGCCAAGTACTTAAAGAAGGTAAGAAGGTTGTTAGAGTATTTTGAAGAAGCAAAATTGAAGAGAGTGCCTCGACTCAGCAACAATCACGCTGATGCATTGGCAAGGCTGGCCTCAACAATGAAGACAGATTTGGGAAGGACCATTCCAATCGAGGTCTTAGGGAAGGCAACCATCGAGGAAGACGAGGTATGTAGCCCTTGTCACAATGTGATCCTAGGAGACTCATGGATCGACCCGCTCGTCAAATACCTAAGAGAGGGAGAGCTGCCTGAGTCCAAGATAGAAAGGAGAAAGTTGAGATACAGGGCTGCCAAGTTCTCAATAGTAGGAGACGTCTTGTACAAAAAGTGGTTTCTATTGCCTCTCCTCAGATGTGTGCATCCCATGGAAGTACCCCGGGTATTACAGGAGGTTTATGAGGGTTCTTTCTCTAGCCACATAGGGGGAAGGCCCTTATCCAAGAGGATCATCACTCAGGGATACTGGTGGCCTACCTTATCTAAGGACGCTGCAGACTATGTGAAGAGGTGCGACAAATGTCAAAGGTTCGCCACTATCCCTCATCAACCCCATTAGCCTATGACGTCAATCTCTTCTCCATGACCATTTGCGGTGTGGGGAATTGACTTGGTAGGACCCTTGCCAAGAGCTATCAACAACTATAGATTCTTGATAGTTTCCATTGACTACTTTTCAAAGTGGGTGGAGGCAGAACCAATGATAACAATTACAGAGCAGAAGACCTTACAGTTCATTTGGAAGAACATCATATGCAGATATGCCTCCCAAACACTCTCATCTCGGATAATGGGACCCAGTTCAAGAACTCCTCCTTAGAAAAGTATTGCCTAAGAGTGGGGATTAAGCAATTCTTATCATCTCCTGGTCAACTTCAGGCAAACGGCCAGACCGAGGTCACAAACAGAACCATCTTGGATGGAATCAAGAAGAGGTTAGAATATGCAAAGGGGAGATGGACAGAAGAGGTCTACGCTGTGTTATGGGCCTACAGAACCACGACAAGGACACCAACAGGAGAAACCCCATTCATGCTGGCACATGGCTCAGAGGTCGTCATACCAACGGAAGTAGGACTACCAACTCATCGTATTCAGACCTACGACCCTGACAGCAATAGGGAAAGGAGGAGGCTAGACCTAGATCTTATCGAAGAAAGAAGAGAAGACACAGAGATCAGAAAAGCAGCCTACCAGCAGAGGGCACAAAATTCTACAACCAGAGGGTGAAGTCAAGACCCATTGCAGTGGGAGACCTAGTGCTAAAGAAGACCCTACATAAGGCAAAAAAGCTACACCCAAACTGGCATGGCCCCTACAAAGTAATGGAAGAGGTTGTGCCTGGCACTTACAAGCTAGAAAACCTAGAAGGAGAGCCTTTCACTAACCCATGGAATGCTGACCACCTAAAGAGATATTTCATATGATGTTGCATAGAATTCTATGTAAATATACCATCTTATTAAAAAGAGGTTATTAATAAAGATCAGTTTCCATGACGGTTCTCGCTTCATTCTTAGACCAGAGATATATTATGGGGATAACATCTTAGGTGATGACCTCAAACCCTCATAACATCACTCGGTGGTGACGAGGTCTGAGCTCAGACACCTTAGCAGATGACCTCAGACCCTTAACATCCTTAATTTGGTGAAATTTATTATGGGGATAACATCTTAGGTGATGACCTCAGACCCTCATAACATCACTCGGTGGTGACGAGGTCTGAGCTCAGACACCTTAGCAGATGACCTCAGACCCTTAACATCATTAATTTAGTGAGATTTATTATGGGGATAACATCTTAGGTGATGACCTCAGACCTTCATAACATCACTCGGTGGTGACGAGGTCTGAGCTCAGACACCTTAGCAGATGACCTCAGACTCTTAACATCATTAATTTGGTGAAATTTATTATGGGGATAACATCTTAGGTTATGACCTCAGACCCTCATAACATCACTCGGTGGTGACGAGGTCTGAGCTCAAACACCTTAGCAGATGACCTCAGACCCTTAACATCATTAATTTGGTGAAATTTATTATGGGGATAACATCTTAGGTGATGACCTCAGACCCTCATAACATCACTCGGTGGTGATGAGGTATGAGCTCAGACACCTTAGCAGATGACCTCAGACCCTTAACATCATTAATTTGGTGAAATTTATTATGGGGATAACATCTTAGGTGAGGACCTCAGACCCTCATAACATCACTCGGTGGTGACGAGGTCTGAGCTCAGACACCTTAGCAGATGACCTCAGACCCTTAACATCATTAATTTGGTGAGATATATTATGGGGATAACATCTTAGGTGATGACCTCAGACCCTCATAACATCCCTCGGTGGTGACGAGGTCTGAGCTCAGACACCTTAGCAGATGACCTCAGACCCTTAACATCATTAATTTGGTGAAATTTTATTATGGGGATAACATCTTAGGTGATGACCTCAGAGCCTAATAACAATTCAGTTGTGAAGAGGTCTGAGGTCAGAATTATTGACTGAGTATAAGCAAGACATCACTACAACAAAATAATAGAAGAGATCACATGACATTCAGCAAAATTAAGTGAATACAGCCCTCCTCAGAAGTTGAAATACAAAGAAGTAACAAATATTCCTTGAATACAAAAGTACCATGGTGTTACAAATTACAAGTTACGAGTTATAAGTTACAAGTTAAAAATACTAAAGGTTCGGGGGGGGGGGGGGGGGGGGAACATTAACAGTCTCGGCTGGGTTGGCTTGATCAGCATTAGTCACCTCGGCCACGTCATCTGTAGGGTCTGCCCCTCCCGTTTTCGGTCCCTCCCAGAGTTGCAGTCTCAGCAGGAGCAGCAGCCTCGTCCTCCACCTCTTGAAGCGCCTGAGCAAACTGAGGGTCAACAAAGCCGAGGCCCACAAAGTCAGAGGCCTTTGGAGTACCGACCTCCCTCTCTTTGACTTCAGCCCATTTGGTAGTATCCTTGATACCTCTTTTGAGATATTCAAAACAAAAACCCATGAACTTGTCTGAGACTTTATAATCAGAAATTATTTTGGGAGAGGCATCTTCAAGGGAAGCTTTGACAGCCGAGCTGACCTTCTGCTGCAGAACGTCATCTTTGGCTTTTAGGGCTTTAGCATGATCTTTGAACAGCAGAGAGATGTCTTTTTCCAACCCCTTGACCTTACTTTCAGAGTTCTGTAGCTCTGATTTTAGACGGTCGACCTCAGCATTTAGGGCACTCTGAACCTTCTCGGCCTCTTGCCCCTTCTGGATAAGGGGCAATTTCCTCAGAGTCTAGTTCGATAGTTTATACATAGCAGTCACTCACTGCACATTTAATGAAGAGGTTAAGCTGGAGAAAAGTCAGATGTTGCACTTATAAAATTTTGACGAGGGAACAAATCATACATGGACGGCTCTGTGAAGGCCGAACTCAATCAGCAGGGAGGTTTCCATAGCCCTGTAGAAGCGCTTGTTGGCCTCGGTCATTATAGAGTCGATTGCATCCATTGCTTGCGTGTTGTGGCCGACCACACTATCGGTCAACTTCAGCTGATCCAGACTAGCCGTCAGGATGTCAGCCGATGAGATTGGAATTGCAGCATCAAAGGCCTTCTTCTGTCTCAAGGTCGGCCTCTGATCTTCAGAGGCATGGGCTTCTGGGGCCCTCTTCTTTGAGGCCTGAGATTTGGATGTAGAGGGAGCTGGGGGAGGAGCATTCAGACCAGCTTTTTTGGCAAGTCTCGCTAAGCTCGGTGCTGCTATCTCCCACAGTTCGTCTGTAAAAGACTTGTGGTCGCTCTGCAAAAGTTAAAAGATATGGGTTAGAGATCAGATATGAATGATTTCAGAGGTTAAACTTAAAAAAGAAAAATCCTTACCAAAGTCAACAAGGGGACTTCCACCTAGGCCCGTCCCTGAGAGATAAGGGGGGGGTCAGCAAATGTTCGAACTTAACAAAAAGACCAAGTGCCCCTTGGTCTTGCAGGGCTTTCACCTTCTGGATATTCTGAAGACTTAGACCAGGGTCGGCCCTGGCAGACATGGTGACCTTACCCCAGTGGAGGGGTATCCTCGGCTCAAGTGTGGAAGAGGGAACGTATGGGCCAAATTCCCATGGTCCAGAGGCGAAAAAATAGCGGGGTTTCCAATTATTTTTTGAGGTCTGAGTCAACTGGAGCATTTTCTTCTCAGGCCTCCGAGCCACAAAATGATAGTAGCTCAGATGGTTTTTGGCCGAGGCTGGGACATAACAACCAACGAAGACCTGAACTGGGAGGTCAGAGTGGTGGACTGTCCTCCACAGGATTATGCCCCCTATGATGACTCTCCAGGCATTGGGGGATAGCTGAGAGGGGGCCAAGTTGATATAAGAGAGAATGGATTTGATGATGGGATGAATGGGTAGGCGAAACCCTAACTTAAACATCTGCTCGTACAGGCAGATTTCTCCATCTCGGCCGTGATAGGCCCTCTCTTCCCTCAGAGGTCTCCTTAATTTGATGGAGGGACTAATGGAGTATAAATATCTGAAGCACATAAGATCCACATCAGTTACCGTGCTCTCGATCTCGGCCGCCTCAAAGACGTCGACATCGCTTTCAGCATCTTCATCATCATCAAGCTCAACGTCGGCCGGAGCAGATGTAGATGGGTTACTAGCATATCTCTGAGCGAACTCTTCCCCTGTGACGATCGAGAGGGGGATGGCGTCAAGAATGGGTGGCACAGCCACACTCGGCTCAATAATTTCAACCTCTGAAGAAGAGGCTGGGGTGCTTAAGACATTATGGGATGAAGCTCGGCTGGATACCTCGGCCTGATCAGGGGCCTGACCAGGTCGAGGTGTGAAATCCATGGCTTCCTTAAAAGAGTCCATAGACATAGGGTCTGAGGTAGAAGATTCAGACTCAGACATAGGTGTTGGATCAGCAGAAACCCCTGTCTGATAGAAGTTCTCAGGGGGATCAGGATATACCACCTTGAGAGGTGGGGGAAATATAGGTCTAATGGGAAATTCTTGCAACCTACGAGCCTCCTCTTGGGCCCTTTCTATTTGCCTAATCTTTTATAGGGTCTCCTCTCTAAGAGAGGGGAAATCCTCAAGAAGCTGGTATAAAGGTCTGAGCATCAGAGGACGACCCTAAACTTGGGAATAACTCCTAAAACTATAAACAAGATTGGCTTGTAAAGTAAATAAATCTAAAGATCAAACTTAGAAGTTTAAAGCGAATGTTGTTCGCCTGAAACTATGGTGCTCGCCGGAAAAGGATGAAACTCGCCAGAAAATGCAAACCAAAAGCGAAAAACAGAGGAAATGAAAGGGAGAAAGTACCTGGAAATGAAACGATGAGGGAAAATAAAGAAGATTCGCGAAAAAACCACCAACAGTGCCTCTGCAGTGGAGCCTTGATTCAAAGCGCTTTAGAGAAAGAAGTTGCAGGAAGAAATCATGCACATGAGAGGAGAAATGGAGAAGAAAGAGAAAAAGAAGGGTTCAAACCCTTAAATACATGGGCACATTTCCCAAGGCCCATCATTGCCTTGGGAGCCCCAAAGGACGGCTGACAGCACACGCCTCCCAAGTAAGCATGATCTGGAGTTGGACAGGTGTCATGCAGGTATTGGCTGGGAACAGACAGGCCTCGGAGGAGTAGTAATCCCCTATCCACTTGCTCTCACATATGACTAAGGGCTTGGGGGTGATTGATATGCCCCAAGTGCAACCTCGGCCATGAGACACCAGCCTCGGCCTAGAGACACCAGCCTCGGCCGATATTTGGCCGACATTGGGCATATCGTAGACAGGAGATATCATCCCTCAGCCAGACCAGGGTCGGCCCAGGCCAACACTATCACCTACATTTCCAATGGACACTACACGCATCAAAGGCATCAACAGCACTCCCATATACCTGGGTATGGAAACCTCGGCCGAGTGGGTCGAGGTGACAAGAAGCCTTGGTAATCTTCATGGAATCAGTCCAACCTCGACTGGGGTGGACCCCAGCATAATGTCTCGGCTGAGATCAGGCCGAGACTCCCTATGGCACATCTCGAAAGACATTTATCGAGCCTTTACAGCTCGGCCTCTCCCAGGCCGAGGTCATGCACCAATATGGTAGCCGAGCATCTGTTGACATTTGGATAAGGACACGTGGGCACAAATCAATTATAATAAGATTATTCTCCACACGTGGGGAGAATATTTCATCATCATTCCTTACATGTGACAGTGACAGATGGCACTCCCACATTGGTGAGGCTACCACACACATGCTCATTACATGCATGGGGGTTACATTACACCCCCTATGTACTATATATAGGGATCATCCCCTACCTTGCAAAGGATCCATTATTCAACCCTAGCTGAAACTCTGTCTAAATCCACAGTAGAGAGAGAAAGCTTGAGAGATTGTATCCATGGCCATTAGTGCCTTCATTCAGTGATATTACTCACACACTCACGGTGGACGTAGGCTAGATTGGCTGAACCACTTATATACCGGTGTACTCTCCTCTTCTCCTCACCTCTTTCTCTTATCTCTTTACATAACTGTGCTTCCATTGTTATTCTTATATTGAGCTTGGAAACACCTTACCTGGTGGTGCTAATTCCGGCATCATCACAATATTTTGTATTCCACTTGACATTCTTGAAAATTCTAATTGTGCATTTTCAAAGCAATCCATTCAAGAAAAGTTGTTTAAACTAGCCAAGCTTATAATCTGGAATGAAGTGCCAATGCAATATTGATTTTGTGTTGAAGCAGTTGACCGAATATTACGAGATATATGTAGTAATAAAAAGCCTTTTGGGGGGATACCTGTTGTTCTTTGGGGGGGGGGGTTGACAAATCTTACCCATCATCCCTAAAGAAGTTTGCGAAGAAACTATCGCTGCCTCATTACGGCGATCAATTCTTTGGAAGGATGTTAAAACTCTTACCTTGGACAAAAACATGCACCTCGACATTATAAACATCCAAACTTCGAAATTTAAAAATTTTGTTACCACTGTATAACATTTTTTTCAAAATATTACGTTCTTTACATATTTATTAAATAGTTATTTATGCATTTCATATAAATTTTTCTAATACGACACCTTATTTTTTCAGGTTGGCCCAAGCCCTGATGAAACCGTGCTCTTGCCTTCCACATTACGCCATTGTCTAAATGTTGAAGAGTTTATGAGGGTCGTATATCCGTTGTTGAATGTGGAGGGTATTGTTACCACTTATTACCTAACTGAAAGGACAATTCTTTCATCCCACAATGATGATGTAAATGCAATTAATATGGTTGCCCTCGTTATTTTTCCAGGTGAATATGCGACATACTACGCAACAGATAAATTATGTTCGAATGAAATCAATCTGAGCATAACTAACCAGTATCCAGATGAGTTGATAAATGCTTTGAATTCTTATGGACTACCTCTGTTTAAGTTGGAATTCAAAGTGGGATGTCCCATCATGTTACTACGAAATATAGCGCCAAAAGATAGCCTTTGCAATGGCATGCGATTGATTGTTACCAAGTTGTTCGAACATGTAATTAAGGCCACAATCCTGACCGATGATAATTTTGTCACGAATATCTTCATTCCTAAAATCCCTTTAACTCCTTCTTCGAATGAAATACCTATCAAGATGACTCGCCGATAATTTCCAATCAAATTGGCCTACGCAATGACAATGAACAAATCTCAAGGACAATTTGTAAAGTTTGTTGGTATTAACTTGCGCAGCCCCATGTTTAGTCACGATCAGTTGTATGTTGCATTATCACATTTCACAAGTGTGGACTGTATTTCTATCCTTTTACTCTCTTGGGAGGAGAGTTAAACGGCAAATATTGTATATCCACCGGTCCTCTTATAGGGATGTAAGTCAAAGTATTGCTTTTGTTATACTGCATTTTAAAGATTAATATTCAGTATTTCTAGGCTCTTGCTCTCATATACTTCTTTCTCATTTTTCTTTTTTGGTGTAATAGGTCAGTTGTATCCTTAAGCAAGTCAGACGCATCCCCAGGGCAGGTCAGCCGCATCTAATAAATTTTGAGGAAGTCAAATATTTCTTTTGTATACTTTATTGTTTACTAAACTTTAATTATTGGTTTATTATTTGGTTTGACAAGTATATTGAGGTTATCACACTCAACAACAGTAATGGATGTGCAGATGTGTCTAACTCTGTTATGAGGCCAATGGTAGAGGTGTTGAATATCAACATGAAACATGATCCATGGTGAAATTTGCAGCATACATATTTTACATTGAAGAAACTCAAGTCTTATAATATGTTAATTTGTTAAAACAACAGTGTAATGACTATTGTACGAAACTCAAGCATGATCCAACGTGATTTAACAACAGTGTAATGACTGTTGTCAATTTTATAATTTATTGAAACGATTTGTTATTCATATTATTTTTCAGTGTATGATGGTAATGACTGTGAGTACTTTTTGAATACATTATTGAATTTATTAGGCTTATATTTTCTGATTTTAATAACTAATTAGGACTTTTTTCGATTTTATTTCTGGATTTTGGTTGGTTTCGATCTAACTGTTAATATTTTTTGGTTTAGTTTTGCAGATCTAACTATGATTTTCGAGATTGAATAGATATTTTGGGATTTATCAGGTATACACACTCTCTCTACTTCTATATTTTTATTTTGAATTTTTTTCCTTTTTACATATGGATCCCAGATATGATCTTTCACTCTTTTTTTTTGTTCTTATTTTGGTGCTAGAATCTTGCAGGTATGCTCCCTCATTTGATCTAATTATTTGTTGATTTAGCAAGGGAAGCATTTGAGATGGATTTGTGAGTGTATTAATTTACTCATATTTGTTACTATAATAGTTTATGTTTGAGATCTTTTATAGTGTTTTACATATGTATTGATGAAGAGTAGTGCATCCAGCAACACTTGAATTACTTGTCTTTCTTTTTGTTGGGGGATGATTTTGTAGAAGAATTTTGAGTCGAGTTAAACAAGTAGAGTGTATCTTTCTAATGTGTGAAAAAAAATCATGTAGTGAATTTGACAAGAAAACAAAAAGCAGAGGAGGTAACAATCGTGGATGATTCAAACGAGTCTAAGAGCATCTTATGACTCTCTAAATGACTCCTCAGGGTTTAGAGGATTCATGGTGACTTCTAGTAGGGAACCTATTTGGATAGGCTGCAGCTTTAGTGGATTAACGAGAGCTCTTTGTTGTACATTTGAGGTGTTGACACCGAAAACCACACCAAAAACCACCTTCACTCAACTATTGAACCAAGTGTCATCGGCACGGTTAATTTTATTTATGTAGAATTCCGAGCATGCTTAATTTTTATTATAAGTATCAAACACTAATATACTACTAATCTGCTATGGCTGGAGTCTTTTTTTTTGCATCGTATTTTGAAATGAACCCTATCCCTTTCTAATCTATTGGGAATTACAATCAATAGTTTATTTTTTTTAAATAAAGGTAATACATTCATTCAAAGCATAGCCTTACAATTTCTTTAATATGGTATATTTGGTATGTTTGAAGTAAAGGTAGTACATTCATTCAAAGAAGAGTTCAGTAGTTTTAGTAGTCTTTGGTTACTACTATTTCTGTGTGGTTTGAATTTGAATAATGTGTATGCAATAGTTATATTCGCTATTTTTTAGAGTTTTGGAATGATTTTGCTGGTCATTTAATTATTGACAAGTGGTGTATTGCATGTGCTATGTAGTCTGGCCTTTGAATTTACTCAATCAGTCTGAACCCAAATATATTTCATTTATTTTGGTTTCTGCTCTTAGTGTATTTCGACACTACTCTTATAGCCCAAGTATTGTATTATTGGAATATGGTATTTATGTATTGTATTTTTGTTAATACTTTTATATCGTTTTAATTATTCTTATACTTCTTTGGGGGAAACAATTGAGTTAGGTGTACGATTTGAAAATTTGCGACTTGGTCCATGGTATCTTATAGTTCATTTTCGTTGCTTTTATCTCACAACAAATACGTGTAATGTTGACGAGTTATCAATCACATGTTGCGTGTATCGGATGCAACGCATACTCATTATAGACACATTATTCTATCTATATCTACTTTTGTCTCTTCCATGGCTGATTTTTTGAATTCATGCCTTTAGTTTTTAGGTGGGAACTCAGAGTATTTGTGTCCTGCTATACTTTTTTTAGACCGATAATATTGTTAATGAATTATTATGGTTTATTTTTTGTTGCGATTATTTTATTGTCTTATTTTCCTTGGCTTAGTTTTATTGGTAGTGAAAAGAGCTACTCACTGTTTCTAAACAGGTGAAATGATGCCATTCACACTAGATTCACACTGAGTTGATTATTTATATTGTTTGTTTGCGCCTATTGATAGGGATTTCACTTTGGATTAATATAAGGAATTGGATACCTTTGGGTTAATATATATAAATAAGGATATGATGGCGTTGAAATCCCTAAGTACGTGGACAATGTCATTCCGTAGTACAAACCCATGTTTGATCCACTATTTCAAAAACTGAAAGAGGCATATGTACGGGAGTAGAAGCAGCTTAGCACTGCGACTGTAGATGAGTACTTAGATAAGCATCTCAAGATCAACCTTTTTTTACGTCAGATGAACATTGTTTGGGTTATTGATGTTTGGAAAGGTTTTTTAGGACTACCTTTTTTGCTCGCATTTGAAGAAATGAGTAAGAGGAGACGATGTAACATTTTAATTTTCTGAGACCTTATATGTTGTCTTCTCTATGCTCTTTTTTCTTTCATAATGAGGTGAAGCTCAATTATTATAACAGAGAATCATTTGATTTCAAGTCTGTAATTACACGAGTTCGTAATTACACGATATTGCGTCCACATTCATGGGGAAGCTGGGATCACTGACAAAAGTGTGACAAAGAAAAAAAAGGTTGTTGAAGAAACTAGGGATGATGTTTTTGGTAGAATCATTTCCAAAAAACCATCTTCTCTTGAGGTTCTACTTCTTTTTCTCATTATTTTAAAGAATTTCACTTGCATTTTTTGAGGAAATTGGTAAAATATGAAGTTCGATGTGTGATTATGAGTTAAAAGAAGAAAAAAATCAATTTCTGTTACTTCTTACAATACCTAAACCGAGAGCGGACATGGACCTTCTTCTATTACTAATTAATTAATATGAAATTAGCAATTTCGTCAATGTCCAAGTTTAATGATATTTATTTATTGATGTTTTTGTCATTGTTATTGGACTATATATGATATATACTCTTACCGTACGGTCACTGATATAATTGTTTTGCAAATTTTAGGAATATATGTCTACCCAACGTATTGGATTATGATACACACATGTTGCATCTTCATTAAATACATTAATGGATCTCATTTATGAATTATGATACTAGGTCAATCATCACCATAGTGGCCACATCACGGCTAGACAAGAAGCACACAATATTTAGTAGAGTAATCAATGGAATTGATGTCATACAGGGTATAGAGAAAGTGAAAACGAACAACGGAGACAAGCCATACCAAGGTGTCAAAATCTTTGATATGACTATTCCCAAGTCTTAAAACGATGCATTTGGTCTATCTCATATTATTGGTCGTCTATGGATATTTTGTACGAGGTATTTGTTGCTACCTGCATGGGTTAGATGTACTCAAAATGATTCGGGGAAAGATTTTTATTTTCCTATTTGTATACATTTAAGGTTCAGAAGATCCCGTTGATACTTTATTTTGTAAGTGGTAATTATCAGCACTTATGTAATCGAATGTCAAAAGAATTTGGTTAAAGAATACATTTTCCATCTTAATCTTAATTGTTTCAAATTCAACAGGTGTGGAGCTTATTAGAGAACGGTGAAATTTCACCCAATTTGAACACTGTCAAGACTTATTCAGGAGAGTCAGACTTTGAGATATACAATGTTAGTCGATTGGAGTAGAACACTGAACAAGTACACGGAAGACGGCTCCTTGGGATCAATTTTTATGGTGTAAGAAACTATGATTTATTGGTACTAATTAGTGTTCATTATTACAAAACCTTATTTGTGTTCCTTATAACTGATGCACAACTGAGAAGTGATAATTAATGTGAAAGTGGTGTTATCGTTTGCTTTGTTGTTTATTGTTTGGCTTTATTTTTCACATATGTAGCAGATCTCAAATTTATGTGGATAGGTTATTTTTAAAGTACATAAAGTTAGTTATGTTAAAGGGTTTTTATGTTATTACCTTTAGTTCATTTCTTGCCCTTAAAAACTTGAAATACATACAAGACACTAAAAATTAGGAAATATCAAGCCTCCATTCTTCCAAGAGTTATGTCAAGTATGTAATTATTAGGGGGTTAAGCCCAAGGAGTCTTTTGCAGTTAAATATATTACATTATTATTAAAAAAACATTATGTTATTTAATTGGTTTTTGGAGTTAAATAAGTTATATTTATCTTAGTGGTTGCGGAACGAAATTCTTCTGCCCAAATTTTTAAAGACCATTTTTTTTAAAATTACACTTTATTTTGTCGGGTATTAACTTTTTTCCGTTTTGCAATTACGTACTTTGAAAATTTTTACCGTTTCACGATTACATATTTTGGAAAATTTCGTCGTGCCTTCAGGCACGGGCATACTCTACTGTATATATATATATATATATATAGATATATAGATATAAAATCCCAATATCCCCGAATTAAGAACCACGAATGCATGCATACACTGCTATCAAGTCCATTTACCTCTCGTACCAAATCAAGGACTACCAGTTTGGAATGTCACCTCGAACCATAAATCAAATCAATACATATTGGAGGCAAACATAGTCCTAAGCCTTTGGACTATGCACACACCTCACGTCCCAAATGGCCGGCCACACTATTGTACACTTAGATAATGATAATCCCTAGCTTCCATGTCCCAGGGCACACATCCAAACCTCGTTGGCATCGTATATGTGGGATCCCCCACTGCGTGTGACATCCCGTGATAGTACGTAGTGTAGGTATGCTTACACACATATAATAGGTATACACACAACCTATAAATATATCGAGAAGAGGTATACACACAACCTATAAGTATGTCCAGTATAGGTATACACATAGCCTATAAGTATATCCAGTACGTAGTATATATCTCTCGAATACCAATCGTACTAACGATTCACACTTAATATTCTTTTCATATTTTCCTAAGTATCACTCACTACCCGAAGGGTCCTAGTTATCCCTTAATTATTTTGAGTAGTTAATACATCACTAAGCTAATGGTATAATTTTTGGGTTATCACCTACGCTTCCCGTTACCCGTTTTAAATTACCGATTCTTAACACAATCTTTTAAATCTCGTAGGCCCTAGCCTAATTTTACAATCATTATGACTAAGCCTAAGACTTGACTATAGGTCTATAGAAATTCTCAAAGTCCTCATATAGTTCATAAAAAAATTTGTACCCTTATTTAATTTCTTACTAAAGATTTCAATCTCGGATACCCTCCATAGAAAATTCATATCTAATTGAAAAAAATTAGAAAAATACGAAACTCATGGACACGCGTTCGTATGGAAAAGATCTGCAAATCCATGACCTGGATCAATTCTCCAATGGGACAAATCGATTCATTTTTGTGGATAAATCAAGACGGCGTCTAAGATGAAGATGAAGCCTCCAAAAGTTCCATTAATGCCCAAACCAAGCTCCAAAACAGCACCCAATGAACACGATCCTAACCCTTTTTACATCATCATATGGGCACAATACATCAAATTCAATATTTAAACATTGTAACAAAACTCATCTTTAGATAAACCTAGGATTTGTTCACAACACTCACAACCCCAATTTCTTTTCTAATTTTCTACCCATTTTTATTTCAAGAATTATAGTCCTGTTTGGATAATTGAAACACAATTAAATATCAAGTTCATCAAATCTTAACTTTCATAAATTTTCATCAAGGTTTTTCTCCCCAAACCCCTTTTTTTATATAATTAATCTCGTCCCAAAAAAGTTTTTCACATCACCTACTATGATATGAATAGAATTTATAACTATTCAATTAAAGCAAGTCAATTTCTTGCCTTGGGATGTTTGTAGAGTCTTATATACTTCATGTGTGATGGATTGCTGCTAGATTTTTCCCAAATCCCTTACTGAATTGGCCTCCCCTAGCTTTCTCCCTTGATTTCTCTTATTTTTCCCCTCTTCATTGTCTCTTAGGATTTAAAAATCGTGATATGGCTGCCTCATTCACCTAGCCCTTATGGCTTAAAGCACAAATCCCGAAAATAGGTTATTAGGCTCCATCAAAATGACCCAAATGCCCCTACATGAGTCCGGACTAGTCTAAAATGCTCCTGAAACCCAATTACTACCCCCTAGTACTTATTTTTTACTATTTTGACCTATTCGGAACCAACCGTGCACTCGAAATATCCATTAGAGTCACTATACATAAATTTTCCATCTCAACCTTAATATAGTCTACTCACAAGACTTTGTTGAGATATCATCACAATACCATAATTATTACTCATCACAACGTACTAATAATTCACCGTATTTTGTTTACCATAAACACACTTAGTAAATTTATCACATTAATATTAATTTTATTCCCATAATTTAATATCATTTAAATACGTAATATTTTATTTTAATTAAATTACTGTACATGTGAAATTTAAAATAGTAGATATAATTAAATTCATAATTATTTAAAAATACGGGGTGTTACAAAAAGTTCGCATCCATACATAGAAGACCATGAGCTGCTCTAACACCAATCACATCTCCATGGTCTTTTGACGTATGGTGGATAGACTTGGTTGGCCCTTTCCCGAAGACAAGAGAAAGGTTTAAGTATTTGGTCACTGCTATAGATTACATCAGCAAATGGGTGAAAGTCGAACCACTGGTTTATACTGAAGTGCATCATATGCCACTATGAAATGCCATATGCCTTTATTGCACACCATGGGACTCAATTTAACAACCAGGAATTTGAGGACTATTGTATCCAATCCAAAATCCAAAAACTACATTATTCACCCGGGTATCGTCAATGTAATGGGCAAACAAAAGTAACCAATAAAAAAATTCTTGATGGTTTGAAGAAGAGGATAGATTGTGCCAAAGGGAACTATATCAATGAATTAAACAATGCGATTTGGTCATATAGGAAACTACTGAGGATAGCTACAAGTGAGACTCCTTACATTTTAGCATTTGGAACAAAATCCATGGTTCCTCCAAAGATTGTCTTACCCAGTCATAGAGTCCTCAACTTTGACTCTCCAAAAAGTGATCTTGTGAGATGATTAGACTTATACTTGGTGGAATAAGTGAGAGAAAATATAATACTTACTGTAGCTGCCTACCAATAACACACTGCCAGGTTACATAATAGAAGAGTAAGATTGAGCAAAATAAAAGAGGGGGGATATTTTTTAGATGAGAAATTGTACATAACTCCTTATCATCCATCATATGTAGTGTAAAGTAGAAATAAAGCAAGAACGAAGTAAAAAGATACAAAATATAGATTGGTTCAGCTATAAAATGAGATTACGTCCACTTTGGTTCTCTACTCTCACTATATGCATTGTATGATATAAAGTTGTAAGCCATTAAAGGCATACAAGATAGAGAGGGTAAGAGAATACATGACATTAGCTAAGCAGGCAGCTTCGAATGTGGCCTATAAAGGTTGACTAGTGTTATTACAACAGAGGGTGAGCCCTAAGTGCGGTGATCTCTAGAGAGAGAGAGGTGAGAGTGTGGTATAGAAGTCATAAAGGTGGTGTCACATGCATGGAGAACGCGATATATGGATAAGTTAGACGAATATGGAATCCTTTAAGAAGTTGGACAACTATCATGTGTTGGATGTGAGAATAGGGGTCGTGGCCTATTTGACCTCAGGCAATAGCTAATGCATATTATAAATGACTCTGCGACTATGTGTCCATATTGGGCATATCAATAAGACCCTAATCCATAGTTAGAAGAGGTGGGGAGTTAGTGTTGCGGCTGTATTCTTCGACCTTGTCGTGGTGTATTTGATCATGGTTTTAAAACAGTGCCACAGCTAATGAAAGGCGACCCTTTGCCTTAAAACACCCTCTTATATAAATGGGATTTGGTCGTGGCCTTCATTATCTTATCCAAACGTTTGAGAGAAAATCAAGAGAGGTCTCTTGCCAATTTTTATTTGTAATTTCGGGTGGACCTCAGGCGGAAATTCGAAGGTAATGTGAGGTTGTTCGAGGTGGTTTGAGTCTAATCAAGGTTGTTCTTCAGAGATTCCATCACTATCCCGGTAACCAACTTTTTTGAATTTTCATTTTTTCTAAATTCATGCTTCTGCATATCTTCTTTTATTTTGAACTGAGAGTCGAAATCTTTAGAGTTTGAATGAATTGTTGTTTCTGGAATTTAGAGTGGGAATTTTTGGTTTTATATATATATATATATATATATATATTAATCAACAATTTTAACATACACGTTCATTGCATCTTTTTTCCAATAAAGTCAGGTCAATACCGGAGTGGCTCAGGGTTTAATCCCTCACCTGGACCGCAATACAAATTGTTTAAATCATTCTACATATGTGTACTATACTGAAGAAACCATACATCAAATCATTATACAATTGAAATGCATATGTATTTAGTGACTGGATTTTGGGTTCTTCTTCGATTTATTGGCACGTAGTAACAAATTGGTTTGGGGATTGAAAATTGATCTAGGTTAGTATTGGTATTTTCAATTTTTTCTAGGTTGAATTATTCCCTGTCCCCATTTCAGATTTTGATTTTGGTCGAGAACACCAAGAACTTGTTCTTGGTATTCTTGGCCAAAACCCTAGGGTTTTGGGTTTTCAATCTGTAAGAATATGAAATCCAATCGTTTACATGTTTATGTATTTGGATGCAACTGGTAGTATAACTTATGATATTTTGCTGAGTCCTCTTCTCAATCCTTTGTTAAAATTATAAATCCTTTGGCTGTAGTCTTTAGTTATTGAACTCCTTAGTTGCAACCTCAAAATTACTTTATATTGTAGCTTCTTAATTCCTTCTGATGGCTGCAACCCACATATTTGCGTCCATTAATCTGAAGTTAGGATATTTCCCCCGATTTTATTTAGTTTTGGGATTTATCGGTGTTGGCCTTTGATTCCATATCTTTTTTATTATTATATTGCTTGTATCCTTTGTGTCCTCTAATAGGCTTCTCTGATCATAGTGGATGTGACACCTAACTGCAGAGCCCTTCTGCTTTTCAGGTATTATCGTGACTTTATGAGTTGGAACCTATCAGAGTTCCTGGAGGACTTATGGAAAATTCACTTTGGCATTCCTCCTCTCGAAATTTCATTTATAAGGCCTTTGAAGGGTAGTGGGACCTATCGACTTAAGGACTTCCCAAATCCTGTCACAGTTGATTCTGACACTGCAAACTCCCCTAATTGTAGGGAAACTAGAAAGGTTGGGTACGTAATGGAGGAAGATATAAACTCTAGCAATAATCCTCCCACTGAAATGATGGCTGAGGCAGCTACTGGGAATTCAGTGATCCCACCAGAGGCCAAAAATACTCCGGTTGCACCTTCTAGCCAAGTGACTGAAAACTCTCCTGCAACACTGGACATTCGGTGTATTATAGATGAAGTCTAGATTGTGAAGGTTGTTGCAGCTTTTGAATTTCCCAAAGAAACCATTTGTACACTCCCTACTGCAGAACAAAGGTCGTGTTCAGTAGTCCCTAATGAGGGGATCTATTTTCCCTTGCACACCTTTCTCTTAGGGTTGTGGTTTCATGTCCCTATCCTAGTTAGCAAAATATCTAATGGTATGAATCTGGCCCCAATTGGACCAAAATGGTTGGAGAGCATTCCTTATTGCTTTAGTGCTTTGTCAAAAGAAATTCAATAAGGACATTAGTCCCATCGAGTTCTTATATTTCTATAGCCTAAAGGAGAAATTTAAAGATTTTTCATTCTATTATTACTTCATGTTGTGGAGCGGGGAGAGAGATATTTATACAGAGAGGCCTACCGGTGTTAAAAATTGGAAAGGTAAATGTTTCTTCATTTCTGGGGACAGTTATGAAATACACCTAGAGGAAAATAAGAGAGAAATTATAAACTAAGCATATGTCTAAAAGATACACTTACCAGTTTTAGAAAAAATATAAACTAAGATAAAAGCTAAGCATGTGGCCTGTCAACTTAGGGCTACATCCCTTATGCCTCCTCTTCTTAGGATATTTGGTTGTGGCCTTGTCCTCTGTGGCATCTAATGTTGTGTCGTTCTGCATGGAGGTGAAGATATGGACTCCAACATCAGAACCCTTTGTGCTAAGAGGTTGACTTGGCCTTGGAGAGAGGCCTAGCTGTTATACAAGTGGTTGATGTAGTTCAGCAATTGCGCTATCTCCTCATTCTTTTATGAACCTATCCCAGAGCTTCCATCCATGACTTTTCCTATGTCAATCTTTATAGATATATACTTTAAGATGAACTAAATAGTGGTAAGAACTAGGAGATGTAGAGAAAATACCAAATATAGTTAGAGGGATGTAGTCTTTGGTAGTCTGCAAAATTATGCTATTATGGTCGTGGATTATTGTACACGTGTAGTTATTGTCGTGGCTTTGTCTAGGAGTAATTCACTAGAATTGAGGTTGAGAACAATTTATCAATTCCTTTTTCCCTAGTGGTGAATTGAAATCTTTGAACCAACTACAATAGAAGGGCTTCGGCATTCAAACAATTAAACTGCCAGGCGGTATCCTGCCTGAGGCGGTGGAGGATGTGATCTAAACAATTGGTCCTAGAAGTTGAGTCAGGCCCATATGAAATGTACGAAATTGGTCTAATTGGAGTCTACCAAAGGTAAAACAACCCTTAGGTGCATAAAATAGCACAAATCGGGTAATAAACCCTAGATCATGGGTGTGAAGAGCAAAAAATGAGTAAATAAAATTCTTCCCTATTTACCCGCCTTCATGAGGCTATCGCCTTTTGTGTTTTTTAACACTAACTAGGTAACGTCATTGGGGTATAGAAAGTATATCTAAGGTCCTAGAAAAGGACTTAAAACAGATCTAGGAACAAAGAACACTCACAGGGTTTACATGTATATATATGATCTCAATAACCAAAATCTCACTCATGGGATGATGACTCGGGGGGTCCCCGTGGATGAAATAATGCGTTTGGATCCCTAAATAAGAAGAAACAAGATAGAAATACCTCATTTCCCATTGATGGCACCAAAATGGTGATACGAGAAATTGGGCGTACCTCCTTCTCATCCATCATATCTAGTGTAAAGTAGAAATAAAGCAAGCAAGAAGGAAAAACACATAATATTGAGTGGTTCAGCTATAAAAATGAGCCTACGTCCACTTTGGTGCTTTACTCTCACTATATGCATTGTATAATACAAAGTTGTGATGCCACTAGAGGCATACAAGATAAAAAGGGTAAGAGAATACATGAGATTGGCTAAGTAGGTAGCGTCACATGTAGCCAGTGAAGGTTGACCAGTGTGGTTATAGTAGGGATGAGCCCCCAAGTCTGGTGATCTCTAGAGAGAGAGAGGGGGGTGAGAATTTAGCAGGAATTCGCTAAGTGTTTTTATCCTTAAAATAGTGAGGTGAGCACTTATATTTATAGAAGTCATATAGGTGGTGTCACGTGCATGGATCATGTGATATCTATATAATAAGGAGTATAAGGTTTTTACTATTCAATAAAATGATAAGCTAATTAGGGGTAAGGATTGTCCCAACAAGGATACAAATGGAGGGTTGAGATTAATTTATTCCACTTTAATATTTTGCCCCTTCATTTTTGGTTTCGCCCTATTTTATCTCCCTCCTAATTGGCTTCCCTCTCTTTCTTTAATTCAAAACAAGGTTTAACTTAGTAACTTTCTTTATCTCTACTCAAAAGTACACACCTCCCCTCTTACTGATACAAAATTTCTTACCATACCAAACCCACATCTTGAGCAAACCCAAATCTGAGACATAAAGACTCCAAAACAACAAAAAAAAAACAATCCGGCACCCCCAAACCTCACTCATTAACTTCAGCTCCAACATTGTGGCCACGCTGCCATCCTCATCGACCACCTACATCCGACATGTAATCTCTCCCCTGCTTTTATTTTTCATTTGTTTATTAGGTTTCAAATACATGTTTTTACAATTGGCATTGTTTTTACGATTTGGGTTTGAGAAAAAAAATTGGGGTTTTGAATTTATGTGACCAGATTATATTTTTTTAGCTCTATGATTTGGGTTTGAGATAAATATCTTCTTTTCTTTATTTTTGGATTATCCTTGTCGTTGTTGTTGTTTAACATCTTTCAAGCCACGGGTGGATCTCGCAATCCAAAGGTGAAGAAGCATCTATTACTTGCAAAGTTTAACATTTTCCTGGAACTAAAGAAGTTAATTAACATTTTGTTGGAACTTAAGAATCATCTTGCAAGCCATAGGTGAAGAAGCATCTATTACTTGCATCTTTTAAGCATTTGTTGAAATGGGTCAATGTTGGAATATTTTGTTGATGTTGACATCTATTACTTATAGCATTTAATTTAAGAGATATATATATATATATATATATATATATATATATATATATATATATATATATATGAAAAGAAGCATAAATTTGAGCATCAAATTCTTTTGTTGGAACTGAAGAGTATATAGGTTCGATTTGTGTACTTTTGGATATCTATTTTTGCATTTACGATTTGGGTTTGAGATAAATATTTTCTTTTCTTTATTTTTGGATTAGCCTTATCCTTTTATAGATCAATGACGTTTTTTTAGATCTATGAATATCAATGATTTTTTTTATTTAATTAAGTTCAAAATTAGGGCATTCTTATTTATTTTTTTCGTATGAAAATAGGGATTTCAATTTCACCTTTGAATTTTCAAAATAGAAATATAGGGTTTTCAAATTAGTGGGATTAAATTTTAAAATAGGTCTTTTAGGTTATCAAAATCGGTGTGTTAGATTTTAAAAAAAGAAAGTTGGGTTTTCAAAATGGGGGTGTTGGATTTCAAGAAAAAATAATGTGCGCATCAGTGTACAATGGTGAGATCTTATACTTAATGCATTGTTGTTACTTAAATGGATTGTGGGCTTTTGATTCTATTTTATACTTATATGTTTTTTTTGTTAATGTTCTTTCATTTTTTTTCTCAGATTCGACTTTGTCAAAAACCTACTATGCCTTTTACCTTATATTCTCTATATCTTTTATTAATGACCTTTAGGGAACATGTTGTACATTTGTTTCTAAGAAGTTTACTAAATCATGATTTGTTTGTATCCTAATGTTAAATGAAATTTGGTATTATTGATGTGTGCAAACAAAAATTGATTCTCTTACATTTGTTATTCTTGATGTAGATTTCTTCATTTAATTATATTTGTGATTTCATTTTTTTCAGACTCTCGAGTTATTCATGAAGTTTTGGTTTAGGTATCATTTTCCTCTTATTGTATTTTTTTTCGAAAACATTTATTGAAAAAAAATGGATGTTTTCATCACCATTAGTTGTGACTATGGAGTCTATTTTACGATTCGGATGTTCATGTCAGATGATGTTTCCATTTGGATTTTATGAGCGCTTATGTCTCTGAAATGATGTTTCCATTTGTTTCCAAGGGTACATACTTTTACTTGAATGTTAAAAGGAGCTTTTTATTCTTTGTCTATTAAAGAACCTTATATTTTTTTGGTTAGCCTATAATTAAGTTGGTGATTCTTAAGTAGTGTAGCTTAATTGAAACATGTGAAGAAGAAATTACTGGTGTATTGGACAAAGTAAAAAAATAGTATATACTAAATCTTTGATTATATATTCAAACCGACGTTATGTTCTTATTCAACATGGCCATATTATAGGTATTTAATATTAGTTAGGTATTTGTAAATATAATAATTCATGGTGTACATAATTATTATAGGTATGAGTTTGCAAATAATTCCATTACTTTGTAAATTACAATCAGAATGGGTGCATTAGCAACATTCTTTATGTAAGAACACTAACTAAATGATAGAAAACTAAATGGCCTTTGAATTTTATGACATGTTGTTACCTCTTTTTGTTTATTATTATTTTAGCTTAGTATAGAGTAATGGATGTGACATGGTATGGGTGCTTATAAATATTTTTTTTTGGTTTCTAATTTTACGTGTTTTTATTTGGAGATTAAAATGAGCTCTTTATTCTTTGGCTATTAAATGTCTGAATTCAAGATTTAGGTTGTTGTTCTGCACATTTTAAATGTTCAAAATCATTAGGTGTTGGCTCGTTTTCCCATATATTTGAATCACAAAGTCAAATTCGTCCGTCTCTCCCATACTCATTTCTCTACCAAAATAACCCATGCCCTAAAGGACGAATCAGTTCTCATTGACATCGAAAATCGATGACTCAGACACTGAAAAATGGTGAGCTTAAAGGAATAAGGTGGTAATAATCTATTGGTACATTATATTTATCTGCTTAACCATTTCCCTTGGAGGGGTAAAGCTTTTATTTTTCTTTTTTATAGAAATTTTTTTTATGTGAGCTTAGCTTGTTTGTTTTGTATTATTTTATTCGTTATTCTCTTTCTTGCAAAGGGGAAGAATGTTGTGAATTTTTCATAACTGTATCCATTTGGATTTGCACCGATTTTTTTTATGAGTTATACATCGAAAAATGAAGCTGAGAGGAAACTAAAGTTAATCTAGGTTTGGCTAGTAAACTTGGTTTTGCTTTGTTTGTGGTATTAAACCTTGCACTTGACTTTTTTTAATCTTCAGGTCGTGAAAAGAGAAGATAATAGCTTGTTTCAAGGACACACCAGGTAACAGTAATTAATCTTTTCTGTATCACTATTCGAATAGTCCATTATTAAAATTAAAACACTATGTATATGCATCACAACTATCAGCATGTGTTTCTACTTATTCTATTTGTGTGTAAAGTTTGTCACGCTCACACACATATTTTTGTGTATTATACCATTGGGAGATAACCATCGTGAGCTAGACTATCAAGGTGTTAAATTTTATTTTATACCCTATATTTCCTTTTAGCTAGATGGCCAAATGTGGCTTTGGTATTTCGATTTACTATGAATTTAAGTTTTTATGTGAGTCTGGGTGACTTTGATAATAAAGATCTCTAATATGTGTATATTGTGGTCTCTCTTTTCTTTTACATATTCCTTTAGGGTATCTATTGATAAAAGATACTCTGAATACACCAATTTATTTTTATCTCAAAAATGAACCAACATTGATAAAAGTAATTGAACCAGAAGGGTGATGGACAACCATTTAGTATAAGAGTGTCCATCCAAGAAATAGATCCATCCAGTTTGCCTAATTTTGATCATGATCACCATGCTATCTCAAATGAACCTTTTGTGTCAATTAAAAAAAGTAAGCATTTAGAACCTGAATATGTTTTTTTTAACTCAACCTGAATAGAACCTTCTATCTTAATTAAACTTTGGTTGTTTAATTCAAGTAAAACATTAATTGTTCATTAAATTACTTTCAGAATTACTACATTGGTTAGAAATTACTAAGTAAGAATTTTTACAATTTTTATGTTCATTATTTTTTCCTCAGTCACAGACTAACATTAGTTGTTTAAGTGTTACATTATCAGCGATTTGTATTTTTTTAGAACCTTTTGATATTTACAAGTAACATCTCTAACTCTTAACCTTTATTTTGTTGGTATATTAATATTATTTCCATGTTATATTAATATTGATCTTTATTACGTTCATTATTTTATATATGATATTCATCGTATTGCCTTGTTATATTAATATTATTTCCATGTTGCATTAGGATTGCCTCTCTTTTTACCACCTCATTTTTTCGATAAATTTTGCATCAAGGTTCATGACTTGCCATGCTCTGTCCTCTTTTGTTAATTTTTTTTTTTGCCATTATGTGATATGTAGGGCTTAATAACTATCTCTTTTTTTTAAAATTATTTTGTCCATATCTTTCTTTTGTAAAATCTCTGAGTGTTGTTTTGAAGAATTTTTAATCGCAATGATTATTGGCAAAGTTCTTTTGTATATTGCTATTGAACTTGGAATTTTATAGATCCGCTATTTTACATATCTTCTAACGTTGCTAACTTTACAGATCCGGTATTTTACATATCCATTTTTTATCCATATCATCTAACTTTACTAACTTCCTCTCTGCTAACTTTCGTATTTTACAGTTCCGATTTTTTTATCCATATCTTTGTCAACAATTAAACGACCATTTTTTTTAGTTATAGTGTTTCTAAATTTCATCATCCGTGATTTTTTTTACTCGTCCCAAAGGGATATTCAGGGAATGGAGATCGGCTAGAACATAGGTTACTTTTCGTTTTTACCTCAACTACTGATGTAGAGCAGTACATTGTTGTGTCAAATGCAAACACCACTCTTCTATAGATTCAATTCATGTAGAGCAGTAAGTTTATTTTATTTTTTGATTCTTTTGATTCTATTCATGTAGAGCAGTTGTTTAAAAAGCATATTTAAGGCCACGTGTTCAGTTCTTGCTATTTTATGGCATGCTTTCTTATAATTATTTTATAATTTAAGAATTTAGTAGTTCTTCTATATTTTTTTAATGAAATTTCATATATCACTATTATGAAGGCAATCATATGACTTAAGTTGTAAATAACTTATTAGTCCTTTCATTCAACACAAGTTTATTTTTGACGTGTACCTTTGTGGTATGGATAAGTATCATTCGTATAAGCAATGTAGTTACGTTGTAATTTGATTGTAATCAACCAAATTTTTTTACAAATAATTTCTGGATTTTGGAATTGTTTCACGGAACTATGGTTGCAAATTGGATCCTACTATCGATCTACAAGAGGTATGAAAAGATAAATAATGTTTCATACATACGCTTTTAACATGGGTTGTCGATAAGTTTTGTTGTCCAAAGTTCGGCTTCAGTTTATTCAAAATAATTCCACATTAACCATAGGTCATTTTTAGTTTGATTATTTCTGTATGACAATACTGACCTTTGATCAAACTTTTGTACGTTTTCTAATTGATTGACTCATTTAATAGTTACAGTGATATTATTTTAAACAAGGTATGTGATTGAATTCACTCCCATTTAATAGGCACAACGAATTAGAGCTTGCGTTTTTACTTAAAGGTTGGCCTGCATAATTTAAAGCCGGGACTGATCCCTCAGAGATTTTTTTTTTAAAATAGGATGACCCGTAAGTGGGTCATCAAATTACTGTTGCAAAGATTTGGAGCGCCGAAGCTTCGTATGCTTGGTTTTCTTGGTTACTGGACAACACCACCTTCTTAAAATGCTTAGTTGAACATCGGTATAAAACCAGTAGCTTAGTCGACGAAAATTTTAAAATTTGTTGTTTAGCAGATTCCCAGTGTGAGACTATGTGATGGTTTGGTTAGTTAAAAATTTGGGGCTTTTACCATTGGTGCCCAAGTCTAATTTTATGAAGATTTATGTTTAATAGATATGAGATGACAATTTTTATGCGTGAGATCATGCTACTTATTTATCTTGAAATATGAAGTGACTGGCCATGTATCATGCTATCAAGTTCTTATAGTTGTTAATTAATATGAAGCATCATGTTTTTCCAGTCTACAGTTGAACCATCTTTCAGTTTTTAATATTACTTAGAGAAACTTATGATTACAATGAAAAGAAAAATTAAAAAAGAATCCCCAAATTTAATCGTATATCTTAAATGTTAATCAATTTGCCACTTACTATTTTATTCACTTTTTTGGGGTTTTGAAAGAAGATATGAAGTCACCTAGAGATCCAAAGTTTATGGATGCATTTGGTAAGTTGAATTTGCTATAAAATAACTGTCATAGAATCTGTATTTTTACTGAATACTCAAAATTACCACTACAATTAAGTGAATGTGTTATTGAAAGTGGCTATTCCACATTTTCCTTGCGGTTTAACAATCATCACTTGCACATCATCTCTCAGATTTCAATCACTCACTTCTCATGTTCAATAATCATCAGATGCACATCCAATGGGAGTTTAGTGACATGGTGCAACACATCAACTACGAGAGGTCCAATTGTTATATTCAGAACAACTCACCCATCCATTACATCAACATGAATCAAGTCACAACCTTCCAACTCCAATGCTTTTACCTGCTCTTTAAGCTTTAAGAAATTCGGTGAAATCAAATATGTCCAATTACTCTACAACTTTTACCTGCTTTCCTGCCCGTCCAATTACTCTACGGCTGAAATCAAATACGTCTAAGATTAATGTTTTCCCTATAGTATATGGAGTTGGTATTTAATTGTATAGGATTTACATTATGAATTCTCGAGTCGTAATATATTTGTGTCTAAAATATGTTTGTTTCATAATGGATGATTAACATTGAATGTGTAAAAGGGACATGCCCATTTATAATTAGGAATAGTTATCTCAAATAAATAATTAAGTTTGGTTCATTCAAATAAATAAGGTTAAATTTGTTTGTCGGTTTTTCATTAGTAGTATTTGTATTGATAATGAAGCTGATCTCAATGTTTTATGAATGTTTAATAGTGCTGATGTTAATTTTGGGATCCTATCTAAAGGATGTGTTTACTTGACCTCATTACTTTTTATTTTTACCGAAGAAGAAGATCACCATCACCAACGACATGAGGAACACGGTTGGGGATTCCTTAGAGCAGGCCATCCAATGGTGGGACAATAACCACCTACACGGTTCAGACGCTCTGTCCAGTTATTGCACTTCATATTCAATGGCTTATCTCATTGGATGTTTGATGTAAAAGACTTTACTAATTATATAAGATTTTAGAACGTGGTATCAGGACCACGGATTTTGCTGGGGATCTACTAGCATAATTTATGATATATTTGATGTAAATCATGTATTTGGATTTATATGCTTTAAATTTTGATTCATTTGAAGTTCGTCTCGATTCTATATAATTGAGTATATTTGGATTATGTTTCTTATACGAGATCCAAAACGGACTATTTTTTTTGTTAGGTTAATTTTTTATTTCTTAAACAGGGTGGATAGTCCTATAAACAAAAGGAACCCTGCCCAATTTTTTTAAAATTATTTACACATTTGTATTGTAAAAGAAATTTTATTACTTAAATTTAGATGATTCAATACTTTGGAGATCTACACTTACAATATATAAAACATTTATTATTTATATTACACAAGAGTTTATACTTTTTAAAATTATATGTGTGCCTTTATTGGAAATTTTGACCTTTTCGCAATTTCGTACTTTCAAAATTTTCGCCGCTTTACGATTACGTACTTTCAAAATTTTTATTGTTTTGCGATTTTGTACTTTGGAAATTTTCATCGTACTTTTAGGCACGAGGATTCTTCTCGTGTGTGTGTGTGTATATATATATATATATATATATATATATGAGTTATACGAACATGGAATCCTTATAGAAGTTGGGCAGTTGTCAAGTGTCAGATGTGAGAATAGGGATTGCGACCTTTTTGACCCTAAGCATCCGCCAATGCTTATATGAGTGTCGCGTCTTGTTTGAACCCAGGCACCAACCAATGCATGTTATAGGTTACTCCATGGTTATGTGTCTATATTGGTCATATCAACTATGTTATGAAGAAAGTGCTCCAGAAAAAGGGAAAAAAATGAAAGCTAATTGGCATGGTCCATACCGTATTTCTTTTATTATATGACCATGTACCTATCGAATAGAAACATTGGAAGAAGAATAGTTTAAGAATCCATGGAATGCCAATCACCTTAGAATGTATTACCGATGTTTATAAATGGAAGTTTTTAACAAATGTGTAGAAACTCTTTTCAGCATTAATGAGAATTTTTTTTATCATCAATTAATTTCTTTTATTTGTTTTTTTAGGGGAGTGGGAGATGTAAAAAATCTCAAAAAAATAATTAACCATCTTGAAACTGGTAAGAGTAGCAATCCTCAAATTCATGTATGACTTCATCTTTGATAAGCCATGAACACGAACTTTCTAATCCTAAAACTTCGAGTTTGACTTGTTAAAGTCAAGAACAAGAAGTTTTACCAGACCAAATCAAGGAAAGAACCTATAACATTTTGTCACCAATGGTAACTAATACAAACACTCAGTGTAAAATGACATGATCTATTTGGATAACTACAAGTGTGTTAGTGAAACCAAAGGTTGGACAACTTAGGTTCATTCGAATTGATAACCACTTATGCAAATTGGTCAGCTAATGGCCGAGCCATAATCATAGATAGTAAACATAAGTAACGACTTATATTTTATTCAAGACAAAGATAATATAACACCATTGCAAGTTATTATTTATCAATACAAGATCAAAACAGAGATAATATAAGCACTTTTCATTGACTTGGAATCATTTTAAGGGATTTGTCCATCCCTTCGGGAGGAAAATCAAGAGATAATAGAAGAATAATAGATCCCAACTCCTTAAGAGTCTCTTGTCTATAGGATTATCCACCAAGTGTAGAGAGTGGACAAAAGTATCTTCCCCGTGAAGGCCATAATCACCAATATATTTTCTAGCAAGGCTTATGGGGTAGAATCAGTGGGAATCCAGATAATATCCATCTTAAATAGAGGAGTAGGATGATCTAGATATCCATGCTCATTCTAGAACCATAAAGTATCCCCCATCGGCACCTTTATAATTATCAAAGCATTTAGTCAACCACATTTACAGCCTTCTCTCTTAGTTATCTAGATCATTACCCATGTTTTCTAAATCTTCATCATAGCCATTCATCCAAATAACACATGACTTCTTATGAAAATGGAAGGTAAGAGGGCCAACCTTCCCGTTTAGCTTTTTTAAACTCACAGACTAGTCCTTTTATCAGATATGCCTGGTCGGCCAATGTTTTCTCCATTACTTATTACTCAACCACCACTTGCTTGAAATATTATCTACCCTTGAATTTCTTCAAGTTATCAATCTCTTCCATCAACCTAGCATTATCTTTCTCTAGAAAAGACACTCATTCACTTTGATCAACACTTGCTGATTTTTTCAAACGTTCCAACTCATCCCTCAATAGGTTATTCTCTTGGTCCAGTAAACTGAACATTCTCGAGAATTATTTAGCTCACATTTCATCACAAACTCTCTTTTGATACGACCTCAAGTGACGTCCTACATCTTCTTATTAAAACCATTTTCCTTGCTTAGCAGAGAAATTTTTTCCTCGTAATCAACATTCAGACTGACAAATGATGCCTTTGTGAGCCTCCTACATTTTGAGAATCATTTCATAATACGAGGCATTAGTTGCCACATATTAGCTAAATAAGTTGTGGAGGTGAAGGTAGGTTTCTTTGACTTAGTTGGAGGCAACAAAGCTGATAAATCTGACTTTTTCTATGTGTAACACCCTGTATTTTTGACGATTTAAATAATTATGTGATCAATTATTATTATGGGAATAAGTATACGATTAATTATTGTTGTTGGATTAATTAAATTAAAATGCGAGAAATTAATTTTTTATTAATCCGGATTAAAATAATTATTAACTAACATTCCAAGGGTTAATACTTATTGTTGATAATTATTGAATATTACTGTGTGATATGTAATATGGAATTATGATATTTGATAAATTTTAGGAAGTGAGAAATACGACAGTTTGGTAATTTAAGTATGGCACGCGTGTGAGTCGTGTCGGGACTAATTGAATGGAATATAAAAATAAATTATTTTTATTAACTTTTATGGTCATTTTGAGTGCGCCGTTGAGTCCGGGAGGGTCGAGAGAGTCAAAATAGTATACCCGGGTGTTTAGTGTGGGTCTCGGGGCAATTTTAGGCGTAACCGGCGTCCCGAGAGGGCATTTTGGTAAATTGTAATTTTGGGTTAAATTAATGGACGAAAATTGGGAGTTATTCTTACTGCCAAGAAAATTCTTTTAGGGTTATGAGACACAGGAACGGAAGAAAGTCCATAGAGGGTGTGAGGTAGAACCAAACTCCAACGGGGAAGGCCAAATTATCCTCACCTTGCACAACCGTGATCACTAATGCGTAAATCGAGAAGAGAGGAACGCGTATATACCAACATCACTAACGGATCAGACCGTCACATTCGAGGAAAGTGTTTATTACTTTCTTTCTTTAGCAATAATCATACTCGTGTTAGTGTAGGTGAAATTTATCATGATTTACACATGAATTGGGTGAAAATTGGAGATTTAAATTATGATTAAGGATTGGTTTAATTAGAAGTTTAAAGTCCTTCATGTATGTAGAGGATTAATCACGGAATTGGATTATATATTGATGAACAAATCTGGGTTGATTAGGTTCTTTAATTGAAAATTGGGAAACAATGGTTCATATGAATTAATTTGAGGATTTTATATAATTATGATGTTTTATGACAAATTAATAACCCTAGGAGGTTAGGATTGATTTATAACATGTTAGGTGTTGATGGGTATTGATTATAAGGCGTTGGGTGTTGAAAAATAGAGGTTTCTAGGTTTGTAAATGGTGGAAAAACTCAGAATTGTGGAAAGGAGACGAGCAGTGACATCTCGCGCGATCTCGTGCGAAGTCGTTCGCACGAGATAGGGATCTCGTGCGAAGTCGTTCGAACGACATGTGGAAGTCATTCGCGCGACATTTCATTCGTGTTCAAGCGAGATATATTTCTGGTTCAAGCGACAACCCATCTGGTTTGAGCAACAGAGGGAATTTCTGGTAATTTTCTTTGAGTTCAAATTTGGCTTTACCCGTTTCTTGGAGTGAGAGAAAGTGTCCGATAATAAACTTAATCAAGGAAGGATTTCGAGAAAAGTATTTGAGGCTTAATACTTAAATTATTTCGGTATAGAGAGAATGTACCTTGGAGTTTATGAGAGAGATAGTAATCTAAATATTTATACTATACGTAGTGATGAGATTTAAAATACGTATAAGGAGTATATATGTAGGTTGGAGAGATACTTATAAATTATAATAGGATGTGTGTATGCCTATTATGTGATATTATTGTTAAGATCACTAATGGGTGATAACCCAGGGGTGCAACAATCTTATAGTTAAGCGCACTAATGAGTGATAACTCGGGGGTGCAGAAACTCTATTGTTAAGTGTACTAATGGGTGATAACCCAGGGGTACAAGGATGATTATTGTTAGGCGCACTAATGGGTGATAACCCGGGGGTGCTGGATTATTATTGATAGGTGAATTAATGGGTGCTAACCCGGGGATGCAAGATTCTATTGTCAAGTGCACTAATGGGTGATAACCCGGGGGTGCTGGATTATGATTGATAGGTGTATTAATGGGTACTAACCCGGGGATGCAGGATTACCTTGATAGGTGCACTAATGGGTCTTAGCCTCGGGGTGCAGGATTAGTATATATATATGTATAGGGATGATGTGACTATATATATATATATATATGAAGTTGTTAATATTTCTACTGTGTGAAATTAGTAGACTTGGTAATAATAATAATTATTGCATTGAACTAAGTGGTCTTAACCTAAGGGTGCAGGATTAGTGTATATATATTGAGGGATGATGAGACTATATATATGTATGGGTGTGTTTGGGTAATTTTCTACTTTATGAGAATAGTAGATAAAATGGAAATGAGAAATGAAATATTCTTAGTAGATAAAAGATTAACCATTAAAACGGTAAATAATGTAACTTAGTATGTGAGATGAAATATCCGAATAGCGTATTGTATGGGCGATACGGGAATACTACTAGTGAGTATAGTTAGTATTAGTATGGTTTATGACTATTTAGACTGGGAGGTATAACTAGGGGAAGATTTGATGTACGTTAGGCGTGCACAATAGATAAGAGGTGAGAAACTCATGTGAGAGTTCGATAACTAACATGCGTGTAAGACTTTTTTAAGAACCAGTTTTAAATACTTGCTAAATCATTTTTTACAACTCGGGCTCTGACCCGTTTCTTGTATTTCTTCTCTCTTTTGCTATATATATATGAATTAGTACAGGTGCCTAGCCATAGGGACACCGGTTCTAGATACTTGGATGGTTTATCGAGCTGTAGCTGTTGTGAAAGTTGTGGGTCATTGTGATTAGACGCTTCTCTCATTTTATTCAGTTCCTAGCTTAGATAATTCAGTTCAGGCATGTGTCACCCATCCTCATTAGCGGGATTGCACTCAGTTCCTTTGTAGTTCTTTTATGTTGGATTGAGTATTTATTTTGGTTTTGTTTGTGACTTTGAACTGGAAGGATTTATCCAGTCTTAACTATTCAGTATTTAAATTCAATCAGCATTCAGTTATTGTGTGTGGGTTATAATTCAATGTGCAAAAATTAATTGGTTTCTAATTAACTTAGAAAATATTTTGACACTAGCTTAATTAAATGTTAGGTAATTAATTGGATTTAAGTTTTCGACAGTGATGTTAAGAATGAACCAACTGAACATTCTGTTATAAATTTTATAAAGGACTGATCACTCGATATTTAATTGGGTGGGGTGTCACAGGGGGTATCAGAGCATCAGGTTCTAGTGTCCTTAGGATCTGTGCGGCTTATTACGTTTCAGCGCATCATTCTTTGATGTAGAGCCTTATGATAGGATTATTGTGTTCTCTTATGTATGCGACTTACGTTCTCTTGCTATGAATTATAATGGATGTGACTCATTATACGAAATTATGTGTGATTCGAACACCGAACATTTTAGGACGACCAGCGAGGCCCGTAAGAAAAACTACGGGAGAAAAAGTTCAACAGAAGACATAGAGCAATCGGGAAAGAGTGATCGTGACAAAAAAAATCACCATGAGGATTACTTAAGTAAGAGATAGTAAATCATCACTCGGGAACTTTGGTTCCCAGGACACAGTCATAGATAACGGTGGAGTGATTTTAGGACCACCTAGCATAGTCGATAAGGGAGAAATCAAAGGGACTTTTTTAAAAAAAAAAAGCATCGTTGAAAATGCGGAGAAGAAAAAGAGAAAAGTGTAATAGACCAACGGAGGTAGAAAATCTGAAGGCAATGGTGTAGAGTGGATGTGACGAAACTCATAATTAAATTTGGAGTTAGAAGCTATAGTTCTTAGGAGCATCATGTAGTGATTAGAGGAAATCACCATATATGAAGAAGTGTGTTCAAAATTTAGAGAGAAATTTGGGTACGATTTGACCGTGAGGTCTTCCATTCGATGTGGTAACACAATGCGAGTGAAATTTTGATGTTTAGCAATGGGTAAGATATAAACCGATCATGAGAGAAAGGTTAAATTGCATAATGAACTTCGTACTTGGCAAAGGGGCATAAATTATCCAAAGGGTCTATAGTTGATAAAGAACCCTGAGTAGAATACAAGCATATATGAGAAATCCATCTAGGATGACTAACGTTCATGTCATCAAGGTTATACGAGGACTAGTTCTTGTGTTCTTTCCAGAAGAAGCAAGCTAGAAAGGTTAGAGAATCTGGATGAAAAGAAAAACTGAACTTAACGGTGCTAGTGAAACCCCATATGAGAGTATACCCAATAGGGAACACGGTTAGATGATTTTAAGTTGATTAACTTCCTACAAAGTGACGATGAAGTCAATCAGGGTCGTGGAGGCCAACCATAGTTTCAAAAGGCAAGTGTAGCCAGCAAGTTAAGACTACTGGGTCCGAGAGAAGGACATTCCCAAATGGTCAGTGGGACCAGTAACGGGGAAATTGTTCATGAATTTTTCCTTACGTGAAGGAAGTATAACTACAAGTATTGAAGGTGTCCACAATTGAGAAGTGAGAGAGAAGAGGTTAGAAATGGTAAACCATGCCAGTTAGGCATAACAACTGGAAGAGCGAGACTTCGAGTGAAAGAATTTGGGGTCAAGATAATTAAGCCTAGGAAATTTATAACTCGGGAGTAATGGGTTCAGGCTGGACTAATAGAGCCCTTGTTAATAGTAGCATATAGTATGTCAGGGTCTACGGGGTCCGGGATGTAAATGGGAGTTCAATAAAGTTATAATTGAGGCCTAAAGAGTTTGGGCCAACGTTTCAATAATTTACGCGAAACCCACATGATGGAAGAAATTTTCCATGATGAGATAGGACAACTATAGGATGAAATCCTAGGATGTATGATGATTGCAGATGTTCATGGGTCGTGATGGCAGCCACGTGCTGAGACCCTGTAATTTGGCAAGACTCGTGAGGTTTTGCTTCATCCTTGTGAGTAAACGAATAATTCTAGTGATGTGGGTGTGTCACAATTGATATGTAAATTGGAGACCCTAAAATTCATGTGTGAGTTGAGTTAAGCGAGGAACTTTACTTTTTAACAGTCTTGTTACAAACGTATTTCTCGTTGTTAGCAGGGAATTTTGATGCTTCCCGTGAGTGAATCGGGTGGGCCCTACGAATATGTTTTGTTGTTATAATTTACTATTGCATTGAGTCAGCTTTAGTAGAGTTTATTATGGTAATGTGTAGTGATTAATTACCGTATGGTTAAACGATAGTAAATATTGTTATATGACTGTCGTGCCGGATTCTCCGGGAGGAGAAATCTTCATTTTGTGCTGCGCCACCTGAAATAGGGTTGGTCCCAGACATATAAATATATTAAAACTTTCATGGTATTGTAGACCTCAGTGAGTATAGTGTCTAATTATATGTGATTCCCGTGCATAGGAATTTATTTGTCTGTTAATACTTAGAATACATTGTGTTCTTATAGAGCAACGAAATATAGCTCGTTATATATTTATAGCGCCAAGTACTTGGGATAGTAGAGCTCCATGCTTCATGTTATTTTTAGGGACATGAAAGTGGACGAGTAGACTTTTATGTCACAACATGTAAATTGTGGGAAAGCACATAGTAGGTACTGAAGGCCTTACGGACCTCGACAACCGGCTAGGTTAGATAGTAGTGTATCGGGGGGGTTCCTTGTTTGGATTTCGCTTTGCGAGACATCCCACGCATGAAACTAGCAAACATCGGGAGTTGCAGAGGATTTTGGTTGATAGTACCTAAGTTTTGTATGTTGGTTATTGTACCAATGGGAGAATATGATTGAGAGTTGATAATTCTTTTATGACTTAATGCCAATAGAGTCGCCTAGTCTTAGTATCATTCTGAATAGAGCAATGATACCATTGAAGGATTGATTAAGTTTTGACTAGTGGGATGGTCGAACGCACCCCTACCACATCAGCATACCGAGTGTGCAAGAATTGAAGTAAGAAAATTTTATGCCATTTGTATAATGATGTGCGAGGCATAGGGTGTATGGGCGCCCTAGGGGATTGAATCAAATGGTGGATTATGATTATCTTGTGAATTCGATAACATGTAGTCGGGTAAGCCGAAGATTACTCCTTAAGATTTGTTAGAGACTTATGTTTCAAAATAAACTTAGATTTTAAGCGGGAAAAGAGACTTGTGTCACACGGTACGACAAGGTCACACATATAATGATTAGAAGCACATTTAAGAGAGTATAAAAGGTACCAGGATATAAATAACAGTGGTAATGGGTTTAATGTAGAGTAATTTTAAAAGCTAGTCTTGTAGTGGGTCAGCTGACTGTTAGCAAAAGGGCGGATAATTTGAAACTAGTAGGGGATCCTTCCACTAGAGAATGGAAGATTATCCCCAAGGATCCTCTCATGTAGCTGAGATGGTGAGATTATAGGTATTAAAATGCGATTGAGTACGGCCTAATACCCACAAAGGGATGGGCAGGACAAGCGGTCTAATTGGATGTTGGAGAGAAAAAATTTATCTGGACCCTAAGATCTTAGAGGAGGATGGGAGCAGTACCTTCCACTAGTGGAGTTTGAATCCAAATAACTCCTATAAGTTCACGTTCGGGCAGAGTTCCAGTAGAAGTATGGCACGGTAAACTTTGTTGTTGTCCTACTTGAGAGTTGGAGGTGGGGGACCAATTATGATTAAAAATGTCAGAGAAGAATCGATATTATCGTATATAGTATGTGTGAAATATATATTGCAAAGCTAATTTACTTGTATTAATAACACGAGACGAAGTCGTATGTATATGAAAAGAGGATAAATCTACTAAGGTGAAAATAGTAGAAGACAAGATAGTGAATATAAAAAATAAAGTTTAAGTAGTGAAAATTAAGCAGAAAGGCTTGGGCAAGAGCCTATATGACAGGGTAACCTGGAGTTTAAAACAAACACATGTGAAGTGTTCATTATTAAGGGTATTTGATAACGTACTATATGGGTGGTACGGAGTAGTTACTTGGGAGTGCGGGGATGCAATGCGCAATTTATATACCTCATTGTTGTACCTGGTATATTCTACCCGAATTTCGGGACGAAATTCCGTTGTAAGGGGGGAATTATGTAACAACCTGTATTTTTGACGATTTAAATAATTATGTGATCAATTATTATTATGGGAATAAGTATGCAATTAATTATTGTTGTTGGATTAATTAAATTAAAATGCGAGAAATTAATTTGTTATTTATTCGGATTAAAATAATTATTAATTAGCGTGCCAAGGGTTAATACTTATTGTTGAGAATTATTGAATAAACTGTGTGATATGTAATATGGAATTATGATATTTGATCAATTGTCAGAAGTGAGAAATACGACAGTTTGGTAATTTAAGTATGACACGTGTGTGAGTCGTGTCGAGACTAATTGATTGGAATATAAAAAGAAATTATTTTTATTAACTCGTATGGTCATTTAGTGTGCGCCGTTGAGTTCGAGAGGGTCGAGATAGTCAAAATAGTATACCCAAGTGTTTAGTTTGGGTCCCGGGACAATTTTAGGCCTAACCAGCGTCCCGATAGGGCATTTTGGTAAATTGTAATTTTGGGTTAAAATAATGGACGAAAATTGGGAGTAGTTCTATCAGCCAAGAAAAGTCTTTTAGGGTTTTGAGACACAGGAAGGAAAGAACGGCCATAGAGGGTGTGAGGGAGAAGCAAACTCCAACGGGGAAGGCCAAATTATTCTCACCTTGCACAACCGTGACCACCAACGCGTAGATCGAGAAGAGAGGAACGCGTATATACCAACATCACCAATGGATCAGACCGTCATATTCGAGGCAAGTGTTTATTACTTTCTTTCTTTAGCAATAATCATACTCATGTTAGTGTAGATGAAATTTATCATGATTTACATATGAATTGGGTGAAAATTGGAGATTTAAATTATGATTAAGGATTGGTTTAATTAGTAGTTTAAAGTCCTTCATGTATGTAGAGGATTAATCACAGAATTGGATTATATATTGATGAACAAATCTGGGGTGATTACGTTCTTTAATTGAAAATTGGGAAACTAGGGTTCATATGAATTAATTTGAGGATTTTATATAATTATGATGTTTTATGACAAATCAATAACCCTAGGGGGTTAGGAATGATTTATAACCTGTTAGGTGTTGATGGGTATTGATGATGAGGCATTGGGTGTTGAAACTTAGAGGTTTCTAGGTTCATAAATAGTGGAAAAATGCAGAATTCTGGAAAAGAGACAAACAGTGACATCTTGCGCGATCTCGTGCGAAGTCGTTCACGCGAGATAGGGATCTCGCGCGAAGTCGTTCGAACGACATGTGGAAGTCATTCGCGTGACATCTCATTCTCGTTCAAGCGAGATACATTTCTGGTTCAAGCGACAACCCATTTAGTTCGAGCGATAGAGGGAATTTCTGGGAATTTTCTTTGAGTTCAAATTTGGGTTTACCGGTTTCTGGGAGTGAGAGAAAGTGTCCGATAATAAACTTAATCAAGGAAGGATTTCGAGAAAAGTATGTGAGGCTTAATACTTTAATTATTTCGGTATAGAGAGAATGTACCCGTGAGATTACGAGAGAGATAGTAATCTAAATATTTATACTATACGTAGTGATGAGATTTAAAATACGTATGAGGAGTATATGTGTTGGTTGGAGAGATACCTATAAATTATAATAAGATGTGTGAATGCCTATTATGTGATATTATTGTTAAGATCACCAATGGGTAATAACTCGGGGGTGCAAGAATCTTATAGTTAAGCGCACTAATGAGTGATAACTCGGGGGTGCAGAAACTCTATTGTTAAGTGTACTAATGGGTGATAACTCGGGGGTACAAGGATGATTATTGTTAGGCACACTAATGGGTGATAACCCGGGGGTGTTGGATTATTATTGATAGGTGCATTAATGGGTGCTAACCCGGGGATTCAAGATTCTATGGTTAAGTGCACTAATGGGTGATAACCTGGGGGTCTTGGATTATGATTGATAGGTGCATTAATGGGTACTAACCCAGGGATGCAGAATTTCCTTGATAGGTGCACTAATGGGTCTTATCCCGGGGTTGCAGGATTAGTATATATATATGTATAGGGATGATGTGTGTGTGTATATATATGTGTGTGTGTGTGTGTGTGTGTGTGTGTGTGTGTGTGTGTGTGTGTGAACTTTTGAATATTTATACTGTGTGAAATTCGTAGACTTGGTAATAATAATAATCATTACATTGAACTAAGTGGTCTTAACCTAAGGGTGCAGGATTAGTGTATATATATAGAGGGATGATGAGACTATATATATGTATGGGTGTGTTTGGGTAATTTTCTACTTTATGAGAATAGTAGATAAAATGGAAATGAGAAATTTAATAATCTTTGTAGATAAAAGATTAACCATTCGAACGATAAATAATAAAACTTAGTATGTAGGATAAAATATCTGAATAGCGTATTGTATGGGCGATACAGGAATACTACTAGTGAGCATAGTTAGTATTAGTATGGTTTTCGACCAATTAGACTGGGAGGTATAACTAGGGGGATTTGATGTACGTTAGGCGTGCTCAATAGATAACAGGTGAGAAACTCATATGAGAGTTCGATAACTAACATGCGTATAAGACTTGTTTTAAGAACCAGTTTTAAATACTTGCTAAATCATTTTTTACACCTCGGGCTCTGACCCGTTTCTTGTATTTCTTCTCTCTTTTGCTATATATATATATATATATGTATTAGTACATGTGCCTTACCACAGGGACCCCGGTTCTAGATACTTGGATGGTTTGTCGAGCTGCAGCTGTTGTAGAAGTTGAGGGTCATTGAGATTAGACACTTCTCTCATTTTATTCGATTCCTAGTTCAGATACTTCAGTTCGGGCATGTGTCGCACATACTCATTAGCGGGATTGTACTCAGTTCCTTTGTAGTTCTTTTCTGTTGGATTGAGTATTTATTTTGGTCTTGTTTGTGACTTTGAACAGGAAGGTTTTATCCAGTCTTAATTATTTAGTATTTAAATTCAATCAGCATTCATTTATTCTGTGTGGGTTATAATTCAATGTTCAGCAATTAATTGAATTAATTGGTTTCTAATTAACTTGTAAAATATTTTGACACTAGCTTAATTAAATGTTAGGTAATTAATTGGATTTAAGTTTTCGACACTGATGCTAAGAATGAACCAACAGAACATTCTGTTATAAATTTTATAAAGGACTGATCACCCGATATTTAATTGGGCGGGGTGTCATAGTATGTTTTTGTCATTGTTGCAAGCCAAGTTAATCAAAGCCTTCAAATACCTACAAAGTATAATAAACTAAAGTGTAGAGGTAAGTAAAGGTGTCCATCCTAATCTATGGATGAAACATGTAAGAGAGGAATGCAATTCATTTATATTTAATTTCTTTTTGGACTTTTTACTTTTTCTAGTTTTTCAACTTTTTTTATATTAAAACAATTTTCACGGGATGGTGAGATGACTAAACTAATGGAAGAAATATGCTAAACTACGAGTAAAGTCTAATGAAATAATAAAAAGTGTGATGAAAAATGAGTGAAATATAAGTAAATAAAATGTAAAATATCAAATGAGTGAGGAAATAAAAGAGAGGACTAACAAGGGATAGGATGACACCCTATGTTCTAGTTAATCAAAATTAATTAGTTCATTAAAATTAATTATCCCAAGTTAGTATCAAAACCACAAATCAACTCTCGTTGCAAATGTAACTTTAATAATAACATTTTAGAAAATTAAATTCAACACTCGTTTAATGGAAAATAGATCTAAACTTCATTTAATAAATCTTGAAAAGTAGATCTAAACTTCATTTAATAAATCACCTGCTAGGGTCGATTTATTAAACTAGTTTAAATAATGAAAGGTAGCATATAGTTGAAATTGAAAGAAATAAATTCACATCTTAGAAAAACATATCTCTAGTTCGATTCTAAAATGGAAAATAAGACTAGAAAATTGATTTTCTGTTGAAAATCATTTATCCTCTCTTGATGCGTAAATTAAAATGTAAGAGTGCAAAGTTAATCACCAAAGGGACATTTAATTTGAATAAACTAATTAAAATTGGATTAGCATCAAATAATGTGATCACCCCACCCCTTGAAAGGGGATTTAGCCTAACATGAGATTAAACATAATGAACAAATAGTCAAAGGCATTGAAAATAAAAGAGTAGAGAAAGAGAACAAATCTTCAAACAAGTCTCCCAAATTTGACAAATTTAACTCTAACATCTTCAATACAATTCAATCACTCACAATTACTTCTCACAAAATCTCTAAATAAAATAAAATAAAAAATCTATTTACAAGGTGTTTCTCTTTCTAGGTTTTTTATTGGGTCTTCTCTCTAGGGTTTTGTCTCTTCTCTTCCTTTTATAGTGTGCAAGTGGTTAAGGGTATAAATGGGAGACTTGAGATGCGCATTGGGGGGGGGGGGGGGGGTATGAGGTATATTGAGGGGTATATTATGGAACATACACACATGTGCATGTGTGTTGGGTGAGGTAAGGAGAGTCTGGGGGCAAGTTGAGGGTGTTTTTGGAAAATGGTGTATAAGAGGGTAAAAACACATGTAGGTTTTATTTTGAGATTTTTTGGGTTTATATGAGGTGACTTAGGTAGAAGGCAGCATCAATTTGGTTTTTGGATTGTTTTGGGTCAAAGTCATTAGGTATGGCAAGTCGGGGACTGGTGGTTTATCAGGGTCGGAGCTCCGGTGATGAGCAAGTCAGGTAGACTCGGGTATGAGGATGGAATCGTGGCGAGGAGGTATAAGGCGCAAGGGGAGTCGGGTCGATTGGGGTTAGAGGTTGTGTCGGCTATGATTTGGGTATGGGGTGAAGATGGTGGATGGCTGAAGGTTGGGTTTTGCAGGTTTACAAGGATCAAGGTAATGGTTTGTGGGGGTTGTGGTCCAGGTTTTATATTGGGTGGACAAGGGGTTAGTGGGGTGTGTCGGTTTAACAGGTTGGGTTTCGGTCAGCAGGTGATCCGGGCTGGTAGTTGTTGGGTTTTGTTGTGAATATGGGTAAATAATTATAAGGTTTGTTTGTATTTTAATGGAGGTGAGTTTGTTTTATAGAGGTTGGTGTGTTAATGGTGGATGACGGAGGAGAGAGAGAGTGGGTGAGTGAAGTTGAAGATGAGTGTATGTGGGGTTTGCGTGTAGTGGGTGTGTAGGTTAATGTGGTGTGTGTGAGTGTTAGCTTGTATTTTAAAAATAAACAGAAATAAAATGTAAACTATTTACAACCTAATAAAAATAACACTACCTAATTAAAAATAAAATTAATAAAACTAAAAATTTTAAAATATAAAAAAAATCGTAATCTATATAAATAAAACTCATTTAATAAAATAAAAACTAAAGATCTAATAAAAATAAAAAATAAAGTTCTAATAAAATGTAAAATCTAATAAAACTAAAAATAAATTCCTAAAAACTAATCATAATAAAATCAAATCAAAATTAAAATTATAAAATCAAAATAAAAGTAAAATTATTCTAAATAAAAATAGCAAATAAATCCTAAAAATTCTAAACAAATCTAAAATAAATCCTAAACATTTAATAGGACTTAAATAAAAAATTCTAAAAAATATTAAAAATTCAAACTCAACACACATACGGCACGGGATAGGTTTAGGCCAAGTCCGGGCCAGGTTAGGGTTACGGGATTGGTTATTTTAGTCAATTACTACAAATTGCCTCGAAATAGAGCTTTTGGAACCGCAAACGCAAACAAGCGTACACAATAGACAATTGGGCACATAAGACCCATTTTGTCGAGAATTAGTAATTAAAAACTGTCTATTCAGGGTATAAAATATACACTTTTGGGTGCTTATCATAAGCCAGGAAGCACTTCCTTCTCCTCATCTTCCAAATCCTCATGACCTACCCTAAAAATTTGAATACTCTATATAGTCAGGCTTTGATGTTGCTATTATGCACCTCCTGGATTTATACTGAAAAGCATTGTATGTGTATGAAAGGTCAAAAGAAAAGTATAACAAACATCAACATCATGTATGGTAAATAAAGAGCAATCTTATAAATATATATTGAAGAACGTACATTAAACTAAGACTAGTCTAAATTACAAAAAAGGGAGCGTTGCAAAACTATAAATAAGAAATAAGAAATAGTCCTAACGTGGCTACACATTCTACGTATCATGATCCACCACCTCCTCAGGACGAGCTGCCACCACTGCAACTCAGGCACCATAAAAGACTCAGCCATTCCCTCATCATCGTCTATTTTTCCATCAATGATGGTAGGAGTACTAGGGTTGAATTATTGGAAAAGCTCAGAGTTTGTAGAAATGTTGACCTTCCTGAGACCGGCATCCCATCCTCCTTTAATAAATGACGTCCTTAGAAACTCGACTTGAACGACCATAGTTGAGAAGGCCTTATCCCAACCACGCGTATAGGCATCCTCCTTTTCCTTTTTGAATTTGGCCTTCATGCCCTGGTACTTTCCCTCCACATTAGCAGTAGTCTTCTCGACATAATCGGCCTTCTTAATAGCATCTTTGGCAGTCTACACTTCATCCTTCTTATACTGCTCGGCTTTCTATACCAGGCCCTTCCATTTTTCCTGATCTTTTATATGTGCCTTCTTGATGGCATCCAGGGAGTCCATAAAGCTTTAAAAGTAGATTCCACATCAGTCGAAAAGTCCCTGAATTAGTTATCTATCCTCAGGATTTAATCGTAGTCCACCAAATACTGCAAAGTCTGAAGGAACAAAAAATCAGTCAACCATAGGATTAAGAGTACAGTCAGATGAATTAAGATCAAAGGTTTATGGGTCTACCAAGGCTAGTTTATGGTTAGCTGTCTTCAAAAATCTTGGCCATAAAAGAGATGAAGAAGCAAACTAATCGGTAGGCAATAACCTTAGACCTATTAGACCCATAGCCAAATCAGGGTTCGTTGTTATAGAAGTAACACCCATAGGAGCCTGATCGACTTAAGACTTTTCACCAATTGTTGTTGGTCAGATAGTCCCTTCTTTAATATTTTTTATTGAGTCTCTTGAGTCTTTACCTCCTTAGGTACCACTACCACAGGGCGTTTGGAACCACATGATTCGACAGGAATATTGTATGGTTTACCCCATATACTTATGCATTTTATCCCCCTCGGGTACCTTAATTCCTATATTTATGCTTGTTTTCTAGACAACCTACTATTTATATGTTAACATGATATATGAGGTATAATTTAGCTTTTATAGGTATTTTGGTGCTTAGTGTGAAGTTTGGTCGCTTTACGAAAAAGTTTCGTTAAAGATTGCAACTTTAGGGCATTTTAGTAATTCTATCATTCGAGTTTTAATCCTGAACTCTTCACGGAAGTTGAATCCCTTTGATTTCTCTTCGTGTGGACACCGAGGGTGCATGAATCCAAGTTGTATCGAGGAGTTATGTCATTTTTAGGATGGTATTTACTTCAAAAGCACACTCAATGACTCATTCAAGGGTATTTTGGTCATTTCATAATTTAATTTTTTGGCCTAATGTATTCTTGAAAAATGTATCCCTCTTATTGATATTCGTGTAGCCTCCGATCGTGCCTAATTCTGAGTTATAACGAAGAAGTTACAGTATTTTCCATAAAGTTGGACAAAGTTTAGAATTCGGGACTGCCATGTGCGAATCGATTCGTACCTATCCGAATCGATTCGGATGAAAGTCCACAAATTTTATTTTTTAAGTTGATTTTTGGTCAGCTATATGTATGAAAACATTGTATTAAAGGGGGGAATAACTTTTAGACTTGATAAGATTCATTTTAGGTTAGTTTTTGGGGATTTTTGTTGGGAGCTTTTCCTATCCTCTCTTTGGGTTCTTACCCACTTTGTAAGTATACTTTACTATTCATCACCATCTTCCTTTCATCATGCTTTATTTCCTTGATTTTTCATTATTTGTTAATTATTTTTATGCCAAGATAAATGTTGTAGTTTAATTATTTCTTGTTTTAAATATTAATTAGTTGTTAAATTAGTTTTATTCATGTGTAGTGAGTAGTAAATAGGGCTTGGATCATATTTCCCCCATTGATGGGCGTCGAGCTTCGAAAATTAGGTTTTGTGTAAAATTACATTTAATTGAAACCTCACGTATTAAAATTGGTTTATTATGCATTTAACTTTCTTTGTCACGCAACGTTAGTGTTTAGATCGATCATCCGATTTTAAGTTGCGTGTGACCATTTTTGATTAAATGTTTTATCTCGCATTTTTAAAATTAAATTCCTTCATGTGTTATGTTTATAATTAACTAAAAATGCCTGGTTAAATGTTTTCGAACCGAAATTCTAATTATTAGTTGTTTAGCCTATTGTGGGGATGCGATCCCAACTCTCGTTTTAATTAATATTGTTTAGTCTTAACTTCTTCCTTTTTTCCTTTTTACCATTCCCACCCTATCACCTTTTCCATATTTTTGAAATAATAAACCAATTAAAATCTATCAACACTCCCTGTGGATTCTCGATACCCAACATGGCACTATACTTGTATCGCAAGTGCAGTCGTAGTTTAGGTTTTTGTGTTAATGCAGTGAAATGAATCCAACGATTAACGATTTGATGAGACACTACTTTTTACGCTTAATCAAAATGGAACCATTTCCAGGGAGTGTGTTTTAGATCATAATTGTTTTATTATTTTGTACTATTTTTTCTTTTGTATTTGTATTCTTTATTTTAATCTTTTTTGGAGGACAACATTCTTGAGCACTAAGAAACTTTGATTCGCGGTCGCTCACTTTTTTGCTCATATTCTCCATCTACAAACAACGAGGTAACCATGTCCTATTTTTATAGTTTAGTCAGTCATTCTAATGATTCTTACTTTGGGGATAGTTTTCAATTTTTCCATTTTCAAGATTTTCTTGATATTGAAAGACTTAAAAACATTTATCAGAATGAAAATATTTATTGGGAGCTTGAGTTGGATTCATCATTCATATCAAATGATGATTTTTATTTCGATAATTTTGAAGATAAGTTTCAACCAAACGAGGAGTCTGAGGCTCTTGAGCCGAGGAAGCCTACTTTGGAAGAAACTTTTCTTCTTTACTCCCAAGGAGTGGAAAACCTTAATGGTGTTGTATTAAGACTTGAAGAACTTTGCGATGAGATTGATTCTTTTGTACAAAACAGTGAGGAGGTGGACACTTGTGTTTCACCTTAATTTTTAAAGAATATCTCGTCAAATGTGAGTTTTTCTCACCGAAAATTCATTCTACTTTCAACGATGAGTTGATTGAGATTGAATTTATTTCATCACCATATTTGTTTTCGGTTATTCAACAATTAGAATTACCGATTGATTCCTATGAATCGGTAGAAACTTTTAAAACTTCTACACCTTTTGCCGATGAGGACTCTTTGTCGGACTTGTTTTCCTAGATGGATTGTATCCCCATGTGTGCACCACCTCCCATTCCAATTGAAAAACCTTTGGGAGGCGAATCAATTTTTCTTGTATCCTAAGTGTACCTCTCCCCCTTATTATCCAAATTCCCCATCGTCCCCCAAAAATTTCAAATTGATGATGGTTTATTTCCTACGCCTTACACATGCTTCCTGTTTTTCAAACCAAATTCCTTTTTTTCGAGAGGCATGCATGCTGTGGAGGGTCCAACGTTGATCTTCCAAATTCAAATCCCTTTTTGGGTGGATCCTAAAAAATTCAGACTTGTACTGTATAGTTAGTGTGAAGTCCAAATTGTAGGTTGTAAATAGTTAGCTTTTTATTCTTTCTTTCTTTAATTTTTCTTTACTTCTTAATTTAGTCTAGCGTAATTAGTTAAACTTTTTGTTATTTCTTTTTGTGATGCTCGGTACTAACTTGTTTTGTAGATTCAATGGACTTGTGCTTATGGGAGATCGCTCCGATTTTGGGTAATATCATTATTTTCCTCTTTTTGTGTTGTTTTCTTAATGCGCATTGAGGACAATGCAACATTTGAGTTACGGGGTGTAGGATATTCTATCCATTTCATGTGTAGTCCATGGATTTGATCACATGTTCGTTAATAAGTATGCGTTTTGTTAAAAAAATTGAAAATATTCAAAAATATGTTTTTTTTTTCTTTTTCTCTTTTGTTGGGCATTTTGTCTTGTTTCCGATGATAAATTTCATTAATTGCCCAATCCAATTGACATTCAACAATGCATATTCTCGATTTTAGAAGTTATTAGATTTCGTCCTCAAATCATTGATATTATGAATAACTTTATGAATTAAACTTTATCCCATGAGCACAAGCACTTTTCTTGTTCTATGGATTTGTTTTAAGATTTTTATAACTCGGTAATCTTTTCCTGCATTGTATATACTTACATAAGTGAGATTCGATACATTCCTTCACTGATGAGTTATAGATTATCTTTCCTCTTTGAAAACGTTACTTTCGCTGGTAATCTCTCTATTCTTTCATTTGATTGTTCATTAATTGAGTTTATATCTTGAAATGTGTTACTTGAGCCTGATTTTCCTATATTTTTTTGGCTCAAGAATTGCGTAAAATTTATGAAATTATCATAGTCCATCTTTGTCATATTACCCATATTATCCTTAACCTCACCTTATTTCCCTCTTCAACCCCTTTGAGCCTAAATATTAGCCTTTCACTTCATTACCCAAAATCCCATAACCAACTCCACATAGGAATTTTAAACCATACGTATTAGCTTCCATGCCTTTATTTGGAATGTTGCTTGGGATTGAATGATTTTGTGTAGTGTGGTTGCAATTTAAGCATATGAAAAGAGTGAGAAACGAAAAGAAAGTGATGAAAAAGAGAAGAAAACATGAGAAAAGAAGGGAAGAAAAAGAAAGAGAAAGTTTGTATATGTTGTATATAGTGTTCAACAATCCTCGGCGTTCTCCAATTTCATATTTATTGCTTCTTATGGAAATCATATTCCAATTCTGAAATTGCTCGCAATCTTCCATAATCCCGAATTTTCATTGCGAATAATTTGAATCCGTACATATATCCTTCATTTTGTACCCTAGCCTAGCCTACATTACAACCCTATACAAGTCCTATGTGATCTTAGGGTGCATTTAATTTAAAAGTCATAATATTTTTGATAATTTGTGAAAATGCTTTTTGCCTCCTTTAATGAGCGGTATCTTTCATTGAGATAACATTTTTTTATTTCATATACAACGTTCTTCATTTGAGAGATGTGTGCGACCTTGTTTCCATTTACATTTACTCTTTATGCTCACATGTTTCGTGCGTTACCTCCCTGTTTCGAGTGAGTTCATTTGATGAGTGTAATGCATGTGAGGATTGAATATATGCTTGCCTTTATGTTCATCAGGATTATATAAGTTTTTGCCAAATCATGCTTTGAATGTGCTCTCCCCCTCTCACTTTTAAAGTTTCAATTCTATGAGGTGCATTCAACCTATTAATAACAACGGACTTTAGTTTGAATTCATTCGATATGCTAATAACATGTTTGAAATCTTTTTCGTTGTTGTTGAGCTTATTGCATGTTAGGTTAGGCATATTTTAAGGAAATTGCGATGTTTGTGGGTTTTATCCCTGAAAACCCTCACGAGACGAAACTCGTCCACTAGGGTAACCTAGGGGTTTAACGGCTTACTACATAGGCTAAATGTAATCGTTCGCCCACGAAAGTGGCATTTATCCCTTCTATACATATCTCATTTTTGAGGTTTGCTTTTAGTTCTTTTAGCTTTGTATTTCATTGCTAGGGACTAACAATGTGTAAGTTAGGGGGTGTGATTCGACACGAAAATTGTATGTTTCACCCCTTATACTTATGCATTTTAGCCTCCTTAGGTAATTCCAATATTTATGCTCGTTATCCAGACAACCTTTATTTTATATATTAATATGCTATATGAGGTATAATTGAGCTTTAGTGGGTATTATGGTGCTTAGTGTGAAGTTTGGTCACTTTTCGAATTTTTTTTGTTAAAGATTGCATCTTCGAAGGCATTTTAGTAATTCTAACATTCGGGTTTTAATACCGAACTCTTCACGAAAGCTTAATTCCTTTGATTTCTCTTCGCGTGGCCACTGACGATGTATGAATCCGAGTTGTATCGAAGGAGATATGGCATATTCAGGATGGTTTTTACTTTAAAAGCACACTCAATGACTCATTCAAGGACATTTTAGTCATTTCATAATTTGTTTTTTTGGCCTAATATCTCTTACAAAATTTATCCCTCTGATTTATCTTCGTGTAGCCTCCGACCGTGCCTAATTCCGAGTTATAACAAAGAAGTTATAGTATTTTCCGTAAAGTTGGACAAAGCTGAGAATTCAGGATTATCACGTGCGAATCAATTCGAATGAAAGTCCACAAATTTTATTTTTTAAGTTGGTTTTTGGTTGGGTTTATGTATGAAAATTTTGTATTAAAGGGGGGAATGATTTTTAGACTTGATAAGATTCATTTTAGGTTAGTTTTGGGGGATTTTTTTTGGAGCTTTCCGTATCCTCTCTTTGGATTCTTACCCGCTTTGTAAGTATACTTTACTATTCATCATCATCATCATCATCTTCCTTTCATACATGCTTTATTTCCTTGATTTTTATGCTTTGTTAATTATTTTCATGCCTAAATAAATATTGTTGTTTAACTATTTCTTGTTTTAAATATTAATTAGTTGTTAAATAAGTTTTATTCCTTTGTAGTGAGTAGTAAATAGGGTTTGGATCGTGTTCCCGCCATTGATGGGCATCGAGCTCCGAAAATTAGATTTTGTGTAAAATTACATTTAATTGAAACTTCACGTATTAAAATTGATTTATTATGCGTTTAACTTTATTTGTCACGCAACGTTAGTGTTTATAGCGATAATCCGATTTTAAGACACGTGTGACCATTTTTGATTAATTGTTTTATCTCGCATTTGTAGATTAAATTCTTTCATGTGCTATGTTTATAATTAACTAAAAATGCTTCGTTAAATGTTTTCGAACCCAAATTCTAATTATTATTTGTTTAGCCCATGGTGGGGACACGATCCCAACTCTCATTTTAATTCATATTGTTTAGCCTTAACTTATTCCTTTTTCGTTTTTACCATTCCCACCATATCACCTTTTCCATTTTTATTGTTGAAATAATAGATCAATTAAAATCAATCAACACTCCCTGTGGATTCTCGATACCCGACTTACCACTATACTTGTATTGCAAGTGCAGTCATAATTTACGATTTTATATCAATGCGGTGAAATGAATTCAACGATTAGCATTTTGATTCGACGCTACTTTTCACGCTTAATCACCACCCTTACTAACACCCTTCTCTTCGTTTGGGGGAGGAGACTTAGCTCCAACAAGACAATTGGTGATTCTTCTCCTGACCATCTTCTCAAGGGATGAAAGTATTATTGGTAGAGTGTTGATATACAAGGACTCAAAAGATGATATTAATCCTCCGATAGCAATGTTTCCTTATGTTGGGAGGGGGATTCTGAAGCGTTAACCGAGGAGGATAAAGTCGGCTCATCCAAATTAATGGGGAATACTGGCCGAGCAATGAAAGATATGATGATGCTTTGATAATCCAAAAACACAGATGTCAAGCGAGGATAAGATTCCCCTATCCTCTATTGGAAATACCACACGAGAATCAAATTAACTAAATTCACCTCTGAATCAGGTGGACAGTTTTTCTTTCTTCTCTTTCTCAAACACAAACATAAAAATGTTGGTTAATAAAAGGAGAAAGTAAATAATGAACAAAAGATAGAATATGCAATAAATAGAATGTTGACCTATGACATGCCCTTTTTGAGGTCACCGAGGCCCATTGTACTCGGCACCCTCAAGAAGAGGATCATAATGCCATAATCCCAATAATCTTTATTGGATTGAGGAAAATTCACCACCAATGCACTATTGGAATATCTTGTTTTTAGATAACGAATATTGTCCGCAGTGGTTTGCGAACTATAGCAATATATCAACTTAGTTATTCCTATTTGGGTTCCATATAACTCAATAATACGATGAACCCCACCTACAACCATCTAACTGTTTGGGGACACTTAAGTTGGTATCACATCGAAATATTGACAAAGCTCGAGAAATAAATTATTAAGCGGGAAAGTAATGCCCCAATCAGCTATAAATATGGTGGGAAACCGGTGACCCTCACCCAAAGAACATAAATCACACGAACCTGTAACTAACTCAATTGTTTAATACACCAAATTTTGTGATTCGTCAGGACCTGGGGGGTCACGGATTTGGTTCATGACCAGCTCATCACAGCCCAAAGCTGTGACCATATCAAACTTTGGCGTGACCACATCTAGGACCGAACGTGGTCATAGGTTCTCTTGGAGATAATCACAGACCAAATCCCTAACAACTATGGATCATGGACCATATCCGTGACCATGGTGTGACCATCATGGCATCAAACTGGTGTGAAATTTCCCTCCAAGTGCGATCACAGGTGGGTCACAGACCAAATCCCTGACTAGCTCTGTGACAAACACACACACTAGGTTTACAGCTTTAGGTCGTGAACATTCCAAATTAGTCTTGCGTGTTAGTCACGAATAGTGGAATTGACCATCTCTATATCGACATCCTATCACGGCTGCAGATGTGTAAGGGAGTAGGGTCACGGAAGTTGGTCACGACCCAGAGCTGTGACAAGTGTCTTTATACTAAAATCCCAAACCAGTTTTCATTTGTCACTCGAAAAATTCCAAACCCTTAAACATTTCCCTCTCTCCGGCAATTTTAGCGACTTCGAATAGTTTTTATTTTCAATCTCAAACTTTTCAATCTCAATTTCAAAGGGAAATCTTAAACCTTAATATTTTGTATTTGGCCATTTTTGCATTCGTATATATGTGTGTATTTCTGTGTAATTATTTGTATTTTTGTTTGTACGTGTGTATATGTGTGTGTATGCTTGTGTATATTTTGTGTATTTTTTGCGTATATATGTGTTGTATGTGTATATATATACTGTGTATATATGTGTGTGTGTGTGTATTTAGGTATCAATGTATTTATGTATGTATATGTGTGTCTATTTGACCCGTTTCAAACTACATATAGGATATTGGATATTTATTAAATTTTATTTTGGGTATATGTGTGTATTTGATTTGTTTTGTTTCAAACTAGATATATGTGTGTAATTGATTTGTTTCAAACTAAGCGATTTAAAAATTGACATAGGGATGAAATTGGTTATTTAGTAATTTTTAATTTGTAGGTTACTAAACAATTTTTATCTGTTTTGCTTATTGTGACACTCCATGTTTATTTTTGTTTATTCTTTTCCTTGTCTATTTCAGACAATTCTTCTTTCATTTTCGTTTTACCATGCTAAACATTTATATTAGTTAACTTGATATGATAGTTTTTTAGGTATATTGTTGGTGAAATGTATTTGTACATTAGCAATTCTTTAATTCTTTTAGGAATGCTAAACATATATAAACAAATTTTAGCAACTCTTTAATTCTTTACTTTAAATATGAATCGCAAGCATGTGTGCACATTAAAAACTGTGTCGTTTTATGAATTTATCATGTATAAATTTGAAACCCTAATCTTAATGTATTTCATAATGAGAATTGAACATACTATAGTGATATATTGTGATTATGGGTATGTGTTTTATCACGTGAATGATAGAAGGAGTACGTGATAATCATTGGTAGTGGTTGGTTTATTGGATACTATGTTGGATTTCTCGTACTGATAATATATATATATATATATATACTTTTAAACTCTCTCATAATAACCCCTAACAAAATGAGTCTAAAACTTAGGACAGGTTGTTGTTTGGATTTCTCATAGGTGAGATCCAAAATGCAAGGGGTTAAGAGAAGGGTAGTGATGAATTAAAACCTTAATCAAACTAATATACCCTTATACCTTATATGTTTGAATTAATTGTTAATAATTAATTACAGCCCTTAATTGTATGACTCATTTTCATGCCCTCATTTACTTTTCTCTAGTAAAATGAGGCACGGTGATAATCACTGGCAACAAGAGTGCGAGAGGCTGTAATTGGAATTCACATAGAACTCTTTTATTAGTGCAAACCATATAGAGAGTAGTACTATTTATAGGTAAGGAAATAAAAAGATCAAATAATTTACTATCTTGTAAGTAGTGGAGTTGATCTTCGGTAAGAGTACCTATTCGATCGTATTTTATTTTCCCTACTAAAAAGATGGGATTATGCTATACAAAATATATTTCACACACAAAATCTCGACGTAGCCCTAATCATGCTTATGTTTTTGGAGAAGGCAAAAAAAATTCACATGTTATGGATACAACTGCGTACAGAGAGAATTGATATAAACTGTGATGTCTCGCACCATACGCATGTAAAATTGAATCTTGCTAACAAGTTGAAAAAATGGGATTTTGAGTTCATGTCACATATCTACACATCAATCATTGATACCCTTCCTCCTAGTTGACCACGTGCAAAAATTCAGAGGTTTTTAAAAACTATCTAATAAATGGAGATTAGACACATTAAAAATATTCTAAAGTCTTACTCTAAAAAGGTTGGTATATATATATATATATATATAGTCGTAAGTGTAATACCCCGCATTTTTATGGATATTTAAATTACATAAATGGGTGTAATTTGGAGATTTGAGGACATAATTTTTGGAGTTTATGAGTGTAATTTCTCTAAAAAATAATTTTTGGAGTTTATGAGGGTTAGATAATTCCCGATGTGTGTTACATTACTTTTGGGATTAAGTAAATGAGTTGGACCATTTCAATTTCGTGTCGCAGTTGGGTAAAGAGACAAAGGATAGTATTTTAATTGGAAAACACGCGTAGTGAGATGCGTTGGGTTTAATTAGTGACTTTTAGTTAAGTGACTCGGATGGATATTTCTACTGTGCGTTTGGTTTCAGAATGGCCGAGATAGTCAGAATAGAGTATCTGGGAGTAGTATTTAGGTTCCATGGATTTTTGGACTAATAGGAACTCGCAATTGAGTAAACAAGTCATTTTGGCGTTTATAAGGGATAAACCCTTATTTCTCTCTATATAATACACGTGAGAGTGGGATAAAGAAAGAAAAGAGAAAAAATAAAGAGGAGAAGAGAGGAAGGAGGAGAGGAAGAAGAAAAGGACATTTTCGACCAAACTCCGTGGGATTCGACTCGAGGTCGTTGAATTTTATCCACGAGGCAAGTGTTTACTTAATTTATTTCTTTGATCATAAATCTCGTATTATAGTTTGTAGTGAAAAACTATAAAGATTTTTGGGATGGGTTTTCACGAATCAAAATGGGTTTTCGGAAATTTAACGAATAAACCCCGGATAATATCTAATTTGAGAAACTTAGGAATAAATTGAAATTAGTTGTTGGTCATGGGTTCTAGGATGATTATAAACCTTTTTATGTGTGTGTATATATGGTTGTTTTAGGTTGGATGACGATGGGAGAGAAGATAAAAAACTTGGAGGTGTATTAATGGAGGTTTAGGATTTTCGGAGAAGAAGGTAAATAGTAACTCCGTCCTTTCCTAATTGATTCGTCCAGGAAAAACCAATTTAGCTCTTGGTCAAAAAAAAAATTGTATATCTTTTCGATACGGTTTCTTGGGCGCCGATCGCGTATTTTTTTGATTGTTTTTGGATTTATAATGATTTTTCTACGGAAGGCTGTCCGAGATCGAAATCGTTAGTCAGAAATTAAGGCTAGAATTATTTGGAGATAAATATTAGGGGTTCCCAAATAGAGCGTTAGGACCTATAAAGGACTTGAGGAGATATAAAAACTCTGGGTTCGGGATTAGGATGATATTTGGGTTTTGGAGAAGTTAGAAAATCTTAGCAGATTTTTGGATCCAGACAGGCCGAATCGATTCGGTGTCGAACGAATCAATTTGGTATGCAGCGATTCGATTCGGGCAGGCCGAATCGATTCAGTTCTGGCATATTTTTTAGGTTTTCTCCTTTAAGTTTAGGAAAATTTAAACTATGGTTTTGGAGATTATTATAAGGGATTATAGATTTGATATTAGGACTCCTAGACGATGGAATTGAGGGTGAGTAAATACTAGGAGGTGAGTAGGATGGAAGTAAGGATAGGGCTAGAGATGTTTGAGTGCCTATCCGGGGTCAGTTGACGACTATTATTAGAGGTGATGCGATACCTATGGAATTATAATAAGTCGATAGTATACTTATTTGACTATTACGAATTGGTATATTCGGGATTATATATAAATCCTTAAAAGTGAGTAAGGTGAGAGTTGTATATTAAGTAAGAGAATACTTATTGGATAAGTATTTTAAGTGTATAAATACTTATATACTATTACGAATGGGAACATTCAAGGTTTTGGCTATCGCTATAAGAGTTTGGCAATTATAGCCATATATATTGAGAAGTGATATATACTATATATACGGGAGTTGTTACAGTATATATATGATATAATTATAAATATATATGTGTGTGACTGGTATATTTATGTGAATCATACCCCTATAGTGCTATCATGGGAAGTTGTGCGATGTGGGTGAGGCCCCTAGGTTGAGGAGCAGGGAGCGTATAGTCCTTAGGCCATAGCGTCCGCTTTATTATCAGGGGTGAGACGTGGTGGGTATGTTTCGTTCTCATTTCCGATGAGGAACTATGACCGCTTCCCATACGTTGTGATTGGGTTTTTACCAAGTCGGTGTGAGAGTCCGACCACTGGTACCGAGGATGGTGTGTGAGTAATTCCCTAGAAGATGATAACATTAAGAGATTGCATCCTTGAGTTATATCTTGGAGGGATGGTTATTATTCTTATGATTGTGATATGTATAATTATACTTGTTATGTATAGTATATTGTTTGTATATGAAGATGAATAATTATATAAAGTAAACTTGTGTAAAGCAAAAAGATTTAATAAGAGTGATTCCATTTCCGATAGATTCACATCCGGATTTATATGAAAATGAATTATAGGTTCTAGTAATAACTATATATATATATATATAATGAAGTAGAAAACTTATGTATGTCACAAGTTTGGCTCATGATGTCATCTATATGACTTATTCCTGCATTTCCTATTTTACCCAACGAAATTTTGGTTTCCCCCTCTTTTCTTTCACACTAGTTAATTCACCCTCTTTAACTTTAATTCAAACACAAGGTTATTTTGGTAAACAAGCCACAAATCCACACCTTCTCATCACACACTCTACTTCACTCCCCCAATCCCCCCACGATCTCCCTTCTCAAACATCATCATCTCTCCTTTCTCACCAAAAACCCACGGTTCCTCCCTCTGCCGTCTTTCACTCCGAGATCCATCTGTGACGCCTCATGCATCCCTCATATCCACGCCGCTCTCCCCCACTCTAAACCCACGCCTATTCCCTCCCCATCCTCGCTCCCGCCTCAGCTCCGTGCTGCCATCCTCACCACCAACGTCATCTGAAAGGTAGTCTTTATTTATTTGATCTGTTTCGATTTTGTTTTGTTCATTTTGTTTTAGATATGTTTGTATGTATGTTTATGTTTATATGTATTTTTATGTGTTGGGATGTAATTATTTTTTTATTTTGATATTTATTTTTTCTTTTCTGGGTGACATGATTATACTTGAACACCCACCCTAAACAGGTATACTCCATTTCATTTGCATCTACAGATTTTTATTGTTTATGTTTGTTTACCGATTTTTTTAAATAAGGGTTTTAACTGATTTGGTCATTTGGCCCTAAATTAAATGGCATGTGTTCTAGAAAATGATCAACTGATATTCAATTGAAACTTTTGTTATTAGGAGTGGGTTTGTAGTGGCATAGGTGTAATTTATGGGTATTTAATTAAAAGTTGCTCTCTATTTTTGAGGATTTAATTTGTATGCTTTTGAGGTTTGTTAGGTATACATATTAGCTTCCAATTTGCAAAAAAATTGCGGTCAAACACACTAGCATCCATTACTAAATTTGAATTATTTATATTGCTATATAATCAATGGTATACTCATTTTTACGTTGATGGTATATACTCATTTTTAGTTTTTGTATATTTTTTGGGCTTTTCATGTTCCCTTTCAACCATAATCAATTTCCATTAAGGTGAGGTATATTGACTTGGGACTCAGGTTATTTTTACACATGATATAAAGTTGAAATATCATTGTGGGAATCGGTGCAAATGAGTTGTTGTTTATCTTTTTACACATGATATACCGTTAAAATTTTATAGACATTTTTATGTAACTGGTGTATGCCAGGCCCGCACTAGGTTTTTGGTAAGGTTATTGAGTTTGATTTTTTTTTTGTGTTCTACTATAATTCTTATTAAAACTAATTTTGTTTTTCTTTTGAGTTATCTCAGGGAGCAATATACTCAAATCACCAATAAGGCAACCACACCACACAATAAGCTCACTCACCCTCTCTTTTTTCTTGGCTTCACCTCAGTGTGTTACATTAATGAGTCCCTATTCTCTGTTGTTCTGCTCTTACGGAATTTACAAGCAAGGAGTTTGTCCGTAATAAAGTTGACAAATTAGGAAAAATGGTTTCTCAACCAACATTCTTCATTTATTTTCAATCACTAAGACTGGAGCAGATCATTATAAACCCTATCTTAGGACCTTGAATTGAATGAAAAGAAGTTATATATTATGATTCTTAGTTTTCTATAATCGAATGGGTAGTTTGAATGATATATGGTCTGGCTTTTATTTTATGTAAAAATGTTATTGGTGCCTCTCTAATTTGTTATAGGTTTAGTTTTTGGGTTCATTAAAAAATCTCTCTTCCTCTATCTCTTGGGGTTTAACACCGAAGAACGTGAGTTAAGTTTTGTAGTGTATGGTGTTCTGTTTGGGTTGGACACCGATGAACGTGAGTGGTGGTGTTTAGGTTGAGAAATAATGGTGTGTTTAGGTAATAATTTAGGTAATAATCACTACGTTGCATCATATTGCAGCTATGACTGCGTTGCAGCAGATTCAGCATATTGCATATTTCATACAACATATTGCAACAGATTTAGCATAATTTCTGATCAGGTAACCTGAATAGCTGCTCATATAATTCTAAATCTATAATTCTGTTGGCAGCTAGGAAACTTTAGGTGAAATTGTTTTAGTTTGTTTTGATTTCTGATCAGCTAGGATCGTTGAGAATCAGTTTCTCTGTTTCCTGAAAGTACATCCTTTGCATTATATGTTATTGTAAGTTTTCCACTGCTGACCTCCTTAATTGTGACAGCCCTATCCCAATGACCATTAATCTCATAAATAGTAATCAAAGATGATGACTTGAAAATCTTTCCTCTAATAGATCGGTGATTTTCTTGAAGAACCATTGTCCAGTTTTGTACATGTTTTCTATTTTCGGGACTATTTATTTTTGTTGACAGTAATTTCAACACACTTCATGTTAAATTTATGTTTAAGGGATTGAAATAAATACATGTTTTGTTTCATTTCCATTCAATTTTTTTATCACTTTCCATATTGTTGTTGCCTTGATGGTCACCATATTATAATTTGAGATAGATCTGTTAGTTCAAACTTACTTTTTTATGCAAGTTTAAACTCTTCGGAAATGTGCTATGCTATCTATGTTTTCGAGTTTTCTCAAAATGATTAACATACTATATGGGTGATTCAAGAGTTATAAAACTATTTTCTTTCATTTATTTAACGTATTTCTCAATTCCTTTACGAGAACAATTTAATTAATCTGTTTTTCTTTTTTCTTAAAGGTTCATGGCCCGAAGTGTGAACATCTTGCAACATTGAGAGGTAATTTCTTAGTTTTTCGAAGTATTTATTTTCATGTTGTCCTTTGTTCAATTACACTTGGCCCGAAATGTGCGATGTTGTCTTTCATATCAGGCATCGAAGCACTTTAGGATTGCAACGAGGAAGAGTCAAAGAGGAACTGGTTCTCAACGAGGAAGAGTCAAAGCACTTTAGGATTACAGCAATTCATCAGGTTGATAGACTATACTAATAAACAAATGATTTGATACATTAAGATAGAAATAACAACAGTTCATCATCTTTTGTAATGATTGTTTTTTGTGGAAATGGTTTGTTGAATCATTGTAGTGATTATTTTATAGCAGCAGTTCATCACTTTTTTTAAGTTCTTAATCAACATTGCATTAAGATGTAACAACAGTAGAAATTCGGGCAATCATATCTTACAAATTTTATTTTATTAACATATTTTTTTCATAATACATTAAATGGAGGATTTTTTATATTGGTCAGTACATATGTAATATGAAAAATATGTACTGACCAAATGTGAACAACAACATTTTTTTTATATTACATATGTACATATGTACTGACTAAAGCGGAACAACTGACCAAATTAAAACAACTGATTAACAAATCCTTTCATTCCTTACACTTCAGTTGATCAGTAGCTTTTACATCAGGAGCTATGCTGCGTTTATATAAATCCAATCGGTTGAGTGAAATAACTGTGGTATTTCGACCATTCATGGCGATGTCAAGTAAACTGTGGCGATGTCAACTGTGGTATTTCAACATGCCTCTCTATATCTTTCTCCAAAAACTATATCGTATAACTCTAATATTTCTTCTGCATAAAAAAACTAAGACGAGAAACCATTTTTTACAAATCCATGTTGTATGTTTCAGCACTGAGATTTGCCAGAGTGTTCAAAACTGGGGTAAGAAATCTCAAATATAAAGGTTATACTTTGTTTCAATTTTTTTTGGTAGTTGTGATAGTTTTATTTTTGATTTAATTACTGATTTTAGTTTGTTCGTTAATTCTTTTCCTGGTATTCTCATCAAGTTTTAGAAATTTGGTACTATATAAAGTGCAAGAAATATTGTTATTTTTTGTCGAGTTTGTTGGGGTATTGGGGCCCCAAGAGTTGTTTACGGTATTTTAGAAGTTGGTCCTTTTTAGCTTTGACTATGTTAATACAGTGGCAATGGTCTTAAGACTTTAGTGTGACAAAAGTGAATATGAAATTATTTTGTTGAAATGGTTTAGATACAGTTTCACCACTATTGCTTTTATATCCAATGTTGACATGAATTTAGATATAAGCAGCTATTCATGTATGTTATCATGAGTTTGGTGAACATGTTCCCATGAATTTAAAAGAATGATGACACAGGTATTATAGTATACTAATATATACTAATTATACTCTATTACTAATATCTTAGCTTCTGTAATAGTAATAGTATATATTTTTGTTCTTAAAGAGATTGAATTATTCTATAAATAAAGAAAATTCTATCCAAATTTTTTAAATGATCGCATTTACCATTAATAATAGTATAGTTGGTAATTTTTGTTCTTAAACAACCATAATTTATCTAAAAAACTATTTATCTATTGCGAACTAAGTACGACGTATGGTCCTATCAATGACGTACACTTTCAGAAATTATTAGTGTGCCTTCAGGCACGGGCATACCCAAAGTGTGTGTGTGTATATATATATATATATATATATATATATATATATATATATATATATGTGTGTGTGTGTGTGTGTGTGTGTGTGTGTGTGTGTGTATATATGTGTGTGTGTGTGTGTGTGTGTGTGTGAGTGTGTGTGTTTGTGTGTAAGCTACATATGTATATACACATTATATGTTGAGGGCCTAATGAATCCCGACGATCAACATTGCCAGGTAGTAGTGTATCGGGGGGTTCCTTGTTTGGATTTTACTTCGGGAGACACCCGACGCACGAACGTAGATCAAGGTTGGGAATGGAGAGAAGTTTATCCCTTAGCACTCGGGTATGACAATTTTTAGAGGATGGTTGAATGGTTTAGTTAGGTAGGGTATCTTAACTAGGTTGTTTAAAAGATATGTGATAGGTGTGCACTATTAGAACAGGGGTGATGGGTATCTTATGGGAGTGCGATACCAATTTAAATATGAGATAAATTAATATTTTTAATTATGGCATTTATGAACTTTCTAAAGATTTTTAAAACTCGGGCTCTAACCCATTTTCTCTATTTTCCCTCTCTTGCTATATATTATATATATATATAGGTGTCTAGACACAGGGACGCCTAGATGATGATCCTTTTTGAGTCAGACATTCCTGCAGCAGCTGTGGATGTATGCAGGTTTATTTTTAAACGTTTCTATTCTTGTGATCTAGATAGGAAGCATTGTAGTAACATTCAGGTCGAAAGCCCAATTGTACTTATTTATTTCTTTTACCGCCTTTCAGCATGGCATTGGATTTGGCTGTATTATTTTGAGCCGAGTGTTTGGTATAGGATTGATCACCCGGTATTTTATTAGGCGGGGTGTCACATATGGTATCAGAGCATCAGGTTCTAGTGTCCTTAGGAATCTATGCAGACGTACTACAGTTTCGGTATTTCTTTTGATTTGATATAGAGCTTTATGATTAGGATTGTTGATTCCTCTTGTGATATTTCGTTCTCCTGTCATTATATAAGATTATAGTAAATCTTTTGCGCACTCGTTCGATATTCGTGTGCTGGTCGAGGAATAGAGACTAAGGAAGGTCGTGACGAAGGCAGCAAAAGGCGAGGCTTAGTTGGAGCTATAAGTTAAAGTCAGGGACGAGGGCCACAGTCGAGGTCACTCCCCTTTGTGTCATTTTTATGAATCGTTGTAACGACAACTAAAGTATAGTAATTATAATTATCATAGTACCTCTACAGTAATTAGTGGTGGTAAACTTGAATTACCCGGTGAAGTTGAATTGGAAAGGTTCGAAAGGTCTTCGATAAGGACCATATGTTGAAGTTAAGCCATGTGAAGTAAGCGTAGCATTACTCAGTGGAAGTAGAAGGCTCAGAAGCTTTAGTCTTAGAGCAGGGTATGGAAATGCCCTGATGTGAAAATTTGAGGAAATTTTTTCACTTGTTGGAGCAATATTGAAATGGTGGGAACGGTAGTCACCATGTTTAAGAGAGCAGGATGTTTTCCTCATAAGGGGATCTTACGGATGGATTTAACCTTTAGTTCCTTTGATTTAGCAGGAACGAAAAGAATGTAGTTTCTGGGATATTCACATAAGGATCGGTTAGAGCCGACAATGAATAAAGAGTTACATAGAGAAGTGAACTTTGTGTCGAATTAAGGTACGTGCAATGAAGAGAGATTCCTTCAGTGGAACGATAGGCTCACTAGTAAGTGTTGCTAACACTTTGGAGCATTTGTGTTCATGGAACCCTATTGGTGGACATCCACCCGAGGAATTCTTCGAAACGGGGTTGTTGAGGTCGGTGGTGGAGTTTCCTTTTGATGAAGAAGTTAAGGGGACTATGAAGGCGATTGTGAGGATCGAGACTATAGAATCTGAGATACTGATTACCTTAACATGGTCAGGGTGGACAGAGATGGGGAATGTTGTAATGTGGAGTGTAGAACCACACGGTTAGTCCTTGCCCAGTAGAAGTTCAAGGACAAGAGTAGGGTGCCTAGATGGGGCATTGATTAAAGTAGTTTTGGTTCAGTTAGGGAAAGTGTACCATGTTCGGGAACCAATTGGAGCAGTTAGGGAGACTGGCGAAGTTATTGTTATGAGTTTCACCTCGGATGAAGGAGGTATATTTTGTGTGGCAAGATTGAGTCACGATATTTCGTGTGTGTGATTCAAGTTTACTAGTAGTATCGAAAACATTATATAGTGTATGTCTATATGTTTTTCCTCCGTAGCGGGCTTCTATTTTGAATTTATATCAGATTTGTATTCCTCATTTTGTGTGTGTTATACGAGTATAGTACTATTATAAGAGTAATGTATTTGTGAATTATCGAAGAGATAACACGCTAATGATTGCAAGACTATCCAATCCGCTGTTCTTGGGTGGAACTGGTTGTTTTTCCGATATCTCACCTGGATACAGGTTGAGCTCGCCTTTATTATGTTTAGATGGAACTTCGATGAGTAGATGTTTCACTAGCATGATTTAAGTGAATGGGGATATGCAGCATATATATAATTTTTCATGTTTTACGCTGACATACCTCCACGACTGAAAAAGTTAACTAGTAGTGTATCGGAGGGGTTCCTTGTTTGGATTTCCCTTGTGGGACACTCCACGCATGAACCTTAACGACTTTGGGAGTGGAGAGATGTTTCTATATGCTAGGATGTTGGTTTTGGTGAAAGTAGCCGAGAGCCATGTGATGACTAGGGGCTAATAAAAAGTAGATGTGCTGTGGAAAAGAACTGTATATGTTTTTCTCACTGCAAGTATGTGGATGGTGCAAGGTCAAGGAAGTCGGATTGAGGATTATAACTAGGCCTTGGATAGAGAGAAAATTCAGAGGAAGTACGTTTTGAGTAGAATGTTCGTAACATCTTTGCAGAGAGTAGGCACCCCGATTTGTTAGACTTTCCATTTTGCCAAGATGGAAGTACATAGTGATACAAGAGCGTTAGTAGGTTAGCGAGGTAGGATTTTAGAACGTCCCGATGGTGTGCCCTAGGCTGTTATCTCTCGATGACCGGCGATGCGAGGAAGTAGTGTAATAGGAGGGTTCCTTGTCTGGATTTTTCTTTGCGAGGCCTCCCACATATGAAACTAAGCAAATGTCGAAAGTTAAGAGAGGTTTTGGGCACTAGGGATATAGTTAGGATAGTATTCATTTTACGTGTGTAGAAAAACACACCGATCTTAGGACTACTAAGAGATAAAGGCAAGCAGGGAAAGTGGCACTAATAGGAATAATTGAGTTTCGAATTATTCGGGTTAGGAATACCCAAGTGTTAGTTCTAGGCCGAGGAAATGAGGCCCATTTTTTAGAGGGCATGTTACGTGTCGAACGTTTACAATGGTTGTGTAGATGGGCACGGGTTAAAAAGGTGTATGGGCACCTTGGTAAGTTGATTTTATATACCGATAGAAATGGAAAGTGGCATAGTATATAAAGCTAAAGATTATGCTGCGAGACAGTTATAAATGAATTTGAAATGGGTTGGATGGATTGCCGAAGGAGGTACGCAATAATCCAATCATGGGTGCAATAGGTATAGTTTCCTTTTAAGGAAATTCGAAGTCGCGAGGTGAGCAAACGGATGCTTAAAGTGTCGACTTTCTGAGGGGAGAGCTATGATTATAGGCTCGCTCTTTTTACATGCGGTTATATAAGCACTAGGTGCGATCTGATGTTAGAGTCAACTTTACGACCGAGGTAGAATTGTAGCATCTAGATATTTAATTAAGCTAGTGTGTTAGAATATAAGCCTTAAGACAAGTGGTTATCGTGAACAAGTGTATGGTTGAGTGCCATTGGGTTAGTACCATTCGACTTTTCTGCACAAGGATGTGGTGTGATTAGCGATCCTAAGTTAGTAGTACCGATCGTATGTGAATTTCAAGGAGGAAATTTCGTTGCGGGGGGGGGGGGGGGGGGGGAGGGGGGGAATGTAATTCCCGCACTTTTATGGATATTTAAATTACATAATTGAGTGTAATTTGGAGATTTGAGGAATTTATCTGGAAAATAATCTTTGGAGTTTATGAGGGGAATTTCGCTGAAAAATATTTTTTGGAGTTTATGAGGGTTAGATAATTTTCGATGTGTGTTACATTTACTTTTGGGATTAAGTAAATGAGTTGGACCGTTTCAATTTCATATCGCAGTTCGGTAAAGAGACAAAGGATAGTATTTTAATTGAAAAACATGCATAGTGAGATGCGTTGGGTTTAATTACTGAATTTAACTTAAGTGACTCGAATGGAGAATTTGAGTGTGTGGTTCGTTTCAGAATGGCTGAGATAGTGAGAATAGAGTATCCGGGAGTAGTATTTAGGTTTCGAGGATTTTTGGACTAATAGGGACTCGCAATTGAGTAAACGTGTCATTTTTGGGTTTCTAAGGGATAAACCCTTATTTATCTCTATATAAGACATGAGAGAGTGGGAGAAAGAAATAAAAGAGAGAAAATAAAGAGGATAAGAGAGGAAGGCGGGGAGGAAGAAGAAAAGGAGATTTCCGGCCAAACTCCGTGGGATTTGACTCGAAGTCATTGGATTTTATCCACGGGGAAGGTTTTTACTTTCTTTATTTCTTTGAGCATAAATGTCATATTATAATTGGTAGTGTAAAAATATAAATATTTTTGGGATGGGTTTTTGTGAATCTAAATGAGTTTTCGGAAGTTTTGACGAATAAACCCAGGATAATATCTAATTTGGGAAACTTAGGAATAAATTGAAATTAGTTGTTGGTCATGGGTTATAGGATGATTAGAACCCTTTTATGTGTGTATATATGGTTGTTTGAGGTTGGATGATGATGGGAGAGAAGATAAAAAGCTTGGAGGTGTATTAATGGAGGTTTGGGATTTTTGGAGAAGAATGTGAATAGTAACTCCCTACTTTCTAAATCGATTCGTCCAGGGCTAGTCGATTAGGCTCTTGGTCAAAAATTAAAATTTGTAGATCATTTCGATACGATAGCGTGGTCGCCGACCGCGTATTTTTCTAATTTGTTTTGAATTTATAATGATTTTTCTACGGAAGGCTGTCCGAGATCGAAATCGTTAGTCAGAAATTAAGGCTATAATTATTTGGAGATAAATATTAGGGGTTCTCAAATAGATCGTTAGGACCTCTAAAGGACTTGAGGAGATATAAAAACTTTAGGTTCGTAGAAATAAATCCGAATTATAATTCAAATGGGGATTAGGATGATATTTGGATTTTGGAGAAGTTAGAAAACCTTATAAGATTTTTAAATTCGAACCAGGCGAATCGATTTGGACAGGCCGAATCGATTTGTTATGAGACAGTTAGAAAGTTGAACCTTTTCGAATCGATTTGGATAGGCCGAATCGATTCGGTGGCCAGCGAATCGATTCGGTTCTGGCAGATTTTTGAGGTTTTCTCCTTTAAGTTTAAGGAAATTTGAACTATGGTTTTGGAGATTATTATAAGGGATTCTAGATTTTATATTAGTACTCCTAAACGATGGAATTGAGGGTCAGTAAATCCTAGGAGGTTAGTAGGATGGAATTAAGGATAGGGCTAGAGATGTTTGAGTGCCTATCCAGTGTTAGTTGACGACTCCAATATCAAAGGGCACCCTGTGAAGTCTCACTACCTCGACAATGAAGATCTGAGTGTACTTCTTCGTAATGTAATCGGTCTGAACTAGCAGAAAATGAGCTACCTTGGTCAGACGATCCACAATCACCCATATGGAGTCGTGACCCCTCTACAATGTAGGCAACCCTGTGATGAAATCCATGGAAATGCTCTCCCATTTCCACATAGGTATCTCTAACCTCTATAGGAGCCTTGACGATCTCTGGTGGTCCACTTTTACTAGCTGAGAAGTGGCACATTTTGAAACAAACTCGGCGATGTCCTTCTTCATTCCACTCCATCAGTACTGTCGCTTAATACCGTGGTACATCTTATCCCTTTCGGGATGTATCGCAAATTGTGAATCGTGCGACTCTGCCATCACCACATATCGTAAATCCTCCCCCTCTTGAACTACTAGTCTGCCATTGAAGCGTAAGCCCCCATCTGAGCTCACAGAATACGACTCTGCCCCTTTGGGAAGAAGATGTACAATCTGATCCTAACAGAACGAGTCTGTTAGCTGAGCCTGTATCACCTTAGTAATGATGTCAGGTGTAACCTTCATCACTGCATGAATGAGTGGGAACCACATCCTGATGTCCAAGCTCCTTCCATTTCGCCTTCCACACCTCGGCCACCTCACCTGCTAGCCTACGACTCAACACATCTGCTACCACGTTAGCCTTCCCAGGGTGATATTGGATGTTGAACTGATAGTCCTTTACAAATTCAAGCCACCTCCGTTGGCGTATATTCAATGCCCGATGCGTGAAGAGGAACTGCAGTGACTTGTCATCTGTCAATAGGAAAAATTCTCCCCCAAGAGATAATGTCTCCATACCCGAAGTGCAAACATTACTACTGCTAACTCCAAATCGTGGGTGGAGTAATTCCTCTCATGAGGCTCAATCTTACGGGAAGCATAAGCTATAGCCTTATCCTCCTGCTGAAGCACACCTCCAAGTCCTAGTAAGGACGCATCAGTATAAACTAGGTATTCCACCCCCGGCCAAGGAAGGCATCATTCCATATAAATGGAACCCCTTTGCGAGTCAAATTAGTCAACGAACCTGCTATATTTGGGAATCCTTAAATAAATCACCTGTAGTATCTGTATAGCCCTAAGAAACTACGTATCTCTGTCGGCATCGTGGGTCGCTCCCACTCCCTCACCGCTGACACCTTCCCCAGATCTATGAATATCCATGTTTAAGAAATAATGTGCCCCAAAAACTAAACCTCTCTCATCCAGAACCCACACTTCACATATTTCGCATACAACTCGTGCTCACGTAGCGTCTACAAATCCAATCTCAAATGATCGGCATGCTCCTCTTTAGTCTGGGAATAAATCAGGATGTCATATATGAAGACAATGACAAGCTGATCTAAGAACTCTCTGAACACCCTATTCATAAAGTCCATAAACACAGGCAGTGCGTTGGTTAGCCCAAATGGCATAACCCTGAAATCATAGGATCCATATCGCATCAAGAAGGAAGTCTTATACACGTCCTCCCCTTTTATACTTAATTGATGGTATCCCAACCTCAACTCTATCTTCGAGAAGTACGCTGCACCCCTTAATTGATCGAATAGGTCATTTATTCGGGGCAATGAATACTTATTCCATATCGTGACCTTATTCAACTCTCAATAGTCAACACACAACCGTAACAACCCATCTCTATTCTTTACGAACAGTGTGGGAGTGCCCCAAGGCAAGTTTCTCGTACGAATGAAGCCCAGTCCCAATAATTGGTCGATGTGATCCCGTAAATCCCTCATCTCCATAGGAGCCATACGGTAAGGTTTATGGGCTATCGATCGAGTGCCTGGTGTCAAGTCTATCACAAAATCTATCTCTCTACTAGGCGGTAGCCCTGGTATGTCCTGAAATACATCAACGAACTCACGATAAATGGGAATTAAATAAAGTGGAATCACCACCTCTTTATAGCTCTCCTACTCTATATAATATAAATGGGTTGATGAGCCTCACTCAGGACAAGGCATAGACACCAAAAACATCCCCTGACCCAGTACGGTGAACATAATACTATGACCATAGCAATCAATAATGGCCTTATATGGAACTAGCCAATCCATCCCGATAATAACATCATACTCAGACATATCTAATACAAGCATATCGGTAGGTAAAATAAATCCCCCAATCTCTATACCCACGCCCTGACAGATAAAGAAAATCAGTGACCCATAGCCCAACAGTTAATCTACACTAGTAACCATACTATCTGTCAAGGTTCTAAAAAATGTGGGGCGTGATCGAGGCATGGAGGACAAGCCTTAAGCCTTAGAAGCATAGGCGGGCCTTAGGCGTAAAAAGGCATGAAAAGGCGCTTAGGCCTTCTTAATATATTTTAATATTGTTTAACCATAACAAGGCTATTAAAATACTAAAATTGTACGTATCATAAAAATATGTCTGAATATTTGCAAATTAAAATAATATTTAATTATTTTGGATGAGATAATGGTCCGGTTTGTAAATAAATCTTTAAAAGGCGATATCGTTTCACTAAAGCATTGTTGATTTTAGAAAAAAAGTGTGCGTTAAGGGTTTTATGAAGAATAAGGCATAAAAACCTTAAGACGGGACATTTCTCCCAAGCCTCAAACTTAGGCGTGCCTAGGCGGGTTTTTTAGAACAGTGTCTGTCGTGTCTAATAATCCCATAGCACCTGCAAATCTAGTGGCAATGAAAGAGTGTGAAGACCCCATGTCAAATAATATCCGCCCCAAAGTTCTCTGAATAGAAAACATACCCTCAACTACAGGTGGAGCTTGAGGAACTACGGCCTGGTGGACGTTGTAAACACGCCCATACTGCAGTTGTACCTGCTGAACTCGATTTGCTGGAATATCTGGTAAGGCTAGCATCTGTGGTAGTGCTGGGAGGGCAACTAGAAAGATCGATCGCAGGGCCTCCTGTCAAGCACCCTGTTGTTGTTCCTGCTGCGGGTCCCTGCCCCCTTTTAGGACTATCCTGATGTTGGTGGCCATTTTTTCCACAACTAAAGAATCTACCACTGAAGTTTCCTCCCCTATGATTCTGCTGTTCTCGGTCATGTAGGTCATTACCACCCTCCTTTGGACCGATGAAGGTGCTACTGGTGGCCCTGATGACCAGACTGGATGGTGCCCCTGCCTAAAGCCTCCCCGTCCCTTCCTGTAGTAAGCTGATATGAACCTCTTAGTAAGGTCCCTATGATGGGAACTCTGCTCGCCCTGTCTCTGCTGACCCTGAGCTGGTTGTGCCCTACTGGCACCATTACCTCCTGTCTTACACTGCCGGCTGGACTCCCTTACTCGTTTTCTTCCCTTTAGATGGAAATGGTGATCCTGAAAGTGTAGTGGGGAAGCGTTAAGTACATCAGTATATGTACCTAATGAAAGATTACCCAAAATTTGCAGACGAATCCTCCAAGTCAAGTCGTCCATAAACATCTAAATTATCTTCCCCTCAGTAAGTACCTCATCTGGAGCCAGATTAATCAATCTCGTAAACTCTTCCTCATACTCCGTAACGGTCTTCACCTCCTAGATGAGTTTCAGCAACTTTTGCCTCATCTCAGTCTGAATGGGGGAAGGAAAATATTTGTGGTCGAACCGCACCCAAAAGTCCTGAATAGTCATGATGTCTCTCTCCTTAGCAGTGGTAATAGACTCCCACCACTGCAATGCCGCTCCCACTAAATTCAAAGTAGCTAGTATTTGCCTCTAAACCTCAGTGCACTCGTACATCCACAAGTGCCGCTGGATGTCTTTCTTCCATTGACTCTCCACCATAACATTGGAACTCCCTGTGAACTCCGGAGGATGTGCCTTTTGGAAGGCATTTTTGATTCACTCCCAAGAAGAAATGAACGCGTGAGTTGGTGCTGGGGCCACCGCCTGTGCCTGGGATGGGTCCTGCTCTACCACGGCTAAAGATGCATTTGCCTCTTGTGCTAGGATAGCAGCAACCTCCGCAACATTCATCGTGCAATGGGTCGGAGTTGTTTGGGGCTCGAGATGGGAATACCTAAGAGCTCGCTATGCACTTCTAGGCAGCATCAGAAATGAGAGAGAAGATTTATAAGTCCACGGTGAATATCTCAAAATAGTTGAAGACGTAAAATGTGCAATTATTGAATACAACAATCCTAAATATAGGGCTCTATATCAAAGAAATCTACGCTGGATGTATAATTAGCCACACAGATCCTAAAGACTCCAGAATATGATGCTCTGCTACCACCTGTGACTCCGCGCCTAATTAAACATTGGGTGATCAGTCCTTTATTAAATTCAAATGGATTATCCAGTTGGATCAGTCTTAGCACCACTATCGAAAACTTTTTATTAATTACTAACCACCTAGTATTTGAAAAAAAATCAGATACGAAGTTTTATTTATTTTATTTTATTAAGACATGTAAGAAAATAAAATATTAACTAAACATTCACTACCCAATAACAACTCATAGGAATTAAAACGACATAATGAAATAAACCGATTCTGGAGTAAACATTTCATTTCAAAATCCTAAATACAATAGTCTGAAATGAAGTAAATCCAACAACTGAAATATAAATGACTGTCTGAAAACTAATATATCTAAATAGCAATGAGCAACAAGCCTTGACTGAAGTGAATGTCTCTGAGTTAATCAAGGATGAATGTGGATGTGTCTAATGCCGAGGTCATGTAACTTCCACAGCAGCTACAGTACGTCAACTGAATGGAACTCCTATGATTGCCGTCCCTGTGGATGAGCACCTAAAAGGTTTTTACAAAAACTAAATAGATTTGACAAAAAATGGGTCAGAGCCCGAGTTGAAATATTTTTAAAACAAGTATTTAAATTGTATAAATACTAGATATTGTATACATGTTAGTCGTGTGCTCTCACTTGAAATTCTCACTTTTCAACTATTGTGCATGCCTAACATATACTCCTAAACCATTCTAGTTGAACTATCCCACCTAACTAGTTTGAATCAAGTCTCTCAGTATGATGCCTAAGTCGTTGTGTCCACCCGCATTACTCGAATTATACATTATTTTATTTTTAATATTTATTAATCAATTCAAGTATTTATTTACTCATATAATTTTCCACAATCATAACATAATTTATATGACAAACACATTATCATCTACTAAGCCACATAGTAAAATAATCACCAGTACATTTATAGACTTCACTATCATAATATATAAACTTATAATGCACCCCGAGACTGAGCTATGGTGCATGCATACTCTGCTATCAAGTTCCAGTACATCATATACTATACAGAGGACTATAGGTTCGTAATCACTCGAGAACCGTATAAAACATAATTCACAAATAATGGAGGCGAATCATAGTTTCAAGTGACAAGGGAGATGCACATTCCCACTCACCCGTATGGCCGTTTGCACTATGATTCACAGATAGGCTGTACCAAGGTTTTATATTTCTAAGTTACAAGTCTGTATTCCCCAGATGGGCTCATCAGAATAAGACTGTCGTAGCACGAAAACCTCTGTGATAGCAAGTAGCGCGGTATGATGCATTACAAATAATAATCCATACTATAGATAATCACACAACCTAAGTATATATAAAATCCATATAGGTATACGCACGTTCCATTTTACAAGTCTCGTACGTAGTATATTTGTATCTCGAATATCCTACGTAATATTTTATTTAACGCGGTAACTTACATCGCATAACTTCAAGTACCTTATCCCGAAAGGTTACTAAGTTTCCTTCTTTTGGGTTATTTTAGTAACTAAAATATACCCCCACTACTGGTATTAATGTTAAGTTATCGGTCATCCATTTTAAACCCCAATTTACATAATTTCTAACCTTAACTCATTCGATTAACACTCGTAATTTCCCCATTAAATCCCATGCATAAATTATATATTTCACGTCTTAAGTATGTCCTAATGCCCTTCGATATGTCTCTTTATGCTTAATTAATGAACACAAAAGATTTCTAAAAGTTGGGATTGAATCAAATATTAAAAAGGAAACAAGTCACATTTTCCAGAGGAGTCGATCGATCGATGAAACGGGTCGATCGATCGACATGTTTGAGTCGATCGATCGATCAGTTATTTTCCCATATTTTCTTAAGGGTTACGGGTTTCTAAATTTTTACCACCAAAATCATCTGTAAACATCTCGAAATTGATATACATGAAATCCTGAACCTATACTAACATGTATGAAAATTTTCTAACGTATCCAAATCGTTTAAACAACATCAACATGGATAAATTCACCCAATTTTAATGATTAGTCTAAAGAACCCTAGTTTTAACTTTATCTTCAATTCAACAGGAAAATTCCAGATTTCTTCAACCAATTTGATTACAATAACGTGGGTTTGATTCTACATGCATAATCGAACCTATTCCACTTAAATTTTAACCCAAGAATTATGATTTACACTATTTAAATTCTTCTAAAGCATGAAATATTCACATGAATGTTACCCTATTCTAACATGGATCATATATCTACCATAAATTTACGCAAGATAATTACTTGCCTTATGTAGAAGTTTTGGTCCATTGGTGATGAAAAGTATGGGGTTGATCCTCTCTTCGATCTATATGTTGGTGGTTATGGTGGTGCAAACGGTGCTCTAATGGTTGTTCAAACCTTAGAAAACCCTTCACTCTCCTGCTCCAATGGTTTCCTAAGATTTTGTGTTTGATTACTCTACAAAGCCTAACCCTAGTAGCTAGTATAGACTTAGGAATTTCGTGGGTTTAATTACCCTAAAAATAAAAATGACTAAAACACCCTTCTGGGGTGCCGGTTCGGCATAAAAAATCCCCGAGACCCAAATTGAATCCCCGGGTAGGATTTTCTGACTATCTCGACCCTTCCGAATGCTTTGACGCACTCAAAATGACCATATGGGTAACTTATAAATAAATTACTTTTTATATCATTAAATTGTGTCCCAACACGACTGACACGCGCGTCCTAACTTAATTTCCATAACTGTCGTATTATTCACTCACGATAATTAATTCATAATTTCATATTACATTACTCATTAAGTAATATTCAACGTAATTCTCATCAATAAATACTAACTCTCATCGTGCTAGTAATTATTTAATTAAATCCAGATAATTATAAATAATTCCCCATTTTAAGTTAATTAATCACATAATTAAAAATTATTAAAATTACGGGGTATTACACTAGGGTTATTTTTAGTCATTTCATCATCGGGAATTTGAACATATTCTTGTCACCCGAATACTCTAAGTTGTAAGTAATCAACATCTTGCCCAAACCATACTTCTTAGGAAAACTTTAATCCAAGAGTTGTATTTGGAGACCAATTGACCAAATAAACGGTGTGGTCAGTAGTTGCTACCAAAAATAATTTTTACAACCTGATATAAAATCTCCTGCACCTTGCCCTCTACATAATGGTGTTCTTCATCCGCTCCGCAACACCGATTTGTTGTGGAGTTTTTTTTATGGTAAAATGCATTGTGATGTTATCATCTTTCCAAACATAAAGGAATTTTCGATCCTTATATTATCCTCCATTGTCGCTTCTAAAAAACTTGACCTTTTTTTCGGTTTGATTTTTCACCATGTGCTTCCACTCCTTGAATTTGTTGAAACCTTCAATTTTTCGCATAAGTAGTAAACCCACACTTTTTAAGGGAAACCATTAATGAGAGTAACAAAGTAATTGAACCCGACCATGGATACAATATCCGAAGGACTATATATATCATAATTACAATAATTCAAAACACTTTTACTTTGGGTCGTAAAGATATTGAACTGGACTCTAATTTACTTGCCCATCGCATAATACATCCAAAAATCGAGTTTGCATCCTTGAACTATTTTCAACAACTACCGTCAATGAAGTTTTTCGATGTATCTTTGGCACATTTAACCAAATCTCATGTGCCATAACTATATCTCATCAACTTCCGATTTTGTAGCTATTTCCACTCCACAATTTACCGTGATTCCCCTTAATCTATAAAGATCGTTAGGTGATTTTGTGACACACAAGACCACCATTGATCCCTTCTTTATTTTCAAAGTACCGTCCTTAGCTTGAATCACACACCCATTGCCATCGAGTGTACCCAAAGATATCATTTTTTCTTGAGTCCTTAAATTTAACGTCACTTACCGCTAAAATAATGCCATCGCACATTTTGATTCTCACCATGCCAATTCCAACTAAATTCCATGTAGCATTGTTTCTTATTATAATATTTCCGCTATTTTGTGTTTTGTATCTCTTAAACCACTTTTGGTTAAGGCACATGTGAAAGGAGCATCTCGATTCAAGAATCCTCCCACTTTTATAATCTTTGAAAACCAAAATAAGCACCCCTGTGACATCTTCTTATGTTGCAACACTTACAACATCTTTTGTAGTAGCACCTTTCTAGTCCTGATTTTTTTCGCCTCATGATCTTGATCTTCCTGTTCGTCCACCGTTGCCACTCTTGGCAACAAAGCCTCAGTTCGAGAAGATGATACATCATTCCCATTCATTTTCATGGACATGTGGGAAAAGATGTCTTGCACTACCACATTAAACTTGATCATAGTCTTTCAAGGCAATAAGGTGGTGACGAAATGTTCATATGAATCGGGTAACAATACAGGCAATAGCAGAGCTCAATCTTCCTCCATTATTTGAACATTAATCCAAGTCAAATCATTTATCAAGTCTTGAACGTGCTTATGTGATTCATCATTTCTTCGCACTAATTTATTTCGAGTTTGAACAATTACTTCTTAAGTAAAAAATTGTTGGACAGACTTTTTCCCACGTATACTTCTTCTAACTTGGTTAGATGCCTTTGGCAGTGGTCTCCTCCACCATATAATTTAACACCTCACCAGTGATGTATTGTTCAATAGAAGAAGTCGGTTGTCTGTCAAGATCAAGTCACTTTGCATCGGATATGCCGTTTGGTTTATTATAAATGCCTAACAAAGCTATTTCAAGCCTTTGTTTGACTCGAACACATTGCATTCGTCATTGCCATAGACGAAAATTGATCTTTTCATCATAAGGCTTAATTTAAAATTTCATGCAATCGCCATCCATAACTAGAATCCCACTTCTTTGAGTTTGTACTCGTAGAAGAAACATCACAAGTACCGTTTGATTCAATTTCCACCATTAGAAAAATTTATGAGCTTGTGCTTGAACTCCCTTTGAACGTTTCGAACCATTAAACATGTGTAATTTGCAACCGTATATCGGATACCACTTATTAGCGTTTAATTTTGAAAGCCTCAAAACAATGCTATCCTATTATTTGGAATACAGCCCAAGGCCTTTTCCTAAAATCCACTAAATCAACTTACTAATAGAAATATGAAAAGAATTGAAATATACAATAATCACACAAATTGAGAGACACGAAGATTCAATGTCGTTCACCAAAATTGGCTACGGGGAGGGGAAGCTTCACTATAGGATAATATATGTTACACATTCAATCACTGTTTTGGACACTCACTAAAATCACAATATTGTAGGAACCATCATACAAGAAACTGAAAAAATTATTTTGTTTCTTGCCCTCGCATAGAAGTAAAATACTTTAGTTGTAAATCTCTCTCTAATTGCTCTCACTTGTTGTTGGTGTGCCTTTCAACAATGAGAGCAAGAGGATTAAAGGATTAAACAAATAGTTGGTGGGATGGTGGTAGAGCACTTAATACGACTGTTGAGCTGTTAAGGGGGCTGCTGATAGTGGTGCTCATAATGGAGACAAATAGGGAGAGAGACACGGGAATAGCAAGAGTTGCGGGCCTTTCAAATCTCTCATTCGAGAGCTGCCAATCAGAAGAAAATCAATACACAAGGAGACTTGAGGAGGCAGAATATCATAAGCCATGGGTAATCCAAAAGTCAATAAAAAGAATAAAAACTAATGAATACCCGTATGAGAAATTTTTATATTTAGTTATATCATATTACTAGAGATTAAATTGGATTAGATAGGGAAGGATCATGCCAATATTCTCATCGTAGATAAATTAATTAATGTTATTGTACGTAGCTGTAATAATCAATATCTAATTGATCGAATGATTTTTATACATTTTATTTTTGTTGAAGTCATATATTTGGTTCCCATCTTTTGTTTTGACTAAAACTCAAAACAATAGGAATGTGACAGATGCATGTTAGCTGTATATCAGTCCTTGATCTTGGCTTTTGCTTACGTGTCTATAATAATTATTATATTATATATATACATACACATGTATATATGTGTGTATATATATATGTAGTTGTTTACCATTACATTTCATTACCTGAAGAAACAAGTAAGAAACAAGGCTAACAATCTTCTACAACCTAACCATGTTTATATTTGGGATATCAAAGTGTGTGTTAATGTTCTTAATGATCATCTCCATGGTGAGTTGTAGCCCTCCAGAAAATCCCGTTAAATGTGCATCACAAAACAAAGATTGCACCGTCACTAACTCCTACGGTACATTTCCTGACCGATCCACATGCCATGCGGCTGAAGTCGTGTACCCAGAGACAGAAGAACAGCTCATACAATTTGTTGCAAATGCAACAATGAACAACATCAAGATGAAGGTAATGCCTAAGACACACACACACACATTATATATCTCCATGGGAAAGTCAAACATTTAAAAAGAACATATTTTGATTTCAAATTTTACCCTATTATGCTTCACTGAATACCTTTGAAAGGCAACCCCATGCACTTTAATCACTCCTATAGGTATTGTTCGGATAGATAATTTTAGTATGTCATATTATTCTATAGATTATTCTCAGAAAATGAACTCTATGATGAAACAAATATTGAGAAAAACAAAAAGGAAGAGACAATTCTTCTGTCACGAGGAAGGAAGTGTGTGTGTGTCTATTGGGTACATCCTCAGATATACGTGCTCTCATCATACCATTTTGTATAAAAATGGTAAATTGTTTGTGTGTTTCTTTACATTTTTATGCTCTAATTTTATTTTATTTTTTCGTACATAAAAATGAAGGTAGCAACTCGATTCTCCCATAGTATTCCAAAGTTGGTTTGTCCCGGCGGTGATGATGGGCTCCTCATAAGCACAATGAATCTCAACCGTACACTGAGCGTCGATTTATCAAATATGAGGATAACAGTTCAAAGTGGTGTGACCTTAAGGCAGTTGATTGATGAGTCAGCAAAGGCCGGGCTTGCGTTGCCCTATGCGCCCTATTGGTGGGGTTTGACCATAGGTGGCCTTTTGGGCACCGGTGCTCACGGGAGCACACTTTGGGGTGCGGGGAGCGCAGTTCATGATTATGTGGTTCAAGTTCGGATTGTCACTCCAGCTGGACCTGATGAAGGGTATGCTAGGGTTCGGACCCTTAAAGAGGGTGAGCCAGAGTTGAATGCAGCTAGGGTTTCACTCGGGGTTCTTGGCGTCATTTCACAGGTATGGTTTTGATCAGTCTCAGGCATTTTGGGGGCCAATGAGTATAAAGGACACTTTCGAGGGTCATATTGTAAAATTAATCAGTGCAAAGAAAAAATAAATGTTATTAAAACGGACAAAAATAAACCTATTATGATAAACAAGTGATAAAACAACGAAGAATCCTCTATAGATATAGATATCACAATTCAGTGGAACTCAACATCAGAAAAGGTCAATTACAACTTCAGCACAACGAACATATTTTATGTCTAACATTAATTTATTTTGAAAAATATATTATAATTCTCTTATTTTGGGTTTCAATTTATGCTTTATCAAATGCAAAATTATTTGACACTGGTTCCATTGTCTTTTGGAAAGAGTCAGATGTTCACTTGCAAATAAAATTATTTGACATTGGTTTTGTCAAAAAATTCAGTCATAAAATGGCTGTCATGATCATCAAAAGTTTCAACAACAGTCCAAACTATATATTTACATCAATTTTTGCATATCATGTCGTTTCACCAACTTTTTGATAAGAAAATTTGAAGATGATTTCATCACTATAGAGATCACACACACACACACACACACACACACACACACACACACACACACACACATATATATATATATATATATATATATATATATATATATATATATATACAGAGAGAGAGAGAGAGAGAGATGATTTTCAACATACCTCAAGTACAGGATCACGTTTTTAAATAGTAAAAAAAATATTATTTTGGGTTGTTTTTATTGTACGCATTTAAATATTTGAACGAATCTACAAAAAATAAATCAACTTTTCCTAGTTTAAAAAAAAAAATCGATCAATATAAGTCAGTTTTTAGGAGTTTAAAAATTAATATATATGTGAGAGATTTTTTTTAAACAGAAAACTATATACTACCCCTGATTCAAAGTTTCCACATAACTAAACACGCTTAAAAATTTCGGCATCCTTTGTTTGAGTCTATCTCTATAGCTACCAAATAATTCAATGAAACCCAATAAATTATGAAAGCCACACGAATCATCGCACTAAGCCATTCCATCATGCCACCCCATTACTTGCATGAATTGTTGGTTAATACAAATGGATATCTATTATGGATATGGTTATGGATATGGTTAGTTGAAGTATGGTTATGGTTGTGGATATCTATTTATGTGAGTTGAAGTATTCGATCGGTGATGGAGATAACAAGAATCTAAGAGATACAATGGGTAATTACTTATATTATTGGGTTAGCGGGTTAATGAATAAAATGGGTATCTATTAACCTTTGGTAAGAGGGATTGCAATGTTCAATTAAAAATTACTAGGATTATTCTATTGTATACTAGAGTGGTGTCTAAAACCCCTTTTTTAAAATAGGACACAAATTCATTTTGGCTTGATTTTGTTTTTGTAATTTCGTTAGAATATTTAAATACTGTAAAAAATCAGTTCAAAGTAATTTATTTTATTGTTTTATAAAAATTGATGCTTTTGTTTTGTCCTCTCTTTGAAGTATGTTGAAAATTCTCCTACATATACATATACAAAAATGAGTATGGTACCAAAAAAAATATACAAAAATTATCATGGGTGCCAACAAAGGAGGAACGTTCGGGCATCTCTCTCTCTCTCTATATCTCTTATTTTCCTAAAATCTCGTCCCGTTTCTATCCCCTTTCTCCTAAATTGTCGATATTAATTTCAAATAAACTAATGATCTCTAATTTTGGGGAAAAAGTGCCGGTATATATATATATATATATATATATATATATATATATAAGACTCTCATAAGGTTCATTCATAAGGACCACTCATGCAAACTATTTTTTTTTTAAATTGGAAAAAAGTAGTTTTGAGTCGATCTTTTTTCACATTTAAACATTTCAACACAAAAATCAATTGAAAATAAGTTTGTTTGTTATTTTACAAAAATAAATGCGGATGGTTTTCATTAATATCGTAAAAATAATAATTTTGAGTTCAATATTTTAGTGAGACATTTAAAATTTCTTTGAACACCACAAAAAAATTAGATCAAAATAAGTTTGCTTGTTATTTTAATAAAATGTCATTTTTTTTAAAATGCTCCATATATATATATATATATATATATATATATATATATATAATTATATATATATAATTTCTCGGTTTATCGTCAAGTGACATATTTTTAGCTTTCAATTTTAAAATGCAAACTGATGCGTACAAGAGTAATAGTATATACATAGTATTCATTAGTTAAGCTTTTAGTATCCATTCTTTTTTTCTTGTTGCCGTTTTTGACTTGATCGTGGAAACTATTATTGACTTTATCCATGAAACTATTATATAACATGAACCTGTAAAAAACTAGGGGATGCTTAGAAAGCCGGTAGCTTACCTAGGATAGGCCGGCCAAAATAGTTATTAAGTTATATAAATGTTTTGATTATGTGATATTTTATTGTTTCGAGTAGGTGACCTTTCAACTGCAACCCATGTTCAAGCGATCAATTAGATTCGTAGCGCAGAATGATTCAAATTTGGCGGATCAGGTGTCTACATTTGGCAAGGAACATGAATTTGCGGATATGACATGGTACCCAAGTCAACGCAGAGTCGTGTACAGGCATGATGACCGAGTCTCTTCCAATACCGCTGGCAATGGCCTCTACGAATTTACTGGATTCCGCTCACAACCTACATTTTTACTGGAAACTATAAGAATTACAGGTTAGCCAATTGCTACGCAATCTATTCTTGATCGTTCCTTTTTTTTTTTTTTTTGACAGTTAAAAAAAAAGAATTTACTTTGAAAACATATTTTCCAAAAGTAGTTCGTAGCCTCCACAATGGCATTAGCCCATGGGATAGTTTCATCACATTAGCTTAGATTGTTAGCGTGGTCCCATGTCGTCAACGCCTATTGCCACGTTAGCATTACATGTCAAGAATCTGAAACTAACGCAACGGCTGTCAAGTTGGCACAAGTTCACTATTGAACAAATAGTTTTACTATTGCACTTTCCGATTATTTGAAAACTAAGTTGGATTAAACATGGAATGAATCGTTTATTTAGATGTAAATATAATATTAATCCTTAGTTATTCTTATATATATGTTTCTCATTGAGTAGAGGAGATTCAAGAACGCCTCCGTGATGCTATTGGAAAATGCATAACGTCGCAAGCTACTATGTTCGCACTGGGTTTGAGTGCCAATGGGTTGACAAATGATGGTATCTTCTTTATCTCTTACTATTCTTTAAGTAATTAAAAAATTATTTTTTTTAAAAACAACTCTAAATAAGTAGGTAGCATAGATCTATAATATGTCTTATAATCCTCTTTTGGTGGGATATGCTGAATAAGATCCAAAATTTATGTTTTATACAGCCGATCTATACATCAACTAATGCATATATGTAAATTATGTTTAGGTGTTAACTAACATTCTTGAATAATAGAAAATATGTGATTTAATCTTTACTTCCCTCGTCCTCAATGTAAAAGTTTTTTAAAATTTCAAAGTTGTAAATAATGTCTTTTCTAATTACAAGATGAAACGTATGGAGTTGTATGCTTTACTCCGTCATCTTAAGATTTTCAAGACTAAGATCTACGATTAATTAACATAAAGAATTAGATCCTTCCAGCATACAATCATGCGTAACTCGATTTTTGAATCAGGTCCTTTTAAAATAAGTAATAAATATTTGTCTCTTCCAGAATCAAATAGCCGAAATTTTCGAAAACTTTAAGACTCTCTCTCTCCTCGAAACATGCATCATTTTAATTTGTTTTTCAATACAAAACAATAAAAAACCAGATTCGTATTATGTTTACTCATTAATAAAATTATCGAGTTTGATACACAATCACTTCAATGTATTATTTAACTTCAAGCACAAAAATACCAAATTCAAACTCAACCTAAATCCAACTAACTGCATAAATAATGACCCACTTATCACCATATTGTCTAATTCTTTATTTGTGGTCACTTCATGCAACATCCCTTATTTAATAGGGTCTCTTTATCCTTTTTTTTTCTCTCTCTATCCTTTAATTTTCTTCCCCACCATTTTCATAATAACCCATATAATGAATATAATAATAGTGGTTAAATTCACTCCACCTAGCTACTAATGCAATCTAAAAACTGTCAATATTTATCAATTTAGAATGGTAGAGCAATCATTTATTAAATATATATATATATAACAACTTATATGTAAACAACAATGGTAAACATGTAAATACTTCACAAAAAATGATGATTAATTTAAGTGAATCCTCTTTGTAAGTTGTTACTTTCAAAACTAGCCAATCAAATCATTGTCACATAAATTTAAGGATAAATTTTTATGAAATCATTGGATCTCAAACAGTATTTATTACATATCAAATGACAAATAATGTTAGCACATTTTTTTAAAGAAATTAAATTTAAATATTATAAAATAAATCAAATGCCATTTCCTGCGAGTTCCAAACTTGTTTTGATCTATATATACATTACTTGATTTATTACAAAATTCTTTTTGAGACAGGTAGATTCTTTACCGGTTATCCTGTTATTGGATTCCAAAATCGCCTCCAATCATCTGGGACATGTCTTGACATCCCCCAGGGCTCACAAAGCTCATTTTGTCCATGGGATCATCGAGCTAACGGTTTATTCTATCACCAAACTGCATTTAGCATTGAATTGACAAAAGCAAAGAGTTTTATTGAAGATATCCAAAAGTTGGTGGATTTAGCGCCCAGGTCCCTGTGTGGTGCAGAACTATATAGTGGTTTCATTATGAGATACGTTACCGCTTCAAAGGCTTATTTAGGCAAACAAGAGGATGGAATAGACTTTGATATCACATATTATCGTAGCCATGACCCAAATACCCCTAGACTATTTGAAGACATATTGGAAGAGATTGAGCAGCTAGCTATGTTCAAATATGGAGGATTACCACATTGGGGGAAAAATAGAAATGTGGCATTTAATGGGGCAATCAATAAGTATAAAAATAGGGCCGAGTTTTTGAGGGTTAAAAAGATGTATGATCCATTAGGATTGTTTTCTAGTGAGTGGACTGACCAAGTTTTGGGAATTAATGGTGAGGTGACCATAGTGAAGGAGGGATGTGCTTTAGAAGGGTTGTGCATATGCTCAGAAGATATTCATTGTGCACCTGATGATGGCTACTTTTGTAGACCGGGTAAGGTTTATGCGGATGCAAGGGTTTGTACGTATGAGGATCGAAGTGCGAATTAAAATTGTAACCTATTATGAGGATACAATAAGGTGCAAGGACTTTACCAATGCTTCAGTAATGTGTTCCCCTTTTATGTAAATTAATAAATTTGTTGTATTTTATATATTATTTTGAAGGGTTTAGGTTAAAGCTTCCTCAAAATATTGTTCAATACTACATTCCTTACCGAATAGGTATGGGATGTTGAGAAAAATACAATTTATCATCTTTTTCAATATTTATGAGCATGCATTAAGGTTCGTGGACACTTGTACAAAATCAAATTTACTCGTTCACTATTGCATAGGCACTATTTTTGGGTTTGAAGGAGTATCTAATTTACAGAAGCACATAAGATGGTGAAAATATTTAATCGATTTATAATATTTTATGATATTTTTAAGTATTTAGTCATGCACTTAAACGTTGAGAATGAGCAATGATCATTTTATAGCTCTTTAACCAAGATTTGGTTCATCAATTGAGCTTATCTGACCACCATAAATAGATCCTTTTATGGTCTATAATTCCAACCATAAGTTCATCAATTGAAGAAATATATAAACACAATTATGTCCTATAAGGTATAATATGTAAATGTAAAATGTTTGCTAGAATTGGAAGAAAAACGCGGAATCATATATAAAATTGCTTCAGAGCGTGAATAAATCATTATCCTAAATACGATATCTTCTCCGACCAGATCGATTGGCAAAGGGTATCCACAGACATGTGGTCAAGATGCAATGGAGCGTCGAGTGATTGCGTATAGCTATTAGGAAACCATATTGATGATACAAATTTTGACCTTTATAAGAGAAAAGAACGAACAAAGGTGAGTATGGAAGAAGATTTTAGGGAGAGAGATTTTTTTTTGATGACTAAGACTATGGAGATTGGCACTTTATAGCGCAACCACGGTTGTTTGTAAGAGTTGTGGCGTTTGGTTGAACGACATATCTCAATAGGCATGTAGGTTTTGTAAAAACTGATGGTTCATTTATGTCACTAATGTTCATCGCCTCTAAATACTCACATATAAAACCACAGTGGATGCACATATACACAAGTAGCATCAATCCCACCGACTAGCGGCCACAGATCACTTGCTAAGTTCCAAGTGCACCCTCAAAGATGAAAATTGCACCCATCGAATGTATTTGCACATGCACACGAGAGCTGGATGAAGCCGGACCAGGGTCGATCATGTGCACGCCCATGCACCACGTGAATCACATTGGTCCTTCGAACCACCTTAGGACACATAACCTAGCACCACCCAAAAGTTTAGTGTTCCATAGTAGGAGTATTCACCTCATATACAACAAGTAATACCTTACACTACACCAAATCCTGCGAATGGTCACGCCTAGTGGGTCACGGTCCAAGTCCGCGACCAGCTGGTCGTGGACTTGGGCCGTGACCCACTCAATATTTGGCGTGACCATATTTATTATCACATTAAATTATCTATGTTCTGGAAGTGGTCACGGCCCAAGTCCGTGACCACAGTGGTCGCGGACTTGGGCCGTGACCATGTCGTGACTATCTTGGCGCCAAACTCGCGCCAAAATTCCCTCCAAGCTTGGTCGCGGATGGGTCACGGCCCACGTCCGTGACCCATGGCATGACAAAGAAGAAATTACACACATTGAGGGTCACGGTTTAGGGCCGTGACCATTTCTGGGTATGGGTAACGGCTATGGGCCGTGACCATCACTCATTCAAGCAATAGTGTTGATAAAAAGGGTCGCGCATCACAGATTGAGGGTCACGGCTATGGCCCGTGACCATTTCGTGGTGTGGGTCACGGCTATGGGCCGTGACCAATAGGCAGTACACACCCCACTTAGCTTCATTAATGGGTCACGGTGGGTGGGTCACGGCTCTAGGCCGTGACCACTGTTAAACCTAAAACAAAACAAAGCCCCTCAAAATTTTCATTTGCCCGCTCATCTGGTTTATTTCTTTCCCAAACGCTCGTAGCAGGTATGGCGTTTCTTCCCCAAACGCTGGTAGGAGGTATGGCCGTGTATTGAACCTTCCTTTTTCGTTATTTTTCCCACAGCTTCGGTCCACTGCTGTGTATAAAAGGAGGTTCTCTTCTCTGTGTAGAGGAAGGAACATATACACAATCATTGAAAGTTAGCAAGAAAGAAACACAGATTAAGAGAGATAGAATGGAAAAAACGATGAAATTGGGTTCTCAAGGTTTGGAGGATGGGTATGGGTATGTCTGCATTTTATGGGTATGTCTGCATTTTATGGGACTCGCAAACCGGATGAGGACATGATTGCCCTTATCCACCACGCTGTCAACTCCGGAGTTACCTTTCTTGATACCTCCGATGTATATGGCCCACACACTAACGAGATCCTCATTGGAAAGGCTTTGAAAAAGGAAGGGATTAGACAAAAAGTTCAGCTGGCTACCAAATTTGGTTGCAAGTTTGGGGATGGTGGGATGGAAAAATGGACCAGCAGTTGGCAACAAAAGGAGTTTCGATGTCAGTTGCGCTCTTAGGAGCTGTTTGTGCTATCCTCTTTGCCACTCCCTCCTCCCCTGCTGCTCGGGTAAATATTTTTAATACAACAATTTTTTTCTAACATGACACATTTATATTGTCGTAGTATTACCTTTTATAACTCTTTCATTTCAATTCATCAATTTGAATGTTAATAAAATGACATACTTTGATATTGGCTAAGACAATTCTATTATCAGTGCAATGATTGTAAGTTAAACTAAGTGCCTGGGATGAATATTTCTCTAAACCGATTGGAAGTTTCAAACTTGCAAAGAATTTCCATTATTTATTTACAATTTTGTTGCTTATTTCGAGACTGGGTTTACGCACATCAAATCACTGCACCCATTATTAGTACTTACGGGAGAAATCAATCCCTATGTTATAATATTTAATACTGCGGGAATTGTAATTTTCCAGCCAATGTAAGACAAGCCTGCGAGGCCAGCTTAAAGAGACTTGACGTCGATTGTATCGATCTTTATTATCAGCATCGCATCGACACTCGTCTACCCATTGAACTCACGGTATTTTCATTTTATTTTATCCTTCCATGTTTTCTCAATTTCGGCTTGCTCTCCTCTGCTTTTCTTATATAAATGCTGGTTTCCGAATTATGAAAAATTAAGGCAAGGGAAACATGAGTGACAACTAACTAATGCGCCCATTTTTTGTTTTTTTTCAATATTACCATCCAACAATCACTTGAAAAATATTATATTATGTACTTTTAGGACTTAAAATAATATTGATTTTGTATATAAGACAATAAACATTTCGTTTCCATTTTTAGTCCCTATTTTCAAATTAAAGGAACACGTGGCATGTTATGATTGATTGATGCTTTATGAATATGATTCCGCGCCAGCGACTTTATTTAAAAATAGGGACTAAAACTATAAATAAAATGTTTGTTGTTCTATTTATAAAATACATATTACAATAGGTCCTAAATTTATAAAGACCCTTGAAATATTTATCATCCATTCATATTTATCTTTCTCCGTTTCTGAAACCCCTCTTTTTTATTTATTCAAGTTTGTGTCTAATTCTGTGTAATGATGCCTTTTGTCAAGATGGGAGAACTCAAGAAATTAGTTGAAGAAGGTAAAATAAAATACATCGGTCTTTCCGAAGCCTCGGCTTCAACCATCAGAAGAGCGCATGCAGTTCATCCTATAACAGCAGTCCAGTTGGAATGGTCTCTTTGGACAAGAGATGTTGAAGAGGACATAATTCCTACTTGTAGGTTAGTCATTTCTCTTCATATCCAATATTGTCTTTTTTTTTAGGTAATGCGTGCTTTTTTTTTTCAAAATCTAAATTGTTTCTTATCATTTTTATTATATAGAGAACTTGGGATAGGCGTTGTCGCGTATAGTCCTCTAGCACGAGGATTCTTTTCGGATGGCCCAAAGTTGGTGGAGAGTCTTTCGAATGATGATTGGCAAAAAGGTTTGTTTTTTGGTTTTGTAATGAATACTAATATTAACATCTCGCGAGCTTGATTGATGAAATTTGTATCTCTTCTTGTGTATTACTATTGTAGTCTCTACCACGTTTTCAATCTGAGAATTTGGATCACAATAAACACGTTTATGAAAGGGTTAATGAATTGGCAGCAAAGAAGGATTGTACCGCGTCCCAAGAAAATCAAAGAATCCAACTCAAACATTCCTCTACCTACGCAAAAACCAACCCCAACCCCTATTTTGTTTGCAGGAAGTTTTGTAGCATCCCCTATATTTTTTTGTAGCAGTACCTGTACGGTACCGTACTTTCTTTAATTTTAAAAAACAATTCAGTGGTTTTGTGAGGTACTTTATTTAATTTTACATACCCGTTCTTCATAACACATTGTTTACGTATTGAAGATCTAACCAATTGGATACCAGTTCTTCATTACATACCAGTTCTTCATTACACACCAGGTACTCTGTACATTAACTAAAGTAGTTATATAATTGATATGCATTATCTATTAAATCTTTTAGATGATAGAAGGAGTACGGGATAGTTATTGGTTTTGTTTGGTTTGGCTGTTGGATAATTATTGGTTGTTGGAATGTTGTTGGATAGTATTTTAGAAGGAGTATGGGATAATTAGAAGGAGTACGGAATAATTATTGGTTTCACTGTTGGATAATATGTTGAAAATATTTTAAATTCCCGGTTTCAGAATACGATGATAGGAACTGACCTCGCAATCGCGGGACTCCCGGTTTGAGAATACGACGATAATTTGCATATTTCTAGACTTAGGCTTAAAAACATGGCGTTAGAGAGTGAGAACTAGAAACAGCCCCGGAACGTCCCCGTGGGTGGCACCAACACCTCCCACGGGACCAATGTAACTCGTAGGAACTGACCCCGCAGCCGCGGGTCTCCCGGTTTGATAGTACGACGGTAATTTGCATATTTCTAGACTTAGGCTTAAAAACATGGCGTTAGAGGGTGAGAACTCGAAACAGCACCCGAACGTCCCCGTGGGTGGCACCAACACCTCCCACGGGACCAATGTAACTCGTAGGAACTGACTCCGCAGTCGCGGGACTCTCGGTTTGAGAATACGATTGTAATTTGCATATTTCTAGACTTAGGCTTAAAAACATGGCGTTAGAGGGTCCGAACTCAAAACAGCCCCCGAACGTCCCCGTGGGTGGCACCAACACCTCCCACGGGACCAATGTAACTCGTAGGAACTGACCCCGCAGCCGCGGGTCTCCCGGTTTGAATGTACGACGGTAATTTGCATATTTCTAGACTTAGGCTTAAAAACATGGCTTTAGAGGGTGAGAACTCGAAACAGCCCCCGAACGTCCCCGTGGGTGGAACCGACACCTCCCACGGGACCAATGTAACTCGTAGGAACTGACCCCGCAGTCGTGGGACTCCCGGTTTGAGAATACGACGGTAATTTGTATATTTCTAGACTTAGGCTTAAAAACATGGCGTTAGAGGGTGAAAACCCGAAACAGCCCCCGAACGATCTCGTGGGTGGCACCGACACCTCCCACGGGACCAATGTAACTCGTAGGAACTGTCCCCGCATCCGCGGGACTCCTGGTTTTAGAATACGAAGGTAATTTGCATATTTCTAGACTTAGGCTAAAAAACATGGCGTTAGAGGGTGAGAACTGGAAACATCCCCCGAACGTCCCCGTGGGTGGCACGAACACCTCCCACGGGACCAATGTAACTCGTTGGAACTGACCCCGCAGCCGCGGGACTCCCGGTTTGAGAATACGATTGTAATTTGCATATTTCTAGACTTAGGCTTAAAAACATGGCGTTAGGGGGTGAAAACTCGAAACAGCCCTCTAACGGCCCCGTGGGTGGCACCAACACCTCCCACGGGACCAATGTAACTCGTAGGAACTGTCCCCGCAGCCGCGGGACTCCCGATTGGAGAATACGACGGTAATTTTCATATTTCTAGACTTAGGTTTAAAAAGATGGCGTTAGAGTGTGAAAACTCGAAACAGCCCCCGAACGGCCCCGTGGGTGGCACCAACACCTCCCACGGGACCAATATAACTCGTAGGAACTGTCCCCTTAACCGCGGGACTCCCGGTTTGAGAATAAGAAGGTAATTTGCATATTTCTAGACTTAGGCTTAAAAACATGGCGTTAGAGAGTGAGAACTAGAAACAACCACCGAACGTCCCCGTGGGTGGCACCAACACCTTCCACGGGACTAATGTAACTCGTAGGAACTGACCCCGCAGCCGCGGGTCTCCCGGTTTGAGAGTACGACGGTAATTTGAATATTTCTAGACTTAGGCTTAAAAACATGGCGTTAGAGGGTGAGAACTCGAAACTGCCCCCGAACGTCCCCGTGGGTGGCACCAACACCTCCCACGGGACCAATGTAACTCGTAGGAACTGACGCCGCAGCCGCGGGACTCCCGGTTTGCGAATACGATTGTAATTTGCATATTTCTAGACTTACGCTTAAAAACATGGCGTTAGAGGATAAGAATTCGAAACAGGCCGCGAACGTCCCCGTGGGTGGCACCAACACCTCCCACGGGACCAATGTAACTCGTAGGAACTGACCTCGTAGCCGCGGGTCTCCCGGTTTGACAGTAATACGGTAATTTGCATATTTCTAGACTTAGGCTTAAAAACATGGCTTTAGAGGGTGAGAACTCGAAACAGCCCCCGAACGTCCCCGTGGGTGGCACCGACACCTCCCACGGGACAAATGTAACTCGTAGGAACTGACCCCGCAGTCGCGGGACTCCCAGTTTGAGAATACGATTGTAATTTGCATATTTCTACACTTAGGCTTAAAAACATGGCGTTAGGGGGTGAAAAATCGAAACAACCCTCTAACGGCTCCGTGGGTGGCACCAACACCTCTCACGGGACCAATGTCACTCGTAGGAACTGACCCTGCAGCCGCGGGACTCCCGGTTGGAGAATACGACGGTAATTTGCATATTTCTAGACTTAGGCTTAAAAACATGGCGTTAGAGGTTGAAAAGTCGAAACAGCCCCCGAATGGCCCCGTGGGTGGCACCAACACCTCCCACGTGACCAATGTAACTCGTAGGAACTGACCCCGCAGTCGCGGGACTCCCGGTTTGAGAATACGACGATAATTTGCCTATTTCTAGACTTAGACTTAAAAACATGGCGTTAGAGGGTGAAAACTCGAAACAGCCCCCGAACGGCCCCGTGGGTGGCACGAACACCTCTCACGGGACCAATGTAACTCGTAGGAACTGTCCCCGCAGCCGCGGGACTCCCGGTTTGAGAATACGACGATAATTTGCATATTTCTAGACTTAAGCTTAGAAACATGGCGTTAGAGGGTGAGAACTCGAAACATCCCCCGAACGTCCCTGTGGGTGGCACCAACACCTCCCACGGGACCAATGTAAATCATAGGAACTGACCCCGCAGCCGCGGGACTCCCGGTTTGAGAATACGAGTGTAATTTGCATATTTCTAGACTTATGCTTAAAAACATGGCGTTAGAGGGTGAGAACTCGAAACAGCCCCCCAACGTCTCCGTGGGTGGCACCAACACCTCCCACGGGACCAATGTAATTGGTAGGAACTGACACCGCAGTCGCGGGTCTCCCGGTTTGAGAGTACGACGGTAATTTGCATATTTCTAGACTTAGGCTTAAAAACTTGGCTTTAGAGGGTGAGAATTCGAAACAGATCCCGAACGTCCCCGTGGGTGGAACCGACACCTCCCACGGGACCAATGTAACTCGTTGGAACTGACCCCGCAGTCGTGGGACTCCCGGTTTGAGAATACGACGGTAATTTGTATATTTCTAGACTTAGGCTTAAAAACATGGCGTTAGAGGGTGAAAACCCGAAACAGCCCCCGAACGATCCCGTGGGTGGCACCGACACCTCCCACGGGACCAATGTAACTCGTTGGAACAGACCCCGCAGCCGCGGGACTCTTGGTTTGAGAATACGATTGTAATTTGCATATTTGTAGACTTAGGCTTAAAAACATGGCGTTAGATGGTAAGAACTCGAAACAGGCCTCGAACGTCCCCGTGGGTGGCACCAACACCTCCCACGGGACCAATGTAACTCGTAGGAACTGACCCCGCAGCCGTGGGTCTCCCGGTTTGAGAGTACGACGATAATTTGCATATTTCTAGACTTAGTCTTAAAAACATGGCGTTAGAGGATGAAAACTCGAAACATCCCGCGAACGGCCCAGTGGGTGGCACCAACACTTCCCACGGGACCAATATAACTCGTAGGAACTGTCCCCGCAGCCGCCGGACTCCCGGTTTGAGAATACGAAGGTAATTTGCATATTTCTAGAATTAGGCAAAACATGGCGTTAGAGGGTGAGAACTCGAAACAGCCCCCGAACAGCCCTGTGGGTGGCACCAACACCTCCCACGGGACCAATGTAACTCGTAGGAACTGACCCCGCAGTCGCGGGACTCCCGTTTTGAGAGTACGACGATAATTTGCATATTTCTAGACTTAGGCTTAAAAACATGGCGTTAGAGGGTGAGAACTCGAAACACCCCCCGAACGTCCCCGTGGGTGGCACCAACACCTCCCACGGGACCAATGTAACTCGTAGGATCTGATCCCGCAGCCGCGGGACTCCCGGTTTGAGAATATGATTGTAATTTGCATATTTCTAGACTTAGGCTTAAAAACATGGCGTTAGAGGGTAAGAACTCGAAACAGGCCTCGAACGTCCCCGTGGGTGGCACCAACACCTCCCACGGGACCAATGTAACTCGTAGGAACTGACCCCGCAGCCGCGGGACTCCCGGTTTGAGAATACGATTGTAATTTGCATATTTCTAGACTTAGGCTTAAAAACATGGCGTTAGGGGGTGAAAACTCGAAACAACCCTCTAACGGCCCCGTGGGTGGCACCAACACCTTTCACGGGACCAATGTAACTCGTAGGAACTGACCCCGCAGCCGCGGGTCACCCGGTTGGAGAATACGATGGTAATTTGGATATTTCTAGACTTAGGCTAAAAAACATGGCGTTAGAGGGTGAGAACTCGAAACATCCCCCGAACGTCCCAGTGGGTGGCACCAACACCTCCCATGGGACCAATGTAACTCGTTAGAACTGACCCCGCAACCGCGGGACTCCCGGTTTGAGAATACGATTTTAATTTGCATATTTCTAGACTTAGGCTTAAAAACATGGTGTTACGGGGTGAAAAGTCGAAACAACACTCTAACGGCCCCGTGGGTAGCACCAACACCTCCCACGGGACCAATGTAACTCGTAGGAACTGTCCCCGCAGCTGCGGGACTCCCGGTTGGAGAATACGACGGTAATTTGCATATTTCTAGACTTAGGTTTAAAATGATGGCGTTAGAGTGTGAATACTCGAAACAGCCCCCGAACGGCCCCGTGGGTGGCACCAACACCTCCCACGGGACAATTATAACTCGTAGGAACTGTCCCCGTACCCGCGGGACTCCCGGTTTGAGAATAAGAAGGTAATTTGCATATTTCTAGACTTAGGCTTAAAAACATGGCGTTAGAGGGTGAGAACTCGAAACAGCCCCCAAACATCCCCGTGGGTGGCACCAACACCTCCCACGGGAACAATGTAACTCGTAGGAACTGACCCCGCAGCCGCGGGTCTCCCGGTTTGAGAGTACGACGGTAATTTGCATATTTCTAGACTTAGGCTTAAAAACTTGGCTTTAGAGGGTGAGAACTCGAAACATCCCCCGAACGTCCCCGTGGGTGGCACCAACACCTCCCACGGGACCAATGTAACTCGTAGGAACTGACCCCGCAGCCGCGGGACTCCCGGTTTGAGAATACGATTGTAATTTGCCTATTTCTAGACTTACGCTTAAAAACATGGCGTTAGAGGGTAAGAACTCGAAACAGGCCGCGAACGTCCCCGTGGGTGGCACCAACACCTCCCACGGGACCAATGTAACTCGTAGGAACTGACCCCGCAGCCGCGGGTCTCCCGGTCTGAGAGTAATACGGTAATTTCCATATTTCAAGACTTAGGCTTAAAAACATGGCTTTAGAGGGTGAGAACTCGAAACAGCCCCCGAACGTCCCCGTGGGTGGCACCAACACCTCCCACGGGACCAATGTAACTCGTAGGAACTGACCCCGCAGCCGCGGGACTCCCGGTTTGAGAATACGATTGTAATTTGCATATTTCTAGACTTATGCTTAAAAACATGGCGTTAGAGGGTGAGAACTCGAAACAGCCCCCAAACGTCTCCGTGGGTGGCACCAACACCTCCCACGGGACCAATGTAACTGGTAGGAACTGACCCCGCAGCCGCGGGTCTCCCGGTTTGAGAGTACGACGGTAATTTGCATATTTATAGACTTAGGCTTAAAAACTTGGCTTTAGAGGGTGAGAACTCGAAACAGACCCCGAACGTCCCCGTGGGTGGAACCGACACCTCCCACGGGACCAATGTAACTCGTAGGAACTGACCCCGCAGTCGTGGGACACCCGGTTTGAGAATACGATGGTAATTTATATATTTCTAGACTTAGGCTTAAAAACATGGCGTTAGAGGGTGACAACCCGAAACAGCCCCCGAACGATCCCGTGGGTGGCACCGACACCTCCCACGGGACCAATGTAACTCGTTGGAACTGACCCCGTAGCCGCGGGACTCTTGGTTTGAGAATACGATTCTAATTTGCATATTTGTAGACTTAGGCTTAAAAACATGGCGTTAGAGGGTGAGAAGTCGAAACAGCCCCCGAACGTCCCCGTGGGTGGCACCAACACCTCCCACGGGAACAATGTAACTCGTAGGAACTGACCCCGCAGCCACGGGTCTCTCGGTTTGAGAGTACGACGGTAATTTGCATATTTCTAGACTTAGGCTTAAAAACTTGGCTTTAGAGGGTGAGAACTCGAAATAGCCCCCGAACGTCCCCGTGGGTGGCACCAACACCTCCCACGGGACCAGTGTAACTCGTAGGAACTGACCCCGCAGCCGTGGGACTCCCGGTTTGAGAATACAACGATAATTTACCTATTTCTAGACTTAGAATTAAAAACATGGTGTTAGAGGGTGAAAACTCGAAACAGCCCCCGAACGGCCCCGTGGGTGGCACGAACACCTCTCACGGGACCAATGTAACTCGTAGGAACTGTCCCGTAGCCGCGGGACTCCCAGTTTGAGAATACGATGATAATTTGCATATTTCTAGACTTAGGCTTAAAAACATGGCGTTAGAGGGTGAGAACTCGAAACATCCCCCCAACATCCCTGTGGGTGGCACCAACACCTCCCACGGGACCAATGTAAATCGTAGGAACTGACCCCACAGCCGCGGGACTCTCGGTTTGAGAATACGATTGTAATTTGCATATTTCTAGACTTATGCTTAAAAACATGGCGTTAGAGGGTGAGAACTCGAAACAGCCCCCAAACGTCTCCGTGGGTGGCACCAACACCTCCCACGGGACCAATGTAACTGGTAGGAACTGACCCCGCAGCCGCGGGTCTCCCGGTTTGAGAGACCGACGGTAATTTGCATACTTCTAGACTTAGGCTTAAAAACTTGGCTTTAGAGGGTGAGAATTCGAAACAGACCCCGAACGTCCCCGTGGGTGGAACCGACACCTCCCACGGGACCAATGTAACTCGTAGGAACTGACCCCGCAGTTGTGGGACTCCCGGTTTGAAAATACGACGGTAATTTTTATATTTCTAGACTTAGGCTTAAAAACATGGCGTTAGAGGGTGAAAACCTGAAACAGCCCCCGAACGATCCCGTGGGTGGCACCGACACCTCCCACGGGACCAATGTACCTCGTTGGAACTGACCCCACAGCCGCGGGACTCTTGGTTTGAGAATACGATTGTAATTTGCATATTTGTAGACTTAGTCTTAAAAACATGGCGTTTGAGGGTGAGAAGTCGAAACAGCCCCCGAACGGCCCCGTGGGTGGCACCAACACCTCCCACGGGACCAGTGTAACTCGTAGGAACTGACCCCGCAGCCGTGGGTCTCCCGGTTTGAGAGTACGACGGTAATTTGCATATTTCTAGACTTAGGCTTAAAAACATGGCGTTAGAGGGTAAAAACTCGAAACAGCCCGCGAACGGCCCCGTGGGTGGCACCAACACCTCCCACGGGACCAATATAACTCGTAGGAACTGTCCCCGCAGTCGCCGGACTCCCGGTTTGAGAATACGAAGGTAATTTGTATATTTCTAGACTTACGCTTAAAAACATGGCGTTAGAGGGTGAGAACTCGAAACAGCCCCCGAACGTCCCCGTGGGTGGCACCAACACCTCCCACGGGACCAATGTAACTCGTAGGAACTGACCCCGCAGCCGCGGGACTCCCGGTTTGAGAATATGATTGTAATTTGCATATTTCTAGACTTAGGCTTAAAAACATGGCGTTAGAGGGTAAGAACTCGAAACAGACCTCGAACGTCCCCGTGGGTGGCACCAACACCTCCCACGGGACCAATGTAACTCGTAGGAACTGACCCCGCAGCCGCGGGACTCCCGATTTGAGAATACGATTGTAATTTGCATATTTATAGGCGTAGGCTTAAAAACATGGCGTTAGCGGGTGAAAACTCGAAACAACCCTCTGACGGCCCCGTGGGTGGCACCAACACCTCCCACGGGACCAATGTAACTCGTTAGAACTGACCCCGCAGCCGCGGGACTCCCGGGTTGAGAATACGATTTTAATTTGCATATTTTTAGACTTAGGCTTAAAAACATGGCGTTAGGGGGTGAAAACTCGAAACAACACTCTAACGGCTCCGTGGGTGGCACCAACACCTCCCACGGGACAAATGTAACTCGTAGAAACTGTCCCCGCAGCCGCGGGACTCCCGGTTGGAGAATACGACGGTAATTTGCATATTTCTAGACTTAGGTTTAAAAAGATGGCGTTAGAGTGTGAAAACTCGAAACAGCCCCTGAACGGCCCCGTGGGTGGCACCAACACCTCCCACGGGACCAATATAACTAGTAGGAACTGTCCCCGTAGCCGCGGGACTCCCGATTTGAGAATAAGAAGGTAATTTGCATATTTCTAGACTTAGGCTTAAAAACATGACGTTAGAGGGTGAGGACTCGAAACAGCCCCCAAACGTCCCCGTGGGTGGCACCAACACCTCCCACGGGAACAATGTAACTCGTAGGAACTGACCCCGCAGCCGCGGGTCTCCCGGTTTGAGAGTACGACGGTAATTTGCATATTTCTAGACTTAGGCTTAAAAACATGGCTTTAGAGGGTGAGAACTCGAAACAGCCCCCAAACGTCCCCGTGGGTGGCACCGACACCTCCCACGGAACCAATGTAACTCGTAGGAACTGACCCCGCAGCCGCGGGACTCCCGGTTTGAGAATACGATTGTAATTTGCATATTTCTAGACTTAGGCTTAAAAACATGGCGTTAGGTGGGGAAAACTCGAAACAACCCTCTAACGGCTCCGTGGGTGGCACCAACACCTCTCATGGGACCAATGTAACTCGAAGGAACTGACCTCGCAGCCGCGGGACTCCTGGTTGGAGAATACGACGGTAATTTTCATATTTCTAGACTTAGGCTTAAAAACATGGCGTTAGAGGTTGAAAATTCGAAACAGCCCCCGAACGGCCCCGTGGGTGGCACCAACACCTCCCACGTGACCAATGCAACTTGTAGGAACTGACCCCGCAGTCGCGGGACTCCCGGTTTGAGAATACGAAGGTAATTTGCATATTTCTAGACTTAGGCAAAACATGGCGTTAGAGGGTGAGAACTCGAAACAGCCCCCGAACAGCCCCGTGGGTGGCACCGACACCTCCCACGGGACCAATGTACCTCGTTGGAACTGACCCAGCAGCCGCGGGACTCTTGGTTTGAGAATACGATTGTAATTTGCATATTTGTAGACTTAGGCTTAAAAACATGGCGTTAGAGGGTGAGAAGTCGTAACAGCCCCCGAACGGCCCCGTGGGTGGCACCAACACCTCCCACGTGACCAATGCAACTCGTAGGAACTGACCCCGCAGTCGCGGGACTCCCGGTTTGAGAATATGACGATAATTTGCATATTTCTAGACTTAGACTTAAAAACATGGCGTTAGAGGGTGAAAACTCGAAACAGCCCCCGAACGGCCCCGTGGGTGGCACGAACACCTCTCACGGGACCAATGTAACTCGTAGGAAGTGTCCCCGCAGCCGCGGGACTCCTGGTTTGAGAATACGACGATAATTTGCATATTTGTAGACTTAGGCTTAAAAACATGGCGTTAGGGGGTGAGAACTCGAAACATCCCCCGAACGTCCTTGTGGGTGGCACCAACACCTCCCACGGGACCAATGTAAATCGTAGGAACTAACCCCGCAGCCGCGGAACTCCCGGTTTGAGAATACGATTGTAATTTGCATATTTCTCGACTTATGCTTAAAAACATGGCGTCAGAGGGTGAGAACTCGAAACAGCTCCCAAACGTCTCCGTGGGTGGCACCAACACCTCCCACGGGACCAATGTAACTGGTAGGAACTGAACCCGCAGCCGCGGGTCTCCCGGTTTGAGAGTACGACGGTAATTTGCATATTTCTAGACTTAGGCTTAAAAACTTGGATTTAGAGGGTGAGAACTTGAAACAGACCCCGAACGTCCCCGTGGGTGGAACCGACTCCTCCCACGGGACCAATGTAACTCGTAGGAACTGACCCCGCAGCCGCGGGACTCCCGGTTTGAGAATACGATTGTAATTTGCAAATTCCAGACTTAGGCTTAAAAACATGGCGTTAGGGGGTGAAAACTCGAAACAACCCTCTAACAGCTCCGTGGGTGGCACCAACACCTCTCATGGGACCAATGTAACTCGAAGGAACTGACCCCGCAGCCGCGGGACTCCTGGTTGGAGAATACGACGGTAATTTGCATATTTCTAGACTTAGGCTTAAAAACATGGCGTTAGAGGTTGAAAATTCGAAACAGCCCCCGAACGGCCCCGTGGGTGGAACCAACACCTCCCACGTGACCAATGCAACTCGTAGGAACTGACCCCGCCGTCGCGGGACTCCCGGTTTGAGAATACGAAGGTAATTTGCATATTTTTAGACTTAGGCAAAACATGGCGTTAGAGGGTGAGAACTCGAAACAGCCCCCGAACAGCCCCGTGGGTGGCACCGACACCTCCCACGGGACCAATGTACCTCGTTGGAACTGACCCCGCAACCGCGGGACTCTTGGTTTGAGAATACGATTGTAATTTGTATATTTGTAGACTTAGTCTTAAAAACATGGCGTTAGAGGGTGAGAAGTCGTAATAGCCCCCGAACGGCCCCGTGGGTGGCACTTACACCTCCCACGTGACCAATGCAACTCGTAGGAACTGACCCCGCAGTCGCGGGACTCCCAGTTTGAGAATACGACGATAATTTGCCTATTTCTAGACTTAGACTTAAAAACATGGCGTTAGAGGGTGAAAACTCGAAACAGCCCCCGAACGGCCCCGTGGGTGGCACGAACACCTCTCACGGGACCAATGTAACTCGTAGGAACTTTCCCCGCAGCCGCGGGACTCCCGGTTTGAGAATACGACGATAATTTTCATATTTCTAGACTTAGGCTAAAAAACATGGCGTTAAAGGGTGAGAACTCGAAACATCCCCCGAACGTCCTTGTGGGTGGCACCAACACCTCCCACGGGACCAATGTAAATCGTAGGAACTGACCCCGCAGCCGCGGGACTCCCGGTTTGAGAATACGATTGTAATTTGCATATTTCTAGACTTATGCTTAAAAACATGGCGTTAGAGGGTGAGAACTCGAAACAGCCCCCAAACGTCTCCGTGGGTGGCACCAACACCTCCCACGGGACCAATGTAACTGGTAGGAACTGACCCCGCAGCCGCGGGTCTCCCGGTTTGAGAGTACGACGGTAATTTGCATATTTCTAGACTTAGGCTTAAAAACTTGGCTTTAGAGGGTGAGAACTCGAAACAGACCCCGAACGTCCCCGTGGGTGGAACCGACACCTCCCACGGGACCAATGTAACTCGTAGGAACTGACCCCGCAGTCGTGGGACACCCGGTTTGAGAATACGATGGTAATTTATATATTTCTAGACTTAGGCTTAAAAACATGGCGTTAGAGGGTGAAAACCCGAAATAGCCCCCGAACGATCCCGTGGGTGGCACCGACACCTCCCACGGGACCAATGTAACTCGTTGGAACTGACCCCGTAGCCGCGGGACTCTTGGTTTGAGAATACGATTCTAATTTGCATATTTGTAGACTTAGGCTTAAAAACATGGCGTTAGAGGGTGAGAAGTCGAAACAGCCCCCGAACGTCCCCGTGGGTGGCACCAACACCTCCCACGGGAACAATGTAACTCGTAGGAACTGACCCCGTAGCCACGGGTCTCTCGGTTTGAGAGTACGACGGTAATTTGCATATTTCTAGACTTAGGCTTAAAAACATGGCTTTAGAGGGTGAGAACTCGAAATAGCCCCCGAACGTCCCCGTGGGTGGCACCAACACCTCCCACGGGACCAGTGTAATTCGTAGGAACTGACCCCGCAGCCGTGGGACTCCCGGTTTGAGAATACAACGATAATTTACCTATTTCTAGACTTAGAATTAAAAACATGGTGTTAGAGGGTGAAAACTCGAAACAGCCCCCGAACGGCCCCGTGGGTGGCACGAACACCTCTCACGGGACCAATGTAACTCGTAGGAACTGTCCCCGTAGCCGCGGGACTCCCGGTTTGAGAATACGACGATAATTTGCATATTTCTAGACTTAGGCTTAAAAACATGGCGTTAGAGGGTGAGAACTCGAAACATCCCCCCAACATCCCTGTGGGTGGCACCAACACCTCCCACGGGACCAATGTAAATCGTAGGAACTGACCCCATAGCCGCGGGACTCTCGGTTTGAGAATACGATTGTAATTTGCATATTTCTAGACTTATGCTTAAAAACATGGCGTTAGAGGGTGAGAACTCGAAACAGCCCCCAAACGTCTCCGTGGGTGGCACCAACACCTCCCACGGGACCAATGTAACTAGTAGGAACTGACCCCGCAGCCGCGGGTCTCCCGGTTTGAGAGTCCGACGGTAATTTGCATACTTCTAGACTTAGGCTTAAAAACTTGGCTTTAGAGGGTGAGAATTCGAAACAGACCCCGAACGTCCCCGTGGGTGGAACCGACACCTCCCACGGGACCAATGTAACTCGTAGGAACTGACCCCGCAGTTGTGGGACTCCCGGTTTGAGAATACGACGGTAATTTTTATATTTCTAGACTTAGGCTTAAAAACATGGCGTTAGAGGGTGAAAACCTGAAACAGCCCCCGAACGATCCCGTGGGTGGCACCGACACCTCCCACGGGACCAATGTACCTCGTTGGAACTGACCCCACAGCCGCGGGACTCTTGGTTTGAGAATACGATTGTAATTTGCATATTTGTAGACTTAGGCTTAAAAACATGGCGTTAGAGGGTGAGAAGTCGAAACAGCCCCCGAACGGCCTCGTGGGTGGCACCAACACCTCCCACGGGACCAGTGTAACTCGTAGGAACTGACCCCGCAGCCGTGGGTCTCCCGGTTTGAGAGTACGACGGTAATTTGCATATTTCTAGACTTAGGCTTAAAAACATGGCGTTAGAGGGTGAAAACTCGAAACAGCCCGCGAACGGCCCCGTGGGTGGCACCAACACCTCCCACGGGACCAATATAACTCGTAGGAACTGTCCCCGCAGTCGCCGGACTCCCGGTTTGAGAATACGAAGGTAATTTGTATATTTCTAGACTTACGCTTAAAAACATGGCGTTAGAGGGTGAGAACTCGAAACAGCCCCCGAACGTCCCCGTGGGTGGCACCAACACCTCCCACGGGACCAATGTAACTCGTAGGAACTGACCCCGCAGCCGCGGGACTCCCGGTTTGAGAATATGATTGTAATTTGCATATTTCTAGACTTAGGCTTAAAAACATGGCGTTAGAGGGTAAGAACTCGAAACAGACCTCGAACGTCCCCGTGGGTGGCACCAACACCTCCCACGGGACCAATGTAACTCGTAGGAAATGACCCCGCAGCCGCGGGACTCCCGATTTGAGAATACGATTGTAATTTGCATATTTATAGGCTTAGGCTTAAAAACATGGCGTTAGGGGGTGAAAACTCGAAACAACCCTCTGACGGCCCCGTGGGTGGCACCAACACCTCCCACGGGACCAATGTAACTCGTTAGAACTGACCCCGCAGCCGCGGGACTCCCGGGTTGAGAATACGATTTTAATTTGCATATTTTTAGACTTAGGCTTAAAAACATGGCGTTAGGGGGTTAAAACTCGAAACAACACTCTTACGGCTCCGTGGGTGGCACCAACACCTCCCACGGGACAAATGTAACTCGTAGAAACTGTCCCCGCAGCCGCGGGACTCCCGGTTGGAGAATACGACGGTAATTTTCATATTTCTAGACTTAGGTTTAAAAAGATGGCGTTAGAGTGTGAAAACTCGAAACAGCCCCTGAACGGCCCCGTGGGTGGCACCAACACCTCCCACGGGACCAATATAACTAGTAGGAACTGTCCCCGTAGCCGCGGGACTCCCGATTTGAGAATAAGAAGGTAATTTGCATATTTCTAGACTTAGGCTTAAAAACATGGCGTTAGAGGGTGAGGACTCGAAACAGCCCCCAAACGTCCCCGTGGGTGGCACCAACACCTCCCACGGGAACAATGTAACTCGTAGGAACTGACCCCGCAGCCGCGGGTCTCCCGGTTTGAGAGTACGACGGTAATTTGCATATTTCTAGACTTAGGCTTAAAAACTTGGCTTTAGAGGGTGAGAACTCGAAACAGCCCCTGAACGTCCCCGTGGGTGGCACCAACACCTCCCACGGGACCAATGTAACTCGTTGGAACTGACCCCGCAGCCGCGGGATTCCCGGTTTGAGAATACGATTGTAATTTGCATATTTCTAGACTTATGCTTAAAAACATGGCGTTAGAGGGTGAGAACTCGAAATAGCCCCCAAACGTCTCCGTGGGTGGCACCAACACCTCCCACGGGACCAATGTAACTGGTAGGAACTGACCCCGCAGCCGCGGGTCTCCCGGTTTGAGAGTAATACGGTAAGTTGCATATTTCTAGACTTAGGCTTAAAAACATGGCTTTAGAGGGTGAGAACTCGAAACAGCCCCCGAACGTCCCCGTGGGTGGCACCGACACCTCCCACGGAACCAATGTAACTCGTAGGAACTGACCCCGCAGCCGCGGGACTCCCGGTTTGAGAATACGATTGTAATTTGCATATTTCTAGACTTAGGCTTAAAAACATGGCGTTAGGGGGTGAAAACTCGAAACAACCCTTTAACGGCTCCGTGGGTGGCACCAACACCTCTCATGGGACCAATGTAACTCGAAGGAACTGACCTCGCAGCCGCGGGACTCCTGGTTGGAGAATACGATGGCAATTTTCATATTTCTAGACTTAGGCTTAAAAACATGGCGTTAGAGGTTGAAAATTCGAAACAGCCCCCGAACGGCCCCGTGGGTGGCACCAACACCTCCCACGTGACCAATGCAACTTGTAGGAACTGACCCCGCAGTCGCGGGACTCCCGGTTTGAGAATACGAAGGTAATTTGCATATTTCTAGACTTAGGCAAAACATGGCGTTAGAGGGTGAGAACTCGAAACAGCCCCCGAACAGCCCCGTGGGTGGCACCGACACCTCCCACGGGACCAATGTACCTCGTTGGAACTGACCCAGCAGCCGCGGGACTCTTGGTTTGAGAATACGATTGTAATTTGCATATTTGTAGACTTAGGCTTAAAAACATGGCGTTAGAGGGTGAGAAGTCGTAACAGCCCCCGAACGGCCCCGTGGGTGGCACCAACACCTCCCACGTGACCAATGCAACTCGTAGGAACTGACCCCGCAGTCGCGGGACTCCCGGTTTGAGAATATGACGATAATTTGCATATTTCTAGACTTAGACTTAAAAACATGGCGTTAGAGGGTGAAAACTCGAAACAGCCCCCGAACGGCCCCGTGGGTGGCACGAACACCTCTCACGGGACCAATGTAACTCGTAGGAAGTGTCCCCGCAGCCGCGGGACTCCTGGTTTGAGAATACGACGATAATTTGCATATTTGTAGACTTAGACTTAAAAACATGGCGTTAGAGGGTGAGAACTCGAAACATCCCCCGAACGTCCTTGTGGGTGGCACCAACACCTCCCACGGGACCAATGTAAATCGTAGGAACTGACCCCGCAGCCGCGGGACTCCCGGTTTGAGAATACGATTGTAATTTGCATATTTCTCGACTTATGCTTAAAAACATGGCGTCAGAGGGTGAGAACTCGAAACAGCCCCCAAACGTCTCCGTGGGTGGCACCAACACCTCCCACGGGACCAATGTAACTGGTAGGAACTGACCCCGCAGCCGCGGGTCTCCCGGTTTGAGAGTACGACGGTAATTTGCATATTTCTAGACTTAGGCTTAAAAACTTGGATTTAGAGGGTGAGAACTTGAAACAGACCCCGAACGTCCCCGTGGGTGGAACCGACTCCTCCCACGGGACCAATGTAACTCGTAGGAACTGACCCCGCAGCCGCGGGACTCCCGGTTTGAGAATACGATTGTAATTTGCATATTCAAGACTTAGGCTTAAAAACATGGCGTTAGGGGGTGAAAACTCGAAACAACCCTCTAACAGCTCCGTGGGTGGCACCAACACCTCTCATGGGACCAATGTAACTCGAAGGAACTGACCCCGCAGCCGCGGGACTCCTGGTTGGAGAATACGACGGTAATTTGCATATTTCTAGACTTAGGCTTAAAAACATGGCGTTAGAGGTTGAAAATTCGAAACAGCCCCCGAACGGCCCCGTGGGTGGAACCAACACCTCCCACGTGACCAATGCAACTCGTAGGAACTGACCCCGCCGTCGCGGGACTCCCGGTTTGAGAATACGAAGGTAATTTGCATATTTTTAGACTTAGGCAAAACATGGCGTTAGAGGGTGAGAACTCGAAACAGCCCCCGAACAGCCCCGGGGGTGGCACCGACACCTCCCACGGGACCAATGTACCTCGTTGGAACTGACCCCGCAGCCGCGGGACTCTTGGTTTGAGAATACGATTGTAATTTGTATATTTGTAGACTTAGGCTTAAAAACATGGCGTTAGAGGGTGAGAAGTCGTAATAGCCCCCGAACGGCCCCGTGGGTGGCACTTACACCTCCCACGTGACCAATGCAACTCGTAGGAACTGACCCCGCAGTCGCGGGACTCCCAGTTTGAGAATACGACGATAATTTGCCTATTTCTAGACTTAGACTTAAAAACATGGCGTTAGAGGGTGAAAACTCGAAACAGCCCCCGAACGGCCCCGTGGGTGGCACGAACACCTCTCACGGGACCAATGTAACTCGTAGGAACTTTCCCCGCAGCCGCGGGACTCCCGGTTTGAGAATACGACGATAATTTTCATATTTCTAGACTTAGGCTAAAAAACATGGCGTTAAAGGGTGAGAACTCGAAACATCCCCCGAACGTCCTTGTGGGTGGCACCAACACCTCCCACGGGACCAATGTAAATCGTAGGAACTGACCCCGCAGCCGCGGGACTCCCGGTTTGAGAATACGATTGTAATTTGCATATTTCTAGACTTATGCTTAAAAACATGGCGTTAGAGGGTGAGAACTCGAAACAGCCCCCAAACGTCTCCGTGGGTGGCACCAACACCTCCCACGGGACCAATGTAACTGGTAGGAACTGACCCCGCAGCCGCGGGTCTCCCGGTTTGAGAGTACGACGGTAATTTGCATATTTCTAGACTTAGGCTTAAAAACTTGGCTTTAGAGGGTGAGAACTCGAAACAGACCCCGAACGTCCCCGTGGGTGGAACCGACACCTCCCACGGGACCAATGTAACTCGTAGGAACTGACCCCGCAGTCGTGGGACTCCCAGTTTGAGAATACGATGGTAATTTGTATATTTCTAGACTTAGGCTTAAAAACATGGCGTTAGAGGGTGAAAACCCGAAACAGCCCCCGAACGATCCCGTGGGTGGCACCAACACCTCCCACGGGACCAATGTAACTCGTTGGAACTGACCCTGCAGCCGCGGGACTCCCGATTTGAGAATACGATTTTAATTTGCATATTTCTACCCTTAGGCTTAAAAACATGGCGTTAGGGGGTGAAAACTCGAAACAGCACTATAACGGCCCCGTGGGTGGCACCAACACCTCCCACGGGACCAATGTAACTCGTAGGAACTGTCCCCGCAGCCGCGGGACTCCCGATTGGAGAATACGACGGTAATTTGCATATTTCAAGACTTAGGTTTAAAAAGATGGCGTTAGAGTGTGAAAACTCGAAACAGCCCCCGAACGGTCCCGTGGGTGGCACCAACACCTCCCACGGGACCAATATAACTCGTAGGACCTGTCCCCGTAGCCGCGGGACTCCCGGTTTGAGAATAAGAAGGTAATTTGCATATTTCTAGACGTAGGCTTAAAAACATGGCGTTAGAGGGTGAGAACTCGAAACATCCCCCAAACGTCCCCGTGGGTGGCACCAACACCTCCCACGGGAACAATGTAACTCGTAGGAACTGACCCCGCAGCCGCGGGTCTCCCGGTTTGAGAGTACGATGGTAATTTGCATATTTCTAGACTTAGGCTTAAAAACTTAGCTTTAGAGGGTGAGAACTCGAAACAGCCCCCGAACGTCCCCGTGGGTGGCACCAACACCTCCCACGGGACCAATGTAACTCGTAGGAACTGACCCCGCAGCCGTGGGACTCCCGGTTTGAGAATACGATTGTAATTTGCATATTTCTAGACTTACGCTTAAAAACATGGCGTTAGAGGGTAAGAACTCGAAACAGGCCGCGAACGTCCCCGTGGGTGGCACCAACACCTCCCACGGGACCAATCTAACTCGTAGGAACTGACCCCGCAGCCGCGGGTCTCCCAGTTTGAGAGTAATACGGTAATTTGCATATTTCTAGACTTAGGCTTAAAAACATGGCTTTAGAGGGTGAAAACTCGAAACAGCCCCCAAACGTAGCCGTGGGTGGCACCGACACCTCCCACGGGACCAATGTAACTCGTAGGAACTGACCCCACAGCCGCGGGGCTCCCGGTTTGAGAATACGATTGTAATTTGTATATTTCTAGACTTAGGCTTAAAAACATGGCGTTAGGGGGTGAAAACTCGAAACAACCCTCTAACGGCTCCGTGGGTGGAACCAACACCTCTCATGGGACCAATGTAACTCGTAGGAACTGAACCCGCAGCCGCGGGACTCCGGGTTGGAGAATACGACGGTAATTTGCATATTTCTAGACTTAGGCTTAAAAACATAGCATTAGAGGTTGAAAATTCGAAACAGCCCCCGAACGGCCCCGTGGGTGGCACCAACACCTCCCACGTGACCAATGCAACTCGTAGGAACTGACCCCGCAGTCGCGGGACTCCCAGTTTGAGAATACGACAATAATTTGCCTATTTCTAGACTTAGACTTAAAAACATGGCGTTAGAGGGTGAAAACTCGAAACAGCCCCCGAACGGCCCCGTGGGTGGCACGAACACCTCTCACGGGACCAATGTAACTCGTAGGAACTGTCCCCGCAGCCTCGGGACTCCCGGTTTGAGAATACGACGATAATTTTCATATTTCTAGACTTAGGCTAAAAAACATGGCGTTAAAGGGTGAGAACTCGAAACATCCCCCGAACGTCCTTGTGGGTGGCACCAACACCTCCCACGGGACCAATGTAAATCGTAGGAATTGACCCCGCAGCCGCGGGACTCCCGGTTTGAGAATACGATTGTAATTTGCATATTTCTAGACTTATGCTTAAAAACATGGCGTTAGAGGGTGAGAACTCGAAACAGCCCCCAAACGTCTCCGTGGGTGGCACCAACACCTCCCACGGGACCAATGTAACTGGTAGGAACTGACCCCGCAGCCGCGGGTCTCCCGGTTTGAGAGTACGACGGTAATTTGCATATTTATAGACTTAGGCTTAAAAACTTGGCTTTAGAGGGTGAGAACTCGAAACAGACCCCGAACGTCCCCGTGGGTGGAACCGACACCTCCCACGGGACTAATGTAACTCGTAGGAACTGACCCCGCAGCCACGGGACTCCCGGTTTGAGAATACGATTGTAATTTGCATATTTCTAGACTTAGGCTTAAAAACATGGCGTTAGGGGGTGAAAACTCGAAACAACCCTCTAACAGCTCCGTGGGTGGCACCAACACCTCTCATGGGACAAATGTAACTCGAAGGAACTGACCCCGCAGCCGCGGGACTCCTGGTTGGAGAATACGACGGTAATTTGCATATTTCTAGACTTAGGCTTAAAAACATGGCGTTAGAGGTTGAAAATTCGAAACAACCTCCGAACGGCCCCGTGGCTGGCACCAACACCTCCCACGGGACCAATATAACTCGTAGGAACGGTCCCCACAGCCGCCGGACTCCCGGTTTGAGAATACGAAGGTAATTTGCATATTTCTAGACATAGGCTTAAAAACATGGTTTTAGAGGGTGAGAACTCGAAACAGCCCCCGAACGTCCCCGTGGGTGGCACCAACACCTCCCACGGGACCAATGTAACTCGTAGGAACTGACCCCGCAGCCGTGGGACTCCCGGTTTGAGAATACGATTGTAATTTGCATATTTCTAGACTTACGCTTAAAAACATGGCATTAGAGGGTAAGAACTCGAAACAGGTCGCGAACGTCCCCGTGGGTGGCACCAACACCTCCGACGGGACCAATGTAACTCATAGGAACTGACCCCGCAGCCGCGGGTCTCCCGGTTTGAGAGTAATACGATAATTTGCATATTTCTAGACTTAGGTTTAAAAACATTGCTTTAGAGGGTGAGAACTCAAAACAGCCCCCGAACGTCCCCGTGGGTGGCACCGACACCTCCCACGGGACCAATGTAACTCGTAGGAACTGACCCCGCAGCCGCGGGGCTCCCGGTTTGAGAATACGATTGTAATTTGCATATTTCAAGACTTAGGCTTAAAAACATGGCGTTAGGGGGTGAAAACTCGAAACAACCCTCTAACGGCTCCGTGGGTGGCACCAACACCTCTCATGGGACCAATGTAACTCGTAGGAACTGACCCCGCAGCTGCGGGACTCCCGGTTGGAGAATACGAAGGTAATTTGCATATTTCTAGACATAGGCTTAAAAACATGGCGTTAGAGGTTAAAAATTCTAAACAGCCCCCGAACGGCCCCGTCGGTGGCACCAAGACCTCCCACGTGACCAATGCAACTCGTAGGAACTGACCCCACAGTCGCGGGACTCCCGCTTTGAGAATACGACGATAATTTGCCTATTTCTAGACTTAGACTTAAAAACATGGCGTTAGAGGGTGCAAACTAGAAACAGCCCCCGAACGGCCCCGTGGGTGGCACGAACACCTCTCACGGGACCAATGTAACTCGTAGAAACTGTCCCCGCAGCCGCGGGACTCCCGATTGGAGAATACGACGATAATTTGCATATTTTTAGACTTAGGCTTAAAAACATGGCGTTAGAGGGTGAGAACTCGAAACATCCCCCGAACGTCCTTGTGGGTGGCACCAACACCTCCCACGGGACCAATGTAAATCGTAGGAACTGACCCCGCAGCCGCGGGACTCCCGGTTTGAGAATACGATTGTAATTTGCATATTTCTAGACTTATGCTTAAAAACATGGCGTTAGAGGGTGAGAACTCGAAACAGCCCCCAAACGTCTCTGTGGGTGGCACCAACACCTCCCACGGGACCAATGTAACTGGTAGGAACTGACCCCGCAGCCGCGAGTCTCCCGGTTTGAGAGTACGACTGTAATTTGCATATTTCTAGACTTAGGCTTAAAAACTTGGCTTTAGAGGGTGAGAACTCGAAACAGACCCCGAACGTCCCCGTGGGTGGAACCGACACCTCCCGCCGGACAAATGTAACTCGTAGGAACTGACCCCGCAGTCGCGGGAATCCCGGTTTGAGAATACAACGGTAATTTGTATATTTCTAGACTTAGGCTTAAAAACATGGCGTTAGAGGGTGAAAACTCGAAACATCACCCGAACGTCCCCGTGGGTGGCACCAACACCTCCCACGGGAACAATGTAACTCGTAGGAACTGACCCCGCAGCCGCGGGTCTCCCGGTTTGAGAGTACGACGGTAATTTGCATATTTCTAGACTTAGGCTTAAAAACTTGGCTTTAGAGGGTGAGAACTCGAAACAGCCCCCGAACGTCCCCGTGGGTGGCACCAACACCTCCCACGGGACCAATGTAACTCGTAGGAACTGACCCCGCAGCCGTGGGACTCCCGGTTTGAGAATACGATTGTAATTTGCATATTTCTAGACTTACGCTTAAAAACATGGCATTAGAGGGTAAGAACTCGAAACAGGTCTCGAACGTCCCCGTGGGTGGCACCAACACCTCCCACGGGACCAATGTAACTCGTAGGAACTGACCCCGCAGCCGCGGGTCTCCCGGTTTGAGAGTAATACGATAATTTGCATATTTCTAGACTTAGGCTTAAAAACATTGCTTTAGAGGGTGAGAACTCAAAACAACCCCCGAACGTCCCCGTGGGTGGCACCGACACCTCCCACGGGACCAATGTAACTCGTAGGAACTGACCCCGCAGCCGCGGGACTCCCGTTTTGAGAATACGATTGTAATTTGCATATTTCTAGACTTAGGCTTAAAAACATGGCGTTAGGGGGTGAAAACTCGAAACAGCCCTCTAACGGCTCCGTGGGTGGCACCAACACCTCTCATGGGACCAATGTAACTCGTAGGAACTGACCCCGCAGCCGCGGGACTCCCGGTTGGAGAATACGACGGTAATTTGCATATTTCTAGACTTAGGCTTAAAAACATGGCGTTAGAGGTTGAAAAGTCGAAACAGCCCCCGAACGGCCCCGTGGGTGGCACCAACACCTCCCACGTGACCAATGTAACTCGTAGGAACTGACCCCGCAGTCGCGGGACTCCCGCTTTGAGAATACGACGATAATTTGCCTATTTCTAGACTTAGACTTAAAAACATGGCGTTAGAGGGTGAAAACTCGAAACAGCCCCCGAACGGCCCCGTGGGTGGCACGAACACCTCTCACGGGACCAATGTAACTCGTAGGAACTGTCCCCGCAGCCGCGGGACTACCGGTTTGAGAATACGACGATAATTTGCATATTTCTAGACTTAGGCTTAAAAACATGGCGTTAGAGGGTGAGAACTCGAAACATCCCCCGAACGTCCTTAAGGGTGGCACCAACACCTCCCACGGGACCAATGTAAATCGTAGGAACTGACCCCGCAGCCGCGGGACCCCCGGTTTGAGAATTCGATTCTAATTTGCATATTTCTAGACTTATGCTTAAAAACATGGCGTTAGAGGGTGAGAACTCGAAACAGCCACCAAACGTCTCCGTGGGTGGCACCAACTCCTCCCACGGGACCAATGTAACTGGTAGGACTGACCCCGCAGCCGCGGGTCTCCCGGTTTGAGAGTACGAGGGTAATTTGCATATTTCTAGACTTAGGCTTAAAAACATGGCGTTAGAGGGTGAGAACTCAAAACAGCCCCCGAACGTCCCCGTGGGTGGCATCAACACCTCCCACGGGACCAATGTAACTCGTAGAAAGTGACCCCGCAGGCGCGGGACTCCCGGTTTGAGAATATGATTGTAATTTGCATATTTCTAGACTTAGGCTTAAAAACATGGCTTTAGAGGGTGAGAACTCGAAACAGACCCCGAACGTCCCCGTGGGTGGAACCGACACCTCCCACGGGATCAATGTAACTCGTTGGAACTGACCCCGCAGCCGCGGGACTCTTGGTTTGAGAATACGATTGTAATTTGCATATTTGTAGACTTAGGCATAAAAACATGGCGTTAGAGGGTGAGAAGTCGAAACAGCCCCCGAACGTCTCCGTGGGTGGCACCAACGCCTCCCACGGGACCAATGTAACTGGTAGGAACTGACCCCGCAGCCGCGGGTCTCCCGGTTTGAGAGTACGACGGTAATTTGCATATTTCTAGACTTAGGCTTAAAAACTTGGCTTTAGAGGGTGAGAATTCGAAACAGACCCCGAACGTCCCCGTGGGTGGAACCGACACCTCCCACGGGACCAATGTAACTCGTAGGAACTGACCCCGCAGTCGTGGGACTCCCGGTTTAAGAATACGACGGTAATTGGTATATTTCTAGACTTAGGCTTAAAAACATGGCGTTAGAGGGTGAAAACCCGAAACAGCCCCCGAACGATCCCGTGGGTGGCACCGACACCTCCCACGGGACCAATGTAACACGTTGGAACTGACCCCGCATCCGCGGGACTCTTGGTTTGAGAATACGATTGTAATTTGCATATTTGTAGACTTAGGCTTAAAAACATGGCGTTAGAGGGTGAGAAGTAGAAACAGCCCCCGAACGGCCCCGTGGGTGGCACCAACACCTCCCACGGGACCAATGTAACACGTAGGAACTGACCCCGCAGCCGCGGGTCTCCCGGTTTGAGAGTACGACGGTAATTTGCATATTTCTAGACTTAGGCTTAAAAACATGGCGTTAGAGGGTGAAAACTCGAAACAGCCCGCGAACGGCCCCGTGGGTTCACCAACACCTCCCACGGGACCAATATAACTCGTAGGAACTGTCCCCGCAGCTGCCGGACTCCCGGTTTGAGAATACGAAGGTAATTTGCATATTTCTAGACTTAGGAAAAACATGGCGTTAGAGGGTGAGAACTCGAAACAGCCCCCGAACAGCCCCGTGGGTGGCACCAACACCTCCCACGGGACCAATGTAACTCGTAGGAACTGACCCCGCAGTCGCGGGACTCCCGTTTCGAGAGTACGACGATAATTTGCATATTTCTAGACTTAGGCTTAAAAACATGGCGTTAGAGGGTGAGAACTCAAAACAGCCCCCGAACGTCCCCGTGGGTGGCACCAACGCCTCCCACGGGACCAATGTAACTCGTAGGAACTGACCCCGCAGCCGCGGGACTCCCGGTTTGAGAATATGGTTGTAATTTGCATATTTCTAGACTTAGGCTTAAAAACATGGCGTTAGAGGGTAAGAACTCGAAACAGGCCTCGAACGTCCCAGTGGGTGGCACCGACACCTCCCACGGGACCAATGTAACTCGTAGGAACTGACCCCGCAGCCGCGGGACTCCCGGTTTGAGAATACGATTGTAATTTGCATATTTCTAGACTTAGGCTTAAAAACATGGCGTTAGGGGGGGAAAACTCGAAACAACCCTCTAACGGCCCCGTGGGTGGCACCAACACCTTTCACGGGACCAATGTAACTCGTAGGAACTGACCCCGCAGCCGCGGGACTCCCGGTTGGAGAATACGACGGTAATTTGCATATTTCTAGACTTAGGCTTAAAAACAAGGCGTTAGAGGTTGAAAAGTCGAAACAGCCCCCGAACGGCCCCGTGGGTGGCACCAACACCTCCCACGTGACCAATGTAACTCGTAGGAACTGACCCCGCAGTCGCGGGACTCCCGGTTAGGGAATACGACGATAATTTTCCTATTTCTAGACTTAGACTTCAAAACATGGCGTTAGAGGGTGCAAACTCGAAACAGCCCCCGAACGGCCCCGTGGGTGGCACGAACACCTCCCACGGGACCAATTTAACTCGTAGGAACTGTCCCCGCAGCCGCGGGACTCCCGGTTTGAGAATACGACGATAATTTGCATATTTCTAGACTTAGGTTTAAAAACATGGCGTTAGAGGGTGAGAACTCGAAACATCCCCCGAACGTCCCTGTGGGTGGCACCAACACCTCCCACGGGACCAATGTAAATCGTAGGAACTGACACCGCTGCCGCGGGACTCCCGATTTGAGAATACGATTGTAATTTGCATATTTCTAGACTTAGGCTTAAAAACATGGCGTTAGAGGGTGAGAACTCGAAACAGCCCCCAAACATCTCCGTGGGTGGCACCAACACCTCCCACGTGAACAATGTAACTCGTAGGAACTGACCCCGCAACCGCGGGTCTCCCGGTTTGAGAGTACGACGGTAATTTGCATATTTCTAGACTTAGGCTTAAAAACTTGGCTTTAGAGGGTGAAAACTCGAAACAGCCCCCGAACGTCCCCGTGGGTGGCACCGACACCTCCCACGGGACCAATGTAACTCGTTGGAACTCACCCCGCAGCCGCGGGACTCTCGGTTTGAGAATACGATTGTAATTTGCATATTTGTAGACTTAGGCTAAAAAACATGGCGTTAGAGGGTGAGAAGTCGAAACAGCCACCGAACGGCCCCGTGGGTGGCACCAACACCTCCCACGGGACCAATGTAACTCGTAGGAATTGACCCCGCGGCTGCGGGTCTCCCGGTTTCAGTGTACGACCTTAATTTGCATATTTCTAGACTTATGCTTAAAAACATGGCGTTAGATGGTGAAAACTCGAAACAGCCCCCGAACGGCCCCGTGGGTGGCACCAACACCTCCCACGGGACCAATGTAACTCGTAGGAACTGATCTCGCAGTCGCGGTCTCCCGGTTTGAGAGTAATACGGTAATTTGCATATTTCTAGACTTAGGCTTAAAAACTTGGCTTTAGAGGGTGAGAACTCGAAACAGCCCCCGAACGTCCCCGTCGGTGGCACCGACACCTCCCACAGGACCAATGTAACTCGTAGGAACTGACCCGCAGTCGCGGGACTCCCGGTTTGAGAATACGATTGTAATTTGCATATTTTTAGACTTAGGTTTAAAAACATGGCGTTAGGGGGTGAAAACTCGAAACAACCCTCTAACGGCCCCGTGGTTGGCACCAACACCTCTCACGGGACCAATGTAACTCGTAGGAACTGACCCCGCAGTCGCGGGACTCCCGGTTTTAGAATACGACGATAATTTGCATATTTCTAGACTTAGGCTTAGAAACATGGCGTTAGAAGGTGAAAACTCGAAACAGCCCATGAACGTCCCCGTGGGTGGCACCGACACCTCCCACGGGACCAATGTAACTCGTAGGAACTGACCCCGCAGCCGCGGGACTCCCGTTTTGAGAATACGATTGTAATTTACATATTTCTAGACTTAGGCTTAAAAACATGGCGTTAGAGGGTGAAAATTCGAAACATCCCCCGAACGTCCCCGTGGGTGGAACCAACACCTCCCACGGGACCAATATAACTCGTAGGAACTGACCCCGCAGTTGCGGTACTCCCGGTTTGAGAATACGACGATAATTTGCATATTTCTAGACTTAGGCAAAACATGGCGTTAGAGGGTAAAAACTCGAAACAGCCCCCGAACGGCCCCGTGGGTGGCACCAACACCTCCCACAGGACCAATGTAACTCGTAGGAACTGATTCCGCAATCATGGGACTCCCGGTTGGAGAATACGATAGTAATTTGCATATTTCTAGACTTAGGCTTAAAAACATGGCGTTAGAGGGTGAAAACTCGAAACAGCCCCCGAACGTCCCCGTGGGTTGGACCATCACCTCCCACTGGACCAATATAACTCGTAGGAACTATCCCCGCAGCCGCGGGACTCCCGGTTTGAGAATACGAAGGTAATTTGCATATTTCTAGACTTAGGCTTAAAAACATGGCATTAGAGGGTGAGAACTAGAAACAACCACCGAACGTCCCCGTGGGTGGCACCAACACCTCCCACGGGACCAATATAACTCGTAGGAACTGACCCCGCAGTTGCGGGACTCCCGGTTTGAGAATACGACCGTAATTTGCATATTTTTAGACTTTGGCTTAGAAACATGGCGTTAGAGGGTGAAAACTCGAAACAGCCCACAAACGTCCCCGTGGGTGGCACCAACACCTCCCACGGGACCAATATAACTCGTAGGAACTGACCCCGCAGTCATGGGACTCCCGGTTGGAGAATACGGGGGTAATTTGCATATTTCTAGACTTAGGCTTAAAAACATGGCGTTAGAGGGTGAAAACTCGAAACATCCCCCGAACGTCCCCGTGGGTGGCACCAACACCTCCCACGGGACCAATATAACTCGAAGAAACTGTTCCCGAAGCCGCGGGACTCCCAGTTTGAGAATACGAAGGTAATTTGCATATTTCTAGACTTAGGCAAAACATGGCGTTAGAGGGTGAGAACTCAAAACAGCACCCGAACGGCCCCGTGGGTGGCACCAACACCTCCCACGGGACCAATGTAACTCGTAGGAACTGACCCCACAGTCGCGGGACTCGCGGTTTGAGAATACGACGATAATTTGTATATTTCTAGACTTAGGCTTAAAAACATGGCGTTAGAGGGTGAGAACTCGAAACAGCCCCCGAAGGTCTCCGTGGGTGGCACCAACACCTCCCACGGGACCAATGTAACTCGTAGGAACTGACCCCGCAGTCGCGGGCCTCCCGGTTGGAGAGCACGACGATAATTTGCATATTTCTAGACTTAGGCTTAAAAACATGGCGTTAGAGGGTGAAAACTCGAAACAGCCCCCGAACGGTCCCGTGGGTGGCACCAACAACTCCCACAGGACCAATATAACTCGTAGGAACTGTCCCCGCAGCCGCGGGACTTCCGGTTTGAGAATACGAAGGTAATTTGCATATTTCAAGACTTAGGCAAAACATGGCGTTAGAGGGCGAGAACTCGAAACAGCCCCCGAACGGCCCCGTGGGTGGCACCAACACCTCCCACGGGACCAATATAACTCGTAGGAACTGTCCCCGCAGCCGCGGGACTCCCGGTTTTAGAATACGACGATAATTTGCATATTTCTAGACTTAGGCTTAAAAACATGGCGTTAGAGGGTGAAAACTCGAAACAGCCACCAAACGTCCCCGTGGGTGGCACCAACACCTCCCACGGGACCAATATAACTCGTAGGAAGTGACCCCGCAGGCGCGGGACTCCCGGTTTGAGAATACGATTGTAATTTGCATATTTCTAGACTTAGGCAAAACATGGCGTTAGAGTGTGAGAACTCGAAACATCCCCCGAACGGTCCCGTGGGTGGCACCAACACCTCCCACGAGACCAATATAACTCGTAGGAACTGACCCCGCAGTCGCGGGACTCCCGGTTTGAGTATACGACGGTAATTTGCATATTTCTAGAATTAGGCTTAAAAATATGGCGTTAGAGGGTGAGAACTCGAAACAGCCCCCGAACGTCCCCGTGGGTGGCATCAACACCTCCCACGGGACCAATGTAACTCGTAGGAAGTGACCCCGCAGGCGCCGGACTCCCGGTTTGAGAATACGATTGTAATTTGCATATTTCTAGACTTAGGCTTAAAAACATGGCGTTAGAAGGTGAGAACTCGAAACAGCCCCCGAACGTCTCCGTGGGTGGCACCAACGCCTCCCACGGGACCAATGTAACTTGTAGGAACTGACCCCGCAGCCGCGGGTCTCCCGGTTTGAGAGTACGACGGTAATTTGCATATTTCTAGACTTAGGCTTAAAAACTTGGCTTTAGAGGGTGAGAACTCGAAACAGACCCCGAACGTCCCCGTGGGTGGAACCGACACCTCCCACGGGACCAATGTAACTCATAGGAACTGACCCCGCTGTCGTGGGACTCCCGATTTGAGAATACGACGGTAATTTGTATATTTCTAGACTTAGGCTTAAAAACATGGCGTTAGAGGGTGAAAACCCGAAACAGCCCCCGAACGATCCCGTGGTTGGCACCGACACCTCCCACGGGACCAATGTAACTCGTTGGAACTGACCCCGCAGCCGCGGGACTCTTGGTTTGAGAATACAATTGTAATTTGCATATTTGTAGACTTAGGCTTAAAAACATGGCGTTAGAGGGTGAGAAGTCTAAACAGCCCCCGAACGGCCCCGTGGGTGGCACCAGCACCTCCCACGGGACCAATGTAACTCGTAGGAACTGACCCCGCAGCCGCGGGTCTCCCGGTTTGAGAGTACGACGGTAATTTGCGTATTTCTAGACTTAGGCTTAAAAACATGGCGTTAGAGGGTGAAAACTCGAAACACCCTGCGAACGGCCCCGTGGGTGGCTCCAACGGGACCAATATAACTCGTAGGAACTGTCCCCGCAGTCGCCGGACTCCCGGTTTGAGAATACGAAGGTAATTTTCATATTTCTAGACATAGGCAAAACATGGCGTTAGAGGGTGAGAACTCGAAACAGCCCCCAAACAGCCCCGTGGGTGGCACCAACACCTCCCACGGGACCAATGTAACTCATAGGAACTGACCCCGCAGTCGCGGGACTCCCGTTTTGAGAGTACGACGATAATTTGCATATTTCTAGACTTAGGCTTAAAAACTTGGCTTTAGAGGGTGAGAACTCGAAACAGACCCCGAACGTCCCCGTGGGTGGATCCGACACCTCCCGCCGGAACAATGTAACTCGTAGGAACTGACCCAGCAGTCGTGGGAATCCCGGTTTGAGAATACGACTGTAATTTGTATATTTCTAGACTTAGGCTTAAAAACATGGCGTTAGAGGGTGAAAACCCGAAACAGCCCCCGAACGATCCCGTGGGTGGCACCGACACCTCCCACGGGACCAATATAACTCGTAGGAACTGACCCCGCAGCCGCGGGACTCTTGGTTTGAGAATATGATTGTAATTTGCATATTTGTAAACTTAGTTTTAAAAACATGGCGTTAGAGGGTGAGAAGTCGAAACAGCCCCCGAACAGCCCCGTGGGTGGCACTAACACCTCCCACGGGACCAATGTAATTGGTAGGAACTGACCCCGCAGCCGCGGGTCTCCCGGTTTGAGAGTACGACGGTAATTTGCATATTTCTAGACTTAGGCTTAAAAACATGGCGTTAGAGGGTGAAAACTCGAAACAGCCGCGAACGGCCCCGTGGGTGGCACCAACACCTCCCACGGGACCAATGTAACTCGTAGGAACTGACCCCGCAGTCGCGGGACTCCCGGTTTGAGAATACAATGATAATTTGCATATTTCTAGACTTAGGCTTAGAAACATGGCGTTAGAGGGTGAAAACTCGAAATAGCCCGCGAACGGCCCCATGGGTGGCACCAACACCTCCCACGGGACCAATGTAACTTGTAGGAACTGGCCCCGCAGCCGCGGGTCTCCCGGTTTGAGAGTACGACGGTAATTTGCATATTTCTAGACTTAGGCTTAAAAACATGGCGTTAGAGGGTGAAAACTCGAAACAGCCCGCGAACGGCCCCGTGGGTGGCACCAACACCTCCCACGGGACCAATGTAACTCGTAGGAACTGACCCCGCAGTCGTGGGACTCCCGGTTTGAGAATACGACGGTAATTTGTATATTTCTAGACTTAGGCTTAAAAACATGGCGTTAGAGGGTGAAAACCCGAAACAGCCCCCGAACGATCCTGTGGGTGGCACCGACACCTCCCACGGGACCAATGTAACTCGTAGGAACTGAGCCAGCAGTCGTGGGAATTCCGGTTTGAGAATACGACTGTAATTTGTATATTTCTAGACTTAGGCTTAAAAACATGGCGTTAGAGGGTGAAAACCCGAAACAGCCCCCGAACGATCCCGTGGGTGGCACCGACACCTCCCACATGACCAATATAACTCGTAGGAACTGACCCCGCAGCCGCGGGACTCTTGGTTTGAGAATATGATTGTAATTTGCATATTTGTAAACTTAGTTTTAAAAACATGGCGTTAGAGGGTGAGAAGTCGAAACAGCCCCCGAACGGCCCCGTGGGTGGCACCAACACCTCCCACGGGACCAATGTAACTCGTAGGAACTGACCCCGCAGCCGCGGGTCTCCCGGTTTGAGAGTACGACGGTAATTTGCATATTTCTAGACTTAGGCTTAAAAACATGGCGTTAGAGGGTGAAAACTCAAAACAGCCCGCGAACGGCCCCGTGGGTGGCACCAACACCTCCCACGGGACCAATGTAACTCGTAGGAACTGACCCCGCAGTCGCGGGACTCCCGGTTTGAGAATACGATGATAATTTGCATATTTCTAGACTTAGGCTTAGAAACATGGCGTTAGAGGGTGAAAACTCGAAATAGCCCGCGAACGGCCCCATGGGTGGCACCAACACCTCCCACGGGACCAATGTAACTCGTAGGAACTGACCCCGCAGCCGCGGGTCTCCCGGTTTGAGAGTACGACGGTAATTTGCATATTTCTAGACTTAGCCTTAAAAACATGGCGTTAGAGGGTGAAAACTCGAAACAGCCCGCGAACGGCCCCGTGGGTGGCACCAACACCTCCCACGGGACCAATGTAACTCGTAGGAACTGACCCCGCAGTCGTGGGACTCCCGATTTGAAAATACGATGGTAATTTGTATATTTCTAGACTTAGGCTTAAAAACATGGCGTTAGAGGGTGAAAACCCGAAACAGCCCCCGAACGATCCCGTGGGTGGCACCGACACCTCCCACGGGACCAATGTAACTCGTTGGAACTGACCCCGCAGCCGCGGGACTCTTGGTTTGAGAATACGATTGTAATTTGCATATTTGTAGACTTAGTCTTAAAAACATGGCGTTAGAGGGTGAGAAGTCAAAACAGCCCCCGAACGGCCCCGTGGGTGGCACCAACACCACCCACGGGACCAATGTAACTCGTAGGAACTGACCCCGCAGCAGCGGGTCTCCCGGTTTGAGAGTACGACGGTAATTTGCATATTTCTAGACTTAGGCTTAAAAACATGGCGTTAGAGGGTGAAAACTCGAAACAGCCCGCGAACGGCCCCATGGGTTGCACCAACACCTCCCACGGGACCAATATAACTCATAGGAACTGTCCCCGCAGCCGCCGGACTCCCGGTTTGAGAATACGAAGGTAATTTGCATATTTCTAGACTTAGGGAAAACATGGCGTTAGAGGGTGAGAACTCGAAACAGCCCCCGAACAGCCCCGTGGGTGGCACCAACACCTCCCACGGGACCAATGTAACTCGTAGGAACTGACCCCGCAGTCGCGGGACTCCCGTTTTGAGAGTACGACGATAATTTGCATATTTCTAGACTTAGGCTTAAAAACATGGCGTTAGAGGGTGAGAACTCCAAACAGCCCCCGAACGTCCCCGTGGGTGGCACCAACACCTCCCACGGGACCAATGTAACTCGTAGGAACTGATCCCGCAGCCGCGGGACTCCCGGTTTGAGAATACGATTGTAATTTGCATATTTCTAGACTTAGGCTTAAAAACATGGCATTAGGGGGTGAAAACTCGAAACAACCCTCTAACGGCCCCGTGGGTGGCACCAACACCTTTCACGGGACCAATGTAACTTGTAGGAACTGACCCCTCAGCCGCGGGACTCCCGGTTGGAGAATACTACGGTATTTTGCATATTTCTAGACTTAGGCTTAAAAACATGGCGTTAGAGGTTGAAAAGTCGAAATAGCCCCCGAACGGCCCCGTGGGTGGCACTAACACCTCCCACGTGACCAATGTAACTCGTAGGAACTGACCCCGCAGTCGCGGGACTCCCGGTTTGAGAATACGACGATAGTTTGCCTATTTCTATACTTAGGCTTAAAAACATGGCGTTAGAGGGTGAGAACTCGAAACATCCCCCGAACGTCCCTGTGGGTGGCACCAACACCTCCCACGGGACCAATGTAAATCGTAGGAACTGACCCCGCAGCCGCGGGACTCCCGATTTGAAAATACGATTGTAATTTGCATATTTATAGACTTAGGCTTAAATACATGGCGTTAGAGGGTGAGAACTCGAAACAGCCCCCAAACATCTCCGTGGGTGGCACCAACACCTCCCACGGGAACAATGTAACTCGTAGGAACTGACCCCGCAGCCGCGGGTCTCCCGGTTTGAAAGTACGACGGTAATTTGCATATTTATAGACTTAGGCTTAAAAACATGGCTTTAGAGGGTGAAAACTCGAAACAGCCGCCGAACGTTCCCGTGGGTGGCACCGACATCTCCCACTGGACCAATGTAACTCGTTGGAACTGACCCCGCAGCCGCGGGACTCTCGGTTTGAGAATACGATTGTAATTTGCATATTTGTAGACTTACGCTTAAAAACATGGCGTTAGAGGGTGAGAAGTCGAAACAGTCACCGAGCAGCCCCGTGGGTGGCACCAACACCTCCCACGGGACCAATGTAACTCGTAGGAATTGACCCCGCGGCCGCGGGTCTCCCGGATTGAGAGTACGACTTTAATTTGCATATTTCTAGACTTAGGCTTAAAAACATGGCGTTAGATGGTGAAAACTCGAAACAGCCCCCGAACGGCCCCGTGGGTGGCACCAATACCTCCCACGGGACCATTATAACTCGTAGGAACTTTCCCCGCAGCCGCCGGACTCCCATTTTGAGAATACGAAGGTAATTTGCATATTTCTAGACTTAGGCAAAACATCGCGTTAGAGGGTGAGAACTCAAAACAGCCCCCGAACGGCCCCGTGGGTGGCACCAACACCTCCCACGGGACCAATGTAACTCGTAGGAACTGATCCCGCAGTCGCGGGACTCCCGGTTTGAGAGTACGACGATAATTTGTATATTTCTAACTTAGGCTTTAAAACATGGCGTTAGAGGGTGAGAATTCGAAATAGCCCCCGAACGTCCCCGTGGGTGGCACTAACACCTCCCACGGGACCAATGTAACTCGTAGGAACTGACCCCGTAGCCGCGGGACTCCCGGTTTGAGAATACGATTGTAATTTGCATATTTCTAGACTTAGGCTTAAAAACATGGCGTTAGAGGGTAAGAACTCGAAACAGACCTCGAACGTCCCCGTGGGTGGCACAAACACCTCCCACGGGACCAATGTAACTCGTAGGAACAGACCCCGCAGCCGCTTGTCTCCCGGTTTGAGAGTAATACGGTAATTTGCCTATTTCTAGACTTAGGCTTAAAAACTTGGCTTTAGAGGGTGAGAACTCGAAACGGCCCCCGAACGTCCCCGTCGGTGGCACCGATACCTCCCACAGGACCAATGTAACTCGTAGGAACTGACCCGCAATCGCGGGACTCCCGGTTTGAGAATACGATTGTAATTTGCATATTTTTAGACTTAGGTTTAAAAACATGGCATTAGGGGGTGAAAACTCGAAACAACCCTCTAACGGCCCCGTGGTTGGCACCAACACCTCTCACGGGACCAATGTAACTCGTAGGAACTGACCTCGCAGCCGCGGGACTCCCGGTTGGAGAATACGACGGTAATTTGCATATTTCTAGACTTAGTCTTAAAAACATGGCGTTAGAGGTTGAAAAGTCGAAACAGCTCCCGAACGGCCCCGTGGGTGGCACCAACACCTCCCACGTGACCAATGTAACTCGTTGGAACTGACAATGCAGTCGCGGGACTCCCGGTTTGAGAATACGACGATAATTTGCCTATTTCTAGACTTAGACTTAAAAACATGGCGTTAGAGGGTGAAAACTCGAAACAGCCCCCGAACGTCCCCGTGGGTGGCACGAACACCTCCCACGGGACCAATATAACTCGTAGGAACTGTCCCCGCATGCGCGGGACTCCCGGTTTGAGAATACGACGATAATTTGCATATTTCTAGACTTAGGCTTAAAAAGATGGCGTTAGAGGGTGAGAACTCGAAACATCCCCCGAACGTCCCTGTGGGTGGCACCAACACCTCCCATGGGACCAATGTAAATCATAGGAACTGACCCAATAGCCGCGGAAGTCCCGGTTTGAGAATACGATTGTAATTTGCATATTTTTAGACTTAGGCTTAAAAACATGGCGTTACAGGGTGAGAACTCGAAACAGCCCCCAAACGTCTCCGTGGGTGGCACCAACACCTCCCACGGGACCAATGTAACTCGTAGGAACTGAACCCGCAGCCGCGGGTCTCCCGGTTTGAGAGTATGACGGTAATTTGCATATTTCTAGACTTAGGCTTAAAAACTTGGCTTTAGAGGGTGAGAACTCGAAACAGCCCCCGAACGTCCCCGTGGGTGGCACCGACACCTCCCACTGGACTAATGTAACTCGTTGGAACTGACCTCGCAGCCGCGGGACTCTCGGTTTGAGAATACGATTGTAATTTGCATATTTGTAGACTTACGCTTAAAAACATGACGTTAGAGGGTGAAAACTCGAAACAGCCCCCGAACGGCCCCGTGGGTGGCACCAACACCTCCCACGGGACCAATGTAACTCGTAGGAACTGACCCCGCAGCCGCGGGTCTCCCCGTTTGAGAGTACGACGGTAATTTTCATATTTGTAGGCTTAGGCTTAAAAACATGGCGTTAGAGGGTGAAAACTCGAAATAGCCCCGAACGGCCCCGTGGGTGGCACGAACACCTCCCACGAGACCAATATAACTCATAGGAACTGCCCCCGCTGCCGCCGGACTCCGGGTTTGAGAATACGAAGGTAATTTGCATATTTCTAGACTTAGGCAAAACATGGCGTTAGAGGGTGAGAACTCGAAACAGCCCCCGAACAGCCCCGTGGGTGGCACCAACACCTCCCACGGGACCAATGTAACTCATAGGAACTGACCCCGCAGCCGCGGGACTCCCGGTTTGAGAGTAATACAGTAATTTGCATATTTCTAGACTTAGGCTTAAAAACTTGGCTTTAGAGGGTGAGAACTCGAAACAGCCCCCGAACGTCCCCGTGGGTGGCACCGACACCTCCCACGGGACTAATGTAACTCGTTGGAACTGACCTCGCAGCCGCGGGACTCTCGGTTTGAGAATACGATTGTAATTTGCATATTTGTAGACTTAGGCTTAAAAATATGACGTTAGAGGGTGAGAACTCGAAACAGCCCCCGAACGGCCTCGTGGGTGGCACCAACACCTCCCACGGGACCAATGTAACTCGTAGGAACTGACCCCGCAGCCGCGGGTCTCCCCGTTTGAGAGTACGACGGTAATTTGCATATTTGTAGACTTAGGCTTAAAAACATGGCGTAAGAGGGTGAAAACTCGAAATAGCCCCGAACGGCCCCCGTGGGTGGCACGAACACCTCCCACGAGACCAATATAACTCGTAGGAACTGCCCCCGCTGCCGCCGGACTCCGGGTTTTGAGAATACGAAGGTAATTTGCATATTTCTAGACTTAGGCAAAACATGGCGTTAGAGGGTGAGAACTCGAAACAGCCCCCGAATGGCCCCGTGGGTGGCACGAACACCTCCCACGGGACCAATGTAACTCGTAGGAACTGACCCCGCAGCCGCGGGACTCCCGGTTTGAGAATACGACGATAATTTGCATATTTATAGACTTAGGCTTACAAACATGTCGTTAGAGGGTGAAAACTCGAACAGCCCCCGAACGTCCCCGTGGGTGGCACCAACACCTCCCACGGGACCAATATAACTCGTAGGAACTGTCCCCACAGCCGCTGGACTCCCGGTTTGAGAATACGAAGGTAATTTGCATATTTCTAGACATAGGCTTAAAAACATGGCGTTAGAGGGTGAAAACTCGATACATCCCCCGAACGTCCCCCGTGGGTGGCACCAACACCTCCCACGGGACCAATATAACTCGAAGGAACTGTCCCCGCTGCCGCGGGACTCCCAATTTGAGAATACGAAGGTAATTTGCATATTTCTAGACTTAGGCAAAACATGGCGTTAGAGGGTGAAAACTCGAACGAGCCCCAGAACGGCCCCGTGGGTGGCACCAACACCTCCCACGGGACCAATGTAACTCGTAGGAACTGACCCCGCAGTCGCGGGACTCCCGGTTTGAGAATACGACGATAATTTGCATATTTCTAGACTTAGGCTTAAAAACATGGCGTTAGAGGGTGAAAACTCGAAACATCCCCTGAACGTCCCCGTGGGTGGCACCAACACCTCCCACGGGACCAATATAACTCGTAGTAACTGTCCCCGCATCCGCGGGACTCCCGGTTTGAGAATACGAAGGTAATTTGCATATTTCTAGACTTAGGAAAAACATGGCGTTAGAGGGTGAGAACTCGAAACAGCCCTCGAACGGCCCCGTGGGTGGCACCAACAACTCCCACAGGACCAATGTAACTCGTAGGAACTGACCCCGCAGTCGCGGGACTCCCGGTTTGAGAATACGACGATAATTTGCATATTTCTGGACTTAGGCTTAAAAACATGGCGTTAGAGGGTGAAAACTCGAAACAGCCCCCAAACGTCCCCGTGGGTGGCACCATCACCTCATACGGGACCAATATAACTCGTAGGAACTGTCCCCGCAGTCGCCGGACTCCCATTTTGAGAATACGAAGGTAATTTGCATATTTCTAGACTTAGGGAAAACATGGCGTTAGAGGGTGAGAACTCGAAACAGCCCCCGAACGGCCCCGTGGGTGGCAACAACAACTCCCACGGGACCAATGTAACTCGTAGGAACTGATCCCGCAGTCGCGGGACTCCCGGTTTGAGAGTACGACGATAATTTGTATATTTCTAGACTTAGGCTTAAAAACATGGCGTTTGACGGTGAGAATTCGAAACTGCCCCCGAACGTCCCCGTGGGTGGCACCAACACCTCCCACGGGACCAATGTAACTCGTAGGAACTGACCCCGCAGCCGCGGGACTCCCGGTTTGAGAATACGATTGTAATTTGCATATTTCTAAACTTAGGCTTAAAAACAAGGCGTTAGAGGGTAAGAACTCAAAACAGGCCTCGAACGTCCCCGTGGGTGGCACCAACACCTCCCACGGGACCAATGTAACTCGTAGGAACTGACCCCGCAGCCGTGGGTCTCCCGGTTTGAGAGTAATACGATAATTTGCATATTTCTAGACTTAGGCTTAAAAACTTGGCTTTAGAGGGTGAGAACTCGAAACATCCCCCGAACGTCCCCGTCGGTGGCACCGACACCTCCCACAGGACCAATGTAACTCGTAGGAACTGACCCGCAGCCGCGGGACTCCCGGTTTGAGAATATGATTGTAATTTGCATATTTCTAGACTTAAGTTTAAAAACATGGCGTTAGGGGGTGAAAACTCGAAACAACCCTCTAACGGCCCCGTGGTTGTCACCAGCACCTCTCACGGGACCAATGTAACTCGTAGGAACTGACCTCGCAGCCGCGGGTCTCCCGGTTTGAGAGTACGACGGTAATTTGCATATTTCTAGACTTAGGCTTAAAAACATGGCGTTAGAGGTTGAAAAGTCGAAACAGCTTCCGAACGGCCCCGTGGGTGGCACCAACACCTCCCACGTGACCAATGTTACTCGTAGGAACTGACCCCACAGTCGTGGGACTCCCGATTTGAGAATACGACGATAATTTGCATATTTCTAGACTTAGGCTTAAAAACATGGCGTTAGAGGGTGAAAACTCGAAACATCCCCCGAACGTCCCTGTGGGTGGCACCAACACCTCCCACGGGACCAATGTAAATCGTAGGAACTGACCCAACTGCCGCGGGACTCCCGGTTTGAGAATACGATTGTAATTTGCATATTTCTAGACTTAGGCTTAAAAACATGGCGTTACAGGGTGAGAACTCGAAACAGCCCTCAAACGTCTCCGTGGGTGGCACCAACACCTCCCACGGGACCAATGTAACTCGTAGGAACTGACCCCGCAGCCGCGGGTCTCCCGGTTTGAGAGTATGACGGTAATTTGCATATTTCTAGACTTAGGCTTAAAAACTTGGTTTTAGAAGGTGGGAACTCGAAACAGCCCCCGAACGTCCCCGTGGGTGGCACCGACACCTCCCACGGGACTAATGTAACTCGTTGGAACTGACCTCGCAGCCGCGGGACTCTCGGTTTGAGAATACGATTGTAATTTGCATATTTGTAGACTTAGGCTTAAAAACATGACGTTAGAGGGTGAGAACTCGAAACAGCACCCGAACGGCCCCGTGGGTGGCACCAACACCTCCCACGGGACAAATATAACTCGAAGTAACTATCCCCGCAGCCGCGGGACTCCCAGTTTGAGAATACGAAGGTAATTTGCATATTTCTAGACTTAGGCAAAATATGGCGTTAGAGGGTGAAAACTCGAAACAGCCCCCGAACGGCCCCGTGGGTGGCACCAACACCTCCCACGGGACCAATGTAACTCGTAGGAACTGACCCCGCAGTTGCGGGACTCACGGTTTGATAATACGACGATAATTTACATATTTCTAGACTTAGGCTTGGAAACATGGCGTTAGAGGGTGAAAACTCGAAACAGCCCCCGAACGTCCCCGTGGGTTGCACCAACCCCTCCCACGGGACCAATATAACTCGTAGGAACTGTCCCCGCAGCCGCCGTACTCCCGGTTTGAGAATACGAAGATAATTTGCATATTTCTAGACTTAGGCTTAAAAACATGGCGTTAGAGGGTGAAAACTCGATACATCCCCCGAAGGTCCCCGTGGGTGGCACCAACACCTCCCACGGGACAAATATAACTCGAAGGAACTATCCCCGCAGCCGCGGGACTCCCAGTTTGAGAATACGAAGGTAATTTACATATTTCTAGACTTAGGCAAAACATGGCGTTAGAGGGTGAAAACTCGAAACAGCCCCCGAACGGCCCCGTGGGTGGCACCAACACCTCCCACGGGACCAATGTAACTCGTAGGAACTGACCCCGCAGTTGCGGGACTCACGGTTTGATAATACGACGATAATTTACATATTTCTAGACTTAGGCTTGGAAACATGGCGTTAGAGGGTGAAAACTCGAAACAGCACCCGAACGTCCCCGTGGGTTGCACCAACCCCTCCCACGGGACCAATATAACTCGTAGGAACTGTCCCCGCAGCCGCCGTACTCCCGGTTTGAGAATACGAAGATAATTTGCATATTTCTAGACTTAGGCTTAAAAACATGGCGTTAAAGGGTGAAAACTCGATACATCCCCCGAACGTCCCCGTGGGTGGCACCAACACCTCCCACGGGACCAATATAACTCGAAGGAACTGTCCCCGCAGCCGCGGGACTCCCAGTTTGAGAATACGAAGGTAATTTGCATATTTCTAGACTTAGGCAAAACATGGCGTTAGAGGGTGAAAACTCGAAACAGCCCCCGAACGGCCCCGTGGGTGGCACCAACACCTCCCACGGGACCAATGTAACTCGTAGGAACTGACCCCGCAGTCGCGGGACTCCCGGTTTGAGAATACGACGATAATTTGCATATTTCTAGACTTAGGCTTAAAAACGTGGCGTTAGAGGGTGAAAACTTGAAACTGCCCCCGAACGTCCCCGTGGGTGGCACCATCACCTCATACGGGACGAATATAACTCGTAGGAACTGTCCCCGCAGCCGCGGGACTCCCGGTTTGAGAATACGAAGGTAATTTGTATATTTCTAGACTTAGGCTTAAAAACTTAGACGGTGAGAACTAGAAACAACCACCGAACGTCCCCGTGGGTGGCACCAACACCTCCCACGGGACCAATATAACTCGTAGGAACTGACCCCGCAGTTGCGGGACTCCCGGTTCGAGAATACGACCGAAATTTGCATATTTCTGGACTTAGGCAAAACATGGCGTTAGAGGGTGAAAACTCGAAACAGCCCCCGAACGGCCCCGTGGGTGGCACCAACACCTCCCACGGGACCAATGTAACTCATAGGAACTGACCCCGCAATCATGGGACTCCCGGTTGGAGAATACGACGGTTATTTGCATATTTCTAGACTTAGGCTTAAAAACATGGCGTTAGAGGGTGAAAACTCGAAACATCCCCCGAACGTCCCCGTGGGTGGCACCAACACCTCCCACGGGACCAATATAACTCGAAGGCACTGTCCCCGCAGCCGCGGAACTCCCAGTTTGAGAATACGAAGGTAATTTGCATATTTCTAGACTTAGGCAAAACATGGCGTTAGAGGGTGAGAACTCGAAACAGCCCCCGAACGACCCCGTGGGTGGCACCAACACCTCCCACGAGATCAATGTAACTCGTAGGAACTGACCCCGCAGTCGCAGGACTCCCGGTTTGAGAATACGATGATAATTTGCATATTTCTAGACTTAGGCTTAGAAACATGGCGTTAGAGGGTGAAAACTCGAAACAGCCCACGAACGTCCCCGTGGGTGGCACCAACACCTCCCACGGGACCAATATAACTCGTAGGAACTGACCCCACAGTTGCGGGACTCCCGGTTTGAGAATACGACGGTAATTTGCATATTTCTAGACTTAGGCAAAACATGGCGTTAGAGGGTGAAAACTCGAAACAGCCCCCGAACGGCCCCGTGGGTGGCACCAACACCTCCCACGGGACCATTGTAACTCGTCGGAACTGACCCCGCAGTCATGGGACTCCCTGTTGGAGAATAAGACGGTAATTTCCATATTTCTAGACTTAGGCTTAAAAACATGGCGTTAGAGGGTGAAAACTCGAAACATCCCCCGAACGTCCCCGTGGGTGGCACCAACACCTCCCACGGGACCAATATAACTCGAAGGAACTGTCCCCGCAGCCGCGGGACTCCCAGTTTGAGAATACGAAGGTAATTTGCATATTTCTAGACTTAGGCAAAACATGGCGTTAGAGGGTGAGAACTCGAAACAGCCCCCGAACGGCCCCGTGGGTGGCACCAACACCTCCCACGGGACCAATGTAACTCGTAGGAACTGACCCCGCAGTCGCGGGACTCCCGGTTTGAGAATACGACGATAATTTGCATATTTCTAGACTTAGGCTTAAAAACATGGCGTTAGAGGGTGAAAACTCGAAACATCCCCCGAACGTCCCCGTGGGTGGCACCATCACCTCCCACTGGACCAATATAACTCGTAGGAACTGTCCCCGCAGCCGCGGGACTCCCGGTTTGAGAATACGAAGGTAATTTGCATATTTCTAGACTTAGGCTTAAAAACATGGCGTTAGAGGGTGAGAACTAGAAACAACCACCGAACGTCCCCGTGGGTGGCACCAACACCTCCCACGGGACCAATATAACTCGTCGGAACTGACCCCGCAGTTGAGGGACTCCCGGTTTGAGAATACGACCGTTATTTGCATATTTTTAGACTTAGGCAAAACATGGCGTTAGAGGGTGAAAACTCGAAACAGCCCCCGAACGGCCCCGTGGGTGGCACCAACACCTCCCACGGGACCAATGTAACTCGTAGGAACTGACCCCGCAGTCGCGGGACTCCCGGTTTGAGAATACGACGATAATTTGCATATTTCTAGACTTAGGCTTAAAAACGTGGCGTTAGAGGGTGAAAACTTGAAACAGCCCCCGAACGTCCCCGTGGGTGGCACCATCACCTCATACGGGACGAATATAACTCGTAGGAACTGTCCCCGCAGCCGCGGGACTCCCGGTTTGAGAATACGAAGGTAATTTGTATATTTCTAGACTTAGGCTTAAAAACTTAGACGGTGAGAACTAGAAACAACCACCGAACGTCCCCGTGGGTGGCACCAACACCTCCCACGGGACCAATATAACTCGTAGGAACTGACCCCGCAGTTGCGGGACTCCCGGTTCGAGAATACGACCGAAATTTGCATATTTCTGGACTTAGGCAAAACATGGCGTTAGAGGGTGAAAACTCGAAACAGCCCCCGAACGGCCCCGTGGGTGGCACCAACACCTCCCACGGGACCAATGTAACTCATAGGAACTGACCCCGCAATCATGGGACTCCCGGTTGGAGAATACGACGGTTATTTGCATATTTCTAGACTTAGGCTTAAAAACATGGCGTTAGAGGGTGAAAACTCGAAACATCCCCCGAACGTCCCCGTGGGTGGCACCAACACCTCCCACGGGACCAATATAACTCGAAGGAACTGTCCCCGCAGCCGCGGGACTCCCAGTTTGAGAATACGAAGGTAATTTGCATATTTCTAGACTTAGGCAAAACATGGCGTTAGAGGGTGAGAACTCGAAACAGCCCCCGAACGGCCCCGTGGGTGGCACCAACACCTCCCACGGGACCAATGTAACTCGTAGGAACTGACCCCGCAGTCGCGGGACTCCCGGTTTGAGAATACGATGATAATTTGCATATTTCTAGACTTAGGCTTAAAAACATGGCGTTAGAGGGTGAAAACTCGAAACATCCCCCGAACGTCCCCGTGGGTGGCACCATCACCTCCCACTGGACCAATATAACTCGTAGGAACTGTCCCCGCAGCCGCGGGACTCCCGGTTTGAGAATACGAAGGTAATTTGCATATTTCTAGACATAGGCTTAAAAACATGGCGTTAGAGGGTGAAAACTAGAAACAACCACCGAACGTCCCCGTGGGTGGCACCAACACCTCCCACGGGACCAATATAACTCGTAGGAACTGACCCCGCAGTTGAGGGACTCCCGGTTTGAGAATACGACCGTTATTTGCATATTTTTAGACTTAGGCAAAACATGGCGTTAGAGGGTGAAAAATCGAAACATCCCCTGAACGTCCCTGTGGGTGGCACCAACACCTCCCACGGGACCAATATAACTCGAAGGAACTGTCCCCGCAGCCGCGGAACTCCCAGTTTGAGAATACGAAGGTAATTTGCATATTTCTAGACTTAGGCAAAACATGGCGTTAGAGGGTGAGAACTCGAAACAGTCCCCGAACGGCTCCGTGGGTGGCACCAATACGTCCCACGGGACCAATGTAACTCGTAGGAACTGACCCCGCAGTCGCGGGACTCCCGGTTTGAGAATACGATGATAATTTGTATATTTCTAGACTTAGGCTTAGAAACATGGCGTTAGAGGGTGAAAACTCGAAACAGCCCACAAACGTCCCCGTGGGTGGCACCAACACCTCCCACGGGACCAATATAACTCGTAGGAACTGACCACGCAGTCATGGGACTCCCGGTTGGAAAATACGGCGGTAATTTGCATATTTCTAGACTTAGGCTTAAAAAGATGGCGTTAGAGGGTGAAAACTTGAAACAGCCCCCGAACGTCCCCGTGGGTGGCAGCAACACCTCCCACGGGACCAATATAACTCGAAGGAACTGTCCCCGCAGCCGCGGGACTCCCAGTTTGAGAATACAAAGGTAATTTGCATATTTTTAGACTTAGGCAAAACATGGCGTTAGAGGGTGAGAACTCAAAACAGCCCCCGAACGGCCCTGTGGGTGGCACCAACACCTCCCACGGGACCAATGTAACTCGTAGGAACTGACCCCACAGTCGCGGGACTCCCTGTTTGAGAATACGATGATAATTTGCATATTTTTAGACTTAGGCTTAAAAACATGGCGTTAGAGGGTGAGAACTCGAAACAGCCCCCGAACGTCTCCGTGGATGGCACCAACAGCTCCCACGGGACCAATGTAACTCGTAGGAACTGACCCCGCAGTCACGGGACTCCCGGTTGGAGAATACGACGATAATTTGCATATTTCTAGACTTAGGCTTAAAAACATGGCGTTAGAGGGTGAAAACTTAAAACAGCCCCCGAACAGTCCCGTGGGTGGCACCAACAACTCCCACGGGACCAATATAACTCGTAGGAACTATCCCCACAGCCGCGGGACTTCCGGTTTGAGAATACGAAGGTAATTTGCATATTTCTAGACTTAGGCAAAACATGGCGTTAGAGGGTGAGAACTCGAAACAGCCCCCGAACGGCCCCGTGGGTGGCACCAACACCTCCCACGAGACCAATATAACTCGTAGGAACTGTCCCGCAGCCGCCGGACTCTCGCTTTGAGGATACGAAGGTAATTTGCATATTTCTAGACTTAGGCTTAAAAACATGGCGTTAGAGGGTGAAAACTCGAAACAGCCCCCGAACGTCCCCGTGGGTGGCACCAACACCTCCCACGGGACCAATATAACTCATAGGAACTGTCCCCGCAGTCGCGGGACTTCCGGTTTGAGAATACGAATGTAATTTGCATATTTCTAGACTTAGGCAAAACATGGCGTTAGAGGGTGAGAACTCGAAACAGCCCTCGAACGGCCCCGTGGGTGGCACCAACACCTCCCACGGGACCAATGTAACTCGTAGGAACTGACCCCGCAGTCGCGGGACTCCCGGTTTGAGAATACGACGATAATTTTCATATTTCTAGACTTAGGCTTAAAAACATGGCGTTAGAGGGTGAAACCTCAAAACAGCCCCCGCGGGTGGCACCAACACCTCCCACGGGACCAATATAACTCGTAGGAACTGTCCCCGCAGCCGCGGGACTCCCGGTTTGAGAATACGAAGGTAATTTGCATATTTCTAGACTTAGGCAAAACATGGCGTTAGAGGGTGAGAACTCGAAACATCCCCCGAACGCTCCCGTGGGTGGCACCAACACCTCCCACGAGACCAATATAACTCGTAGGAACTGACCCCGCAGTTGCGGGACTCCCGGTTTGAGTATACGACGGTAATTTGCATATTTCTAGACTTAGGCTTAAAAATATGGCGTTAGAGGGTGAGAACTCGAAACTGCCCCCGAACGTCCCCGTGGGTGGCATCAACACCTCCCACGGGACCAATGTAACTCGTAGGAAGTGACCCCGCAGGCACGGGACTCCCGGTTTGAGAATACGATTGTAATTTGCATATTTCTAGACTTAGGCTTAAAAATATGGCGTTAGAGGGTGAGAACTCGAAATAGCCCCCGAACGACCCCGTGGGTAGCACCAACACCTTCCACGGGACCAATGTAACTCATAGGAACTGACCCCGCAGCCGCGGGACTCCCGGTTTGAGAATACGACGATAATTTACTTATTTTAACTCATATATGCAATTTTTCAGCTTGATTAATTTTTTTGTAAAACTACTTGGTTACTGATATTTTTTTTATGTATCCTATCATTTGTAGGATTTTTGCACGCGGAACAAACGAAGGAGGCAATGGTCTACAGCATGAAGATTGTTTATATGTTGTGGACATTCAGGATGTTGTTTTTTGTGTTACAGCTATGCGGGCTTTTATTGTTTAGTTTTATGGCCGTGCTGGCTTTTATAATTTGATTGTTGAATTTTATGGCCGTGCGGTCTTATAATAAGCAGCTTTTACATTTACAGGTTTTGGAATGTCAAGAAAATAGAGGAAACTCTGCCCAATTTTTTTTTGGTCTGTGAATTATTAAGACGTGTAATATTTATAAGTTTGTATATATATTTGTTTATTAACAACGTTCTCGATTCGCAATTTGTGATTTTTGTATTGTTTTGCCAATATTAAATATTTGTAACACCTCGTACGCGTCCAACGTTACATGTAGCAACCGACGGTGCACTCACAGGACCCCCAATTTTAGGATTGGATAAAAAAATATATATATTTTTTTAAATTATAGTTAAATATGGTCATGGACTTTGTCCATGACCATTTTTATTTTTTTCGTCGCGCATAAAAATGGTCGCGGCCAAAGTCCGCGACCATTTTATTTTTATTTTTTTTGTCACGGTTGTGGGTCGCGGACTTTGGCCGCGACCAATTTGTCACGGTTGAGGGTCACGGATAAGGGCCGTGAGCAATTTTTTTTTAATTTTTTTTTGTCACGGTTGTGGGTCGCGGAATTTGGCCGCGACGAATTTGTCACGGTTGTGGGTCACGGATGAAGGCCGCGACCAATTTTTTTTTTTTTTGTCACGGACGTGGGTCGCGGACTTTGGCCGCGACCAATTTGTCACAGTTGTGGGTCACGGATGAGGGCCGCGACCCCGTCACGGTATGGGTCACGGCCCAAGTCCGCGACCATCTGCCGTGACCCCTCTAGGCCGTGACCATTTTTTGGTCACGGACTTGGACCGCGACCCACGAAAATTGACGAAAATGGTCACGCCAGAAATGGTCACGGCCCAAGTCCGCGACCCACAGCTTTGGTCAGGGATTTTTGCCGTGACCAATCGCCAGTTTTGGTTTAGTGTTACATAACACATGCATTTATTAACTCCACCATGTTTTGGTATTCTTTCTTTAGGAAACAAACTTTCAACACCAAGGCTTTAGTATTCTTCCTAAACTTTCCATCTTCCAAACACTAGAGTTTGCAAAATATAAAAATATTCAAAAACCCCGCCATTTTTAATATACAGTGAAAAACAAGAAACAAATACGCGCCATTTTGGGAACACATTAATGAAGGTATTTCACGATTTGAACCATTATTTAATGAATATTAATCGAAGTTGACTGTAGATAACAGTAGACCATATTTGTATCAACATCTATGTTTTATAGAGATAAGCCATTTGTCGCATGGGAAGTTGTGCCACATCCACACTTATATAGGTAGGATAATTGGAAGTGTCTATAATAAGAACACTTAAACAAAAAGTTGTCATAGTTTTATTAACAGGAAATAATCAACCTCACCCTTTATACATTATAGATTGCAAACATTTTTTCGTAAGGATGATTTTAATCAATCAAATGTTTGTCTTCATGTTTTATAGCTCACATGTCAAGTCAAATTTCCACCAAGAGTGATAAAGAGTTGGTCTTTAATCCTATCTAATAAGCACCCAAAAGTGTTGAATTAAATAACTATACTTTAATTTCTAGCTCCTGGTAAAATTGGTCTTATGTGGGTACTTTGTTTATCATATAGGTAAAAATATACTTGCGAATTTAAACACATTAATTCATGGCAATTTGAGCAAGAAACGGTTGCATGTGTACTTTCAAGGATAATATGGTAAATTTAGATGACGAAATTCAAAGTGGGATGAATCAAGAAATTTGAAGGCCTTGAATCTTAGGACACATGGGTTCAAACGACATGTCAGTCGGAGTTCAAACGAAGAATTTATGAATGTACATAGTGTAAAAAAGAAAGAAAGTCAAAGTCAAGGCCCCAAATCTCATCCGAAGTCAAATCTCGTGATCCTAGAACTATTAAAATATTTTTGACATTAAAATCAGTGTCACGTCAGTTCCTGCGTTTCGTCATTTGGAGGTCATACGAAGAAGTTACAAAGATTCGGGTGTGATGTGTAATTTTCGAAAATTAGGGATTTACTAAGGCTTATATATTTTTCGCACAGATTAAATAACTAAGAAACATGTGTGGATCAGTGGAGTGTTTGGTTTGGCACAAAGTTAGAGATCTGAGTTCGAATCTGGGCAGGAGGGATAATGCACAGTTTTTGGCTTAATTCTTCGATCTCCACATGGCACCATCCGGGAGAGCCACATGGCTGCCCGGAATCGTTGGATTAGGAAACTACCACGCGCACATCGACCTGTCCCACGTGCATGCCAAGTCCCTCAAACTGTTTACCCATCCTTAATATTCTCATTTATTCTACCTTACACCCAAATACTTTCTTTCATAATAACCTCATTAATTTCTCCATTATTCCTCCTTTCTTTTTTATTTCATTTCTAAAAAGAAATAAATAATAATATTTTCTCCCATGCCTCTATTATCAGCAACCAAGCCTTTTAAATAAAATAAATCATCACCCCAAACCCTTTTTATTATTTTACTTTATAAAATGTCTTTTTGTAAAATATAAAAATACCCCTAACCCACACTTCCAATTATAAAAAGGGCATTTCGTGTTCATTTCGGGAGGAGTATTAAATAACAACCTCGACTAACTTAAGTATCCTCCTAGTTTATATTTGTAGGTTTAAATTAGATTAGTGTATTTTTAATTTCTTATTTCTTTTGTAATTTTAGAGAATTGTGGGAAATAAATTGTATTCCGAGATGCAAATTTAGAGTTTGTGATATATATTTAAAGAGGCAAATATTATCATAAAATTTATATTTGTAGGTATTCTTCAATTCTTAAGCTTGTAGGTTCAACAAAATGCAATGAGACTTGGTTTATATATTGTTCTCTTCATAGAGTTTGTGAGATATATTTTACGCCTCTAATGAATTGTTTTTACATTTTATATGTAAAAATAATTCATATTTTAGGCAAAATAACCCATTTCAAGGGGAGAGACGAAACTTATATGTTCTTCTTCCATTTTATTTAGTTTTGTAATTTCAAATTTTATTATGTTCCTTTGATAATAAAGATTGGACTTTTACATATCAAAATGGATTTCTAGAGAAATTGTTGGGTTCTAGTGATTCTTCCAAAGGAGGTGATTTATTTTTAATGAATCAAAAAATTCCCCTCCAATGTGAGAGGGGTTATCTTGTGACTAAGAAAGATACCAGGATTTTTAATAAATGTTGTTTTAAGAATTTCAAAATCTAAAACTAATTTGTAAAGACTTGAGATAATTTTAATAAATGATCCCTAATGGGTAGTTTATTAGAAAATATTTAGTCTTATTTGTAATAATTTTGGGAATGCTTCAAATTAGTTTCTAAAGAAGATTTTATTTGTATCGCATTTGTGACGAGAGTCAATTTATAATTTAAATAAATCTTAGAATATTCTAAAATTAAAAGTCACTTGATTAAAATAAATACACTACACCAAAATGACAAAATTGTCACCTTTCAACCGTCCACCCTTGTCAAGATCATTGACCATGACAAAAAACACGCGTTTTGTATCACGGTCATTGACCTTGACACGAACGTGACAAAGAATTGTCACGGTCAATGACCGTAACAAGTCCGTGATAAATTTACTTGTCACGGACTTGTCACGGTCTTTGACCGTGTCAATTCTTTAAATAATTGTCACGGTCAAGGACCTTGACACGACCGTGACAACTTCTTCAGCAAAAACCCTTTCCCCTTCTCCCCCCCCCCCCCCCCCCCCCCCGGCGCCGTTCCCTCCTTTTTACAACTCTCTCTCTCTGTACGCTCTCTCTCTCTCTCTCTCTCTCTCTCTCTCTCTCTCTCTCTCTTCCATTTATATATATGTTTGTGTGTATATATATGTGTGTGTGTATATATATGTGTGTGCGTGTGTGGGTCAGGGTGGGGGTAGGGGGTGGGGAGGGGGGACTGTTGTGTGTGTGTGTGTGTGTGTATATGTGTGGTGGGTGGGGGTGTGGAGGGGGTGGGGAAGGGTGGGGGATGTTGTGTGTGTGTGTGTATGTGATGGGTGGGGGTGGGGAGGGGGGTTGTTGTTGTGTGTGTGTGTGTGTGTGTATGTGTGGTGGGTGGGGGGTGTGGAGGGGAGTGGGGCAGGGTGGGGGCTGTTGTGTGTGTGTGTGTGTGTGTGTGTGTGTATGTGTGTGTATGTGGTGGGTGAGTTCCACTTTTGTTTCTTAACCTATACTTTTGTCTTAGGTTAGATATCGTTCATGAACTTTAAAATATGAGTGTTATCGACCTAATTCCACATTGAAGATATTTGTACTTGTATATTTGTGTCTAATTTTAATTTCTAAGGGAAGATTACAATATGTTGACTATGGTTAAAGATAAAAAATAATTCGTTGTGATTTTATTTCTAAGTGATTCTAGAATTTTTCTTCTTGGAATTAAAGAAATCAATGCATTCTTTCTGTTGAAAGATATGTATTTTTTAATAATGCAGGTTATTTTGAACTTTCCTTCACCATTAAAACATTAAATTGATAGCATTTTTCTCCTACCAATTTTTTTCATCGTGGATGTCGCCAAATTCTTAGTAGATTAGTATTGGGATCTAGGAACAAGTTTTAAAAATAATTTCTTTAATTTCACCAAATTCTTAGTAGATTAGTAGGGGGCAGGGGATGTGGTGGGGGGTGGGGGTGGGGTGTACGTGTGGATGTATGTGGTGGGGGTGGGGTGAGGGGGGGGTGGGGGCAGGGATGGGGGGTGTATTTACCTTTTGAAGTATTGGGATCTAGGAACATGTTTTAAAAATAATTTTGGAATTTTTTATTTTGAGGCATTTGAACGGACATAATATATAACATCTATTCTATGCTTTACATCTATTCCGGCATATATAATATATATAATAATAAACAAAACCTCTTAAAAATAATATATAACATCATCCCATTTTAACATATATAACATACAATAATGGTAATAATAAGTTTTTCAAATATAAGTAAAATCTCTCTACACAATCAATAATTCTAACATCATATCCACCAACCTAAATCAAAGTTACTTCAATCGAAACATTAATGGTAATAATAAGTTTTTCAAATATTTCCCTCGTCCCAATAGAACAAATACATAAAAACCCATCTACTCCTAACATAAAATGATATCACCGAAGTAAACCTGCGATCTTGAAGCATATGACCTCCAACAAAATGACTTCAATGATTTTTTTTGTCCAAAAAATGTTTTCACTTGCAATAAGATTTATTAAGTGTCAATTACCTTAAACAAAGAAGATTTTTTTTAATAGTTCCAATAGATGACATAAAATCTCGATATATGTATCCACGTTAGATGTTTTCAACTAATTTAGACATATTTATGTGTGTATGTGTATATGTGTGTGTATGTGTGTGTATATATGTGTGTGGTGGTGTGTGGTGGGGGAGGGGGCAGGGGGTGTGGTGGGGGGAGGGGGTGTGGTGGTGGTGATGGGGGGTGTACGTGTACGTGTGCGTGTGTGTGTGTGTGGCGGGGGTGGGGTGAGGGGGGGAGGGGGTGGGGGCATATGAGTTTGAAGGAGGTGTCATATGAGCTCAAGTTAACTGTTTGGGCGGCACTAGAGGTAATATATTTATATTTATATGAATATTTCAATTTCAATTTCAATTTCAATTTCAATTTCAATTTCAATTTCAATTTCAATTTCAATTTCAATTTCAACTTCGATTTCGATTTCGTTTTATATTTATATTTATATTTATTCACAACTAACATTGTATTTGTTGGACATGAACAATTAAACTTGGATCCAAAGCTATGTGATTCCGTCTTGGAGCAGTTGAGGGAGCAACACAAGACATTTAAGAAAAATATGCGGACACGGTACTTTGGGAAAACACGAGATTCCATTATCCAATGGCGTGGATTCGTCCCGCCCAAGGAGCCGATCTCATTGGCACAATGGCAAAAGTTCATTGACAATGAGATCGAGGATTGACAATTGGCATCTCGCCAATCGGGGAGGAAAAATTGGGCAAAAAAGACGGACATGCACTACTCCAGCCGGACGTCTTACGCCGAGGTGGAGCATAGGATGAAGGTAAGATTTATTTTTCTATAACTACATAAATATATTATTCTTCATTATGTTACTTTGCGGGGCCGATACTAATTTTACTTTATTTTCTTTCAGGGGGTAGGGAGTGGCCCAGGGAGTAAGCCACATAGGCTCGATACTTATGTGGCTCTTCGGACGAAGAAGGGGAAGGACAAGGAAGTGTCCCCGAGCGTCGCGGACAGGATTGTAAGTAATCCGACAGTTTAATTTTTGTTAATTACGTTATAATTTTTTAGTTTACTTATTTTACTAATAATGTGCTTTTTTTCGTTTTAGGCAAAGCTTAAGGAAGTGCATGAGTCGCAGTCTGATGCAGACAAGGCGTCCCCATAGACGCACTCATCCAAGTGCTTGGCTCTGATCACAAGGGGAGTGAGCTCGCTGGTGGCCAAATCTAGGACCATCGGATTGGAGACGAGTGATACCGGGTTGGCTCGAACGGTGGATTCACATGCCGCGAAGCTGTCCCGTTTGGAGGTGACAGTCTAAGATATGTACTCATTCCTGAAGCGTATGTTGGACGGAGACCGTAAGGGGAAAGGGAAGGAGAAGGCGGTGGAGGAGGAGGAGGAGGAGGTGCGGGAGAACGAGGATGTGGACCTCACTACTTCATCACCGACACGTGCGTACTTCGATGATCCACTTCCTTATTTGGCTCCCTTCCCCAGACCGATGTCGACAATTAGTTGGCCGAGCGTGTTCATATTGGACGTATTTGATGTCCAGCAAATAGGGCGGGGGTTGAGGGACCCTAATATCATCCAGGGTGGAATAGTTCATGGACGTGCGCTTCAAGAGATCGAGTCCAAAGTGCTCGTCACGCATGTGATACCCGGGAAGGAGAACTCCCGATTGTGGTTGCGCGAACAATGCAACATGATGTATATTAGTGGGTGTGTCAATTCGTATATCGTGTGTCCTACTCACCTCCTCACATTTACCCCAGACATGTAGTGACATTATTTTTAAGTTGGTACATTTGAATTATATTTGGATTATATCTTCATGTATATTGTTTCTATTTTGAATATATATTTGCATTATCTTTAGTTTGTTTGGATATATGATGTTTGAACAGGTACAACGTTGCTATAACAGGTACAAAAGTTATCACGGCCATGTCACGGTCAATGACCGTGATAATGTTTTTAAAAAGGGTCAAGGCTTTGTCACGGTTATTAACTGTGACTAAACTTATCATGGTCATGGCCCGTGACACGACCGTGATAATTCTAACGAACTTATCACGGTCAATGATCGTGACACGTCCGTGACAAAATAAGTTTTCTCGCCCCGATTATCATGGTCATTGACCTTGACAAGTCCAACTTGTCAAGGTCAATGACCGTGACAATTAGGTAGATTTGGTGTAGTGATAATTAAGTTATGAAAGTGGATTCACCTACGTTGTTTGTTCTCATATTTATTTCACTCATTTTTTTATTTTACTTTGCATTTATTAGTTTAGTTTAATTATTAGTTCATCGTTACTAGTACAAACATCCATTAAACATTGTTTTAAAAACCATAGTAAGTCTTCCCTTTGATCTTCTCCACATTAAGGAGCGCAGATTGACCCCTTACTTACATGTATACATGTTTTTAGTGTATTTGTAGGTACAAAAGGTATTTTTGATTTACGATGTTCACAAAAACAACTATACAACAAAAGACGTCTTATATTTGCATCACATTTGTGACGAGAGTCAATTTTTAGCTTAAATAAATCTTGAAATATTTTAAAATTAAAAGTCACTTAATTAAAATAAATAATTAAGTAATAGAAGTGGATTCTGCTCCCTTGTTTGATCTCATATTTATTTCACTTATTTCTTAGTTTAAGTATTAATTCATCATTAGTAGTATAAACATCCCTTAACCATTGTTTTAAAAACCATACTAGGTCTTCACTTTGATTTTGTCGACATTAAGGAGAGCGGATTAACCCCTTACTTGTATAAATACTTTACTTTATTTTCTTATATTGGTTTTATTAGGACTATTGAGGCCTTGTATACTTATTTGTAGTATTTTGGACACCAATTATTTGTAATAGTAAATCCCAAAAAAAGGGGGAATCAGAAAACCAGACAAAATAGAGATAGAGCGCTATTGGAGTAGATTAGAAGCCTCTCTATTTAGGGCATGTGGGACTCCTGAGGATGACTGAAGTTAGGTGAACTTCCCCTTGGTTGACTCATCTCGGTCTTTACCTAACGTGTGTAAAAGTCGTATGATGTACATTTCTTTATCACTTGCGCATCTCTAGTTAGCGAGTCCATTTGTTGATTGACTTTTTGCTCTTATGTAGCTTTATTTTATGTATAGCTTACATTGAATCGTTTAATGAATTAATTGGACTTAATACCTACACCCGATTATTAAAATGAGAAGGGATTTCATCACCCAACTGAATCACTTATCCCTTGTGTGCAATCTTGGCCATCACTAAAATTAAAAATCAACTAACTAGTTATTTCTATAGGATACAATGTTCAGAGGATCCTTTATGAACTATTTAACTTGTAGGAGAAATCGTAGAGTCCTCTCCACCCAAAAAAACGTCGATCAGTTCGCTTTGAGGCATAATAGTGTCTAGGGAAATTAAGTTTTAAGTGCAGCTGTCCTATAAAATGGGTTTGTCCTGTCCTCAACGTTGTACTGACCGACCACTTCGTCATAGTAGCTTTATGGAGAATGTCTTTGGCAAGACTCTAGTTCTATTTTGAAGAAAGTAGGGACACACATTTCTCAATGGCGATGTATAAAACACCATGCTTTTCTCTCCCGTGGATTACATAAAATTTGACTATCCCATCACTTAATTAAAGATAACAATTGGCTACTTATCCTTTTCTTGTACGTGTCCAATTCAAATCCTTTGGTAGTCATTTTTGTGTGGGCCATTGTTGTGTGTTTCATTACAAGTCCATTTTTTATCCCTTTTCAAAAATCCGAATATATATTTTTATTCGTTTTCTTATATTCAAAGATCCCAAAAATATTTTCCTTCATTTTTCAAAATTCAAAACCTATTTTTTTCTCATTCTTTTTCAAAAATTAAAAAAGCCAAAAATGGGCTGGAGAATCATTTCTCTCTCCTATCCATCCTGTCATGGCCGAAAAACATCCTTTATGGGACCACTTTGGCAATTTTCCATATTCGTTGTGCACCTATCGCTATCAAGACAATCACTTGTCCCATGAGTGCCCTTACCCTCCCTATGCATCCGAGCCAACCATGGAATAAGTGTATACTTATTAAACTATTTAGGACCTAACTTCGGCCTATTATAATGACATATCCAATACCGAGTGGTGTGAGCAACCAATCTATTTGTGGCAGATTGATCACCCTGCCACGCAATATGAATGTCAACCCCACGTCAAGGATCCTCACGATATTCGAAAGTCATCATGGCAACGTAGTGCACCCCATACCAATTAGTCTCCTTACCACACTTCACACGATTATCAACCTTTTGTGTCTCACGAAGGCTCGCCTCTCTTGTATGATGAACTTGACCCCGTTTTCTACATTTCCTATAAGTAGTCTCCATTTAGCCATGCTAATAGCGAGTTGTGTCAAAATCAACCATACACCATTGAATAACTACCCATTACTTCCCCACCATCATCCATTTCCACTTTCGAAATCCTATTTGAAAATTTTATCCTTGAGCAATAGCAAAATATCAATAACAAAAATAAATACCTTCAAAGGCTTAAACAATTCTTAAATGAATTTTACTGTGCGAGAGAGTCGAATTTCCTCTAAAGTCAACCCATTATTGCATCAACGTGGGACAGTGATGAGTTGTCTTATGATACGGATTTTTAGTATAACCACTATCACCCCGATAATCTCAAAGTTAAGACTACCCCATGGTCTAAACCCCAAGTTCGTAATTGTATGAAGTTATCCATAGGATGCGAGACTAATCCATACCCTGATTATCCAAATGAACCTTATGCCGAGGTTCGACCTTCCTGACTAAATCCAAAAGTATCCAAATTTGAGGTTCACATTCCCATTTAATCTAAACACATGCCATAGTTTATACCTATTGAGCCCACTATGTGTACCCCTCAGATAACTCTTCTTTATAGGTTAGCTCCGGCTAGGAGTGCCACCCATTACACTGAGATTGAATTAGAGACGTTCCAACCTATCTTTATATGGATACTCTCCATACATATGTGTCTCACTTTGAGTCTGATACTGATGTTGATTTATATAACTTGAATCCTAATGCCTCATCAGATCATTTCACCACCATGTATGGTGACATATTGAAGGATCGGTCGATCTCTCTACCACTCGATACCACACTATATATTCAGAGGATCTTGAGGATCATTCCCACCTCAAAATGAGTGTGTATCCCCTACTCTAGATTTAGATCATCTTTCGTAACAACCTCACTCGGCTTTTAGCTGATGTTTTATAAATAACGATTTTTCAGGAAATAAGTAGGCTCACAGAGGGAACGTGGAAGGACTATGTTAAAGATCCAACTTTTAGAGATCTTTTTGTTATTTAAATAAAATGTTTATTTTATCATATAGAACATGTTTGGCTCTATTGTAATAAATTTAAATTTTTTTCTTAACTTGTAACTCGTTATTACTTTTAATATAAATGAAGTTTCCTGTAGAAAGCTTTGATGACGTAATTCCTTCATTTTTAATAGTTTACGATTCATGACCATCCGGATGTATTTATGTTGCATTTGTTTTAATAAATATTTGAAAATCCATAATATTGAACGCCTTGCTGGCATGTCAAGATACTCGTTCCCTACTAATTTTGGGTCGTGGTCGTGACAAAGATGGTATCAAAGCATAGGTTGTGAACCCGTAGACTACTGGACATAAGTTTCGAGCGTTATATATTTTAAATTTCCACACATAGGATATAGGATTAAATATCTGACTTATGTGATAACCCTCCATATGTCCTACAGTCTATATATAATGGTTTATATATAATTGTTCTTCTAATTTGAAATCTTGAGATAGTATAAGACGTCTTATATTTTGGCTATGACTGTTGAAAAAGACCAAGACAAGATCAATTGTGAGAACTAGTGGTTCAAGTATGGAAGAAATGGAAGGTGCATACAAGGTGATAAAGAGTCTAGCAGAGATTGTGGAGCATCATGTGAATAATGGAGCACTAAGGAATCTTGAACTAACTAGCTGTACCATTGAACAGTTCAAGAAGTTGAATCTGCCTTCTTTTAAAGGCAGTCCTAACCCCACTGAAGCACAGAGTTGATTGATGCATATGGAAAAGATGTTCAATGTTATTAAGTGTACCAATGAACAAAGGGTTTCATTTGCAATGCTTATGTTAGAAGGTGAAGCCAAACATTAGTGGAGAATGGCTACGATAATGCACAAGGAGAGTAATACTTACATAGGTTGGAATGACTTCTTAGTGATAGTCTATGATAGATATTTCCCTGAAACGGTGAAATATGAAATGGCAGCTAAGTTCATGAGTCTAGTGTAAGGAAATATGACGGTTAGTCAATACGAGGCAAAGTTTACTAAGTTATCCCATTTTGCACGACATGTTGTGATAGCTGACTTTTTAAAAGCCAAGAAACTTGAATGTGTATTAAGGTTTAATATTATTAGTCTAATTTCCATCCTAAAGTTGACTTCATATAGTGATCGCGTGGTTAAGGCTACGATATCTAAGAGGGATGGCGAGGAATAAAATCGAATTAGAGATGGTAAGAGGAAGTTTAGGGAATATATAGGGAAGAACACAAATAATAGAAATAATTGTAGGAGTATATCCAATATTGGGGGAGCTACTGATAATAAATAGTTTAATAATAAGACATGTCAGCGACGTGGAAAGATGCATGATAGACGACCTTGTTACAAGGATACGGGAGCTTGTTTTAGATGTGGAAAAAAAGGATATCAAATAAAGACTTCCCAACCCTAGTAAGGATTTCGATATATCCGTTAAATGAAAAGAAGGACCAAGGCAGATAGGGTAGAGTTTTTATAATTTCTGATACCCAAACTTCTAATGCAGTAATGTCAGGTACACTTTCTATATGAGCATAACCTTTTCAAATTTTAATAGATCCTAGTTTTACCCATTCATTTGTGCCTTTACATTTTGTAAATATCTTTCCTAATATAACCGAACCCTTGAATCATATCATACACATTTCTACACCTTCGGGTGAGTTATTGATCGGAATATTAGTATATAAGTCTTGCGCTATAGATGTTAGTAGTCATAAACTATTTGTTGATTTGATAGTTTTAGGCAAAAGAGACTTTGAAGTCATTTTGGGGATGGATTTGTTAGAATCGTATCACGATAAGGTAGGTTGTTTTCAGAAGAGAGTTACTTTCCAAATCCCTAACCATCCAGAATTCAGTTTTGAAGGAATTGGCATCCTATCTCCTATACGTATTATATCTGCAATGCAAGCTTAGAGTTTTCTTATGAAGGGGAGTCAAGGATTCCTTGCAACTGTTATTGATTTGCAAAAAAAAATCCTAGTTTAGAAGATATTCCTATAGTTAAACATTTTTTAGAGGATTTACCCAGTCTTCCTCCTAGTATATACATAGATTTTATAATTGACCTTATTCTTGGAACTATACCTATCTCGAAACCACCTTATCGTATGCCACCTTTAGAATTAAGGGAATTAAAAGTTCAATTACAAGATCTGTTAAATAAGGGTTTTATTAGACCAAGTGTATCCCCTTGGGGTTCTCATGTGTTATTTGTTAAAAAGAAGGATGGGACGATGAGGTTATATATAGATTATCGTGAACTAAATAAGGTGACCACTAAGAATAAATACCCCAACCTCGTATAAATGATTTGTTTGACCAACCTGAAGGTGCGCATGTACTTTCAATGATTGAACTTAGGTCAGGCTATCACCAATTGAAGATTAACAAAGATAATATTTCGAAATCACCTTTTTGTACTAGATATGGTCACTATGAATTTCTTGTGATGCCATTTGGACTAACTAGTGCACCTGCCATTTTTATGGATATGATGAGTAGAGTGTTTAGTAAATATTTGGACAGTGTGTGGTTATTTTCATTGATGAAATCCTTATTTATTCCTAAATTATTGAAGAACATGAAAAATATTTAGAGACAGTGTTACAAATCCTTAAGAGAGAGAGATTATATGAAAAATTAAAGAAGTGTTAGTTTTAGTTGCCTAGCGTCTCTTTTCTAGGACATGTCATTTCTAGGGAGGGAGTGTCGGTTGACCCTCAAAAGATCAAAGCTATAATGGATTGGCCTAGACCAACTAATGTCATGGAGATTCATAGTTTTCTTGGATTATCCAGTTATTATCGAAGATTTATTCAAGGATTTTCTAGTGTTTCCAAACCTCTATCTAGGTTAACCCAAAATAAGGTGAAATATGAATTGTCTGAAGAAGTTAAGAATAGTTTTCAAGAACTTAAGAATCGATTAGTAACTGTCCCAATTTTAAATATTCCTTCTAGGACGGGGGGATTTGTGATTCGTAGTGATGCTTCTAAAAATAGTTTGGGAAGTGTACTTATGCAAAACGGAAAAGTAGTAGCTTATGCCTCGAGACAATTAAAAACCCATGAGCAGAATTATCCAACCCATGACCTTGAATTAGCTGCTATAATTTTCTCTCTTAAGATTTGGAGACATTATTTGTATGGTGAGAGTTGTGAGATTTATACCGATAATAAGAGTTTGAAATATATCTTTACCCCAAAAGAATTGAATATGAGACAAATGAGGTGGTTAAATTTAATGAAGGATTATGATTTAAATATTCATTATCACCCAGGGAAAGCTCATATAGTAGCCGACTCTTTAAGTCGGAAGTCTACAACAAATTTAGCGTGTCTCATTATTAATCAGGAACCTTTGTTAAGGGATTTGAGAAGAATGTAAATAAATGTACGTACTTATAGCAAAGGAAGAATAATACCAAACTTACAAGTGCGAACCATGTTGATGGAAAGGATCAAAATTGCATAAGTAAATGACCCAAACTAAAGAAGATTAGAGAAGAAGTCATCGAGGGTAAGATAATTCAATTTTTTATACGAGAAGGTATATTGAGGTTTGGAAATATAGTGTGTTCGCCGTGTGATGCCCAAATAAAGAGGCAAATTTTGGAGGAAAGTCATTACTCCAGATTCACATTTCATCCCAGATCTACAAAGATGTATAGGTATCTTCGAGACATATTTTGGTGGAATAACATGAAAAGGGAGATAGCCAAATTTGTGTCTCAGTGTTTGGTTTGTCCAGAAGTAAAAGATGAACATAAAAAACCATCAGGATTACTACAACCCCTACGTATCCTTGAGTGGAAATGGGAATATATAATTATTGATTTTGTGATAGGTTTACCAAGGAGTTCAAATGGTAATGATTCTATCTGGATGATTATTGATAGGTTAACAAAATCTGCTCATTTTCTTTCCATTAAGATTACCCATTCTATAGAAAAGTTAGCTAAGTTATACGTGAGGGAAATCATTAGGCTTCATGGAACCCCAGTTTTAATTGTTTATGGTCGTGACACTAGATTTGTGTCTCATATTTGGAAAAGCCTACAAGCATCCATGGGAACACAATTGAATTTTAGCATCGCTTTCCATCCTCAAACTGATGGACAATCTGAGAGAATCATTCAAAACTTAGAAGATATGCTTAGGGCATGTGTACTTCATCTGAAGCGGAATTGAGATGATCATTTACCGTTAGTAGAATTTGTATATAATAATAGTTATCAAGCAAGTATTCAAATGGATCCGTATGAGGCACTCTATGGTAGAATGTGTCTTTCCCCTACATATTGGGTAGACGTTGGAGAAAGAAAATTATTGGGAACATAATTAATCCAGATCACAATAGAGAAAGTGAAATTGATATAAGATTAACTTCGAATCACTCTAAGCCGTCAAAAGAGTTATGTTGACAATCGCCACCGATAGTTGGAATTACAAAGAGGAGATTATGTGTTCTTGCGAGTATCACCAGTAAAGGGAGTAATATGATTTGGGAAAAAGGGAAATTGAGTCCAAGATACATAGGACCTTTTGAAACCGTTGAAAGGATAGGACCTATTGTGTATAGAATAACTTTACCCCCTGAACTCTCTAGTGTGCATAATGTGTTTCACATATCAATCATGAAGAAATTCATCCTAGATCTAATACATATCTTAACTCATGGACCTCTTTAATTAAGAGAAGATCTAACCTACATTGAGCATCTAGTAGAAATTTTGGGCCATAAAGATCAAATATTACGAACCAAGGTAATTCCAGTAGTCAAAGTATTATGGCGTAATCATTCCGTTGAAGAATCAACATGGGAGTGAGTAGATGAAATAAAGGAGAAATATCCATACCTTGTTTGAAAATTAATGTAGGTAAAATTTGAGGACCAAACTTTTTATATGGAGGGTAGGATGTAATGACCCCACTTGTATATGCTCATATATAGTTTGTTTTTACAACAGCGTCTCACATATTATCTTATAAATGTTGGATTATTAAAAATGTGATACTCTGGATTCTCAATATGATAAAACCCTTTTTTTAATTTAAAGAATCAACTATAAAATGGGTTAAATAGAAGTTGTATAACACACCTTAAGCTAAATGATAAGTTTGGGGGTGGAAAATTAAATTTTATGAAACTTTAGGGACTGGGTTTTAAGTAAGAAAGTTTCAGTGACTAAAATGAAAACATAAAAAGGATCATCTTGCAAATAAGATATTTTCAGGAACCTCTAAGGAATATTCAAAATATATAGTGTGAAATTACCAAAATACCCTTTATATGTAAAATGACCCTTATAACCTTAATACATTTCCACCTCATGCTTGACACCTGGTGCTTGATTTTGGACACCTCCACCATACACATGTCGTCTTTAAAGGAAAAGCTAAAACACATGTCATGCATTTAAAAAAGGCTAAAACAAGTGTCGTTGTTTGGTGAATGAAGACTGTAAGACAACTCCGTTACGCGACACATCAACGTCGACCCACAAAAATCAAAGCTTAGTCACCCAGACACATGTCAACACCAAAATACCTTCGAACAACTATAAATATATCCTTTAGGATGAGTCATTACACGAAATTACTCCAAAATCTTATAAAGAAATAGTGAGATAGAGTGCGAAAAAATTAAAGAAGAAGTTTCGTCTTAGTGATCCAAAACTCGATATCTTTAACTTCGTAATTCTGTTTTAGGTGAGTACTCTACGACATTCCTTGTGTATTTTGATTACATGATATTATGCAAACTAAATATAATTTTAGAAATGCGTTTATTATCAAATTCATCTAATACTGATGATTTCGTCGTTTATTATATGTGTACATCTCTCAATATAAACATCTGATTTGAATTATGAAATTATAAATCGGCCTATGAAAACTCTGTTACTATGTTGCCCTTGACTACCGGGAGGAAATATTTGGGTGGTACCTTCCCAGCTGGTTTATCACTGGTGTGCTCTAAACAAGGCGTTGTTTCAGAGATCATGATTTTGTGTCTGTGTTGTTACTGTGTGGAAATATTTGGTGACAATATCTGTCTATCTGGGTACTAGAGTGTACATGGCCATTAAAATTTAAAATTAAATTATTGATATATTTATCATTCACTTATCTCTTATATTCTGAACTTTTTATTCTGAAAATATATACTATCAGTTACTTTATATATATTACTACAAATTCCTATCTCTCTATATAAATGGATTCTATTCTAAATTGAATAGGTATCAATTTTATGAAAACCTTGGAATGTGTGGAGATTAAATCTCACTCATCTTTTAGATGAAGTAGGCTCGCGAAGGGAGCATAGAAGGACTATGTTGAAGATTCAGCTTTTAGAGCTCCTATTGTCATTTATTTAAAATGTTTGTTTTATCGTATAGAGTATATTTGGCTCTCTTGTAATAAGTTTTAAATTTTGTCTTAAGTTGTCATTCTTTATTACTTTTAATATAAATGAAGTTTCCTGTAGAAAGCTTTGATGACATAATTCCTTCACTTTCAGTATTTGACGATTCATAACCACGTGATTGTATTTTCGCTACATTTATTTAAGGAAACAATTCAAGTCGAAATATTTGTTGCCTTGGTGGAATATCAAGACACTCATTCCCTACTAATTTTAAGTCGGGGTTGTGACACCATGGCCTCATATAGTCACGAGCTTAAGCTGTGACCATTGTATTTATGCTTAGAAAATGTGGAACAATTTTTCATTTCCTTAAAAAACTTCTAGATCCTCATTTTCCCTCCCTCTCTCCGGCAATTTAGGCTCTCTCCTTCTCTTAATCTCAAGATCTCTCTCAATCTCAAACTCAAAGGTAAATACGTGTGTGCGCATATTTATCCATGTGTGTATTTTTGTGTGTGTGTATACTGTAAATACATGTGTGCGTGTGTGTGTGTGTGTATTGTGTGTATGTATGTAGCTGTGTATACATTATCATTGTGTGTATGTATGTGTGTATACTGTAAATGTGTACGTGTGTGTGTATTATAGAAAAAAATACATATATATGACTAATGTTGGTTTAAGTGTCAAACTAGGAAATTTTTTAGTTTAATGGATATTGGTGCTTTAAGTTTCAAACTAGGGCACATTTTAATTTTATGGAAATTGTTGGTTTAGGTTTCAAACTAGGGAAAATTTTCATTTAATGGATATTGATGTTTTAAGTTTCAAACTAGGGCAAATTTTAATTTAATGGATATTGTTGGTTTAAGTTTCAAACTATGGAAAATTTTAATTTAATGGATATTGTTCATTTAAGTTTGGGGCTGAAATATAAAAATATACATCTCCATTAATATTGATGCTAAATTCGGGATTAATTTCAGGGGCTTTGTAAAATGAAGTCCCAAAAATGCTTAATCTATTAATTGTAGGGGTAATGTTTCTAAAGGTTAATTTTAGGGATTGTTTGCTTTAATGATAAAAGTACACATTCAAAACCTAATAAATTAACGATTAATGATTCATTAGAGCCATAATTTATAGGAATCATATTCACGCCCCGGTACATAATAACTCGTTAATGATTCATTAGAGCCATTATTTATACGAATTATAATCATGGCCTCATTTATTTTTATTAGGACAAATGAGTCACGAATTTTATAAATGGCAACAAGAGTGGGAAAGGTTGAAATTGGACTGCACGCATACATCTTTTGTTAACGAGCCTCATAAAGTGGGTACTACGGTTTATTGGTATGGGAATAAGAAGATTGAACAATTTAACTACCTTATAAACCATGGAGTTCATCTCCAACAAGAGTACTTGTTCGACCGTATTCAGTTTTCCTTGCCACAATGTTGGGATAAAGCTTTACAATATATATATATATATATATATATATATCACGTACATAATCCTGATAGACCACTGACCTTTCATACCCTGTTAGAGAAGGTCGAAAAAAATTCACCCATTATGGATATAATTACGTACAAAGAGCATTGACGAAGACTATGATGTCTCATGACATATGCACGTCAAACTCAATCTTGCCAATAGGCTGAAGATGATGAGATTTCGAGTTCATGTCACTGACATCTGTGCATCGATTATAGATACGCTTCCTCCTAAGTGGCCACATGTAAAAATCCATAGGTTTTTAAAAATAAATCAAGAATGGATGTTGATCAAAGACATTGAACTTTTATTAAAGTCTTACCATGAACAGGTAGATTATAATACATGGCCAAAGAAATTATTTTGTTAGTTATATTTTCATATTGAAATTTGAAATTATGCATCTATTATTATAAATGCAAATTTAGCTTTTATTATTTTTGTAGATAATGTAGGGCGGTAATGGAAGCAACACTCCAACCAATAACCTGACACAACCACAAGGAGAATTATCATCACCAATTGGTGAGAAATACTTAGCTCCATAAACTATTCACTCCCATACTCCAAATTCTGTTCACTACCCTACTTCACAAACTGTTCACTCCCCTACTCTGAATTGCAGTAGGAAAGGTACTCCCACTAATGCAATAGACATGCACAACGCTACTAAAACTGTCGGGTCAGTTGAGAAGAAGCCCATTAGGTTCTCTTTATTGGGAAATAACCCAATGGGGGATAAGAATCATATTCAACAGTTTAAATCCTAGTGGTTCTCCTTGGCAAATATGAATGTGGGAATGAGAGGAATTGATAATTGGAACCTCGTAGATAAAGATATTAAATATGACATCTACAAGAAAATCAGCGAATGATTTTAATTTTTCCCCAACTCAAAAAATAAGGTGCTTTCTCAGGTTGCTAAACAACTCCGAACATATCTGATAAACCTTGGTAGAAGCATTTCCCTAAGGGAGCATCGAGCTCCAACATTGTGGTGCTCAAAGACAAAGTCCCTTCATATGTTGAGATGCCGGTCTCTCAATGGAATAATTTTCTAGAAACTAAGGCGAAGCACTACAAAATTGTGCAAATAAGGCCAAAAAAACTTATGTCAATCGGCTTGGCTCGAAATCTTATGAAGATTTGAAGAACAAGTGGTCGACCGTTACGAAAGGCAGCCCGGATGAAGGAAAGACACCGAATAGGGCCCACTTGTACGTGCATGCTAGATGAGACAAAGATAATAAATTACCTCCTCACTTGGCCAAGACTCTAGATTCAATAGAGTCTATCAGTAGTCAGTCAGATTCAAGCTCGTCTGATGATATTGAAAATGATGCCATCGCACAATCCTTTGGGAAGAACCAAAGAGGTAGGACGAGAGGTTTGGGGTTGCATATGTCAAAAATAATATTCAAACACATCGCACCTCTCGTGGACGAGCTTTCTTCTGTTAATAAGCATTTTGCGTCCAACAATGAATGTCAATCTAGGACTGAAGGGGATATAATGGGTATTCAAAATGAATTGGGAGGTGTGAATGATAAACTTGCACATATTGTGTCCCTTTTAACCGATCGTATGCCCCTACAGCACCCAATGCATCCGGGTTTCCCTCCACAGATGCCAGGGATTCCTCAAAAATTTCCTCGTTCTCCATTCCCCCCCAAAATTCAGGTTCCTCCTTCAACAATCCTTTTCTTAGCGCCTCAACATGGCATATGTCTTGAATCATCATCAATAACCCTAGGTGACTATGGCAAGAAATACTATATACAAGACCTGAGTGGTAAATTTGTCATTGGGATCTGCACGCTCATGTCTACTTTCGTAGGAACTTTAGTTCAAAATCGACCTTTGCAGTAGGTGAGTGTCAGATCATGGTTTATACATTATATGAGGGTTGTGAAACTGTTCCAGCGCACGTCAACAGTGGAGAAGGGAATTTTTTGAAAAATTATGTAGACTCTATTACCACTTGGTTAGATTATCGCTTGATGAAGATGTAGTAATATTTTTCTTATGTTGTAATAATATCAGTAGACAAATTTACTTAATTTGAGTTTAAGTGGTTGTGTAGTATCGTTGATTGGCGTGTTCTTGTATTTAAGTTATTCCGTAGTTTGATTGATTAGTGCATTGTTGACTATATTAGAGCTTTGCTTTGATACTATACTAGTGCTTTAATATGAAACATGATATTTATTTTATCATGTTAACACATGACTGCAATTTAAAGATTATTAAATGGATTTTCCACAATACAAAGAGTGGATATGGGAGACTGACCGAATAGGAATTTATTAAATACGCTTTTAAGAATCTTAAAAATGATAAGATTCCATAACCATGCACCCATTGTACAAATGGAAAATATAAATCTTTAGAAGATGTTGGGTTACATTTAATAATGTGGGGAATTTTTCAAGATTATAACAAGTGGACATACCATGGTGAAAAACATGTACCTTATGTTTTGAAAGAATTACCGATAACCGACCATGTAATAGAACACCAAAGAGTGGAAGTGGTAAATGATTCACCAACACATCATCCATTGACCGACCTAATTGATGATGCTTACGGAGTCCACCACGACCAAAACCACCGACCTCTGGAGACAGATAATGCGCCCAATGAATAATTTGATACTGAACTACCATGAGATCGAGAATATATACGGTTGAAAGACGATGGGGCTAGACCGTTATATAAATATTACGATGAAGATCCTTCGGTATTATATGCAATGATTGGTTTGCTTAATTTGAAGAGTCAATTTGGCTTGTCTGGGAAAAGCGTAACCAAAATTCTTAAGTGGGTTAAAGAAATTCTCCTAAAAGAGAACACGTTTCCAGTCAATTATCTTACCATGAAGAAGAGCTTGGAGTGTTTGGGATTGAAATACAAATATATTCATGCATACAAGTATGATTGCATATTGTATCTCAGCGAACACTAAGAAAAGGATGAATGTCTAGTATGCGGTGAGCCTATAAATGTCATTTGTGAGAAGGTAAATGACAAACCTGCAAAATATCAAAAACCTCGCAAGTCCCACAAAAGGTTTTGAAGTATTTTTCAATTGGGTCATGGTTAAAACTATTTTTTAGTGTAACGTGGATACCAGAGGCCATGACATGGCACGCTCGATGCGAGGTGGGTGGCAATTTGATGTGTCATCCGGTTAATTCACTCGTCTAGAACATTTCAAATGCATGACACCATGAATTTGCAAAAGAAACACCCAACGTTCGTCTTGTAATCTCAATTGATGGGTTTAGCCCTTTTGGTAATTTAAGTACTAGTCAAAGTTATTGGCCAATTCTCATGGCGCCTTTAAGTCTCCCTCCGACACTGTGAATGAGAAAGGAGTTCACACTATTATCTTTATTGATATCCGGGCAGAAGGCTCCAAGTGATGATATTGATATATTCTTATCCCCATATATCGAAGAACACAAAGAGTTGTGGGATAAAGGCGTGATGGAATTCGACTCTCACAAGGGTGGAGAGTTCACACTTAAAACAATGGTGATGGGGGTAATACAAAACCTTCTTGCTTATAGGACCTTGTCCGGTTGTAATGTTCATGGTTATTATGAATGTCCCATATGTGGGGAGGAAGCTGAGCCCATTTGGATTCAATATAGTAGTAAGATGAGTTACAAAGGTCATAGTAGATTTCTTCCGACCAGTCACCCTTTCAGGAATGATAAGTTGAAATTTTATCCTATTGGTCATGAGCGTCGGATGCAACCTTCTCGTCTTTCTAGTCAACACATTGAGGAGCAGACAATGACTGTAATTGTGGGGAATAGGTACATAGGCAAACACCCCAAGTTTGTAAACTTGAAGTGTAAAGAACGGGGAGATCCTAACAACCCTACTAAAGCAAAACCATGGTCCAGGCGATGAATATTTATTGATTTGCCGTATTGGAAAGATCATCGTGTAAGGCATGTAATTGATATGATGCACACAGTGAAGAATGTTGCAGAACATCTGATAGGAACATGTCTAAGTGGGTCTTATTCCATATATGGAGAGCGGGCCCATCGAGATCTAAAGGATATGAATCTAAAGAAGAAACTCTGGTTAAAAAATGATCATATAACAGGAACAATTTCTACCCCTCCGACTGCTTTCACTTTGACTACTAGTGAGAAAAATATCTTCTTAAACATGTTGTTCAACTTGAAAACTCCAACTCATTATTCTGATAATTTACGCAGAGTCATAAACTACTAAGCAAATGACTTAAAACAGTGCAAGTCTCATGACTGGCATGTAATCATCGAATTAATCCCTCTGTTATTTCGGTATTGCTTCTCTGGACAAAAAGATCATCGTCGGAAAATTATGAAAATAATTTTATTTTACCCTATTTGTGAAATTAGAGCTACAAAATCAACTTTAGCCGAGGCAGTTTGTGTATTAGAGAAATATTTTCCTACATCATTCTTCGATATCAGCATCCACTTGTTTGTGCATTTATGTGATGAAACTTTATTATGTAGTCCCGTTAGGTATTGTCGGATGTATTCTTTTGAGCGCTTGATGAAAACCTTCAAATATTACGTAAAGAATACACGATATATTAGAGGATCAATTGCTGAAGAATACGTAACTGTGGAATCATCGTTATATGCTAAAAAATATATGCCAGAACAAGAGGTGAGGAGGTTCAATCCTCATAGAGGAGGAGTGATCAAGAAACCTGACAAGTTTGAGGATGAATTACCATTTAGGAACCCTAAAGTTGTGAAACTCACAAATATACAATACGAGTAAGAAACTCGTTATGTCTTTGAATCGCAAGATGAAGTCGAAGAATAGAGAAAGTGAGTATCTTTTGAATTCTTCTTCTTTCATTATATGTATTTTATATTTTACGATCTAAACTCTACAATTTACCCATAGGAAGTACGATAATAAAATTGCCCAAAATCAAAGGGCAAATTGCACGACAACAGATTTTAGGGCATGGGTATCAAAAGAGGTAAATTTCACATCTTATGTGTGTAGTTATTTATTCGTGTGTAATAAAAATATGCCATAACACAAATTCATTAATAAATGCAGCTTCTAGCAAAAGGTCCCTAATTTTCGTACGAAAGAGTTTAAGAAATTTTGCACCAATGGTTTTGATTTCATTTCATATCCTTATGAGGAAAAACTTTCGACACAAAGTAGTGGAATATCAATTTCTTCCTTGACCACCTGTATTGCTAGCAAAAGTGATAAAAATCCAAAGAATACGGTGATAACCTATTATGGGATAGTCCAACAAATCCTAGAACTTGATTACTTAGATTTCACATAAACTGTATTTTATTGTGATTGGGTAAAGGTAGAGGATACTAAAAATTCTTAGAAAGTTGATCCTAACTCCAAACTTATTATGGTAGATTTATCAAAGCTAAAGAGTAAAGATCGCATAGTAGATGAGCCTTTTATTTATGCTTTTCAGAACGTAAAGAAGGTATTCTACTCAAAGTGCATATACGATGGAAATTGTTCTATTGTTGTGCATACACTAAAGGGTATGACTACTCAAGTGGTTGCATTGAAGTCTCCAAAAGAGTTCCAGTCAACTCTCGATGACAACCCTAATTTAGAGTATCTTTTAGTTGATTTAGAGGAAGATTGAGTATCAAAACATTATGTTAACCTTGTCAATCATATTTGTATCCTATTTTGATATTTACATTGTATTAGCACTTTACTTTGATGTATGAATGTTTAGTTACTTTTACAAATGTTTAATATAATTTATGTAAGTTAACTTTCGATAATAAGTTATGCTCCGTCGAATATTTAGTTACTTTCACAAGAAGATCGGTTTGAGAATAGAGTCATTTGATTTTGTGATTGGATCAACTTGACCCACCTCAATTTTCATTTGTTCCTATACATATACATTTGTTGATCAGTTTCATTGATGCAGTGTTCATAAAATGAAGTTAAATTAGCTTGATTTTATGAAAATTATATTAAAGAAACTAGTCAATAAATGTACATGTAAAGGAATACGTTGGGGGCTCCAGGTTCAATTTGGTCCAATCACACTTTCAGAAGACTTTGTTTAATTTCCTTCTTGGATCGCCGAAATAAGGTACTCTTTAGTTTAACTGAAGTAGTTATATAATCGATATGCATTATCTTTTAAATTTTTTAGATGACAGAAGGAGTATGGGATAATTATTGATTTTGTTTGCTTTGGCTGTTGGATAATTATTGGTTGTTGGCTTGCTGTTGGATAGTATGTTAGAAGGAGTAGGGGATAATTATTAGTTTTGTTTGGTTTGGCTATTGGATAATTATTGGCTGTTGGCTTGTTAATAGATAGTATGTTAGAAGGAGTATGGGATTATTATTTGTTTTGGTAGGTTTAACTGCTGGATAATTATTGGTTATTGGCTTATTGCTAAAAAATATGCTAAAAAAAATACGGGATAATGCTTTGGGTTTTCGCCCTCTAACGGCCTGTTTTTAAACCTAATTCTATATATTTTCAAATTATCATCATATTCTCAAATCGGGTGTCCCTTGACCACGCGATCAGTTCTTGCGAGTTACGTTGGTCCCATGCGAGGTGTTCAAATTTCTTTAGGGTTGTAGGGTGGGCGCTAAAGGGTTTCCCCTCTAATGTCATGTTTTCAAGCCTAAGTGTGGATTTTATCAAATTATTTTCATATTCTCAAATTAGGGGTCCCGTGACCATGCGATTGCTTTCGGCGAGTTACATTCGTCCCGTACACGGTGATCATTCCCCTAAAGGGGCCGCTTGGGGAGAGTTTAGGGGTTTCGCCCTCTAACGACATGTTTTCAAGCCTAAGTGTGAGTTTTCTCAAATTATTGTCATTTTCTCAAATAAGGGGTCGAGTGACCACGCGATCGGTTCCTTCGAGTTACATTGATCCCGGGCGAGGTGTTTTCACCTCTCACGGGACATTTTGGGAGGTGCTTTTGGTTTTCTCCCTCAGAAGGCATGTTTGGAAAGAAAATATACCTTTTATGGACTTTCTAAATGCAGCGTGTTGCAGAGCTCTTTGAAATTGTTCAGGAAACGAGTTCTGAATAATATGACGCATTTTCTCATTTGGAGGTTGATAGAGTATTCAAAATATGACTCCTCTCATTACGGGGAGTGTAAAATTCATCAAGAACCAGCAATATAGGACAATCCAAGGAACTCAATGGTGTCCTCATAGGGAACTCAACTTATGCCCAGGAGACGAAGGATGGGGAAGCACTTTCTGCTAATCTAGCTCGATAATAGCCCCAACATTTTGAACAATTTTTAGTAGCACCTGGCCCCACCGTTATGAATATAAGAGGCGGCCTCACAGGAAGAATAAGATCTTGACAACCCTCATTGAGGGTTGTCAAGCTATTAATCTTCTTGTGAGTCTAGCTTGTAATGTTGAGTTCCCTACACCTTGAAATTAATTCCTTTCAAATATTACCACTCACTCTACTAAACAAAATCGAACTCCACCATCTAAAATCAATAATGGTAACACTTTCTAGATTTGTTGAAAGCCACGAATTCACTCGCGGGAGACTACATGTCTCCACTGCTCCAAAGTTTTGTCACGGCCTAAAGCCGTGACTAAGTTAATTTTTACAAAAAACATAGTCACGGCCTAAAGCTGGGTTGAAGATTAATCATAGGAATAATAGTCACGGATGAAAATCGTGAACAAGTTTAATTGTACAGAAAACATAGTAAAGGCTATGGGCCGTGACCAAATGGTTTTTTTATTGGGTGATGGTCATGGGTTTCAGCCATGACCAGGCTTGTAAATAGGGTTATGGCTATGGGCCATGACCATATTGGTGACTATGGGAAGTCCGTGACCAGGTAGTGGGTAATAGATTTGGGCCGTGACAACTGAAATTTATCACCCTCGATCTGGTCACGAACCAAATCCGCGACTCACACTGCCTGGTCACAGATAAAGTGCGTGACCAATCGCCTAGTTTGGTGTAGTGTATGCTTGGATTTCGTTGACGCTTCCCATAGGTCCCACACATAGCTTGATATGGATTGGAATCGTATGCTGAACGAGTAAAATGTGAATTAAATAAAACTGGACTAGCAATATAATTTAGGTTGTCTCATTGCACTTCACACCAAACTCTGGGACGACCCAGATTGACGCACGAGTAAACCATAAATCCAGATCGGGGCATTACAAATGATATCATAAATGTAGGTTTTAGGTTCCTTCGATAGTGATGTGGTGAGGTAAGTAGTGGACCTTTCGACATTAGTGTTGGTTTTGGGCCGGTCACACTGGATAGGTGACAACTTAGGTTCGTGTTCTCGACGATGGAGTCGAGAAGATTAGAAAAATGGGAAATTTATTACCAAGTTGAAAGTGGCCATGTTAGTTGTCACTAACAGTTCTTGATGCTTCTAATGTAAAGGTGTCAGTAATTTGCAAGTGTCTGCATAAGTGATTAGTGGAAAAACCACATTCTCTAGTGTGAGGTGTTTTATGTCAACCTTTGATGAGATGAGGAATCCACTAAGATGTTAATAAAGATTAATAGTGTCCCTTGATGTAAATGTGTAGGTTGTTTAAGTCAACGATGTAGATTATATGGTTAATGTTGTATAACTAAGTGGCATTTATTCTATAATAAGGATACATTAGGCACCTTGGTTAGGAACACATGGGTATTTATTAATTCAGCAGGCATGTAGACCCGTGTTGGTCGTAACTTGAGAATGTGTACTTAGGCCTTAGTTGATAGGATACGATCATTGCAGGTGAGTGCCCTAGTAATTTTTTATTTATAGATATATATCATAAGCTATGATGTGAGTTATGAGACATTAGTGGTAAATGTGTTACGTAGGTAATGATGATGATTTTAAGTGACATAGGAGTGAATACTAATCATCTTTCTATGATGTGATTTTGGAAAATATGAAGCGACATTTTATAATAGTATCCCTTGTGATGTAGGTAGCGTGGACTTGGGCGCTTATAGGTTGTGTACGACATTTTATATCCTTTGAAACTACCTAGTAGTGTCAATATGTGGTTTGATATGCAGTATACGATATCAACCATTTGGAAGGAAGTTTTTGAGCCTTTAATTGGGTCTCAAGTAGGGATTCGTAGGTTATACTTATGCTAATGTTTCAAATTAAAGGGAAATAAGATTTTTTTTCTAAATATCGTAGTCCATTTTCAAAGGCCTAAGTAATGACCAAACGCGAAGCGGTTTAAGTTTGAGTAGCTGACTTTGAAAGAACCTCTACTTCGTTAGTGTTCTCCAGAAATTATTCTTTTCCTATCCTTGTCCAGTATTGAGCCTGAGTGAGGATCCCTTTGAAAAGGGTTTTGACTTATTTAAATAGTAAATAAGTTGTAGGCCAGAATCCATGTGAGTATACTTTTCCTTTAGACCCTTGAGATCAATTGCATGCGACGTCTTTGGGAATAAAAATTGACTTGTTGTGACACCTTGAGGTGTTCAATAATATTAGTTCACCAGGAGTGGAGACTTGTAGACCAGTATCCATGTGAGTATCTAATAGTCACAGAATGAATATTGGAAATTATTGAGCATATCTACTATAAGGAAATAATGGGTGATGAAACCTTGTTAGGTTTTTAGTGACTTTTACATTAAGGTATGATGGGTGTCGTAACGGAGCCAATTATGTTTGGTTTTATGGAGCGAAAGTGTTCTAATGATGTTTCTATTAAGGGTTATGTGATGATATCAACTCATTAGTAAAGTTGAAGGGAGTCGAATCATGTGGTCCTTAGTGAGGTCTTCCATTTCAATATAAATAGGTGGTGTAATCCTCTAAAGGAAACTAAAAATTAGTCTCATAATCGAACATAAAGCTCATTTGTCATAAGGTGACTAGTGTATTAAGTGTCGTACTTGATTTTGATGACTACTAGGATATGCCTTAGAGACTCGGATGTCATTATTGGGGTCTTATGAATAGAAGTCCAAACGAAATATCAAAGTATGATTAGGATATCGACATGTGCCATCGGTATAACATAGAATAGCCATAGTAAGAGAAGGATTAGTTCTCTTCATGTCTTGATAGGCTTGTATGAATTAGAAGGTGTAGACCTTTGTATTAGTTTCTATCCTTATAGTGCTGATGATGATCGGTGTGGCCATCACGTATATTCAATTTGGGTAGAATTTGGAAATAGTCACAGTGATGACTTATTTCATTGGAGGTTATATAAGGTTAATGTTTCATCTAGTTTGGCATTTCCTAAGGATACATTTGGGATACGATCACTGTACGATAAAGTAGATAGTAGTGTAAGTATGTTGGGTTAGTCATGACATCACGTTGACTAGAGAGATGGACAAGGTCGGCGTTGAGAAAGGTGTTTGGCATTCGTCGACGAGAGTGGTTCGTGTGTTGTCATGGATGTAAGGAGGAATATTTATTTTTAAGGAGGGAAGTCTAGAGTTTGACTTCCCAAAGGATAATAGTTCATGTTTTACATTCTTGTCGCATTGATGGATGGTTCGTGGTCTAATCCACTTCAACCGGTGACCTAAGCCAGGGTGTATGGATAGGCTAGGATCTGATGAAATTGTCTCGGATAAGTCATATACTTCAAGGCGTATGGCGTAGGTCCTCACTTCATGAACCATAGTTCGTTGCATGTCGACTGGATTATCTTGGAACAATTTCCATTCATTCTAATTCGTCATGATTTTTCAATCCTGGTAGTCGAGGGTTGTCTCCCTTTGGTTTCGATAGTCGAGGATTATGTTTCGTCAGTTAGAGTAACATGGAATTGTATCATATTGTTGTTATAACACGGTTTGGATCAGTGAGAGTGTGGTTGGACCTTGTATGGTCAATGCAGCTCGACAACCGAGCGCCCCCTTGTTTGAAATATCCTTTGTTTTGCACAAGTTTCATGTACACGTGCTTATGCATATTTCCTCAGAGTTTGCTTATAGTAATCGATTTCCTTAGGATTAGCGATCTGATGGATAGGATGACAAGGAGATTAGTGAATCTTGTTGTGAAGAGAGAGATTCTGGTTTGAGGATATCGCGAAGGTTTAGAATACGAGGAAATATATCATGTAGTGTTATTCTGCAGCAGTGAATGGATTGGTGTAATACTCGGGTGAGCGTTCCATAGTTGGATTCCTAGAGTTATCCTAGGTTCATAGAAGGATCTTGTGTAAGTTATTAATAGGATGCATGATTTGTCACTTAATTGATATGTCGCTCCTCAGAGTGAATGACTAGCTATGTGAGGTTAGTATTAAGTTTAAGTGAATTTTTGTGTTCAGGATGACCTAGGAATTCAAAAGAACTCGGGATATGTAGTCCTAAGAATGATAATGGATTGGGTGTTAGTCATAATCCACTTTACTCTTGAGTGAGTGTCAATCACTATAAAGTGTTTGAGAAGGCCCCTAAGAAGTTAGCTCTAGGCAAAAGCAATTTTTTTTTTTAATTTTCCAAACATTATATTTAGCAACAGCAAACTTATTTTGTGAAAAAACCAATTTGATTTATCAATTTTATATTGTTAACCTTATAAAATGCATCTACGTGATTAACCATATAAAGTAAATAAATCAAACAAAAGACATGTCGATGTAAGAGGAAACCACTAAGGGAAAAAACCTCGGACAGTTAGGCCAGAAAATCACTATGATACGAAATATCACAAAGAGAGAATTTGGTCTTACTCAACGAGTCGATCACCCAAAAGCCTTGACGCCTCTTATTTTCTTCTACCACTCCTCCATATTGCCATGTAGGATTCCACCCACGCAAGTGTCCATAATACACGAGTCCACATGCACCACAATATCGACTAATGTAGACTCTATTATGTCTACTAATACGAACACGAAATCCACCGCTTCTTCTTCGTAATCAACACACACGAAATTCACCGCAGGAAAACAATTGTTCAAAGTTTTAGAACAATTTTTGTTCCAAACTCAAGATCACAAAACATTGGAACTATAAAATTTGATCTTGAAAACTCTAGATGATGGGAAACTTTTGGGAACTTTTGTAAACTAGATGAAAAAAAAATTCATAAAAGTTTTACTATTTTCTGAGTGAAAGAAGTCCTTAAATATTAAAACACAATTTTCGAGGCAACATATCATTTGAGCAATCAATATCTGTTGATCGAATTAGAAACAAATCTCATTTGAACGAATCTAAATGTCATTTGAACGACGGGAAAAATTATTTTCATTTTAAAAACATCCTCAAATTTTCTAAAAAAAATTAAGTCAAAAAAAATTTTAGAAGTACGTTTCCAAAAATATTTTTCCAAATTCCCAACATAATTTAATTTTAAAAATAATCCTGAATTAAGATCCTAAATATTATATTCCATTAAGCATTCATACCTATGTGATCTAGAATAAACCAAGTGTTAAGAAATATGAAGGCACGAAATATGGAACAAATATGATCTTGAAAGCATTATCGCAACTTCTTCAACACTAAAAGTCACAGGCTCTATGGGATCAAAACTCAAATACTATACTATAACTCATTCAGTTTTCTATGGTATTAATTCAATTACAAAAAAATTGACCCGATTAAAATTTTTCCCTTATAGTGTTGTCCCGGTAGATGTGTTGATATGCTTTGGGTGTTAGGAAAGAAGTTTTTAGGACTTGAATGAGGGTGATCATTGGGTTAGTGAAGACTCAAAGACTATTATGTGGATTTAATTTCCATCTTGATGGTGAGTGTTAGAATATATTATTTGTTGAGTTAGTTCGTGACAACACTTTATGAAAGGGCGTATGATGACTTCTTAGTGATTGTGGACTTCAATGAAGTAGCCTAAGAAGAACCATATTACTTGGAATAAGAATTGAAAACTTTTAAGAACTTAATGAATTGATGGATTGAGAATTTTGAGGACAAAATTCCCAAAGGAGGGAACAAACTAACACATGCCCTTGTGATTTTGACCGCACCCAAAACATTTGGAGACTTGATATGACCCAATTAAGCATTAAACTCTGCAAGATGAATTGTGGGCCAGTTTGGACAAAATATTGCCTCAATGCACTTGGTTGGATTTAGAAGGGCCTTCAATCCAATTTGGAGAAAATTTACGTTCGTTAAAGCGAGGCCTTTGGTCGTTCGAATAAGATTCCAATCTCGTTAGAGAGATGCTTCAAATGACCTTCCAACGACCCACCATGTTTATAAAGCCTACCCTAATTAGAACCTCGTGCAAAGTACATTTAAATGAGATTTATCTCTCATTCAAACGAAATACAATTTGGTTCTAAAGACATAATAGTTCTTGTTCGAACGAGATCCATTTTTATTCGAACGAGACTGGAATAATCTGTTTTTGCAAACCAGAAAATGCTGTAAAATTTTGACCATTAGATTAAAACACGTCTCAACCTCTAAAAACTGAGGATCAACTTTGAATATAATTTCTTGGGCATTTTAGGGATTTAACCACTAAGGGTTTGAGGTTATTTAAGTGATTATTGGACCCTTTTATCCTATTCCAAGCAGATTTCTCCCTCCCCCTAACACTTAAGGCTCTCATGGAGATCCACCACCAACGACCACCCTAGAACCATTTGCCTTCCACCATAAATCACCACATTTACCTTATATTCTAGCACATTTATGCGTATAATACCCATCTCCACCATTATTGGGTAAGGTATTGCTTTATGAAGATGTTATTGGAGGATTTTTGCGAGGCATATGAAGAAGAAATTATGGAGTTTGAAGGGGGCCTTGACGGAGCTTTCATAGAGAATGGTTGTGGATCTAGGCAACCTCCTTGAGGCCACCTTGGTATGTGGGAGTTTTACATCATCTTCTTCTTGGTCTAACCATGTTTAAGGTATCTTTGAGGTGGAAAACTCTACTCTTTAGCTTAAGAACTCAATTTTCATAATATTAGTCTTCTAGTTAGAGTTTGTAAGAGTAGAATGCATCCATGATTTAAGAATGTTATTTCTTATACTTGTGTAAAATGGTTTACAAATCATTCCAAGAGTTTTGAGTAAAATGATATATTTCAAGAAAAGTTGGTATTTAAACATTTTATGAAATAAAATGTTTGAAATAATATTCATTTTTCTTGAAGATATATTATGAACAAATATCTTAATGTTTTAATGAAAAAATTGGGATTTTAATAAAGATATGCATTTATTCAAGTTTTATAGAAACAAAAATCTCTTTTTGCCAGCGCAATTGGTAAATATTAAGATATTTCTAGAATAAACCGTGTGTTAAACCATTTAATGGAATTTTATAACTTAAAGTTCCTCTTCTTATGTATATTGAGAAAAGTGGAACATATCAAAGAAGTGGGTTGTATATTGAATATAAGAAAAGACAAGCTAACTTGAAATGAAATTGATAAATGTTTTTCTTGGAGGATAATGTGGAGAAGTAATATTAATAATGGGTTAATGTCCATGTAAAGTGAAAAGAATGGTAAAGTGAAGTGATTAAATGGGTAATTAGCAACCTAAGGAGGTTTTAACCCATAATTAACATGAGTGTGTGCTTGCAAAAGGTTTTCATTGGAAAATAAGTATTTTCTACACTGGGCGTGTTGAAAGATCATTTTCAAGGAAAATATTAAGGTAAATTCGGTGTACGTATATAGGTGATTTCAATAGAAGAAGTATTCTTTCTAAACAAACGATATTTTGTCTATGTCTTTAACCTGATGCATTAAATTTGAAAATTGGTAAGTTATGCAAAAAGGGTCTCTTCATAGAATTATTCTGTTTTTATCATGATAAGTAACATTTTTGGAATAAAAATAATTCCATGCATTAATGTGTGTGTGTGTGTGTATGAGGTAATTGCATGTGCACATTGACATAACATGTTAGAGTTTGTTTTCAATTATTCGATTCTATATTACATTGTTGTATTTTATAGTGGGCATTTATCTCATTCCTTCTTCTTTGTTACAGAAGATTTTGTGTTGTTACATCGTTTGACAGCGTTGTAAAGGTAAGTATCCTTTTTATTTTATGATTCTAAATGCTTGGTTTCTGGGGACGCTTCCCCTGGGTGCCACACGTAGCTTGATATGAATTTAAATCGCATTCTAAATGAGTGAAATGTTAATCAAATAAAATTGGACTAGCAATATTAATTACGTTGTCTCATTGAACTTCACACCTAACATCTAGGATGGAATGGGTTAATCCATGGGTAACCCATAAATCTAGGTCGGGGTGTTACATCTTCTCCCACCCATTATCCCACCAGACCCACCCACATTCCTACGCCAACCACCGATACGTTTTGACCTTGTTAAGGTACCTTTCCGATTGTTAACTATATATAAGAGTATTTTTGGTGCATAAGAGTATTCTTCCTCCGCGAACTCCACGAACCATTTCGAGAGTTCTTCCTCTATCCCGCTATCCATAAGAGTATTTGTGGTGCTAGTCTCAACTTAAGTGACACTGAGCCTAATCATCTTTGTGCACCCATTCTTGATGGTTCTTATTACTATCACCAGATAATTGATGTGTCATAGCACAACCATTATCATAGTCAATTTATAGAATGGTTTCATAATACTCATGCACCCAACCCATCACAATTGACAAAACTTTTCGCCTTCCTCACAAACTTAACCATCATTCTTATGGGGTCCTTATTGACCTCACTTTTAACCTTAATAAGGTACCTGATCGGTGTCTCTTCACCATCACCCTTGCTTTTTTTCCATCTACCCATCTTCCTACCCACCCTTGGTCCATCGATGTTTTGCATCGCGTGAAGCACTCTGGCATACAAGTGTATTGACTTGAGTAGACTTTATCCAAATAAAACTGACTTTTTAGTCATGTTTGGGGTGACTCCTATCATCCACACCTTTTGTCTCCCCACATTACCACTGTTCATATCTTTAAGGGTGAGTTATTTATGTCTAGTTGAAGACGTTGAACTTAGCACTACCGGGAGGCAACCCATCGTTTCTTATTTCCAAGTGTGAGTCTTACCATGTTTTGCGTTAGTATTCTTACCGCTCCCTGATGCTTGATGATTTATAAACATGTACATATTTTTGTGCCTCCATTGTTCTTCAAGTTAAAATTTTTCTCCATCACGAGGTGCTACCTCATTATCGGATGATTTTGTTATATTTCTTCCTACCTTATGCTTTAAAAAATTCAAAATATGATTTTAAAAATCGAGGATGGTGTTCTCTTTTATTTGGGGGTTGTGTATTTATCAAAATCATACCTATTTTGAATTTTTTTTGTCGGAAACAAGCCATATTTTTTCACTTTCTATCCAAATTTATCTCATTCTTGATGTGATTTATCTATCATCCATCATTTAAGTCTAGAATACTCTAAATCAAACTTGAAGCCGATCTTCAAACTTAAAAGCTTAAGTAATACTTCGTAGAGCATATTGAACCATGAAATCCTAGACTCAAAACTATTTGTGCACTTATCACGTCATGAAAGTGTAAAGTTGAAGAGTGTGAAAATTTTTAACAGAACCTTAAGTATAACTTGTGGAAACTCAAACCTGTGAGATTTTAGATTTTCATCGCTTTTAAGAGTTTTTATGTAATCTCCGAGTCACAAGTTGACTCAAATTTCTTTGAACATCGCACTAAAAGCATTGCATGATCTCATTATTCTTCATTTTTGCCATAATCACTAAGAATGACATCACTTTCGAGTTATAATAAACATGTGTCATATAGTTTGTATCGAGCACAAATCCTTCACCCATTTACCATATTCCATAATTTATTTTTCGTATTACCACATAACTAGACATTCCCGCACACCACCCATATATTATTTTTCCATTATCACCCTTGATTTTAAGAAAACAGAGTGGTCTGAAATTATATATGGATAAATATCTTCATTCGTGCTCTAAAGATGAATCACATTGCATAAAAGAAGGAATCGCAGGAAAAAGAAAATTATAGCGACAAAAAAAAAAGAGAAAGAGAAAAGCACGTTATCAGATTTTGTGAAATAAAGTCATTAATTATTCAAGTTGTTTTCCACTCTTCTCAAAATCCCAAAATCAACGTATCATCCACGTTACCCATATCATTTCCGCTCATCCCTTACATTAAACCCCATTTTTACTTTTAAGTGAAGTGTTCGGGCGAATGAAAAGTCTAGATGGTGAATTTATCGACGTTCTCAAAATAGTGATTTACATTCCTTCCATGATATCATATTCATTCTAGTATCATTTCTTTATTATATGTGTGTGAGACATTTGACATTGTTTATATTTACTCCTCTCCTCACACACAAAAGAGGCACACTTACCCAAATCTCAAGAGATCGTTTTAGAGAGATATATCCGGTGAGATTTGAAAGTTTAAGCATTGATTGTGAAAGGAAATCTACGAGTTACTTTTATGATATTTCAAAGCTGTTTTGAGAGATTCTCACTAAACATGTTGAGTTCTAGGAAGGATTTTCCTTGGGTATTAAGTAAGTTTAAACTTTTCATTTACTTCATAGTTCATTATTTGTATTCCTTAAATGATGAATTGTGTAATATTTCTATGTCTAATAAGAGATTGACCACCTTGTTAAAAAATGGTCTTTCAAATAAATTGTTTTGGATTTTGTGGGTATATTCACTGCAAACCCTCACGAGATAACACTCGTCCTCTAATGAAATCTAAAGGTTTAAAATATAGTTGCACATTCTAAGTGAAGTTGCTTGTATCGACGAAAGTGGCACACCTCTTCTCAACTACTAGAACTGTTAAGCTTAGGGGTGGTGTGATAAGCACCCAAAAATATAAATTTATACCACAAATAGATGCATTTGAATTGCTAGTTCTAGATAAAGTTGATCTTGTGTGGGTATTTTGTTTGTTTTATGAGTAAAAACATGCTTGCAGGTTCAAATGCATTCATTCAAAGAAATTTGAGCAAGAAATGACCACATATGCGCTTCTAGTGGCAATATGGTAAATCCAGATGACTAAATTCGAACACGAATAAATCACGAAAATTGTAGGCCTTTAATCAAGGGACTCCTGGGTTCAAGCGTCTTGTCAATCAAAGTTCAAACGAAGAAGTTATGTCTATACGAAGTTCAAAATCGAAAGAAAATCACAATATAAGCCCCGGGTCTTACCCGAAGTCAAAATTCGTGATCCCAACACTATTGGATATTGTCAGCATCAAAATAAGGGTCACGTCGATTATTGCAGTTCGTCATTTGGAGGTCATACAAAGAAGTTACAAGGATTTTGGTGTGATGTGTAATTATCGAAAATTAGGAATTTACTAAGACACATATATTTTTTGCGTTAATTAAATAATAGAGGCACACGCGTGGCTCAGTGGTATTTATGGTTTTGTGCAAAGGTAAAGACCCGATTCTGAATCTGGGCAGGAGGGGAAATGCCCAACTTTTGGTTTAATTCTATGGGTGTCATGTGGTGCGATCTGGTTAAACCACGTGGCTGCCGATAATCTTTTGAATCAGGTAGCTGCCACATACAGATAGATGCACCCAACGTACAAGTGCCAAGTCCCTCTGACTCTTCAGCCTACCTGGTAATTTCTCCATTATTCCTCCTTTATTTTTTATTTCTTTTCTAAAAAGAAGCCAAAAATAATATTTTCTCCCACACCTCTATTATAATCAAACTAGCCTTTAAATAAAATAATTCCTCACCCATAACCCATTTTATTATTTTATTTATTAAAATATATGAGAATACGGGATGTGACACCAATTTGAGATTTCATAATTTTTTATGGATTAAACATATTTAATTCGATGTTAATCTCAAACAAACCAAATTCCAATTTTAATAAACCCAAAACATGTGTCCATATGATTGAAATCAATAAATCATATAAGCATGCAAAATTGAAGAAAAATCATATTTAGGAAATATTCCCGCAGGGCAAAACCTTTTATTTCACTAATGTTTGAAAATCATAACTTACAACACAATGGAGAAATCTGGAATGAATTTTTGTAATAATCCACAAAGATCACAACCTTGAACCAACAATGACTCCCTCGAGAATCATAAGAACTACAACTCCTCCTCTAGTAGTGAATACCCACTAGTATTCCCAATTCAACAGTAGAGATAGAAATCCATAAGAATAAACTTCGTGACAGAAGTGTTTGGGTTCCAAAGATGATTTACAAAAGTAAATGGCATGTGTTTGTGTGAGTAAAAAATTTTTTTAGCCCCCAAAAGAGAAGACTTAATTGCAACTATTCTGTAGTTTGAATAAACGAAAAGCTTTAATTAAAAAGTTCACAAAAATTGTATTTATAGGTTAAGAAAAAAATTTGAGGTGGTGCAAGTTGTTCGAACCACTTCCCTATGTTGTTTATAGGACATTAAGATGTCATTTGAATGACCCAAGAAACGGACTTCTTAAAATCAAAACAATAGCATGCCGTTTAACCTAAAATCGACTAGGGCTTCGAGTGACCTATCTAATGACATCAACATGTTGTTTAAATGACATTGCCATGTCGTTTGAATGACATCCGAGAAATTTTTTAGTCCACCTATAGGTATTTTAGAAAACATTATAAGTTCGAAAAATGTATCATTTTGATAAAAAACAGTTTATAAAAAATATCTCAATAGTTAATAAAAAATTAAAGCAACTAAAACAAAATCTATACCAAAGTATACGTTATGTCTCGTAGATGTTAAAGATGCGTGATATTGGGATCCATCATTTTGTACGTGTGAACGTGAACTTCCTTGGCGGTTGGAATAGGATACGACATACTCAATGCAAACTATGGGCTATGGAAAATATGTCCTTACAAATATCCCCCTATGTCTATTTCGATACAAAGTAAAAATATCTGAATTTGAATAAATGTGATATGAAAACCTAATGCCCTTCCATGAACCCAAAAGTGGAAATATACAGAATATGCAGATCTTCGACTTTAAATATTCAAATCTCTTAGATTTCCTTCCTCTTCTTTTTGCGTGCTTTTAAAATGATCATCAAAGTTCTCCACACAATAGACAAAGAAAATACTTTCGTGACGTGTCAAGTTTAAAATGAGATAAACCTAAATCAAATATCAAATCAAATCAAATCTCCTCTCCTCTATAATTCAAACTCTCACTCCCCCATAATTCATAAAACGTTCTCCTCCTTTCTATTTGTTTGAAATAGACAAGGAAAATAATAAAACATAATAAATACTGAGTGGTTCAAAACAAGCATATCAAATCATCACAAATATATAAATAAGCTCATGCGACGATAAACTCAAAAATCTTCCACAACCTCTTTTTTTCCCCAAATATTTTTAAGTAAAAATAATTTTACAAAAACAACATACACCATGAAATTACACTAAGATAACCAAATCGTGGAAATGGAATGAAGGGGTGTGAACAAATTCAATAGGAAAATCAACTCAAACATACATAAAATATGTGCACGATGAATATACATATTCCTAATGAATTAACTCAAAATCGTCATTAAGTGTAAAAATGTTGACATTACACACGTAATGTCGTAAATATGAAGAATACGTGATATACCCCGTAAAATCTCATAGGCATAATAACAAGGACAACCCAATCGAATTAAATGAATAAAAACCATCATCAAAACAAAGAAACTAAATAAATCCTAGATGAGTTCAATGCAACACAACCTAATTTAAGTTAGGCACTAAGCATTATGAAATAGATAAATTTTAAAAACTAATTAATTAAAGCAAACAATAATTAAATAAACTAAAATAATTAACTAGGCATGAAATAAATAATAAGCATGAAAATAAAGGAACAAAACACAAATAAGTGGGGAAGTAGATGAATAGTAAGTAAAATCTTACATTAATGGGACCCCAAAGAAAATGGAGAGGGACACTCCACAAATAAATCCCCTAGGTACAAACTAAAAGAAGGTACAAACTTGATCTCCAAATAAAAAAAGTTTCTTTATATAGTAAGTTAGAAAAAATAATAACAAGAAAAAGAAAAAATAGAAATGAAAAGAGAAGGACCAAATCTTGGCCAAATAGAAAGAGGGGACCAGTCGACCGGGGGTTAGGTCGATCGATCGCTGGTAAAGGGAGATTGGCTACTACTTTCGTCACAAGCCAAAATGCGAAGACCCTATCGATTGTGGGTGGTTGCCGATCGACCGATGGTAGCAGTATAACCCCACTATTTTGAATGCAGGTATAAAATGGAAAATCCGTTCGACCATCGTGTAGTGTCCGGTCGACTGGTGGTGGAAGCTCCAACCTCTAAATGCATTTCTAAAATCGATGTCTCAAATGCATAAAGCCAAGACCAACTCGATTTTCTCGTGGACAAAGACTCGCACTATCGCCACCAACCTATAATTTAGGTAAAATAGAAATAGGACACAGTTGGAATTTATTAAATTATTTTCCTTTTATAATTCCCTTATATTTCTCCTCCATTCAAAGGCCCTTACAATCTTCGTTAAGACTCAGATTCCCGCACCGTTGGCGGCCACGCGAAGATTGTTCTGAGGGCCTCATCTTTCCTAATACTTTGGTAAAAAATCCCGAAATGTGAATTTACTAAATTTCACTTGAACGTACGATAGTCGATGGAGCTTTATCGGAATGCAACTAAACTTCACACTAAGCACCGTAACACCTACAAAATCTCAATAAAACCTCAGATATCTTGTTAACATATAAAACATAAGTTTATGGTTATTGAGCACAAGTATAGGCATTGAAGTACCCGACAGGGCTAAAATGCATAAGTATAGAGGGTAATAATTGCTATGATTTGGGACGAATCACACCCCTAACTTACACATTGCTAGTCCTAATAATGAACTTGAAAGTAAGAATAACTATAAGAAAACCCCAAGACAAGAGATATATACAAAAGTGATAAAAGCCACTTTCACAGGCGAACGATTGCATTTAGCATATGCAATAAGCCGTTAATCCCTTAGGTTACCATAGTGGATGAGTGTCGTCTCGTAAGAATTTTTAGGGATGAAACCCACAAACATCATATGGTTTCCTAAAAACTTATGCCCAATCACATCCGACAACACGAACAATAATGAAAAAGATTTAACACACATTATTAGAAAAGTGAATGAAATCATACAAAGGTCCATATTATTAACATTATAAAATGAACTTCGTTGAATTGAAACCTTAAAATGTGGGAGGGGAGCGAGCACATGCAAAGGTTTATTTGGAAAAAACTTATATAAATCGGATAATAAACATTAAAGTGTGCATATAAGTCAATCGTCACCGGATATTACACTCAACAAATAAAATCACTATGAAAGAGAGGTATTACACGGGACATGCGTGCATAAAGAGTAAATGTAAATGGAAACAAGGTTGCACATATGTCACTAATGAAGAACGCGTTATATATAAAATGAAAAACATGTAATCTCAATGAAAGATACCGCCATTAAAGGAGGTCAAATGTATTTTCACAGATTATGAAAACTATTTAAGCTTTTAAAATGAATTTACCCTAGGATCACATAAGAGTTGTATGAGGGTTGTATGTAGTCTTGGGTTTGAGGTTATGAAATGAAAGGATTATGTACGGATTCAAAGTTGTTCAGGGATGAAAAACTTGGGATAATGGAAAATAGTGGGAAATTACAAAATTGGAATATAACTTCCATAACAAGCGTAAACAAATATTATTAAACACAATGCATAGCATATACAAATTTTTGTTTCTTTTACTTTTCCTTTTTCTTATTTTTCTTTTGTTTTTGTTCTACTTTATCTTTTTCACTTCTTTCTTTTCTTTACTTTTCTCACTCTCTTATTCTTAATTGCAACCACAAACACGAACATCATTCAATTACAAGTATAATTCCAAACAAAGGTACGAAAGGTAATATACATGGATTATAACTCCAATGTGGAGTTGGTTATGGGATTTTGGGTAATGAAACACAAGGTTATATTTAGGCTCAAATGGTTGACGAGGGAAAACATTTAAGATGAGGCCAAGGTCAATATGGGTGATATAACAAAGATGGACTATAATAATTTCCTAAAGTTTATATAATTCTCTAATAAAAATAACTTTGAAAATCATTCTCATGTAACACATTCGAAGATATAAACTCAATTAATAAACTATCAATGAAAGATTGCTGAGATTACCAATGACTGTAACGTTTTCAAAGTGGAAAGAAAAGTATATAACACTCAGAAATGAAGAAAAGCCCAAAGCTCATTAGGTGTAAGTATACACAATGGTATAAAAGATTATCGAGTTATAAAAATCTTAAACCAAATCAATAAATCAATAAAAGTGCATATGCTCATGGGATTAATGTTTAATTCATGAAGTGATTCATAATATCAATAATCGAGGGCTAAAGTCTCATAACTTTCCAAAATCAAGAATATGAATCATTGAATTGTCTATTGGATTGGGCAATTATTAAAACTTATCATCTAAAATAAAGGGGAAATGACAAACAAAGGAGAAAAAATAAAAAAATCTTTTTGAAATTGTTAATTTTTTACAACAAAAGCATGCTTGCAAAGGACATATAATCAATTCAAAGAAACGACCAATGAATGGATAGAATATCCCGAAGCACGCTATATATGTGACTTACTTGAGTCTAATATATAGGAGATTATTTCGTTTGGAAATTCATACAAAATTGAGTCATCCTTATCTTCACCTTGAGCCCCATTGTGTGTTTAAAGACTTCAAGATATATCCTTGATGATGCTGAGATTTAGCACCACCGGATGAGTGATAGTGAGCTCAAACAGTAGAAGCCATGGCAGCCATTGAGATGTATAAGTGTATAAGTATGTAGAAGGGGATGAGTATAAAAGGAGATAAGACAATGATGTATAGTGGTTCAGCCAATTTGGCCTACATCCACTGTGAGTGTGTGATCCACTAAGTATGGGCACTAATGGCCTTGGATACAATGCACATAACCCTCTCTCTCTCTCTCTACTGTGTGTACCAGCAGAGCTTTAGCTAGGGCTACAGTTAATGGATCGATCCCCTGTAGGGTTGTAGGTGACAAGTATATATAGGTCTTGGGGGGGTGTAGTGTACCCCCCAAGTATGCATGGTGCATGTGAATGATGATCTAGCCAATCCCCTGTTGACACCTGTAGATGCCAAATGATGACATAATATTCCCTCACGTGAGGGGTAATTTGGTTATAACAGTCTTCCACGTGCCATGTCAGCCTCACGCGCACTGTTCCACGCGTCTCCCAAACCACGCGCTGTCATGATGTCACCCTCGGCCTATGAGCCGAGGCCGAGGGCAAAGTTTCTTCCAGTAGTGAGCCTGGCCCAATTCTGGCCTCGTACTATCGTACCCTCGGAGGGTCGTCTGGAGAGTGGTGAAGGGTCGGCCCCTCGTATGGTCGTTTGGAACCTGGTGAAGGCTTGGCCCCTCGTACGGTCGTCTAGAACCTGGTGGAGGGTCGGCCCCTCTGAGAGGTCATATGGAGCCTGTAGGAGGGGTCGTCCCCTCGTAGGGTCGTCCGTTTGGAGGTTGTCATCAGCCAGACCGAGGATATAAACCGGTATATCAATCACCCTCCAGCCCTTAGCCATAGGTGCTGTTGAGATGGCTGAGGGATAGTGTTTTAAATGAGATGCATGTTTGATCAGTTAGGTGAGTGACACCTGGGCTGATACTCATTGTTGTTTCAGTTTCCAAGGTCATGGCGGCTGCGCAGTGCACTTGGGGCCTTGTGCCCTAATTATACCTTTCTTGGTAAATGGGTCCACTCCTTACCAAAGTATTTAAGAGATTTTCAAACTCTCTCTCTTCCTTCTTCTTCTTCGTGCCTAAGCATTCTCTCTCTAGAAACTTATCAGCTTCCCTCGCCATTTGCAGCCTTCGATTCTTCAAGTCTTAGCAAGGTTTTTGCTCTCTTTATCAAGTATTCTCTTTCACCCAGCGCTTTCCTTTGCCTTCATTCCTATTTGTTTTTTAGGGTTGTGGGGCTGCATTTTCTTTAGGTTGTGCCATAACCTTTTCCGGCGTCTTCTCCGGCGACTGGTTCTTGGGTGTTCTTGACAGAAACCATTGAGTTCCTTTGTTTGATCCAAAAGTCCAACCTGGTCAATTTCCCACTTGTTTGTAAATAAGTTAGCTAAGTTTAGTGTAATTTCTCCAAGTGTAGAGTCTTCCCTTTAATGCTTAGGAGGCTTTATAGCTTAATATCTGAGTTCCCATCCTTGAGAGAGAAGCTCTTCGTCGAGATCAGACGAATAGAGGAAGAGGAAGAGAGGAGACGAGGGGCCGACCCTAATTGGGTACGACCCATCTTTTCCGTTCCTCTTGCCACCATAAAACCATTTGAACCGTCTGAGTCTTGTGGGTCGTCCGTTCGTCCGGCCGAGACTACCAAACCAAGTGAGATGGACGAGAGAGCATCCTCGCCAACTGGTGCTGAAACTTCTGGTAGGAGGGAGATGTCTGACCTAAGCCCAGGCCGAGAGGCTGAGGGTACGGTCCCCTCTGAGGCTATCCCCGTGTCAACCCTGTCTCCCCATGCCTTCCAAGTGGCTTTTCCACAGGGCCCTCTGGCCGAGAGGGAGGGGACTGAGGACGAGGACGATGACACAGATGACGAAGTTGATACCTCCCATGCCTCGTCCTTTATCTCCTCTGTTAGGGATCGTGACCTCCTGATATGGAGGCATGACTATGGGGTGCCTCTCAACATAACCATGCGGGTTCCCTCTGAGTCTGAGAGGGTTTTTGATTGTGGAGAGGGAGAGGTTGCAGTTTACGAACAAATGCTCAAGGTCGGAGTCAAATTCCCTCTGCACACTGCCATCGTAGATATCCTATCTGCCCTCGGCGTTGCCACCTCTCAACTTCCCCCCAACTCTTGGAGGACGATCCTGGGCTATATTTCCTTGTGGAAGAATGCCTTCACCGACGAGCCCTCGGCTGACCTATTTCTGGGCTGCTATAACATCACCTCCTCGTCCAAACAGCCTGGATATTATCACCTCGGGGCAAGGAGGTCTGAGAAGAAACTCCTCCAAGAGGCACAAACTTCCAACCATGATTGGAAGAAGAGGTTTTTCTTTATCTCCGGGGAGTGGGATCCCGTTGCCGATAGTCAAAGGGTCCCCAGGTAGTGGTCTAACCCCTCCATGAAGGCCAGATCAGACCCTGGGCTTAGCCTGAAGGAGAAGGACATTGTTGATTACCTTAGGGGACGAGGGAGAGAGGGTGACCTTGCAAAATTCGAAGACTTGATGACCCCTCGGTTCCTCAAAGAAGCTGGTCTGAGGGTCGGCCCTTTGACAGAATTATGTGAGTTATACTGAATATTTTCCATTCTTATTTTTGAAGTGTTCTCTTTTTATCTCTGAATTTTTCTGACGTCTCGTCCTCTTCCCAGGTCATCCTGCAGGTGTATCGGATTATCTTTGGGAAATGATGGCTCCCAGCTTACTATCTGTCTTGGCCAAGAAGAAGGGGAAGGAGCCTCAGCAGGTTCCGAGGAAGACAAGGGCCGCTGGGCCGACGGTGGTGGAGCCGACCATCGATAATAATAAAAGGAAGGAGCCTGAGGCCCCAATTGACCCTCGGCCAGATTCTTGGACGAGGGCTAGGGTCGAAGCCTTTGAGGGGACGACCTCTTCGTCCAGTATGGGGGCCTTCTGGTCTCATAACCTGGCGCATCTGAGAGCCGAGTCCTCGTCGCTCATTGCCAAATCTAAGGGCAGCCAAGGCCTCCATGTTCTCTGCACCCTCGGCTGCTGACTACGACTTCTTGTCAAAGATGCCTCCAGCCAAAGTGTACGACTATGGTCTGCACTCCCTTGCACAGGTATTGGTTCTGACCCACATCTTAAATTTCATTTTTTCAATAAACTGTTCCCTCGGCCCCTCTTGATATTTGTTCGTTTTTTGTGCAGTCTGTTTGTGCCCTCACCTCAGCCACCAAATGGATGGCCGAGAATCAGATGAAGTTTCATGAGGCCGAAAGGGCTATTCAGCATGAGGCTAACTTGTAGACAGAGCTCCAGACTGCAAGGGCTGAACTGGAGAGTGTTAGGACTGAGCATGCCAGGGTCCTAGACTAGCTGACGAGGCAGCATGATGCCGATCGGCAGGCCAAGGACTTGCTGATAAAGGAGAGGGATGAGGCCTTACTCAACATGGAGGTCAAGCACAAGACTGATCTCGAAGAAGCTGTCAGAAAAGCCGAGGCCGATGCTGTTGAGGCCTACAAGGCTTCTGATGAGTTTCAGGGTTTCGGCCTTGAGTACCTAGAGAGGGGGATCAGGACGGCCTGTCGATGGGTCGTCCTCCAATTTGGTGACGTCGTCTCCTCAGTCCGTCCTTCTATTGAAGCAGTCAGTCTGGACAACCCAATAATTGCCGAGGCCCTGACTTATGTTGAATCTCAAGTGCATGCTGAGGGGGTCGATACATCTGAGGATTAGCCGGTCGTGATTGTGGAAGAGACTTCTCTGGTAGATGTTGAAGCTCTGCCCGCCGATGTTATCCCTTAGGGTGGCTGTCTGTAGCCCATACCCTCATAATGTATTTACCATTTTTGTGCTCTGTATTGTAAAACACTTGAATATTCTCTCTTTTATCAATACCATCGTCTCTTCTTCTACTGTCTTCCATAATTATTGTCTTCCATATTTAATTCTTTTATGGTTTTCTGTCTTCGTTAATGTTACTAATCCCTCCCTCGTCTTTTTTGAGGACCAATGTGGGGTCGTCCCCCCATGTGGCCTCATCATAGCCGAGGGTCATTATAACCAAACATGGTTTTTCAATCAAGTGGCCCCTCGCCTTTCTTGAGGATTATGGTGGGGTCGTCACCTCCACCGACCCTCATTATAGCCGAGGGACCAACTTACCAAATTAATGTTTTTTTAATGAAGTCTACCCTCATCTTTCTTGAGAACAGTGGTGGGGTCGTCCCCTCCACTGGTCCTCATTATAGTCTAGGGTTCAACTTACCAAATTAATGGTTTTTTAATGAAGTCTACCCTCGTCTTTCTTGAGAACAGTGGTGGGGTCATCCCCTCCACTGGTCCTCATTATAGCCGAGGGTTCAACTTACCAAATTAATGGTTTTTTAATGAAGTCTACCCTCGTCTTTCTTGAGAACAGTGGTGGGGTCGTCCCCTCCACTGGTCCTCATTTTAGCCGAGGGTTTATCAAATTAATGGTTTTTCAATGAAGTCTACCTTCGTCTTTCTTGAGAACAGTGGTGGGGTCGTCCCCTCCACTGGTCCTCATTACAGCCGAGGGTTCAACTTACCAGATTAATGGTTTTAATAAAGTTTACCCTCGTCTTTTTTGAAAACAGTGGTGGGGTCGTCCCCTCCATTGGCCCTCATTATAGGCGAGGGTTTACCAAATTAATGGTTTTTTAATGAAGTCTACCCTCGTCTTTCTTGAGAACAGTGGTGGGGTCGTCCCCTCCACTGGTCCTCATTATAGCCGGGGGTTCAACTTACCAAATTAATGGTTTTGTAGATGTTTCCATGCATACTGGAACTGATAAATAGGGTGAGGGGAAACACATTTCTCATTAATTTTCAAGTGTCCTGTTGGAGCAACTCTTATTACAACTTTGGTCTATCAAGATCTTACAACACTACTGGTAGTATTTCTTCAACTGATCTGCATTCCAGGGGTTGGAAAAAGGTTCCCCTTCTAGGTTTTCTAGTCTATAGGTCCCAGGGACAACTTCATCGATGACCCTATAGGGGCCGTGCCAATTAGGATGGAGTTTGTTGGGCTTTTGCCAAGTCTTCTTGAGAATCAAGTCTCCTACTGCTATAGGTCTCTGTTTCACCCTCTGATTATAAAACCTTGTGGTCCTCTGCTGGTAGGAAGCCTGCCTTATCTCAGCTTCCTCCCTCTTTTCCTCAATCAGGTCCAAGTCAAGTCTCCTTTCTTCCGCGTTTCCCTGGGGGTCGTACATTTGGACCCTATGAGTAGGAAACTCGACTTCGGTGGGGATGACAGCTTCTGATCTATAAGCTAGCATGAATGGGGTCTCCCCGGTAGAAGTCCTCACTGTCGTCCTGTATGCCCACAGTATGGCATATAACTCCTCGACCCATCTTCCTTTTGCCTCCTTAAGCCTCTTCTTGATTCCATCTAGGATTGTCCTGTTTGTTACTTCGGTTTACCCATTGGCCTGAGGTTGGCCTGGGGTGGAGAAAAATTGTTTGATATTTACCCTCTCACAGTACTTCTACAGAGTGACATTCTTGAACTGCGTCCCGTTATCTGAAATGAGGGTGTTGGGCAGACCATATCTGCATATCACATTTTTCTAGATGAACTGGAAGGTCTTCTGCTCTGTAATTGTGACCATCGCTTCGGCCTCTACCCACTTTGATAAGTAGTCAATCACTACAATGAGGAACCGATAGTTATTGACTGCTCTTGGTAAGGGCCCTACCAGGTCGATCCCCCACACTGCGAACGACCACGGAGATGTAATGGAGGTAAGAGGCTGATGGGGTTGATGAGGGATGGTAGCAAATCTTTGGCATTTATCACACTTTTTTACATATGCTGCGGCGTCTTTCCCCAAGGTCGGCCACCAGTAGCCTTGGGTGATCACCCTCTTCGCTAAGGATCTGCCCCCGATATGGCTTGAGCACGATCCTTCGTGCACATCTTGCAAAATGGAAGGGACTTCTGAGGGATGCACACACCTAAGTAAGGGGAGCAAAAACCCCTTTTTGTACAAGGTGTCTCCGATGACAGTGAATATTGCAGCCCTGTACCTCAGCTTCTTCCTTTCCTGCCTTGCTTCTGGCATCTCACCCTCTTTAATGTATCTGATCAGGGGGTCCATCCACGAAGCTTCTTGAGAAACATTTAGGCAATTACTGAGTGTTCCCTCAGCGTCCTCAATAGTTGGCTGAAGCAAAATTTCCACTAGGACCGTCCTCCTGATGTCTGTCCTAGTCGCCGAGGCCAATCTCGCAAGGGCATCAGCACGGCCGTTGTCTAGACTAGGTATCCTCTTTAATTTTACTTCTCTGAAGCCTTTCAGTAGTGACCTCACCTTCTTGAGATATCTATCCATTCTCTCGTCCTTAGCCTCGTAGGCCCCTAGTATCTGATTCACCACTATCCTTGAATCACTATGGACCAGAATCTGGCCGACACTAAGAGACTTGGCTAAGGAGAGGCCTGCTACTAAGGCCTTATATTCATCCTCGTTGTTGGAGGCTTTGAAGTTGAACCTCAGGGCGTATTCGACGTCTGTGCTATCGGGTGCTGACAGTATCAGTCCAGCCCCACTTCCACTATCACAGGAGGACCCGTCAACGAAGAGGCTCCATAGAGTCGTTCCCTCTGAAAAATTTCCCTCAGAGAGGGACCCCTATCTAAAGATGTATTTTCCCTCTTCGTTTTCAGTCGCTTTCTTTCTAGCAGTGCTTGTCTCGGCCCTATCTGCGGGTGTGTCGGCGGGTCTGTCTTCTGTATCCGTCATCCTAAGGGTTTCACCTTCGACCTCATCATCTTCCCAAGTGAACTCAGCCACGAAGTCTGCCAATGCCTGCCCCTTAATGGCAGTCCTAGGTTGATACACAATGTCAAACCCCCCCCAGCTCTATAGCCCATACTATCAACCTACCTGATTTTTCTAGCTTGTGCAGGATTTGCCTAAGAGGAGAGTCGGTGAGGATGACCATTGTATGGGACTGGAAGTACGGCTTCATCTTCCTCAAGGCATGGATCAAGGCGTAGGCCAACTTCTCCATCCTCGGGTATCTTTGCTCTGCCCCCTGGAGTGCCTTGCTGTTAAAATACACAGGCTTTTGTATTCCGTCTTCGTCTCTCACAATGGTTGCACTAATGGCCGACTCTGAGACGGCGAGGTACACGTAAAGTCGTTCACCCTGCACGGGTCGTGACAGCAGCAAGGGAGACCCTAAGTATGATTTTAGCTCCTTGAAAGCCTCATCACACTCTTCACTCCATTCAAAGGCCTTCCTGAGGATCTTGAAGAATGGTAAACACTTGTTTGTGGCTCTTGACACAAATCTGTTCAGGGCAGCCACTCTCCCTGTAAGCCTCTGAACATCTTTAATGGACTTGGGGGTCTTCATCTCAACAAGGGCCTTTATCTTTTCAGGATTGGCCTCGATGCCTCTTTGGTTGACAATAAACCCCAGGAACTTCCCTGCCCCGACCCCAAAGACACATTTGGCTGGGTTAAGCTTCATCTGATATTTGTCCATCGTATTAAAGGTCCTCTCCAGGTCTGCCACATGATCCTCTGCCTTCAAACTCTTGGTCAGCATGTCATCCACGCACACCTCCATGGACTTCCCAATTTGGTCTTCGAACATTTTGTTTACGAGGCGCTGGTACATTGCCCCCACATTTTTTAGACCAAAGGGCATGACCCTATAGCAGTATGTCCCCTTATCAGTGATGAAGGAAGTCCTCTCCGAGTCTTCAGGGTTCATGAAGATCTGGTTGTACCCTGAGTAGGCATCCATAAAACTCATGAGCTCATGGCCTGCAGTAGCGTCTACCATCTGGTCAATGCGGGGGAGAGGGAAGCTGTCTTTGGGGCAGTGCTTGTTGAGATCTGTGAAGTCCACACACATTCGCCACTTCCCGTTGGCCTTTGGGACAATGACTGCATTGGACAACCATTCAGGGTAGATGACCTCTCTGATAAATTCAGCGTCTTCTAATTTTTTGACCTCATCCCTGATGACCTCGTACTTCTCTCTAGAGTAAATCCTCCTTTTCTGCTTTACCGGCTTCACTCCCTCTACCACATTGAGCTTATGTCACATGATTTCAGGGTCGATCCCCGGCATATCTACATGACTCCACGCGAAGACGCTTCGTCTTCTCCTTAACAGTTTGATGAGGTCTTCCTTGATATTGGGCTTCAGAGACTTGCCAACTTGGACGGCTTTTCCCCGGTCATCCTCATCGAGGATGATGGGTTCTACCTCCTCGGCGGCCTCTCCTTTTTTGAGCTTCGTCTCGTCCCTGGGGTCTAGGGTATCAATGTTGTAAGTGGCTGTAGCCCTCTTGTGTGCCTCCCTTTCTTCAGCGGAGTTGTAGTAACATTCTCTCGCTGTCGTCTGGTCTCCCTGAACTTCCCCCACCCCATAAGGGGTTGGAAATTTGATCATCTGATGGACCGTAGAGGGCAGGGCTTCAAACCCCTTGAGGGCCACACGCCCCAGTATGATGTTGTAGGCCGAAAACACCTGCTCATCCATCACAAAGAAACTGACCTTCTTGGTGAGCCATCTCGGCCACTCGTCCCCCATCCTCACATCGGCCTCATATACCCCAAGGGGGTGAACCTTTTCCCCACTGAACCCAATCAATGGATGATGGTAGGGGACGAGTCTAGCACGGCTGAGACCCAAGGCTTTGAAGCATGGCCAAAACATCACATCTGCAGAACTACCCCCATCTACCAAGATCCTCGGCACTTCGCATCCGTGCACCCTGGCAGTGATGACGAGAGGGTCATCATGTGGGTCCAAGAGGTCTTTTAAGTCCATTCTTGAAAATCCCACTATCAGTGTGTTCATATCAACCTTCTTCTTTTTTCTGACTTGACCTCCAGGGAAGTCATGTGTATCATCTTCGTCACTGCCTTGGCCTCAGCCACATGGGCCTTCCTGTCGGCGACCTCAGACCCTCCTCCTGCAAGACCCCCGGAGATCATTCCCACTTCGAGCGAGATCATATTAAGCCTCTTGACAGGGCCGTGGTCGTCTCTCGGCGGGAGGTCAGGGTCGTCCTCATCATCAGAAGGGTCGTCCCCTCTTTTTTGAGGATCTTCTCTGCATGCATCGCCTCGCTTCTTTCTGGGGTCGTCCCCTCGGCCCCTCTTGAAGACATCTTTGTCGATGTACTTTCTGAGCTTCCCTTCTTTCAGCATCTTCTCAATCTCGTCTTTCAGAGCAAAGCATTTGTCCATTACGTGGCCGTGGTCTTGGTGAAACTCACACCACAGGTTCTTATTCCTCTTGTCGGGGGCTTCCCTCAGCTTCTCAGGCCACTTCAGGGATCGGTCACTCTTAATCTCATTGAGAATCTGTTCACAGTTGACCGTCAGAGGGGTGTACCCCGCGAACTTGTCATCCGAGGACCTCTTCTTCCCCTCTTTGTTCTTCTTAGGGTATTTACTCCCACTAGCACCTCCTCTTTCGTCTTCATATTTTGTAGCCATCGCCTCTTCGGCGTTCATCACCTTTCCTGCTGTTGACAACAGTTCAGCCATCGTCCTCGGAGGGTCTTCAACAAGCTTTCGTAACAGCTTTCCCTTTTGGAGTCCTCCAATCAGGGCTGTCATAGCTATGCTCTCCTCATAGTCTTCAACGTCCAACTTCTCCTTATTGAATCTGGCTATATAGTCCCTCAGACTCTCACTCTTCCCCTGCTTGACATAGAGCAGGTGGGTGGTCTTCTTCTGTGGCCTCACCCCAAAGCAGAAGTTATGGATGAACAGGTCTGCCAACTGCTTGAAGTTTTCAATGGAATTTTTTGGAAGAGACGTGTACCAGACATGCGCAACCCCTGTCAAGGTACTAGAGAAGGCACGACACCTCATCTCATCTGAGATAGAGTATATGTCTGCTGCTGACTGATACATCTCCACGTGGTGGACGGGGTTGGTACTCCCGTCATACCTTGGGGTGACCACGGGTGGCTTGAATTTTGACGGCGTGGGGAAGTTGACTATCTTTGCCACAAAGGGTGAGCCTATGGTGTACCCCCTCTGAAGAGGGTTTTGGCTCTTCAGTATATCTCCGATCTTATCCTCTAACCGCTGGATTGAGTCATTCCAGGGCCTCACAGGGTCGGTCTGGCCCATGTTATCCCCTGCCGCCTCTCCGAGGTGGACGGAGGGTTTTGCTGCAGCAGGCCTGTGTCGGCTGTTCACTTCCCTTTGGCCGTCATCTCGTCCTCTGGGTCGGCCATCTGCTGCCTCCCTCCTGGATCTTGCAGCACTTCTTGGCCTGGATAACTGTTCTCGCAGGTCATTTACTGGGCCTAGCCTCTCAAAGGCCGACCCCCTGCTCAAGCGATCAAAAGTAGAGCCCCTCGGGCGATCATCAGGGTTTGGTCTCCCGCACTTTCCTCTAGTATCCTGGAGAGGTCGTACAGTATTGTTGGAGACCTCGTAAGGTTCCCAGCACTCTATAGGAGCCTCCTCTCCCTCCAGATCTCCATACCTATCCTCAGGGCAAGGGTTTTCTTGCCTCCCCAAGCGTAGACGCCGGGGGTCAGCAACATCCCTACGCTGCTGAGGGGGTGGCAGGTCTTTGCGTGGTGCCTGGGGTGGTCCCCTGGCCTCATTCTTCCCTGGAGCTGCTGCCGGAGTAATCATCTCAGGTGAAACCCCTGGTGCTCTTAGTATGTTCTGGCTTAGAGCTGTGAACTGCTCTTGCATCATCCGCTGGCTTGCTGCCAGAGACTTTAGGGCTGCCGCCATATCAGCCATCTCAGACTGAGGCGGCGGCTGACTGGAACTGGGTCTTCCCCCTCATCCGGCGGGGGAAGTGGTGGCAGTGGCATCTCAGGTGCCATGTGCGTGAGCTATGAAAAGTTAAACTGAAGAAAATACTGGTGAGCTTGGGAACCTTAGTGGGTCTCTTTCAATGGTGAAACACCTCCTCTCAGGGGGAGTGTTGGTTCACCACCAGAGTGCCCAGTGAGGTCAAGCTGTACAAAGGAAGAGTCGCCATTTCCCACAGACGGCGCCAAACTGATGACGCTGAGATTTAGCACCACCGGATGAGTGATAGTGAGCTCAAACAGTAGCAGCCATGGCAGCCATTAAGATGTATAAGTGTATAAGTATGTAGAAGGGGATGAGTATAAGAGGAGATAAGACAATGATGTATAGTGGTTCAGCCAATTTGGCCTACATCCACTGTGAGTGTGTGATCCACTAAGTATGGGCACTAATGGCCTGGGATACAATGCACATAACCCTCTGTCTCTCTCTCTACTGTGTGTACCAGCAGAGCTTTAGCTAGCGCTACAGTTAATGGATCGATCCCATGTAGGGTTGTAGGTGACAAGTATATATAGGTCTTGGGGGGGTGTAGTGTACCCCCCAAGTATGCATGGTGCATGTGAATGATGATCTAGCCAATCCCCTATTGACACCTGTAGATGCCAAATGATGGCATAATATTCCCTCACGTGAGGGGTGATTTGGTTATAACGGTCTTCCACGTGCCATGTCAGCCTCACGCGCACTGTTCCACGCGTCTCCCAAACCACGCGCTGTCATGATGTCACCCTCGGGTTATGAGCTGAGGCCGAGGGCAATGTTTCTTCCAGTAGTGAGCCTGGCCCAATTCTGGCCTCGTACTGTCGTACCCTCTGAGGGTCGTCTGGAGAGTGGTGAAGGGTCGGCCCCTCGTAGGGTCGTCTGGAACCTGGTGAAGGGTCGGCCCCTCGTAGGGTCGTGTAGAACCTGGTGGAGGGTCGGCCCCTCTGAGAGGTCGTATGGAGCCTGTAGGAGGGGTCGGCCCCTCGTAGGGTCGTCCGTTTGGAGGTTGTCGTCAGCCAGGTCGAGGATATAAACGGGTATATCAATCCTCATCAAAAGAAAGATGGTACATCAGGATGAAATCAACACAAAAGCACTATAAGTTTTTTATTTTTTTATTTGCATTGTGCATATTTAAGGTGTGTGTTTTGCATTTGGACTTAAAATAATTTTGTAAAATTTTAAATGATTTTAGGAATTATTAAAACATTTAAAAAACTTTTTCTAAAATAGAAATTAGGATTCTACATTTTTTTGGGGTTAATTAGTAAATATCAAACCTTTCTAAAACTTTGGCTGGGTTGAATTCAAAAGCACAACAAAATAGTGTGGGTGGAATTGGTATTTATAAAACTTCTAAAACACGTGCCTGAGATTTCATCCTCGATGAACATGTGTTAATCTCTTAGTGGCTAGTTTTGTGTTTCTCCTCTCCCACAACTTAAGACTCAATCCGAGACATTTGTTTAAAATAATCGATGGTCTGCATTTAATCTTTATCTATCCTTGTAACACCGATATTAACTAATCAGGATGATTATAAAAGCGGTACCTTTTAAGCAATTAGATTTAGTCTTCGAACGGTCGAACCAATCCTGATCATTGATTTGCCTCACTGCTTCGAGATCCTACCTCGCATAGTATAAATAGACTTCATCGTCCCCTCACTTAAAATATTTGGGAGACTTGATAGTTGAGAGAAAAAAGGGATAGAAGAGAGAGAGAGAAGAAAGATAAAAGAAATTTGGAGTGAAAATTTTCAAACCCTAAACCAAACTCCATCCATTTTACTCACGAATATAACCTTGTGAGTTTTGAGGGTTTCTCGTTCGTTCATATTCAAAACCTCTTAGGTTTTAATCTCTCTTTGAACATTGCCACTATATCATAATTTGTTTCTACTAAATAGAAACATGTTGATCGGATTTACTAAGTGATACAGTCATGTTGTAATCAGTTTGATTTCTTCATTAAGAAATCTACATCCCCCTTGTTGAATTTAGGCTTAAAAGTTTTTTTATCAAAATCATCCAACAAATCTCTTATCTCTGTTTTCACAAAACTGATTTGAAGGTTTCAAGTGTCAGATCTTAGTTTTTCATTTTGAAAAACTTGTAGATTATGAAGATTTAAAGAATCTGAGTTTTAATGGTCCTTCAAGAACTCACGATTTGAAAAAACATTTGTTTCAAAATAAACCTAAAATTAGTGTTGTGAAACACTACATACCATACTCGTAAGAATTTTTAATTAGTAGGAAACTGTATGTATAAGTGTGTGTGCATGCATGTGTTTAGGCCCAACACTCACTAACACCTTCACACTACATCACTGAAATCATGTATTTGTTGAGAGATTTAAAATGTCGAGTCATCGTAAAGACTAAAAGGAGCAAGATCTCCAGACAGAAGGACGAAAATGACAACATCAAGAGCCTAATTGAAGTCAGAACTGCTAGAGTGTGCTGGTATATTTCTTGACTTAGTATAGGTCTTATTGTGTGTAAAATTCGTTGACTTTTTGTAACCTAAAACTTACTTTAGTGTATTTGGTTGGTTTGAGGTGTAGAGATCTCTATGGATGTTTACCTTACTTTATGGTTTTACCACGTTAAAGACATCTTGTCTTATGTGAATGTTTTTAATACTTGCTTAACTACTATTCCTATACTTGTCTAAAGTTCTCTTAAATATTAGTTTTTGAGTAACTGAAATATCTTGTTCATTCTTGTTTGCACATCTTGTGTGAGTGTATTGTTTACGAAAAGTTTCTTCAAAAAGACAATCAGAGACCCTTCTTAATTGCTTTAACTGATGTTAAACAAACTAGTAAGGGATTTTTAATTGGTATCATAGCTGAGTATTTATTTTCAAAACCTGTCCAGATCCTGTGTTTTTGAAATTGTTTTGAAAACAGTTCCTAATGGATGAGAAATTTGAAGAACTGGAAAATTTATCCAGACCTCCCCTTTTAAATGGGATAAATTTTCCTTACTATAAAGTAAGGATGATTGTATTCATCCAAGGGACTTTGGGAGATGATTTTTGGGATACCATAGAAACAGGTTACACTCATCCTACTAGACTTGTAGTAGAAGGCTGTCAAGTAAGAATTAAAAACTTCTCATTGAGTTCACTAAAGAAGAGAAATATGCCTCCCTCTGTAATAACAAAGGAAAGAATAACATATTTTTGTCCATAAATGAACACGAGTTTAAAAGAATATCCATGTCGTCTACCTCTAAGGAAACCTGGGACACGTTGGTCAAAACCCATGAAGGTGACACATGTGTTACGGCTGCTAAGACCCAAATGTTGATACAATAATACAACACTCTAGTTATGGCAGAAACTCAGTCTTTTGATGACTTTTATATTAAATTGATTGATGTCATTACTAAACTTCATGCAAATGTTATAATTTATGATACTCTAAAATACTACGATCCCTTCCACATAAATTTGTCAGTAAAAGATACTCTATGAAGGAAATGAAAGATCCAAATCTTACCCCTGAACTCCTCCATAGTAAACTAAGAACCGTGGAAATAGAATTAGAATATAAGAAACAACTTCTCAATAATCAAAAGCGACATAACAGTCCCAATTTTTTCTTTCAATCTAAGATGATAACTCCACATATTTTAGTGCCTAATATCGACCTTGACTCAGATGAGGACTGCGTCCTAGATGAATTGGATAATCAAATAAACTTAATGTCTAAGAACTTTAAGAAAATAATAAAGTTTAGAAAATAATGTTGTATTTAAACAAGGAAAGGCTCCCTATCCAAATCAGTGTAATAACATACCTCATGAGAGAAAATCAGATAAACATCACAATGATAACAATGGTAGACCTAACAAAGACCATAGTAAGATTTAATGCTTTAGCTGTGGGAAAATAGGTCACATTGCCACTAACCTTAGGGTCAATCTAAAAAAAATATATAATAAGGCCAATTTGTACAAAACATGGGATGACTCGAGCGAAGCAGATGATGGTGAGTGTGGATCATCAAATCTTTTTTACCCTTGTATGTCATTTTTTGCAAAAATAGTATGTAATGATGATATACCTACTAATGATGACGATGTTGATATGAGACTGCCTAATGTCATGATTATTGATATTTTTCTTCTCCTGGATTATCTTCTTTGTTATTAGAAAATGATAATAATGTTGATAATATTAGTAGTAGTAAAACTACGATGTGTGTGAGTTAAAGTGATCGAATCAAAGATGAATTGAATGCCTGTGTGAGTAAACTACATAAAACGATAGTGGAAACTACACACACAACACTAGATGAGTCTAATAATGACGATCTTCACGTCATTTACACACTGTACACCAAAACTCTTAGGAAAAGTACGAAACTTGAAAAAAACATTAAGGACGTCACAGAAAAATTAAAAGCTCTAAGCCTTATTGTGAAACAAACTGTCGAGGATTATACTAATCAATGTCTGGAGTTCGAAAATGAATTTAAATCCTTCATTGATAAAATCAAAGACTTGTCAGACTCAAATGAAATTCTGGAAAAGAAATATAAAGACACATTGTTAGAATTAGAACAATCTAACGAAAAAGTTTCATCAATCTTTAAAAAAATTTCAAAAATTAAGGAAAATACTAATTGTTTTTAAGGCTTTGTTGCAGTAATTAAAACCAATTTTGATGATAGAACTGGCATAAGCTTTTATCCTAACAACAACACACAAACTAAAAACTTCCAAACTATAAAGTTTGTGTCTGGTGGAAAAAGACCTGCTAAAACTTGTCCAGATTTCCAGTCTTTGAAAATTGAGTTTGATAAGAAAACAAAAATGCCCAGACATTTCTTCAAGTAGTAATCCAAAAACATTGTAGATTAAAAGTCTAAATATGTATGTCATCCTATAATACAAGGTGAATCTTCATTTCAAACTGTATCCCCTAGACATAAGACTAAAGTCTAACATTTGGACAAACCCATTTTCAATGGTCTTCATAATGTCAAGCAACCAACGGTCCATGTTTATTACTCATACTGTGATACCTATGACCATTATTTTGAAGAATGCGTTCAAAAGCATCTTTATAAGCCCGTCTTTTGTTCACCTGATTACCAGAATTTTAATTACTCTAGAAAGATAAAAAATAACTACGTTCTCCCTAAGTAGGTCAATAGGAACTCTAACTATAGGAATAGAAAAAGAAGATCAACCTCTAAAAATAAGTCCAAGAGAAAGAACCTTAAATCTAAGTCTAAATAAATGGCTCATAAAATTTTTAAAACTAGAGTTATTTGGGTTATAAAAGATGAGTTAATACCCAAGATGAAGTGTAATATTGTTATTAGTTCTTTAGAAGCTGAACACACTTCCTCTGGTTGGTATTTAAACTCAGGTTATTCTAAACACATAATTGGAGGCGATACCAAACTTTCAGACAAAACTAACTTCTCAGAAGAAAAAGTTTTCTTTGGATATGGTGTATCAGCTCAGATCATTGGTAAAGGGACACTTCATGAAAAAGGGTTACCTGTTCTTGAAGATGTTCTCTTAGTGAAAGGTCTTAAAGCCAATTTGCTAAGTATTTCTCAATTCTGTGACTCAAACCATACTGTGAAATTTTTAGAAAAAAATTGTAAAATTATAAATGAAAATGGTGACTGTATCTTTACAGGCCTCCGAACTCCAGATAACTGTAACAGAATTAATCCAGGTACTGAGGTTTATAACATTTCCAGAATGGATGACAATGAAATTTGGCATAATAGGTTCGGTCATATAAACTATGATAATCTTGGTAGACTTTACTCTCAATATATAGTTAAAGGTCTTCCTAAAATAAAACCTATTTCTAACATTGTTTGTGGGACTTGCCAAGAAAAGGAAAATAGTCAAGTGTGCCCTTGAGAAGGTTAAAGATGTTTAACAACCAAACCTCTAGAACTTATTCATATGGACCTCATGGGTCCATCTCGAACTGGTAGCCTATGTGGAAACAATTAAATATTAGTTATGGGCGATGATTTCACTCGTTATACTTGGGTAGCCTTCTTTCAACAAAAATTCAACACTTTTCAAGAATTTTTGAAAATTTTCTTATGAATATAAAATGAAAAGGATACTCAGGTAAATCGAATCTGTAATGATCGTGGAGGTGAATTTAAATATTTAGGCGTAACCGAGTAATGTACCTATAATGGTTACCAACATAAATTTAGTGCCCCTAAGACCCCGCGAAAAAACGAAATAGGTGAGCATAAGAATCGACCAATTCAAGATATGGCTAGGGTCATGATTCATGTCAAGGAATTACCTAAATACATTTGGGTAGAATGGCATGTCACATTATTAATAGGGTTTACCTTAGGAAAAATACCAAACAAACTTCATATAAACTTTGGTACGGTAAAAAGCCTAACCTAAAATACTTTCAAACTTTTGGTAGTACATGTTATGTTTATAAAGACAGAAGGAACTTATCTAAATATGAAACTTGTGGCGATAAAGCTATCTTTTTGGGTTATTCTCCTAATAGTCGGGCTTACCGTGTTTATAATATATGTACCAAAGTGATAATTGAATCTATAAATCAGATAGTTAGTGACACGGATGTTGAGAGTAATTAAGAAGAAGAAACTATAGTGGATGAGTCAGCACATATTTTAAACTACGACTCTCCATAGATAGGTGATTCTTTACCAGCTGAGACCCCTGAAGTGCCTATCTGGGTTTCTAAAGATCATCCTTTAGATTGTATTATCGGTAATCCTAATGAGCCTGTGCATACAAGATCTCAGTTACGTAATGTTGCTCATTTAGCATGCTTTGTGTCTCTAGTAGAACCAAAGAATGTGAATGAAAAACTTAATGACTCATTTTGGATATGTTCTATGCAAGAAGAGCTCGTACAATTTAAGAGTCATGACGTATGATATCTTATACCTAGGCAAAAAAAAAGGGTTATTGGCACTCAATGGATTTTCTAAAATAAATCAGATGAATCTGGGATGATCATTATAAATAAAGCTAGATTAGTTTCCCAGGGCTACTCTCAAGTTGAAGTAATAGACTTTGAGGAGACATTTTCCCCGGTCACTCGCCTCGAGTCTGTTCGACCACTTTTAGATATAGCGTGTCACTTACGATTCACACTTTATTAAATGGATGCCAAATTCTCCTTTCTTAATGGTACTTTGACCGAAGAAACTTATGTTGAACATCCAAAAGAATTTGTTGACCCCCATTACCTTAACCACTTTTATAGACTGAAAAGGTCTCTATATGGCTTAGAGCAAGCCCCTCGAGCCTGGTATGAACAATTGTCTACCTCTCTTATTAACTAAGGTTTTAGATGAGGTGGAAACGATTAGACTCTATTTGCTAAAAAATATAACAAAGATGTATTAATCGCCCAAGTTTATGTAGACGGTATAATTTTTGGTTCTACCACTCGAACCGAGGTTGAATATTTTTCTAAAATCATACACGGGGAATTGCAAATGTCTTTGAATGGGGAGCTTCAATATTTCTTAGGACTTTGAGTCAAACAAAAGTGTGATGGTTTATTTATCTCGCAATCCAAATACGCTTTAAAGTTGGTAAAAAAGTTTGGTTTAGAGAATACCAAAGATTCTATAACTCCCATAAGCACTTATGTTAAACTATCTAAAGATGAGCATGGTAAACCCACATATCCTACTCTTTATCGTAGAATGATTGGTAGCCTACTATTCCTTACAGCCTTATGACTAGATATAATGTATGATGTTTGTGTGTGTGACTGCTATCAAAGTGATCCGAAGGAGAGTCACCTATTATGTGTTAAACAGATTATTAAATATGTCAATGCTACCTTAAACTCAGCAATATGGTACTCAAATGACACTTCTACCACCATTATAGGGTATACTAACGCAGATTGGGATCGCTGTTCTGATGACAACAAAAGCACATCATGCGCTTGTTATTACATTGGTAATAATTTCGTAGGCTAGAATAGTAAAAAGAAAAATTGGACTTCTCAGTCCACAGACACTTGTTGCGCTCAATTAATATGGTTACAACATATGTTAAGTGATTACGTCATTACCAAACATAAATTACATCTCTACTGCGATAATCAAAGTGTGATTAATATTTCCAAGAATCTGGTTTATCAGTCGTGTACTAAACACATAAAAACCATACATCATTTTATAGAAGAATTAGTAGAATCTAAGGAATTCGAAATTTATCACTTATCTACTGGTCTTCAATTGGCTGAATTATTTACAAAGCCTTTAGATAATCTAATATTTGAATCGCTTAGGAATATGTATATGGATGGTTCTTCCTGATTAATATCAATCAACTTTTAACATATTCTCCGATAAAATTCATGTTGATAATTGGTTTCCAAGGATATAGGGTACGGTAGTTTGAAAAATGACAAAAGACACCTACTATATCTATTTATAGAGGAGATCCATGATGTGACCCACTGATTGTTCTAGGTTGATAGCTTTTTTATGTACATCATATATGCCTATTTGTGATCTTTTCACCCTTTGTCCATTTGAGACAAAATGGGGGAGAAATATTTATGCATCTTGGACAATTTTATGTACACTTGACTAGAGTCCTTGATCTTAGCTATTATTTTTTCAAGATTCCAATTCCATGCTCTTCAGAAACAATTTAGGGTATTGGTCTGTAATTATTTGAGTGATGCATTTTTTCTATTTTTAGGATATAGGATAGTTAGAAATTTTTATAGGAATAAGTTTTCTTATTTTATTTGTAATGCCAACGAGTCCTAGATGACTTAAAGGAGATCTTGTCTCATATTTCCCATGGGGGAGATTAAGGAACATTATATGTGTGACTTACTTGAGTCTAATATATAGGAGATGATCTAGTTTGGAAATTCAGGAAAAATTCAGTCATTCTTATCTTCACCTTAAGCCCCATTGCCTCTTCAAAAACTTCAACTTATATCCTCATCAAAAGAAAGATGGTACATCAGGTAGAAACCAACACACAAGAACTTTAGGTTTACATTTTTTATTTTCATTGTGCATATTTGAGGTGTATGTGTTGCCTTTGGGCTTAAAATAATTTTTTATAATTTTTAAATGATTTTAGGAATTTTTAAAACATTTAAAACATTTTTCTAAAATAAAAATCAGGATTTTAAAAAGTTTTGTGGTTAATTAGTAAATATCAAACCTTTTTAAAACTATGGATGGGTAGAATACAAAAGTGTAACAAAATAGTGTGGGTGCAATTGGTATTTATAAAACTTCTTAAACACGTGTGCCATCTTGGACGGACACATGTTGATCTCTTAGTGGTCGGATTTATGTGTCTCCTCTTTCACGCATTTAAGACTCGATATGAGATGTTCGTTCAAAGTAATCGATGGCCTACATGTAATCTTTATATATCCTTGTAACACCGATATTGACTAATCAGAACGTTTATAGAAGCGGTGCCTTATTAGCCATTAGATCAAGTCTTTGAACGGTTAAACTACTCCTGATCGTTGATTTGCCTCAGAGTTTCCATATGCTTCCTTGCATAATATAAATAGACCTCATCGTCCCATCAAGTACAATCTTTGGGAGACTTAAGAGTTGAAACAAGAGGGAACAGAGAGAGAAAATAAATTTTGAGAGAAAATTTTCTAACCCTAAACCAAACTTTGTCCATTTTACTCAAGAATATAACCTTATGAGTTTTGAGGGTTTCTTGTTTGTTCATATTCAAAACCTCTTAGGTTTTAATCTCTATTCGAACACTGTCACTATATCAGAACTCGTTTCTACTAAATAAAAACTTGTAGATCATATCTACTAAGTGATACAGTCACGTTGTAATTAGTTTTATTTCTTCATTAAGAAATCTACATCTCTCTTGTTGAATTTAGGCTTAAAATGTTTTTATCAAAATCATCCAACAAATCTCTTATCTTTGTATGTATAAAACTGATTTGAAGGTTTCAAATCTTAGATTTTCATTTTGAAAGACTTGTAGATATATAAAGATTCGATGAATCTGACTTTTAATGGTTCTTAAAGAACTCAAGATCCGAAAAAAAAATTTATTTCAAAAGAAACCTAAATTTAGCGTTATGAAACCCTACATACCATTCTTAGAAGAATTTGTAATTTATAGGACACTATCTGTATATATATATATATATATATGTGTGTGTGTGTGTGTGTGCGCGCATGTGTTTAGGCACAACAATCACTAACACCTTCACACTACTTCACCGAAATCGTGTGTTGGTTGAGAGATTTAAATTGTTGAGTCACCGTAAAGACTAAAAAGAGTAAGAGGTCCAAATTGAAGAATGACAAGGACAACATCAAGATCCTAAGAGAACTCATAACTGCTGGAGTGTGATGGTATATTTCTTGACTTAATATAGGTCTTATTGTGTGTAAAATTCGTTGACTGTTTGCAACCTAAAACTTATTTTTGGGTATTTTTTTAGTTTGAGGTGTAGAGACCTCCGTGGATATTTCCCTAATTTTATGGTTTTACCACGTTAAAAACTTCTTGTCATGTGTTAAAGTTTTTAATACTTGCTTAATTACTGCTGATATACTTGTCTAATTTTTTCTTAAATGTTAATTTCTGAGTAACTGAAATATCTTATTCATTCTTGTTTACACATCTTGTGTGAGTATATTGTTTGCAAAAGAGTTTCTCCTAAAAGACAGATCAAACCTTTCTTAACTGCTTTAACTGTTCTCAAACAAACTAGTAAGGAATTTTAAATTGGTATAAGAGTGAGTATTTATTTTCAAAACCTGTCCAGATCCTATGTTTTTGAAATTGTTTTGAAAACAATAACTAATGGATGAGAAGCTTGAAAAATCGAGAACAAATATAAACGGGTCTAGGAACACCTCTCTCAAAACATCTAAGACACCCTCTCCTAGGGGAAACGGATGCCTAGGTGGGTTAGGTAAAGGCCAACTTGTAATGTTGACTTCCTCATATCATTTGAACGACATTAAGATGTCGTTTGAACGACCCAAGAAAAGACCTTCTTAAAATCAAAATAGTAGCATGTCATTTGATCCAACATCGATCCGGGCTTCGAGTAACCTATCTAACGACATCAGCATGTCGTTTGAACGACATGAGTGAAATATTTTTTTTTAAAAGTCCTCCTATAAGTATTTGAGTTAACATTTTATGTTCGAAAAATTCCTCATTTTGATAAAATCATTTATAAAAAGTATCCTAATACTTAGTAAAAAATTTAAGCAACTCAAAACAAAATCTATGCCAAAGTATACCTTATGTTGCGGAAATGTTGATGATACGTGATATTCATATCCATCTTGAACCTGTGAACTTGAACTTCCTTGATGGTTCTAATGGGATACGACATACTCAATGTAAACTAGGGACTACGGAAAATATGTCCGTATAATATCATTTTGTAAAGTACCAAAAACACCCCTAAACCCTAATTTCAAACTATGAAAAGGGTGTTTGTTCTTCATATTACGAGGACTAACAAAAACAAACCTAGACTAACACGAGCATCCTCCTAGTTCATATTTGTATGTTTAAATTACGTTAGTGTAGTTTTAATTCTTTATTTATTTTATAACTTTTATAAAATTGTGTGAAGTAAATTGTATTCCGAGATGCAAATTGAGAATTTGTGAGATATATTTGAAGAGGCCAAAATATCATGAAATTCAGATTTGATGGTGTTCCTTAAATATTAAGCTTGGAGGTTCAATGAAAATGCAAGGAGACTTGGTTTATATATTGTTTTCTTCATCTTTAATTCTTTCTTTTATGCCTCTAGTGAATTGTTTTTACATTCTATACGTAAAAATAATTCACATGTTAGGATAAATACCCCTTGTGGGACTCAAACCATAACGGGCCAAATATTTTGCAATCCAGACAAGCCGAAGTTGAAAAAATGAAATGTGTTACTTAAGTCTGAATTAATGTCACGTGGAATAAACATGAGAGGCTCATTCTTGTTATCCATAATGTTGGAGGAGGTCAACTTGGATTAACAAACCAGTCAGTTAGGAGATGGAATAGTTTAAATAACTGTCAACCACTCTTATCATTAAAATAAAACCCTTACCCCAAGGAAAGGGTTATGAAATTCTTTATTCCAAAATTCTTAAAGAGATGATATACATTGAAAACACCCTGTGGACGTGGGAATTTCCCAAACCATGTAAATCCTTTGTGTCGTGATGTTTCTTTACTCATCAATTTCTTCTTTGTTGCTTAGAACCATTAATTGTCATTATTTTCACTCACAATTGGCACTCTCTATGTAAAACGATTATTTTTTCTATAGAAAATCAAAGGAAGCTAGTTAAGAAATGTCTAACCCTCACAGTGCACCTATTGCGGGAGATCTTGGAGTTGGGGATCCCATTACATAGAGTCAGATCTGAAATCCACCTGGATAGGTATTAGCCCACCAACCATTCACGATTTCATCTACAAGAGCAACCTTCTGAGCAGAGCAACGAGTGTCCCAAATCAACGTAGATCTCGCGTATGGGCGACACCTATAAGGATCAACTCCATCAACAAGAGGAAGCAATAAGCCTATACGCAGAGGAAAATGCATATCTCCAGCGATCTCTGAAAAAAATAGAGTGACAACTTCATAGAAATAACTGCAAGAATCATGCTCGGACACCTAGCCCTCAGACGAGAAAAACAAGCAGCTCTGGAAGGATTTAGTACCAAGATAGGATCACTCGGAGCATCAAAGCCAGCTGACAAGGAAAAACTGAGACAAAGGACACTATAACCCTAATATACGAAGTCCAACTCGATGAAAAATGGACCAACACCCAGCTAAGCATGGGGCTAGATCAACCAAGGAGCTAGAAAGGAGGATACTCATCACTTAGATGTAGTCCCCCTATTCAAGTGTGATTGAGAAGGATGACCTCTGAAAGAAATTCACAACCCTAAGGTTCGAGATATATGATGGAAACACCGATACCAAAGATAATGTGTTCCAATATAGCTAACCAATGACCCTGTAGAACTACAGTGATGTACTCATATGTCATATATTCCTAACCAGCATAGGATATGTCGCCTAAAAGGGATTAGAAAGGCTACATCATAGGTCGATCAAGAACTTTATATCACTCATACAGGCTTTCACAAATATCTTTATAACATACAGTTCACACCCAAAGGGGATGGACTCTCTAATCACCATGAGGAGGAAACCTTGAGAGACATTACGAGATTATGGTAGGCACTATTAGGGAAACTTTTTATGAGGTCGAACATTGCTCGGAGAAGGCTTTCACATCATCGTTCAAAATAGGCCTAACCCACAACTATATGTTGCACCAGTACCTCACCAATAAAGAGGTAGACACCATAAATGAACTTGTGTCGAGCATTGAGAAGTAAGCCAAGGTGGAAGATGTGGTCACCCTCAGCCAAGGAGAGAATGGTCGTGCAAAGGTGACCAAGGGAAATAATAAATAGAACAACCCTTAGAAAGGGGTTAAAAGTTAAAACAGAGTATATAAGAATGGGGGCAAGGAAGAACCATCCAAGAATTTCCAATTTATCAACACAGTTTTCGAAGAACCAATCTACAAGATCTTGGGCTAGATTAAGCACCAGTAATTCCAAAAGTGGCCGAAAAGGATGGGCAGTGATCAAAGCAAGATGAATATTTCTCTCAGATGCACCTACCACAAGGAAAATGGACACAAGAGAGAAAATTGCAAGGACTTCAAATCCCATATGCAAGAGTTATCCTAGGTAGGGTATTTTAAGGAATGCATTGAGAAGAAAGTTGACCAAGTTTTCACCATTATTAACCAAAAAATAGACTATGTCTTTGTTGATGTGATGGGGAATGAATTTGTTGTTATCTATGGTGCTTCATACTCCAAGTATATCACGAACATCGTAGTTCAGATGGAACTCAATAGGGTCACTATAGTTACGGATTCCATCCAAATTAATTCGGCCAATATCCAGATTGGAAAATGAAGACAACCAAGTGATGTGAACTGCAACAAGAACATAGTCTTCATGAAAGAAGATTTGATCAAAGTGAGGACACCACATCATAATGCACTAGTAATCACCCTCAGAATTGAAAACAGGTATATGGATAAACTACTAGTTGATTAAGGGAGTTCCTATTAAGTTTTATACTTTGAGCTTTATCACAAGTTCAAACTAAGGATATAAGGGTTGAAGGAAGAAACCGTCCCTCTAGTTGGATTCGCTGGACAAATGACTATGTCATTTGGAAAGGCTGTTCTATTAGATAGATCCAGTAATATCTCAATACTTATTCAATTTTTGGTGGTAGAAACTGACTCGCCCTATCATGCCTTCCTTGGAATAGGGAGTCTTCACGTCATACCTGAAGCATCTCAAGATGGAGCTACACAATAGAAAATAAAGAACAAAAGGCTAGGGGTAGAAGAATTGAGAGCTAACTCCTCAGATATGGTTATGGAAAAATTGGAAGAGATATCTTTTGATAAAACCCAATCGAAAAAGAATTTTCTGATCCACATCACACTATTCGAGTAAGAAATGGAGGAACTAATATGTTTGCTAAAGAATAATGAAGATGTATTGGCATACCAGCCATATAATATGGTTGGGATTGATCCCAAATTTGGGTGTCATAAACTTCACCTTGACATAAAAGGCTTACCTCACTATCCAAAAAAGCAAAGGAAGTGGAGATAGAGGTAGAGTAACTTCTGGAGGCAAGTTGCATAAAAGAAGTTTAATTCCAAAAATATATCTCAAACCCAATGGTGGTAAAAAAGAGTAACACTAACTAGAGAGTGTGCATGGACTTCATCGATCCTAACAAGGCCTAACCTAAAGATATATTTCCTCTGACCAAGATAGATTATTTGGTCAATGCCACAGCCAACCATAAATGAATGAGTTTTTTGTATGCCTACTTAGGGTACCATTAGATCCCCTTATTCGGCTCCAACCAAGGAAAACCTTCGTTCATAACCCCGCGGAGCTGTTATTGTTATAAGGTCATGCCCGTTGGCCTTAAAAATGCAGGAGCCACATACGAAAGATCAGTTGCAAAGATGTTTAAGAAATAGTTAGGAGAGATAACAGAGGTGTACATTGACCATATGCTCATCAAAAGCAAGCTCAAAACTGATCACCTAAAGGATTCCTCACGCACTACCAAATGAAGCCCAATGTAGCCAAATTCTCCTTTGGGGTTCATTTCGAGAAGTTCCTAGGATACTTTGCCAACAAAAGGGGTATTAAGGCAAATACCAACCGATCAACAACATTCAGCTTCCATAGAAACTACATGAGATTCAAAAGTTAATAGGGATATTAACGGCCCTAAATCTTTTCATCTAAAAGTCCTTTGAATTATATGAGCAATGAAGAATGAAGAATGCTTAAAGGCCCTTAAAAAAATGAAATCTTATCTAAAGAAACCTGTTCTGCTGACCATCCCATTAACTGGAAATCCTCTTTATCTCTACCTAGCAGTTTCAAGCCATGCAATTAGTTCGGAATTAGTTTGAGAGAAAGAAGGACGATAATAACACATTTCTATGTCAAGATGTCACTCCTTGATGCCGAGCAATGCTACCTCCAAATGGAAAAAAAGCATATTCTTTGATCGTTGTGTCGCATGAGCTAAAACACTACCATGAATCTCAATCAACCATAGTCATAACATATTTTCACCTCAAAGATGTTACATAAAAGGCCAACATATTTGGATACATGTCCAAATGGTTGATCAAACTTGTGAGATTTGATATACACTATCAACCAAGAACAATGATCAAGGTATAAGTGTTAGCTGAGTTTATTAAATAATTTACTAGAGAGACTGACCCCAACCACCAACAGATTGTTAGTCAGTTAAGGAACCACGAGATTGACTAGTCCAAAAAATGGATGTCATATGGGCACAATATCCACACCGATGCTCTAATAGCTTTAAGCTTAGTAGTGGACTCTAAGCTGAGAAGAACATTTAAAGTTAAATTCCTCACAAGCCCAGCATCACAAAGCCTGTGGTCATAAAGCATATTCTTACTGTGAAAAATAGTCCCAGCCAGATGGACCTAATAATTATTTATCTGCAAAATGACATCTAATCATCCGATAAAGAGAAATCCCTTTAGGTTAGGGTAAAAGATGTAAGATTTTCTCTAGGGGGACATTGCATGTGGATGAGCCCTTCAACTCCATGGTGCAAGAGTAGGAATTATTCTCGTCACACAATTAAATGTTATGATCGAGCAAGGAATAAGGACTGGCTTTATGGAATCCAATATTGAAGCTGAATACGATGCCGTCATAGCCAGACGACATAAATCTCACTCGTTGGGGACAAGTCGCCTTGATATATACTACAATTAAAAACATGTATCCTATAGGGTAATGATAGATTTGGATGCTAAAGATGAACGGGTGATGGCATACCTGTAAGGGGATTGTTGATGTAAAAATTAGACTATCTCTAATTTGTTTAGTCTAATTTGTTTAATCACGGATAAAAATATATAAGACAAGAGATTTTAAAGTGGTTCAGCCTTGAATGAATGGCCTACATCCACTGTTGTGTTTTTATTGACTGTTTAGTAATTCTCGAAGTATGATTATCCTCCAGAAATTCCAGTCCCCCCCCAATGAGGATGATACAATGTATTTATAGCCTTGAGGTTGTACATGTGAATGAGTAATATATAGTTGTTCAATAAGCGTATACATTCGTATGATAATAATCAACATTTAATGCGAATTTAATCCTCTTAATTGTTTGATAATAAATGCTCTGGTCGAGGTGCAGCTCGGACCGCCAAAGTATCTCGGTATCCATGAGTTTCTCGGTGCAGTAAAGTTCCTCGGAGAGCACCTACTGCTCGGAGTATCTGAGTTGGTCGGGGCAATTGAGTTCCTCGAAGTCAAGATGTTGTTCCGAAGTGTTTGTTATTTCCACGCAGATTGCCACGTGTCTCCACTTAATTGAGCCATGTCAGCAGACTAAATTTGGTATCAACAGAAGCCCCTAATGTTTCACAATTCAAGAACGAGGAGTGTGGAACATTCTTCTCGAAATATAGCAGGATTAATGATCGTCCTGAATTTTAGGAGTGTTTTCTTCGCATTTATTCTTCTTTTCAGATTCATGGAATCATACTTTTCGAATTTTTCTAACTGCTTCGGTCTCCGCGCCCTTTTTGTCCTTTTATCCGCCGGTAGCGTAAACATATCCCTTTGTAATCATTATTTTTACCTTTTCCCAAGGTAAGGTATTTAAGCGTTGCAGAAAATCATATCGTCTTTTACTTTTTCAAATTTTTATCTTCGAGTTTTCCATTTCTTCTCTCTCTGATGAGTTCATCCCTTCCATCGTTCGTTGTCAACTGATCCATCCTTCTTCTGTAAGATCTTCTTCCTTCTCTTTTACTTCTTCTATTCATCATGGTTTATCTTGTTGAGTCGCTTGATAAGTTTCCTTCTAATTTTTCTATTCCTCCATGGGTCATACTGGAAGAATTTTCTTGTTCTTCTGATTATTTTCGTTTGGCTGAGGGACATTGGTTCCCCAGTCTCTTTGTGGACGAATGTGGGTTTTCTTTTCCCCCAAAACCTTAGTGTCTGGAATTCTTTGACGTGGTTCCTGCAAGAATAGCCCCCAATACGTGGAGAATAGTTAACAGAGTTCATAGATTAAATCAAATTCATGGAACTCGTATAGGAATTCCAGAAATTATGTTTTGTTATAGATGGGTTGTTGGTTACAACACTTTTTATTTAAAAACTATGTTTTTAAATAGGTCTTTAGTGGTCAATCTCCCAGATGCCAATAGGGATTACTTCGAGCACGGGGTTGTTATGAAAAATTGGCAACACCCTCCACTAACGGGAAATGATGTGTACCAGGGTCCTAGATGCCCTCCCTATGGCAATGGGATATGTTGTTTTTATTTTATTTTTGAAATTGTGCTTCCTTTGTGTTTGATAAAATGTGTCACTGATATTTTAATTTTTATTTATTTGCAGTTGACAGCAAAAGAAGGTCTCCAAAAGAGATAGAAGTTAACTTAAAACATCTGAAACTTATCTGGGGTTTGCATCAGACTGTTGTCGACGAGCATATCAGATCGGCTTCATATCTGCTGCAGTATAAGAGTTACACCTCGTCTTTCACTGCTCGTCCGGTGATAAGCGACGTGGAACCAATACCAGCTTCTACCAGTTCTTCACCTGAGTAACATATTCCTTTTAGTGAAAGGATGAAGAGAAGAAGAGCTCCTGTCCTCTTCGAGAAATCTGCCTCTATTGCCGGAGAGGCAAAGAAAAGCAAACATGATGTCCTAGAAGAAGGGACTAGAAAAATCAATGCACCTCCTCCGACTGATCCCGTGAATGTTATCAAGAAGCCCCCAGTGGCTCCGAGCAAGGCCGTTGCTCCAAGCGAGGTTATTGTCATGTCCCCGACTAAGACTACCTCCTTGGTTGAGACTGTTGATGCTCCTCTGAGGAGGCTGAAGAAGAGCTCCTCGGTAAATTTGGCCGAATCCATTGCTCAACCCTCGAATACTGGAAGTTGTGTTCCCACTTTTATTGCTCCGAGCTCTGTCATGAGCTCGGTGAAGTCTTGGGTCATCCCCGAGATCCAAGTCACTGAAGAAAATCTTACTCGGGATATGGTTACCACCTTAGCTGCTCGTTATATTGCTTCTGTAAGTATTATTGTCCTAAACTTTCATTTTTCCATTGTTATATCTGTGCACTGACTTGCTATTATTTTCTTTTCCCAGTTGGTAACCTGTTTTAATATGATTTTGAAGAAGGATGAAGTTATTAAAGCTTCAAGGTCCTCGTCAGGTGTAGAGGAAGCTTTGGTGGGTCTGACGTAGTCTCTGAAAAATTCTCATCAGAAGTATGTTGATGATAAAGCTGTCTGGGAGAAGCAACTCAATTCGACCGACCAGGAGAGGAATCATGCTGTTGAAGTCTCCAAAGGATTGGAGAAGAAAATAAAATAATTAGAAAGTAAGAATAAAGAGCTCAAAGGGAAGCTCCAAAATGCCGGGGAGCTTGAACGTAAGCTCAAGGTTGCTGAGGAAGAGTTGAGGAAACTTCGTGAAGTAAGCCATCAGAAGGAGGAGGTGGAGAATAAATTGAAGGCTACCGAGGAACTTCTATCCGAGAAGCTTTCCTCAGAGAGGGTGAAAAGAAGTTAGCTGTAAAAAGTTCCTTCAGTGCTGGTTGGGACAAAGGATGGAATAAGGGTCTGGCTGCCATGATGTCGCATGTGGAATATGGTAGACACAAATACTTTAGGGATGGTTGGGTCGCTGCTCTGGAAGAGATGAAGGTTGATGAAAATTCTGACCTGTTTCAGCGACATATCCCGGGCCCCCCTCCAACTCCTGAAGAAAAAGAAGAGGACGAAGCTGCCTTTGAGGAATCTTCCATGGTGATGGGAGATCAAATTTCTCATCCCACAGTTGTCCAGTCTTCCTGCGAGCAACTTCAACCATCCATTATTTCAAACGAGCAGCTTCCAGCACCCCCCGAGCAACCATCTGTGCCATTCGAGCAACCTACTTCCTCGTCCCAGCCTCCCGAGAAAGTTTTGGGAGACAAGGAGAAGGTGTAGAGTTGTTTGGATTTTTCTCTTTGTTTATTTTTGTCAATTGTAATTCTGAACTATGTACTTTTCTTTTATGATATAATAAAATTTGAAGTTTTGCCTATTCATAATGTTATTTCTCTTCCTCTTGCTCCTTATTGATTTTTGCTCTTTCTTCTTTTTACTAGTTTATGGCCATGATGGAATTATTATCTGCTCATGATATAAAATTGATGAAACAGTTCAACGAATATTTCAAAGCTGGCCATGCAGATTTGACTGATGCTCATATCGTTCATATACTCGGTCCAAATGCTTCAGAACGAGCAGTTGAGGCCTACTAGTATTTAAAGTGCCTGCTCGACCGTGAAGTGGCTAATAATATAATGTATTATGAAATGATTGAAGACCTCCAGGGCACTTTTGAAGAGCTTTAGCAACAATATAAGGAGTCTACAGCCCTTTTGCACAAGGGATACAAGAAGAAGTATCAACAACTTAGTGCTGATAAGGGGTATGATAAGTTGTTTGCCGCCTACAATGTGAGGGAGAGAACTTTAAAGGCTGAGGTCGAAGAGCACAGACAGATAGCTGAGTTACTGGAGCAATAAAATAATAGCTTGCAAATAGAGGTATCTCAGTTGAAATCTACTGCTTCTACCTCAAACACTTTGGTCCCCATGAATGACGAGGGATTCTCTTTCTTAGAGGTCGAAAACGCCAACCTGAGGGATGAATTAGAAACCTTGAAGAGGATTGGGCCTTATACCTCTACTCGGGTACGAGCAAGAGCTCCTCGGGGACGAGCAAGAGATGTTCGGATTCCTATCGAGGAACAAAGAACTCAATCGGAACTGGAGAATCAAGAAGTTCAGTTAGTTGCGAAGAATAAAGCTCTGGCAGAGATGTCCAAGAAGATCAGGAATCTGGACGAGCAGCTCTCTTCACAGAAGTCTGCCTTGGAGAATAAAGAAATTTTTATAAAAAATCTTCACGAGCAGCTGGAAAGGTTGGCTTATCAATTCCATAAGCAGCCTAGAGAATTCTGGATGGCTGGCTATAATGAGGCTCTCTACCATTTGGATGATCAGATCCAAAATGCGAATAATGAGGGTTACAAACAAGGGTGGTTGAATGCCTTGGGTGTACTGCAATTGGAACAGTGTCACTACTTGTGGGATTACCATAATCCTAGGTTGCTCGACCTACCAGTGCCTCCATTAAAACTCCACATGAGCTGGATCCCTGCTCGGGCAATCCCTCAGTGTTTGATTTCAAAATATCTTGGTGATTACAGTCTCCATTCCAATGTCGAAATATCTCGCCCAGAGCACCTACTCGACCGGCCATCTGTGATGAACATCAGGATGCTCAAGGACCTTAATTTCATAAATTCCCCTTATGCCTTAGACGATCCTCCTGCCGGTGAGGAACCTGTTTCAAAAGCAGATGGGAAAAAACCCATAGAATAGGATTTCTGATGTAATAACTTTTATGTATTTTATTCTCAATGTACTTTGTTTTGGAGTTAATGAAAAACTTATATTTTTCTTTGAAATCTTGATTGCCATTGTCTTTTAGATATTTTGTAAAACATTTTACATATGTGTATGTATATCTGTAAAAAAGATAACAACATTGTGTTATTTGCCGATTAACTAAAGCTGGTTAAAATTTATTGTCGACCATCCCGAACTTGTGGTAATCATTTGACGATTAACCAAAATTGATGATATTTAGTTTCTCGACCAACTTGGTGGTAATTTAAAATGTTATGAGTATAAAAAATTTTGCTTTATCACTTTTTAATTCTAAGCCATTAGCTGACTTTTATCACATACTCATGTTTTGTCTAATAAAAATGTTCCCGACCAACTGTAGTTGACAACTTCTTATTCCCGACCAACCTGAGTTGGTGGATTTTTAGAAATATTTTTTCTTCCCGACCAACCTTATTTGGTATTTCTGGGAAATATTTTTATTCCCGACCAACCTTAATTGGTATTTTTGGAAAATATTTTTATTCCCGACCAACCGGAGTTGGTGGATTTTCTTCCCAACCAACCGGAGTTGGCACTTTTGGGAAATATTTTTTATTCCCGACCAAGCGGAGTTGGTGGATTTTCTTCCCAACCAACCGGAGTTGGCACTTTTAGGAAGTATTTTTTATTTCTGACTAACCAGAGTTGGAACTTTTGGGAAATATTTTTTATTCCCGACCAACCGGAGTTGGTGGATTTTCTTCCCAACCAACCGGAGTTGGCACTTTTAGGAAGTATTTTTTATTTCTGACCAACCGGAGTTGGTGGATTTTCTTCCCAACCAACCTGAGTTGGCACTTTTGGGAAATATTTTTTATTCCCGACCAACCGGAGTTGGTGGATTTTCTTCCCAACCAACCGGAGTTGGCACTTTTAGGAAGTATTTTTTTATTCCCGACCAACCGGAGTTGGTGGATTTTCTTCCCAACCAACCGGAGTTGGCACTTTTAGGAAGTATTTATTTATTCCCGACCAATCGGAGTTGGTGGATTTTGCTGAGTAGTGTGTAACACTAGTATTCCGCGAAAAAAAAATTCAACAAAAGGAGAGAATTGGGTAGAATATCCACATTTTATTCATATTGATGAAACTTCATTACATGAGAGTTTACATTACTGATAATATTTGCACAGGTGTTCTGCATTCCATGCATTCTTAAACTCCTCCCCCTCTAAAGTTTATATTATGTAGGTTCCTGGTCGAACAACTTCTGTAACTCGGTAAGGTCCATGCCAGTTCGCTTCCAGTTTGCTGTGCTTTTGAATCACTTTCTTTAGCACATAGTCTCCTTCTTTCAGGTCACACTTCTTCACTCTCTTGTTGTAGAACAAAGTTGTTCGTTGCTGGTAAGAAGCATTCCTGATGGCTTCTTCTTCTCTAACTTCCTCGAGCATGTCCAAGTCTAACCTTCTCATTAAATCGCTAGCAGGGGAATTGAAGTTCAGCACTCGGTGTGTTGGGAGACCCAACTCGACAGGTATAACAGCTTCACTTCCAAATGACAGCATATATGGAGATTCTCCAGTTGCTTCTCGGGGAGTAGTACGATAAGCCCACAATATTGAATGTATCTCGTTGATCCAGTTTGCTTTCGCGTCATTCAGTCTTTTCTTCAAGCCATTTAGCAACGTTCTGTTTGTCACTTCAGTTTGTCCATTGCTTTGGGGATGGCCTCGTGCTGAATGGATCTTTAAGATATTTGACTGATGACAATAGGCAGAGAACTCCTCATTGTCAAATTGTGTTCCATGGTCGGTGATGAATGCATGGGGAAGACCATATCTACAAATGATATTTTTCCAAATAAATTGATACACCTTTTCGTATGTCATGTCGACAAGAGGCTCGACTTCTACCCACTTAGTAAAATAATCCACTGCGACGACGAGATATTTAAATCTTCCCCTAGTCATTGGAAGTGGTCTGACCAAGTCAATTTCCCACATGGCAAATGGCCAAGGGGAAGTAATGGGGTTCAATAATGCTTGGGGAGTTCTTCGGATAGAGGAGAAGCGCTGACATTTGTCACATTTCTTGGCATAGGCTATACAATCAGCCCTCATCGTTGGCCAGTAGTATCCTTGTGCCATTATTCTTTGCCGAAGTGTTCGACCTGCTACATGGGCTCCACAAGACCCTTCATGGACTTCTTCAATTAAATCCTTCACTTCGGTGGGATGTACACACCTTTGCAAGCCAGCTATGATTCCTCGTTTATATAGAATACCATTAGTTAGTACATAACGAGCAGCTTTAAACTTTAATTTCTTAGCCTCGAGTTTGTCAATCGGTAATTCTCCCTCCTCAATATATGCCCTGATGGGATCCATTCAAGATGGCCCTAAATCAAGGGTAATAAAATTCATCGTCAGCTCTTCAGCTATGCTCTGACCAGCTAGAATTTCAATTGGGATTGTTCTTTGTAGCTCGGTACGATTAGCCGATGGTAATCGAGCTAAAGCGTCTGCTCTTGCATTCTCCATTCTTGGTATTCTAACCAGTTGAACAGTAACAAATTCCGATACCAACTCCATCGCCTTTGCATGGTACTTAATCATCCACTCTCCTTTCGCTGCATATACACCGAGCATTTAATTTACAATCAACTGTGAGTCACTGCACACGATTACCTGCTCTGCCTTCATAGTTTTTTCCAGACTAAGACCTACAATCATCGCTTCATATTCAGCCTCATTATTAGAAGCTTGAAATTGGAAGCGCAGGGCATATTCTATGTCGATCTCGTCTGGAATTTTCAATACGATCTCGGCTCCACTACCCGAGGTGCATGATGTGCCATCCACATATAGGTTCCATACAGGTATTTCGTCCTCAAACTTCTTATTGGACAAAATTCCTCGATGGAATATTTATTGCTCCTTTTTCTCCATTTCTACCACACCTCGTTGCTTGTCGACCTTTTCCTCTTGCTCTCCAACCAGCTTAAATTGATCGGGGTTTAAATTTGATGATCCTGTAACATCCACATGTTGGTCGATGCTCAGCTTTTGCTCCTCGGGGGTATCAGGATAAGTGAACTCTGCTATAAAATCTGCTACTGCTTGCCCTTTCAATGACGATCTAGTCTCATAAATTGTATCATATTCACTGAGTTCTATTGCCCATTATATCAATCTCCCTGTGAAGAGCTTTCCGCAATGGCATATCGGTATATACGACTATGGTATGAGCCTGGAAGTATGGCTTCATTCTTCTACTCGCTTCGATTAGTGCCAGTGCCAACTTTTCCAGCTTAGGATATCTGATCTCCGCTCCTCGGAAGGCCTTACTAGTGTAATTAATTGGCTTTTGCACTCCATCCTCTACTCTTATTAATGCTGAACTAACTGCATTTTCCAAAACTGCCAGGTACAAGTACAACCTTTCTCCCATCACTGGTCTGGACAACAGTGGAGGTTCTCCCAAATATTTCTTCAATTCTTGAAAAGATTTCTCGCATTCTTCATTCCATTCAAAAGTCTTTCGGAGCGTTTTGAAGAATGGGAGGCATCTATCAGTTGCTCGCGATACAAATCTGTTAAGGGCTGCTACTCGCCCTGTAAGACTTTGCACTTCTTTCTTCGTCGTTGGAGATCGCAGCCCTAACAGAGCTTTGATCTTTTCAGGGTTTGCTTCAATGCCTCGTTGATTAACAATGTACCCCAGAAACATGCCTTCTCGTACTCCAAATATGCACTTGGTCGGGTTCAGCTTCATTTGATATTTATCTAATTGATCAAAGGTCTGGCCCAAGTCAACTAGATGGTCAACATCTTTCATGCTCTTTGTCAGCATATCATCAACATAGACCTCCATATTGCAACTGATTTGTTCTGCAAACACCTTGTTCATCAGCCGCTGATATGTCGCACCTGCATTTTTTAAACCAAAAGGCATAACATGATAACAATAAGTACCCCTAGGGGTAATGAAAGAAGTACTCTCCCTGTCTTCAGGTTTCATTTTAATCTGGTTGTAGCCAGAATAAGCATCCATGAAGCTCAGCAGCTAGTGTCCCGAGGTAACATCCACTAGTTGATCAATTCGAAGCAAGGGAAAATGATCCTTTGGACATGCTTAGTTGAGGTCGGTGAAGTCTACACACATCCTCCATTTGTTGTTCTTCTTTTTCACCATCACCACATTTGCTAACCAGTCTGGATACTTAACATCTTCAATAAAGCAAGATTTCTGGAGCTTTTCGACCTCCTCCTGTATAGCTTGGTTCTTCTCGGGGCTGAACACTCTTCTTCTTTGCTTCACTGGCTTGATTTCCTTATTCACATTAAGCTCGTGACATAAGAAATTTGGGTCTATTCCAAGAATATCTTCATGACTCCAAGCAAAAGTTTATTTTCTGCTTTTTAAGAAAACTATCAAGTCCTGTTTTAATGAAGCATCTAACGATGAACCTATCTGAGTTGTTCGTTCAGGGTGCTCGTTGTCCAGAATGATGTTTTCAGTGGCTTCTACCACCTGACCTTTCACGAGTTGTGACTCATCTCTAGGGTCCAATGTTTCAATTTTTGCACCCTCATCCACCTGATAGGTAATAGACTTTTTCCTAGATTCCTCTAGTTCCTCCTGCTCGGTAGATGAATAGTAGCATTCCCGAGCTACTTTTTGATCACCCTTCACAACTCCTACTCCAAAATTGGTTGGAAATTTTAGGCATTGATGTACCGTAGATGGTACTGCTTCAAACTTCTTCAATCCTACCCTTCCCATGATGATGTTGTAGGATGATTCAACGTTCTTATCCATCATGAAGAAGCGTACTCTTTCTGTTCGACAAGAAGGCCATGTACCAATGAACATATCCAACTTGATCGTTCCAAGTGGAAAAACTTTCTTGCCAGCAAAACCGAGGATGGGCCGATGATAAGGCTCTAATTGGGATAACTTTAGATTTAAACTGTCGAAGCACGAGTAGAACATAATATAAGCCGAGCTACCATTATCAACCAGTACTCTCGAGATCATTACTTCCTTCATTCTCATTATTATCACCGATGGGTCATCATGAGGATACAACACACCTACGAGGTCATTTTTTGAGAAACCGATGACCAATTTTTCTTTGTTGACCTTCCTCGGGTGATCATCTTCAGCCAAGTTTAATCATTGAATATATGAACAGGCTTGAGCCTCATTGAGGTAAGCTTTTCTTTTTGCAGTAAGATCTCCACCTCCTACATCTCCACCTGTAATAACATTGCAATCAAAGGATCCAAAACGTATTAAAAATACCTCACACTACAAGAAAAAGTGCTTTCCACGACATATGTTTTACGACACTTTATAAAAATGGGTCGTGTAAAGTAGAAAAAGATGACACTTTACAAAAATGTGTCGTGGTAAGTAAATAAAAATGAAACTTTATAAAAATGTGTCGTGAAAATAGACAAACACGACATAATTTCGAAAAGTATCATAAATTATTCAATTATAAACTATAATCAATGACTCTTTAATATTTTTGTGTGCTCAGTCTTAGACGACATTTAATTAAGGTGTCGTGAAATTTCACTTTTACGACTTTTAAATTTGGTCGTGTAAATAAAATATATTTGGCGCGGGGGATTCATAAAATTCCCGTTCTATGAAAATTCCCACGATCCCTCAGCCTCTATCCCACTCCCGATAGAAATCAGCCCTCTCTTACTCTCTCTCTCTCTCCATCTCGCGATCACATCAATCCGCCCACAACAAAAGTCGACCCTTTCCCTTTGGGCAATAGAAGAGCTTCTACCAGTCGTCTCTCTCTCTGCATAATAGATACACTTAACCCTCTTCTCTCTTTCTATGATCTCTCTGAAATACGATGGTCTCTTGTTTCAATCTAATCTCTTTGTTATATCTTTACTAGACATTTGAACTGGAAAATGGAGTTACCTTCATACCTATGATAACAGGTATGTCTATTACCATTTCAATTAATGTATTATTCAAACTTTGGTCTGAATCGTTATGTTGTGTTTTTACGCTTAAGATGTGTGTAGGCAGCAAGGGTTTTAAATTTGTAGAAATAGGGATCTGAACATAAACTATGAATTGTAATAATAGGTCATTTTCTATTTATTGAAAAGTATTAATGTAATTTTTTGTTGTTTTCTATGGGTTTCCAAAACTTTAAAAGCTAAAATCTACTTTAACATTTGTTTTCGAAAATTTTGCATTTAATTGGAAGGGGTATGTTTAATTTTTTGTCTTGATGTTGTTAAGTCAATAAAAAATTAATATCCTTATACATATAGAAGAAGAACTTGGTCAGTAATAATCAAACTAAAATGTCTAGTACTAAAGGTGTTATGGTTGATGAGTTGAATATGTAATGTGAATTCACAAGTTCTATTAAATAATTTTTTTTGGATATACAGCTTTTCATACATAAATTTATAAAGCTATTTTCTCCATTGAAAATCTATTGATTCTCATTATTCATTCTTAAAATTATGCAGATGTGTCTCAAGGAGTGGTTTGGTTATCTTATCAAATCTTTAGGAAGTTTGTGATAAATTTCAAAATGTATGAGGTTTGTTGTGATTTTTTTTAAAAATAAAGGGGTTCATAATGTAGTATATAATATAATGATATTATGTCTTCTATTGTATGGTATGCCAGCACTTGGCGAGAATATATATAAAATGTAATAAGAATTTAAGGTGGTTCAATCCTTTAGTAAAAGTTTATGGTTTTTACCAAGATTTATTTATTCATTTTACCTACGACAAGTCTTTCCATCTCTTTACATATATATATATATATATATATATATATATATATATATATATATATGTGTGTGTGTGTGTGTGTGTGTGTGTGTGTGTGTATGTGTAGATTAATACTAGAAAAAAGCGCGATGTCATCCAGTTAATTTTTATACATTCATGGATCTTATGTACTATATGACTGGTGCGATTCAAATACTGCACTTCAATTAAACTGGTTGATATTTTTTCATTGACACAAATTGAAGTTACCAAACCATTATGTGTTAACTTGAGAATTTGTTTTAATCTATAATTTCTATATATGGATTTTATATTTTTTCCCCGTGTTTATTATGCACGTTGAAATGGTGGCATGTTCCTAATATAGCTTTTATAGTGGGGTCATTTGAAATTTGTTGAGTGGTTGGTCTTGTCTGTAGCAAACGGTGCATTTAAAAAGTAAACACTAGGGGTGGAAATTTTGGAAACGACACGAAAAAATGACGCGGAATGACACGAAATTGACACGATGTTTCGTGTCCGTGTCGTGTTTTTATTACTAGCGCATCATTTCACTATTCTACCTCAACATAGGGGTTCGCTACAATATGATCCCTAATTCATACACTTTTTCCCAATATTTCATTCACATTTCATACTTCTTTAGACAATCGTCGACGGATTAGGTTAGATGCTAACATGACATGGTAACAAATCGGCTTTTGAATGTTGTGGGTTCAAGTCTTGCTATCTCCATAACCTATCTGTTTGTTGGTACATTGTTCTATATATTACATAACAGATAACACTATAGTCCATGAAAGTTGCTCGTTTATATGTTGAATATTAGTGCACCATACGTCTTTAGTTTCTAGTTATCTGGTTGATAGAACCTGCCTTTCCTTTCGTTATCTTGCAATATACTTTCAGGTTCAAAGTATCTTCCTATCCTTCCAGTATCTTGCAATAAACTATAGATTGTGCGCGCGCACACACGTGTATTATATATAAAATGATCCACATTCTATTCTAAGACCAAATATTGATAAATTTATGATGTTAAAAGGCAAATGCGTCTCAATTTTCTTGCAAGTTCTATGCTTCTTATTCCTAAAGTTGGCTATTTCTGATGTTTTTGTTTGCCTTTGGTTCCATTCAAATAATTTGCTATGTGGGTTTCTGCCTATAACTTGTTGCAATCTATTGATTTCAAACACACTCAATCTTTTAGTTTCAGAATATGGCTTGTTAATATAAAATAACAAGATTCTATTATGTGAGTCCCGTTATTATGAGGTCGAGGAGCAACCAGTTTAGTAGAATCTAACCCTTTGCTGTTAAAAGCAACTTAACTACAAATACACAGCCCTTACTGCAACATCATATGTCTTTATAGTATGCATTTTTCATTCATTTTGTATTGCACAATTTTCTCAATTGTCTTTTAATATTTTCATCTTGACTTTGTATGATCAAGCGTTAAAAATATTTATACAGATCGTGTTTTGGAAGTATGCCCATTTGCTTTTTTTATTATGAGAAATTGCATGTGTTCAATATTATCTCGTTTACATATGTAGATATGGGCGGACCCACCCCACCCCGAAGGGGTGCGACCACACCCATAATTTTTTGGCCGTGTATAGTGTAAAAAAATATGGATCTGTGTAAGATTTTAAAACTGTGGAACAAATATTACAATTTACAAATACACCTAAAGTTAAATAAAACAAAAACTAAACCAAATTCCAAAAATTCATAGCATCACTCGGCCCTCTCTCTTCCTCTCCCCTTCCCAAATTTCTCTCCCTCCCATCCCTTGCCTGCCCTCTCTACTTTGGACAGGATAACCAGGCACTGCAGCAGCAGGTACCAACCCTCCTCTACTCGGCTGCTACTCCAGCCTCCATTCGCTGGTAATTTTTTTTAGTTTATTTTCTAATATTATGGAACTTTGATTTATTGATGAAATTTTATGGATATTGTCATGTTGATATTGTATTTGTACGAAACTTTGTCGTTGCTCAAGTTTTATTAGTTAATTTGTATGAAATTTGTTGCTGAAATTTGGATATATTCTATAATTTGTTGTTGTTGGAATTTTGTTTGTTCATCTGTATGAAACTTTATTGCTAAAATTTTCTTAGTTAATCTGTATGAAATTTTATATTGCAAAATATTTTTTAGATATTCAATTGTTGTCGTATAGTCGCTGAAAATTTAATTTGAAATATTATTTCAAATTTATGTAATATTGGGTTGTTAAAAATATTGGTTTGTTTGGTTGTTAAAAAGTGTTGGTTTATTACGTAGAGTGAATAGAGTTATACTAACTTTTCTTTTTGAATGGATTTAGTTTTACTAACTTTTCTAAAAAAAATTCTTGTCAAATTGAGTGAATAGAAAAAAATATGCTTTTTGAGAATATGGCAGATATATTTAAAGAGGTGAGTTATGATGTCCATTATCTCTTCAATTTAAATTTTTTAACAAATGTTATCGAAGTCCATATAATTTACACTACATTCCATGTATATTGTGTGTATCCAAAATAGGTTACTAGGGGTAAGAGATCAACATGAACTACATGCAATGAAAATGAGGGTGCAAGAATATCATGTGAAATCTCTAACTCACATGCGGCGGAAGAAATTTATGCTGATGAAGTACTCAACACTGATTCTATTGGTAAGGGCAAAAGAAAGAGGCGGGGGCCTTCAAAATTTAATGTAATTGCAACTGGGTTAAAATACCGTAAAGAGGTAGAATTTAATGAGTTTGGGCAACCAATCGGACTCGATTCCATCCAGCTTAGTTCTATGATTGGGATTTTAGCACGAGAATGCATACTAGTAACACATAAAGGTTGGGATATGGTGACAAGTGACATCAAGGATCAAATATGGGATTTCGTTACTGTGAGTATTTTATATCTCTACCCTTTGCACTATTATGCAATATTTTGAATGTAACTTTGTGCATATTGAATTGTAACTAGTATAGTGTATTTGTTCTGTATGATGCAATAAAATATAACCTTGAAGAATGCCGAAAGACTATTATTTTGGGTCAAATGGGTAGAGCTTAGAAATATTATACGTCAAAATCATCAACATAGATATGAGAAGAAGTTAAAGGACCAAATTCCACTTGCCATCGTACATTACTCAAGCCCCCTTGAATGAAGTCAAATGAATGGGATGAATTTGTTAAATCTCGTTTGTCACCTAAATTTGATGTTTAATTTTTTTATTTTTATTAATAGACTAAAGTCCACTTTTAGTATTCTCGTATTTATTGAAATTATATATGATTTCTCTTATTTTAATAGGAAACAAGTGAAAAGTATAAGGAGGCGAGAGCAAAGAAATTCCATCCACATACAACTAGTCGTAGAGGCTATGCAAGACTTAAGGAAAACATGGTATGTTTTCCCTTTAAAGTTTTATAATTCATAAATAGCTTACATTATTTTGTAATTCTATCTTTTAAAATTTTGTAGAAAGACGAAAACCTAAATAAAACTATGCATCATGTTGATGTTTGGATAAGGGGACATAAGAGAGAAAATGGCGATCCGATTAATCAAGTTGTTGGTGAAGAAATAGTAACGATTTAAACACTTACACAACACTTTACAATTTTTTTAAACTCTACAATGTGTTTATTATATTTTTTTAATATGTTGAATTCTTATATTTATTTTAGGAAAATATGGAAAATATTCCATCTCATGACTCAAGATCGTTGAGAGATGATGTAGTAGTAAAGGTGCTTGGTCCTGAACGTTCGGGTCATGTCCTAGGTCTTGGATTTGGGGTGACGCCTACGAAGGTAGAAGCGTCGTTACATAGTATTGCAAGGGTAACGACTCTTGAAAATCAAATGCAACAACTTTTGGAATTGAAGATGCACATGAAAAGTCGAATGACCCAAGGAAATAAATGAAATGTTGTATTTTTATTAAATTAAACATGATTCAATAAAAATAGTTTTTCCCTTATTTTGTTTTTATATACTTCAGTTGCAATTTCTATAGGGTCAACATGAGGGTGGTGGGGACGTCATGCGTAATCATGCGCATACTCTTCAGGTTATTGTTAATGAATTATCTAAGTCTAAATTGTTTTACAAGTTGCATTAATAATTATTTTTTAATTATTTTCTTTGTACTATTTATTAGTGCAATCAATAAAGTGTATGTGCACAAAGGTTTCACAAAGAAATTCTGCTTGCAAATTGTTACATTGGATGGGGACTGGAGAAGAAGTGGCGAAAGAAAAACGTGAGTCTACAAACCTGAAGTCACTAGTGCACCACCAAATCCTTGAGCATGATTGCTATAAAGTATGGGTTGTTGAAATTTTAGTGTCCAAAGTGTCAGTTTTTCGATACTCGGATGCGTTTTCCATACTTGACGATGAAAAAGGAAGTACCATAGCATGGCCACATCGATACATTCGTTTTGACTAATTATGTGAGTGGAATAGTTATGGTTCTTAGATTTTATTCTAAGAATTTTTCTTTGACTCTCTTTCGTATTTATTTCAGAAAAGCATAAGGAATCAGGTGGGTATGATTGTTCTTCATTGCGATTTGGATTGAAGGTATACATTTATATTTTATTTTTTATTACAAGCGTGATGTTAATTTATGAGAGTATTTACTAGTTTTTTTTATGAACAGGTACCTATTTTTGGAAGATGTTGAAGACATTTTGGGAGAAATGTTTTTGAAGAATGCTATTAGTTATTTTTTGAAGGAAGATTACATTTTAACTTGTTAGGATATGCTTACTTCATTCCAATCTCTTGTTTTTATGTGGCTTGTAACACCCAAATATATATATTCATTCTACTGTGTTGGGCATGACTTTGATATTATGGTTATGAGTATATATTATGAGCTCCTTTTTTTGTTTTAAATTTCAAGAATTGTGGAATTGCTAATTTGATACAATCATATATGTGGATATGTTAATGTTAGTATAAGTAATAAGTATTTGAGAAGCTAATTTTTATAAAAAAAATTATACACCTTTTAACGACATATTTTATATATCTTAAAATGATAATAACGACTCTTATATTTCGTCGTGTACAATATTAACGACACGTAGGTTCAGTCGTAAAATAACATTCACAACATATAATAAGTAGTCGTTGAAGATTTTTTTAGGTAATGATTTTTACGACTAGTAACTAGGTGTCGTGGATAGTTTTTTCAACGACACTTGACAGGTGTCGTGAAATAGTTTTACGACACTACAAAGGTGTCGATATAGAAGGTAACTTTCTACGACACCCCCTTCAACGACTACATAAAATGTGTCGTGGAAACAGTTTCACGACACATATCAGGTGTCGTGGAAAAGACTTTTTCTTGTAGTGTCACGTTCTGGCTGCCTTGGTCTTTTGGGAAGATCGGGGTCGTCTTCTGGATCATCTTCATCGTCTCTTTTCTTGTTCTCCTCTGATCGACGAGGAGATCTAGATCTCTCTCTTGGTCGGTCGTTGTTTCTTCTTTCATTTATGCGATCAACATACTTTGACAGTTTTCCTCGTTTAATGAGTGCCTCGATCTCATTCTGAAGAGCTATACAATTTTTGGTTACGTGGCCATGATCCTTGTGGAACTCGTAATATTTGGCCTTATTCCTCTTGTCAGGGTCTGACTTCATTTTTTCTGGCTAGTTTAACTCCTCGCTATTCTTAATTTTTTCTAGACCATGATTGATGTCTACCTTCAAAGGAGTATACTTTTCAAATTTCTTTAATAGCTCCCATGATGGATTGGTTTTTGAGTGCTTATCACCACCATTGTTCTTATGCTCTTTCTTTTTGGCCTTATCACCCTCCGCTTTGGTTTCTTTGGTATCCATATTCTTCTTTGCAGCCATAGCCTCCTCGGCATTCATGATCTTGGACACTTTCGCCATCAATTCTGACATGGTTCTGGGTGGATCTTTAGCCAATGTGTAGTATAATTTGTTGGGCAACATCCCACTCATCAGAGCAGTATTCGCTTTTCTCTTCCTCGTAATCAATAACTTCGAGTTTCTCGTTATTGAAGAGAGTTATATAATCCCTAGTGCTCTCATCTGCCTGTTGTCTAACACTTAACAGGTGTGCTACTCGTTTAACGGGCTTTGCTCCAAAATAGAAGTTTCAATGAAGAGCTCGTGTAGTTGAAAGAAAGTTGAAATCTTACCCCGAGGAAGATTATTGTACCATATTTGAGCATATCCTGTAAGAGTTCCCGAGAATGCCCTGCATCTCATCTCATCTGGCACAGCATAGATGTCGGCAGCAGCTTGGTATTGCTCTATATGAAGGACAAGGTCGGTTTTTCCATCATATTTGGGAGTCACAACATGTGCTTTGAACTTTGATGGTGTGGGAAAATTCACAATTTCTTGGACAAAAGGTGTCCCTTGGACAAAAGTTCTTTGTAGAGGATTCTTGGCCTTGGCCATTTCCCCTAATCTATCCTCCAACCTCTGAATAGAGCCTTTCCACCCATCATTTCCTTCCTCGGGCCTGTTGGTTTGAGAAACTGATCGCGTGGATGTGGCTTCTTGGGATCTATCTTGTCGAGCAGCTGGTTGTGATTGGGCAGAACCCTCTCTTAGATTAAATGGTCGTCGAAAGTTTCTCGACACAGCCTTAGGAGGACTTTTATTCTTCCTAGGGCCCAATCGATCAAAAGGATATACCCTACTTAATCTTTCCAGGGCACTGGTCCTTTCCGGGGTGAGAGTGATGTGTTGTTCAGTATCTATGGATCGTACTGACGAAGTTCAACCCGGTTGATAAGAAAAATCTTTAGATCTATCAGTGCGATATGAATCGCTTTGCCTAATGTGTGAAGAAAGTAAATGAGTATTTCTTTGACCACTTCGTTGTCCTGATAGGTTGATGCTCCACCTTGGATGGTTTGCATGAGTTGTCGTATTGTTTCCTACATGGCTGTCTGGCCCTGAGCCAAACTGGCCATGATTCCAGCCAGATCTTGGATATTTGGAGGAGCGGATGGAGTTGGGGGGGTTTTCAGCGTTTCGATTGTTGGATTCAGGATTGTCAGCCATTAGTGATGAATTGTTTTTGGTGAAAAACGAAAACTACAGTCGTTTCCCACAGACGGTGCCAATCTGTTGATGTGAAAAATTAGACTATCTCTAATTTGTTTAGTCTAATTTGTTTAATCACAGATAAAAATATATAAGACAGGAGATTTTAAAGTGGTTCATCCTTGAATGAATGGCCTACGTCCACTGTTGTGTTTTTATTGACTGTTTAGGAATTCTCGAAGTATGATTATCCTCCAGAAATTCTAGTCCCCCCCCAATGAGGATGATACAATGTATTTATAGCCTTGAGGCTGTACATGTGAATGAGTAATACATAGCTGTTCAATAAGCGTATACATTCGTATGATAATAATCAGCATTAAATACGCATTTAATCCTCTTAATTGTCTGATAATAAATGCTATGGTCGAGGTGCAGCTCGGACCGCCAAAGTATCTCGGTATCCATGAGTTGCTCGGTGCAGTAAAGTTCCTCGGAGAGCACCTACTGCTCGGAGTATCTGAGTTGGTCGGGGAAATTGAGTTCCTCGAAGTCAAGATGTTTTTCTGAAGTGTTTGTTATTACCACACAGATTGCCATGTGTCTCCACTTAATTGAGCCATGTCAGCAGACTAAATTTGGTATCAACAGGGATCATTATTTGATGTCAAATTTTGAGAAAGTGTAAATCCAATAATTCTCCCGTGGCCACAATAGCCATGTTGATGCTTTAACTACTTTAAGATTAGTAGTGGACTATGATCTAAGATTAACAATTGAAGTGTAATTCCTCGTCAGGCCTAACATCACAAAACTTGTGGTCAACAAGCATATTCTTGCTATGCAATAAAGTCTCAACTATATCGACCCTGTAATTATTTATTTGTAAAATGACATGCATTCATCCGACAAAGAGAAAGCCCACCAAGTTAGGGTTAATGCTACACGATTTTATCTGGGTCCTGAAGGAAATATTTATAGATGATCCTTCATAAATTACTATCTCTAAGGAGTGCATCCAAATGACATTGACAATTTTTTTTTTTGAACTACACAAGTGGAAGATCTAATCCATTCTGAGCAATTAAAGAACGGAATTAGTGGCCATATATGTAGAAAGACGCACCTTCTTATGTCTATAACTGTGAAAAGTGCAAAGAGTTCTTCCCCATGCTTAATAAATTGGCTAGTGACTTGAAATTACTAACTTTCCATTAATCGTTCGCCCAGTGGGGATTGGATATTATAGTTACACTCCTAATAGTGATAAGTAATCACATATATCTATTTGGTCGACACATATTACTAAAGAAAATGGATTTAAAAAGAGCCACTAACGAACATCACAGACACCGATATGATCAGAATCATCTGAAGAAATATCATAACACGTTTTGGTGTACCCATGACAAGCATTACGGACAATATAACATAGTTTGAAAGAGGACCCTTCCAATATTTCTAAGACAACCATGGCATCAAGACCCTTCCAAGCAAGGTTTGAATGAAAAAACCATAAGGATTGAACTTAACCTAGCAGAAGAAAAAAAGGGAGCAGGCCATAATAATGTTGGCTTCTTACCAACAACAACCGCCTAAGTAGTAAAATAAGGGCATTACTCAAAGAAAATTTCTTCTCAACGATTACGTACTGTGGAAAGTCCTTAGCAGCCCCAAGAAACTTTCAGATGGCATGTTAGGGCCTAACTAGAAGGGACCATTCAAAGTCATCAGATATGATTTTCAAGGATCCTACCATTTGGAAACAATAGGGGGCAGGGAGGTACCAAAGGGATGGAATGAAACCAACCTAAAAAAAAATTATTTGTAATTAATTCTTGCTTAAGTTATTTAAAGTTATTTCTAGCTTAATTAGTTTGTGAAAACTTTTATTCCAACATAAGGATTTTCTAATAAACTACTAGCCTAATGGGTTCATTTCATTATTTGACATTGTTGCAAAGTGGCAGACTTATACTTTAATTAATGGTCAAAACATGATCAATATCACCTTAGTTTGTTTACAAATAAAAGTTATTTAATTATAATGAAACTCAATATCTCACGAAGTTTGTCATGAAACACATGAAAACATCTTCAATTTCCAAGACAAATAAAAGACCTACGAGAAACCCCCCTAGGCACTAAGTGAACCTGTATATTATCAGATAAAAATCCCAAATAGGTAGATGACCTTAAGACCAGGTACATTTTTTCCAGAGTCTGTTCTAGGCCTAAGGTATTGTGACGACACAACTAAAAAGGCAGGCCAAGATAATAAAATACATGCTCGACATAATGGAATGGAAAAATAAAAAGTAAACAATTATACAATTAAATTCTTCTTACATAAAGTTATCATACAAAAAAATTTCAAATCAACTGGTTGTTATATAAAGTTATGATAAACAAAAAATTCATTTACAATAGTAGAAGAAAATAGCAGATACAATAATTATCTCTAGGAAGTAAGCACCTCATTAATAGATTATCTTCAACCATCATATGTGATGATACCAGAATGGTATCACCAAATCAATGTAAATATGTAAGATCAATCCAGTATAATGATGTAGTAAAAAATATATTTAAATGTAGAAGGAGATGAGACAAGGATGAGATAAGATAATATGGTGGTCCAGCCTATCTATGACTACTCCATTGTGTATGTGTGAATGAATTCCAGTATGAAAGGGTTCTAATGACGTTTGAATACAGATCACTCAAATTTCTCTCTCTATGCTGTAATTGCAGAAAAGCTTTAGTAGGTTTATGAATTAAGGTCCTCCTTAAGGTAGGAGAATGTGAATATTTATATGGCTGGTGTGGTGCAATGTGCAACCTAGGCATGTACAATATGGAGTAGCCCATGTATTATATCCCCTATGACAAGTGCATGAAAATCGAGATTGAGAGATATTCTTCACACGTGAGGGAGATGTTATTGCAATTGTTTTGTCCACGTGGGTCTCACTGCCCACGGGCACTCTCCCATGCATGCTATATTCCAAGTGCTATATCGGCCTGGATGAGTAAGAAAGCCCATAGGTCCTACGGGTCGCCTGTTAATGACTGCCGAGTAGGGTTTTGGCTGATGCGCACTAGGCCGAGATGAGCATATGACCAGACTGAGGAGGTATCAGCTGTTAGGAAGTTAGTCGGGATGATACAGGTGGGTCTATGTTGATATTCCATGGTCTCGGCTTGGTGCATGGATGAGACCAAGACTTTTTCTTATTGGATATCTTGTGAGAGGTGGGGTCTGTAACGTCGATCAAGGCCGAACTAGTCTCAAGTAGCGACGAGGGAACACCTGGCCATATCAATCACCCCTAGCCCTTATCCTTCAATGTGTGGAGGGTGAGGGATAAGTGTCTGAGTTCTGATACTGAGGAGATGTCTCTACCATGTCGAATGAAAACTAAGTGACAATTGTTAGTAAATGACACTTGTCATCTAATCATGGGCTTAACGTACCGCTCAAGGAGTGGCGATGACGTGTGTAACATCAGAAATGTGCCCTAATGATGGCACTTTTGGAGTTGAGCCATATTATTATTAATATTGAAAACATTTTAAACTTTTCTCTTTCTTTTCCCTTGTCCATTTGGGCACACGCTCTTTATCCCTAGATTTTTGTTTCTCTCTCTATATTCCCGCCCAAGCCTTTTCATGCAAGAAATAGGGTTTTTCGTGGTTGTCTATCCATCTAGCTCCTCCAAGTACCCTTTACTTCCATCATTTCTAAGTTTTAATCATTTTTTTACATTGTTGTAGGCTTTTTGTAATATTTCTTGCGATTTTAAGCTTTTTCGGCAGCTTACTCAAGCAGTTTTAGGTTGTTTTTGGATCGCCTTGTGGTGGTTCTATTGGTTGAAGATGGTTTTAGGGGTTTTCCTTTTCTTTTCTTAGTTTCTTTAGCCAATGTGAAGTTGTCGGTCTAACGCCAATCATTTCTCTAATAACTGCTATTTGGTGTTCTTGAGTTCTAAAGATAAAAACGTTTTATTTCCGTGTTTGATCCTTTTGTCAACATGGTCAAACTTGCATGTTGTTTGCAAGTGTTTGGTCATTTTAGCTCTAAGGTGAAACTCATCCTTTGGATGTTAAGGAAACTATACGATCTAACTGACCAATTCTCACACCTTAGGGAGAGGGTCTTTAGTGAGATCCATCAGTACGAGGCCGAAACCGAGTCTAGACGCCAGGCCGAGGCATTTCCTTTGCACCCAATATTCCAAGTTCCTCTTCCTATTATCCACCCTTCTATAGTTGAGAGATGAGATGATCCTCCAACATCTCATCCTTCTTCAGTTGTGAGACGAGAGGCTCCTTCCACAAGTCATCCCCTAATATTTGTCGTAAGTGAAGATACAATGAGTGTAAACTCGTCTTTAAGCGATGATGTTATTGATATCTCATCTTTGGATGGTTACAGTCCTTCATAGTTAGGATTTTGCCTAGGGTCTCAGCTGAATCCGACTCTTTTTCTCATGCCATGAGAATGCCTTCCTCTCATATGGCCGAGACGGGACTAACAAACTCTGATGTGCTCAAGATACTTTTTGATGACTCTCGTATCGCCAATGGTGCAAGATCTCAATCTGATGAGGAAGACATGTCCGCTAATAAATCAGTTCCTGAGAGGTCAAAAGTCACCATTACACATCCCCCAATTCAAATAGTCATCCCCATCTTGGCCATGACCAAGGGGGAATTTTGAAATAGATTTCCATATGGGGTACCGACCATCAATGTCGTTAACTCAGGAGACGAGGTTGAGGAGTCATTGGATACCAACTATTCTCAGATGTTTCAGAGCTCCATTAGTGATGCTGACCTCTTATACTGGAGGAACTTGTACGAAATAAACTCGAATGTCACGATGAGAGCTCCCGACGTGTCCGAGAGAGCTTTTAGCAACCAACCAGGCGAGGTTTCAGTGTACGAGATGATGTTCAAACTTGGCTTTCATCAACTTCTACATCCTATTGTGCATGTCATTTTTACTAAATTAGACTTAACCCCAACTCATATTTCTTCGAATGATTGGAGAATCTTACTCCGTTTTATCCTTCTTTAGAAATTTTACCATGTTATAGAGCTTCCACTTGGCATGTTCAAGGCATGCTACAATGTTTCTTGCATGAGGTCCCAGCCTGGATACTACAACTTTGTGTCCATGAAGCCAACTAAGAAAGTTATATTAATAAACCATACATATAACCATGATTGGAATGCAAGATATTTCTTCGCATATGGCACGTGGGAGTTTCCCATAAATAAAGTCTATTCTTTCTCCAAGCCGAGGGTTCCCAATAAACAGGGTAAAGTGTCCATGGCTGCAAAGCATGACCCATGTTTGATCCTAGACGACCAAGGGAAGATCAAGATGATTAAAGTCTAAGGTAAGGAGGTGGTCTTATTAAATATAAAAACATTATTACCCCTGACATCTTGGCCGAGACGGGATTGGATAATGGTCCCCTCACCAAAATTCGTAATTTTGTTTTTCATTTTTGATTGTAACCTCGTCTTTAATTATATATTCGACTTTGACCTTTATGATGTTTAACTTTGATCTTTTGTAGATCGTCCAACCGGTGTCCCTAAAGCGCTGGCCCCAATCTTGCAAATATTGTTAACATGTTTGGAAAGAAACAAGCAACCCCTTGTGGCCAGCGAAAGAAGTCGATTGTGGGAGGCCCCAATTGAGCCGAAGAGGTCAGAAAGAGAATAGGACAGAGTGGAGGGGTAATATTACCCACCGCTAACAAAAATGGGGTCGAGAGGACAAAAGGGCCTATAGGGCGATTCCCATCTACACCGATAATGCCCTTGATGCTCGTCTCACCCAGCTAAAGCTTAATGATGAGAGATTGATTGGGAGCGCCAAGAAGTCAATTGAATCTATCTAATCCTTAATATCTGATGCCGAAAAGAATTTTCTGTAATCCATGAACTCTTCTTTTCTTACTGAATTCGACCTTCACAGGGTCGTCCAGGTATTTTCTTGAACTTTGACAGTTTTTAGTGTTCCAAGTTTTATCTCGTACTAACTTGATTCTTTATTATTTTCACACTCTCTTCTTTCCTTTTATATCCTGGGAGATAGGGTTGAGAATAAGCTTCCCTTAATCCATAACGGAAGTGATGCTGAGAGGATGGAGCAGGGACTGAGCAAAGAGCTTTAGAAGGCAATATGAGTTGTGCAGGAGAAATGCCAAGAATTAGACAATTTGAATGCTGACCATGAGAAGACCATGAAGGATTTATCCAACAATAAGGAGTCTGAGATAGATAATGTATTCAAGGATGCTTTGGACGAGGCAATGTCAAAAGTTGTGGCCGAGTTTAAAAGATCTGAGGAGTTTGTGGCTATGCATTTGAATGCCATGAAAGAGGTATAAAAACTGTTGATCGTTGGGCTTCCCTAATGCATGCTGCCTCCAGGACTCTGACCCCTTAGGACTTTAAAGTTCTTGACTTCAAAGACCCCCTAATAGGGACTTCTCTATTTTAGGTGAAGAATCCAACCAAGATTCTTGAGGACAATCCTATAGAGTATGCTAAAAACGTTGATGGTACGACCAAAGGTAGTGTCGACGGTGATGGGACCGACACTAAGATTAATGCACCGAACATCATCATTTCTTCCTTCGAGGTTCACATTGAAGAGACCCAATCTTGACTCTTATTCCAAGAGACCATGTGGGTCCTTGTTAGCTCCTTCTAATGTAGCACTTAAAACAATTGTGATATCTGGTTTTGTAGTTTTGTACTATGAGGTTATCTATCAAAAGTTGTATGCCCAAATAATTTTTTTAGGCCGTTAAATGATGTTAATTGATGAATGATACTTCTTGTGATATTTATTTCTACTGCCTCTTCTCGCTATGTCATATTTTCTATCTTAGATATGCATTTTTCTTGTTTGGCAAAAGTTATTGATGTTTTAACAAGTAACCATAATTGAATGACTTAACACTTGAGATCACTAGTTAACCCTTTTCTTCTCACACATCGTTTCGTACTTAGACGAGATAAGTACAAATAAATAACTTATTTTTGAATTTGATTTAACTAAATTTTGTTGTTATACCACAAGTCCCCTCTCATCGTTTTGAGAGTGTGGGGACGAGAGTTACCTCGCCTTACACTATCATATAGGCTGAGAGATTTTTTTCACCATATTAATGATGTTAAGATAAACCATAATGAAATTATTTTTTAATTTGAATTCACCAAATTATGGTGTTATATCACAAGCCCCCTCTCATCATTTTGAGAGTGTAGGGGAGAGAGTTACCTTGTCCTACACTGTCATCTCAGTCAAGAGAGTTTTTTCACCAAATTAATGATGTTAAGATAAACCATAATGAAATGGTTTTTGAATTTGAATTAACCAAATTATGGTGGTATATCACAAGTCCCCTCTCGTCATTTTGAGAGTGTAGGGATGAGATCTTCCTCATCCCACACTGTCATCTTGGCTAAGAGATTTTTTCACCAAAGTAATGATGTTAAGATATTATTTCCCCCTCTCTGTATTATTTAGAATCAATGAATGAGGTTAGCTCCATCCTCACTGTTATATCACCAAGATCAAGGTAATGCTACTTCACCACATAAGTTATGTTCCATAGCTTAGGATGAACTGAAACATACAATCTGAACTACTCATATAACAATAATAGGGGAGAACACAAACAATTTTTCATTCATAACTTTTATTCTCGTATAATGATACAATGATAAAAGAAACTTATGAAAAGTCCTACTGATAATATTTATCTAAATGATCGACATTCCAAGGATTGGAGAATGGCTCTCCTTCCATATTCTCAGGTCAATATGTTCCTGGAACTACATCTTCTATTACCTTATAGGTACCATGCCAATTTGGATGAAGTTTATTCAGATTCTGCCAAGTTTTCTTTAAAACTAAGTCTCCTACTACTAATGGCCTGACCTTCACTCTTTTGTTATAAAATCTCGTAGTACTCTATTGATAGACTTCTTTCCTAATTTCTACGTCTTCTCTCTTCTTTTTAATGACGTATAGATCCAAACTCCTCTCTTTAGCATTTGCTTTTGGTTCATAGGTCTGAACCATGTAGCTGGGACAACGAATATCTATGCCAATATGAAAGGGGTTTCTCCTATTGGAATTCTTTATATCATCCCGGAGTCCCACAGGATAGCATGCACTTTGTCGTTCCAAAGACAATTGGCATCTTCCAACTTCTTCTTAATCCCACCCTATATGGTTCTGTTAGTCACCTCTAATTGACCATTTTCTTGGGGTCAGCCTAGAGCTGAAAAAGCTGCCTGATGTCGAACCTCTTATAGTAATCTTCCAATGAATCATTTTTAACTTTTTTCCATTGTCTGAGTTGAGGGTTTGAGGAAGGCCGTATCTAAAATGATGTTCCTCGAAATAAACTTAAAGGTCTTAATCTCAGTGACGGTGATCATTGCCTCTTCCTCAACCCATTTTGAGAAGTAGTCAATCACCACAATGAGGTATATGTAGTTGCCAGTTGCCCTGGGCAAGGGAACTACCAAATAAATTCCCTAAACAAAAAATGGCCCGAGAGAGGTAATATAAGATAGTGGTTGATGAGGCTAATGACAAAATGTAGTCAAACCTCTAACACTTATCACATCTCTTGACGTAACTTGTCACATCCCTAGCCAAGGTTTCCAACCAATACCCCTAAGCGAACACCATTTTCACCAAAGATCTCCCTTCTATATGGATGGAGAAAGAACCTTTCTTTATATCCTTCAAAGTCTATTCCACCTGCGTCTAATTGGACATATCGGATTATAGGGAGGAGAAGTCCTTTCTAGTATAGAACATTCCTAATGACTAAGAATTTAGTTGATTTATATCTGAGATTCTTTCTTTATAATTTTTAGTCGGGTAGTTCACCATCTTTTATACATGGAATTAGAGGATACATCTAATATTCTCCTATCTCAAGTGTTATCTTTTTCTTTGATGGTCGGTGATGTAGAATCTTGACAGGCACCGACCTTCTTATCTTAATTTTAGTTGCTGACTCCAATCTCACTAAGGCATCGGCTCGGCCATTGTCCAACCAAGGGGTCATTTTTAATTTTATCTAATTAAAGTTCTTCATCATTTCTTTTATCCTAGATAGATACTTGTCCATACTTTTTTCCTCAGTCTCGTACACTCCTAGGAATTGGTTTACTACCAGCCTAGAATCACTGTGAACTAACAACATACTTACATCTAGTGCTTTTGCGAGGGAGAGATCGAAAAAAGGGCATTATACTCAGATTCATTATTGGATGCCGTGAACTAGAATCTCAAATCATACTCTTTATTGGTTCCGTGTCGAGCCGACACTATCAAACCAGCTCCACTCACCGCCTCATAAGAGGAACCACCAATAAAGAAGTTCCACACAGTACATTTTTGGAAACGTTTCCCTCGTTCAATGCTCCATTCTTGAACAAAAATCTTTCTTCTTTGTTCTCGACCACTATTCTTCTGTCCGTGCTCATCTCGGCCTCAGCCAAGGGGAGGCATGTTCTTATTTTTGGCTCACATGCTAGATTCATAATCTCTTCTACATCGGCCTCATCCCATGTGAACTCGGCTACAAAATTAGCTAGAGTCTGCCCTTTATTGGTCATTTTTGGTTGATAGATTACGTCAAATTCTCCCAACTCTATGAACAAGGCCATTAGCCTACCCAAGTTCTTAGGTTTCTGTATGACCTGCCTAAGAGTAGAGTTTGTTAGGTCAACCATGATATGGGCTTGAAAGTAAGGCTTCATCTTTCGATATGCATGGATGAGAGCATAAGCCAACTTTTCCATTTTTGGATTTCTCTGCACAGCTCCATGAAGACCTTTGCTATTAAAATATACTATCTTCTGAACACCATCACCATCTCTCACAATCACTGTGCTGATGGCCAATTTTGACACAGCCAAGTACAAGTGCAACATTTCTCCTTAAATATGTCTTAACAATAAGAGTTGGGATCCGAGGTAGACCTTAAACTCCTGGAAGGCCTTATCACACTCCTCGTTCTACTCAAATACTTTCATCAGCACCTTTAAGAAGGGTAAAGACTTGTCCATTGCCAGGGATATAAACCTGTTCAGCGCTGCCACTCGTCAACCTCTGGACTTCTTTTGTTATTTTAGGAGTCTTCATCTCCATCAAAGCTTTAATTTTTTCTAAGTTTTCTTCTATCCCCCACTGATTGACAATAAAACCCAAAAAATTTCCTACTCAAACTCCCAAGACTCACTTTAAAGGATTTAGCTTCATACAATATTTATCCATTATATGAAAAGTGCGCTCCAAGTCGTCCATGTGCGTCTAGAACCCGAGTCTCTTGGTAATCACATCATCAATGTACACCTCCATCATATCACCTATATGATCATCGAACATTTTATTTACAAGACTCTGCCATGTAGCCCCGACATTCTTGATGACCTTGTAGAAGTATGTACATTTGCTGTCATGAATGAGGTCTTTTTGGTGTCGCCCGGGTCCAGAAAAATCTAATTGTAACCTGAATAAGTGTCCATAAAACTCATCGGTTCATGCCCGACCATGGCATCAACCATTTTATCTATTCTCGACAAAGGGAAGCTATCTTTGGACCATGCCTCATTCAAGTCTATGAAATCAACACAAACTCTCTATTTGTCATTGGACTTTTGAATAATAATAGCATTGGCTGACTATTATGGGTAGATAACTTCCCTGATAAAGTTGACTTTCTCCAACTTCTTTACCTCATCTCTGATAACTTCATACTTCTCTATGCAATGGACCCTCAACCTTTTCCTAACTAGTTTAGCTTTATCGATCACGTTGAGCTTATGGAAGAGGACTGCCGAATTAATTCCCAACATATCTTCGTGTCTCCAAGAAAAAATATTATGTCTCTTCCTGAGCAGTTTAATCAACTCCTCTTTAATCTCTTTTTTGAGGTCTTTGCCGACTTGGACGGTTTTGTTCTGCTCATCCTCATTGAGGGAGACGGATTCTACCTCCTAGGATACTTCACCCTTTTTCAGCTGTATCTTATCTCTGGGGTCGAGAGTGTCTATACTGTAAGTTGTGATGTCCCTCTTATGCACCTCTCTCTCCTCGGCCGAATTGAAGTCGCATTCGTGGGCCTCAACCTGGTTATATTGAACTTACCCTACTCCATAAGGAGTCACTAATTTTATCATTTGGTGAACTGTTGAGGGAATGACATCAAATTCTTTGAGGGAAACTCCTCCATCATCATGTTCTGGGGTGAGTAGACGTTCTCATCCATTACAAAGAAACTGATCTTTTGTGTGAGACATTTTGTCCAACTGTTCCCCATCTTAACATCTATTTCGTAGATTCCCAGAATTTATACCATTTCTACACTAAACCCAATAAGAGCTTGATGGTACGGGATAAGTATTTTCTTCCTCAACCCTATGTCATTGTAATAGTCCCAAAACATCACATCGACCGAACTACCACCGTTGACCAATTTCCTCGGGACGTCATACCCATGCACTCTGGTGATGACGAACATAGGGTCATAATGTGGGGCTAGGATCACTTTAAAATCCAAACTCAAAAATCCCACTATTAGAGTCTTCATATTAACTTTTGTTCTCTAATATTTTTTGCCTCAATAGCTACCGAGTGTATCACTTTAGGCTTTGAACGGAGAGCTTTAGCTTTTGCCATGCGAGCCTTCCTATTAGCAATTTCCTATCCACCACCTGCAAGTCCTCTGTAGATTATTTTGACCCCTAAAGAAATTATACATAGTCGACTTTTAGGGTCAGTGATTGGAGGTGGTATATCTGGATTGACTTCGTCATCATCGTCAGAAGCATCATCTTCTTGGTTCGCTGGGGCATCTGGTCTGCATTTATCATTTATATTCTTTCGATTGTTGTCTCGGCCACCCTTTGAACAACCTTTACCCACATATTTCCTCAAGTTTCCTTGGTTTAACATTTTTTTTGTCTCATCCTTCAAAGCAAAACATTTATCAGTGGTATGGCCATGGTCTTGGGGAAATTCACACCATTTTATTTTATCCGTCCTATGAGGATGGGCTTTGAGTTTCTATATCTATATTAGAGACCTATCATTATTAATCTCATTTAAGATCATTTCAGGGTTAACCGTTGAAGGCGTCTTGTGAGCGAACTTGTTGTCTACTAACCTTTTCTTATCTCCTTTGCCCTTAGATTTTTGGGATTTACTCCCACTATATCCCTTCTCATCCTGATTATTTTTTGCAATGGCCTCTTCAGTGTTCATGAATCTCACGACCATAGCCATGAGTTCTGCCATGGACTTTGGTGGGTCCTCGACCAATTTCCATAAAATCTTTCCTTTCTGCAGACCACCCATTAAAGTAGTCATTGCTATATATTCTCATCATAGTCTTCCACTTTCAATTTCTCCTTGTTAAAGTGACCTATGTAATCCGATATAGATTCGTTCTTCCCTTTATTTACATATAGTAAGTGGGTGGTCTTATTTCTCGACTTAGCCTCAAAAAAGAACTTATGTATGAATCTCTTTACAATATGCTTAAAGTTCTCTATTGAGTTTCTCGGAAGGGACGTATACCAGACGTGTGCATCACCGGTCAGATTGATTGAGATTTCTCTACATTTCATATCACCTGAGACCTAGAAGATATATGTAAAAGATGTATACATGACAACATGATGAACTGAATTGGTACTCTAATCATGCCTCAATATCACGATCGACAACTTGAACTTAGCCGGGGTAGGATAGTTCATAATACTAGAAATAAATGGATATCCTTCATTATAACCCCTATATAGAGGGTCTCGTCTCTACAATAAATATCCGATCGTGTCCTCTAATCTCCGAATAGAGCAATTCAATGGGTTTTCGATAGCGACCACTATGGTATTGTCTCCCTCGACCATAGTAGTATTCTTGCCAGCCCCTTTACTCTCGGCCTGGGGCTGGACGGGATCTTGGCCTTTCGTACTCTGATGGCTGTTAAATTATCACTGCTCTTGTCTCCTGATCTACCCCTTCTTTAGCGGTCGAAGATATCATCTCCATCGTCGTGCCAGTGGGCCTGGGTATGAAAATCTAGCAAAAGGCAGCCAACTACTATTATATCTTGGCTTGACTGACTTCCAGAGAGGGCAATTCTACTGCGATGTCCTCCATTTCAAATTGTGGCGATGCTTAACTAGAACTAGGCCTCCTCCTGGGGGGAAAGTCTGATGCCATTGAATTTTGGTGAACAGAAAGATCAAGAGATGTATTGGAAATGAGCTCGATGAATTGTAAGAAAGCTTGAACTCAAACTAGAGCTATTTCAATGGTCGTTCAAGCTCACCCAAGTGTGAGGTTGAAATACCACTAGAGAATCCGATGTGTAGTATCTACAAATGAGAGGAAGAAGATGATGATCTCTCTTCCCATAGACGACGCTGGTATCACCAAATCAATGTAAATATGTAAACCTAATCTAATATAACAATGGCATATAAACATAATTGTAAATGTAGAAGGAGATGAGGCATGAAGTAAATAAGACAGTATATAAGCGCTTCCTATCTAGTCCTACACCAATATGTGTGTGTGAATCAATTCCACTAAGAAAGGGATCAAATAACATTTGGATATAGATCACTCATCTTTCTATCTCTATGCTGTAATTTTAACAAAGCTTCAATAGGGTTTCAAATTAAGGTCCACCTCATGGTAGGTGAAGGTGAATATTTATATGGATGGGGTGGTTCAATGTGAACCCTAGGCATTTAATAAGCATGTACAATATGGAGTAGACAATGTATTATAGCCATTTATCACTAGTGCATGCGAATCATGATTGATATATATTCTTCACACATAAGGGATATGTTGTTACAACGATTTTGTCCATGCGGGGCTCGCATCCCATGCACACTCTCCCACACGTGATCCATTCCATGTGCCTTGTCAGGAATCAAATATGTCTTACTGTGATGGGGGTGTCATCCTGGCCAAGTAGAAGACCCCTAAGGTCGTATTGGTCTCTTTCTAATGACTACTAAGTGGGGTTTTATCTGACGTGCGCCAAGACGAGATGAGCATATAACTTGACTGAGGAGGTCTTAGTTGCTGGGATGTTAGTCGAGACGATACATGTGGGTTTATGGAAATGGTCCATGGTCTCGACTTGGCACATGGACAAGACCAAGACTGCTTCTTGTCGTATCTTGTATGAGAGGTGGCCTCTATAAGGTCGGCCTGGGTTGAGCTAGTCCCACGCAGTGACAAGGGTACACTTGGGCATATCAATATAGATATGGTGAGATTTCATTCTCACTCTTGTGTGAGAATAGATAACCATTAGCTAGTTTAAGGTGAATGAAATCTAGAGGAACCCAACTCTCTTCAATCTCAAAATAGCTTGGCTCTACATAGTCAACTTTTTACTAGTATCAAAGATAAGAGTCCTTGAGAATTTTTAAAACCCCCAAAGCATTCAACCAACCATGCTTGTAGGACAATTGATTTTCCTTCTCCAACTTAATGGGGTCATCCATATATCCCTCATCATAACCAGCAAATCATGAGTATATCATAGATAAGTCCCATTTTTACACACCATCCCTTTTCTGGTCTTATTTTGCCTTAGTTAGCAGCTATTTGAGGGAATCATTCTCAGCTTGTAGAAGTGCCCTAACATTTCCAATGTCCTTGGCCTCAACGAGACATTTTTTTAGTGAATTCACCATCTCCTGCAGAAAGTTGCCCATGATAAGCACCCAAAATTGTACATTTTATACCCCATATAGACGTATTTTATTTGCTAATTCTCGGCAATTTGGGTCTTATGCACTTTATTGTCTATTTTATAGGTCGAATGCACGTTGGGTGTTCAAACATGTACTTCCAGGCAATTGTGCGGATTATGGAGATAATTACCCATGTCCCGTACCCTATCCTACTCCAAATCGACCTAAACTTGTCCCGAACCGTGTGTGTTTAGTTTGTCCCATTTTATTTTATTTGTGTTATTTTATTTTTAGGGTTTATTTTATTATTTTATTTTAAGCAGTCATGTATATATTTTTAGGATTTTTATATTTTTAGCACGTCGTGTATTAATTTTTTTATTTTCTTATTTTTTAGTTAATTTATTATTATTTTATTTTATTTTATTATTTTATTTTTATAGTTTTTATTTTAGTTATGTTTAGTTTTTTTTAGAGTTTGTATAGTGTCTTGTCATGTCATTTTTATTTTAGTTTATTTTAATTTTTTTAGTTTAGTTAAATTTTTATTTGGTTTTATTTTATTTTTATTTTTAGTTTATTTTTTTAGGGGTCATAAGTTAAACACACACAAAACCCCTCACACCAACCTAAACTACACCTAACACACTCTCATCCACCTACCATATACTCAACACACCCAATTACACCCTCACCCACATCTCCTACCCTACACCCTCACACACACAAACCCTCTTCCCCATCTTCTTCCTCTCACCACACTCTCTCTCATACCCCAGCATAACCACACTTCCATTCAACTACCGACCGTATATCTCCAATGTCCATCATGATCCTCCCCTCCATTCTAACTCCGGTGCCCAAATTCAACTGCCCAAACTTAACCCTTTTTTTTTCGACGCACCCGCCAAACCTCCCCCTATCACTCTCTAACCCGCGATCCACACCAACCTTGCCGGCCCCGGTGACCCGTGACCCATTTTCGGGTTTGCCCCACTCAAAAACCCGACCTCCATAAGATCTGCCGGACATCTCCCAAAACCCGCGAGCTTCGAACCTAACCCGAATGGAACCCATCTGAACCCAGCAACCCTTGTCCAACCAAATCGAACCCGAATCTCTCTCTCTGACCCATTTTCAATCCAGGACAGAAACCCAATTTCACCTTTCCACGATGTTATCTTTCACCTGACAAATAAAAATAACCCAATGCCAAACAAAAACAAAAGTAAACCCCACATGTTTTATTCCACACTTAACCCCAATTCCAAAATTACCCCAATCTACAACATTTTAACCTAACTTCCCAAATAACCCTCACACCCCTTGCATTTCCCTACTTTGACTCGAACTTATCCTCACACCCCTCATGTCCATTTAATCCCTACCCAATTTACCCTTAGCTCCATGCCTACTATTTAAGGTAGATGAAGACCATTTGAGAAAAAGGATCTGAAATTTAGTTTTTAAGCTTTGTGCGATAAAATTCTCTCCATCCCTCTATGTTGAGTTTTTGTATTTTTAGCAAATATCTCAATATAGAGGTATGTAGTGAAATTTTTCTCCAGGATAAATTCAACCCCACCCCTCTATAATGAATTTTTGCATTTTTAGCAATTATTTCTAAATAGATTGATGTAGTTGAATGCATCCCTTCTGGGAGGTAAATTCAAACCCACTCCTTTATGTTGAGAGTTTGCATTTTTAACAATTATTTCAATATAAACTAATGATCTAGAGTTTATTTCTTTGGATGAGTTCTAATGTACAAATTTATAATGTTAGGGTTTGCATTTTTACCAAATCTCTTTTATTATTTAATTGTCCATTATGAATTCATCCACTATTCTTTTTATTTTTATTTTGTAGTTTTTAGTTTAGATTAAATAAATACATTAGTGAGAATCCATTTTTGAGTGTAATTGTTGATGTAATTTTGGTTTGATCACACAAATTGGAGGGATGTAAAATGCAAATTCAAGGATTTGAGTCCAATTTCACTCAAAGAGATTTGGTTTGATAGTTCTCTTCTCTTCTCATTTATTTTATGCCTTTGATTATTAATTTGTCAAATTTCATATCATGTCAGGCTAAATCCCCTTTCAAGGGGGGGGGGACCCTTAGTTGATGTTATTTTAATTTAATTAGTTTAATTACTTGAAAATTCCATTTGAATATTAATTTTGATCCTTCACCCTTAGATTTACGCCTCGAGAGAGGGTAAATCATTTTGGACAGAAAATTGAAATTCTAAGTTATAATACTCATTTTAGATTCGAACTAGAGATAGGAGTTTCTTAAGTGTGATATTGTTCTTTGAATTTCAACTCTAAAATTCATTTTTGAGATTTACATAAATTTTAATCGATCGATCCTAGCGGGTGATTAATTAAAAGGAGCGTAGATCCATTTTGCAGAGTTGTGGGGGGTTAAACTTAATTTTCTAAAATATTACTGTTAAAATACACTTGCAACGAGAGTTGATTTGTAATTTTGATATTAATTTGGGAGAATTCAACTAGTTAAATTAATTAGTTAGAATAGCTAAAATTTGTGGTGTAGACCCACTCCTTGATTGTTCTCACAATTATTTACCTCATTTATCTCATATTTTTGTGTTAGACTTTATTTTTCATTTCACTCACTTTTTAGTTTGTAATTTGATCTTTCATTTTAGTTTGGTGTTATTTCATATCCTCACCCTAATTGTTTTAATATTTGAAAAAGATAAAAAAAAAGAATAGAAAAGAAAATTTCCAAGAAGAAAATAAAAATTGAATTATAATTGTTTTCCCCTCACTTTACCTCCTTGATGTGGATTGATACCCTTACTTACCTCTACACTTTGAGTTTGTTATATTTTTGTAGGTAATTAAGGTTTTGACTAACTTGGCTTGCATCAACGATGACACACAGAAGTTCAAGTTATCAAATGGTGCAGTTGTCGGGGAGTCCGACCAACCCAAGGTAAAGAGGCTTCTAAATACTCGCCTTTAGACGCCATCTCTCTACTTTGTTCGATTTCCCAATCATATGTTTCTTCGCAATTATTTATTACAAATTAAAATGATAAATAAATGGTGTCCCTATGCATCGAAATACAGGTAAGGATAAAATAAACTTAATACAAGCCTTCTAATAAAATAAAAAAATGGTACTAAAAATAAAAATAAAAAAAATACAAAAATATTTTTTTTCATTTTTTATAAAAAATTCAAAAATATTTTTTCCCACTATTTTCTTCCAAAAAATTCCCGAAATATTTTCTTCCTTTATTTTTCTAAAAAAATCCAAGTATATATTTATATATATATATATATATATATATATATATATATATATATATATATATATATATATATTTTCCCTTCTTGTTCTCTACAAAAATCCTAAAACATCTTCTTCCTTTATTTTTATAAAAATTGAAAAACATTTTCTTCCTTTCATTCTCTAAAAATCCCAAAAATATTTCCTTTCTTTTTCAAATTATTCAAAAACCATAAAAAAGGAGGGAAAATATTGAAAATAAAAAAATATGGTCGTGATCGGTGTTTCTTCACCCTCACCTTTGCCAATTTACCCAGCAAGACTAACGGTTCAGTCTTGTTTGGGGGTGATTCTCATCACCCAATTTTTCTGTCGCCCCGTGATTTCCTAGTTCTTATCTTTAGGGTGAGACTAGATCGGTCTGGCTGAAGACATTAAACTTAGCGCTACCGGGAGGCAACCCTCATTTCTTGTATGAGGCTCGTCTTATTTGGGGGGTGGTGTTTCACATCAACCTATGCTTCCCATGTTTATAGACTTGTACACACTTTGTTCTCTTACTTTTTATTCCGGTTTCATTTTGGCTTCATCCGTTCACTTCATTAGCGGTTGATTCTGGTAATATCTTTCCTACCTTATGCTCTCAATTTAAAAAATCATTTACTTAACATTGAGGATGTTGTTCCTTTTTGTTTGGTGGTGGGGAATTTTATCAAAATCGTGCCTCTTTTGAAAAATTTTGATTTTTAAACCTGCTTTTTAAAAATTTTCGTGCAGTTTCTTTCATCTCACTCATTGATGTGAATTTTATATCATCCATCTTTTTAAGTCTAGGAATCAAGCTAGAGGATTTATCCTTTTATAAATAGCTTATGTAATGCATAACAAGCCATCTTGCACCATGAATTTCTAGACTCAACAAAATTCGCGCATTTATCACATCATTGCGGTTTAGAGTTGAAGAGTACTACAATTCTCAAGAAAACCTTAAGGCTCACTAGTAGAGACTTTAGCTTGTGAGATTTGTGCCTTTCACCTTTTAGAGAGTTTTAAGCAATCTCTGAGTCACAAGTTGATTCAACTTCGTTTGGGTCCGCACTTAAATCGTTGTATGATCTCATTACTTTTCATTAAATTTTTTGGCTTGATCACTGAGAACAACATCACTTTCGAGTTGTAAGAAACACGCGTCTTGAATTTGTCCCGATCACCACACCTTAACCGAGACACTAACCAAATTTCATTTTATCATACATCCATACACCTTCCATTTTCTATCTCATCACCATAAATCATACCAACCATTTCCATATCAATTCCATTTTCCACCCACAGAGAAGAGTGTTGAAAGTAGAAGGAGAAGATCCGTCAAAGAGAGTGTCTGCATTTTTAGTGAGTATCTCTCCCAAAGTTTGATTTAGATGGAGAAAAATTAAATACAAATATATGTTGAGGTTATTTGTATTTTTAGCAGATTTATCTCAGACATTGATGCGTATTTGGAAAAAAAAAGAAAAAAAAAAAGAAAGTAAAAATGGAGAGAATCTGTCATAGAGAGGGTTTGCATTTTTAGCGAATATCTCTCCCAAAGACGATTTAGATGGAGAAAAATTAAATAGAAATCTATGTTGGGGTTATTTGTATTTTTAGCAGATTTATCTCATACATTGATGAGTATTTGGCAAAGAAGAAAAACAGAAAGTTGCAGTCAAGAAATAAAGACATTTGTTCATCAAAGTGTAGAACACTCTTCACAATCTTATCGCATATCCATCCATTTTAGGTCCACCATTTCACACATCCGTCTTATCCTACCTCATATCATCATATCCTTTCCATGTCATTTCCCCTCACCCATAATCATCCATATTTTCCCTAGGTGTTCGAGAAAATGATAGTCAACGTGGTGAATAACTCGACGTTCTCACTATAGTGTTTAACATCTCTTTTATGAGATCATTTTCTTTCTAATTGTACGTTCTTTCTTATATGTGTGTGAGACATTTGAACTTCCTTACATTTACACACCTCCTCACACACAAGAGCGATACACTAACCCATATCTCGAGAGTTCGTTGTAACAACACTCGATTCTGGGAGGCTCATTTTATACTAATTTTACCGCATAAGGTAATTACATAAAATGTGGGGAGTGGAGTAAATATTAATTTAATGAATTGAAAGTTAATATTTACTAGATTGATGCATATTTACTGCATGTGAAAGTAAATAACATCAGGTTGCATGTCTGTAGTGTCATGTATTTTAAATGGCCTTTTAGTTTAAATGATTTTGGAACTCCGAATAATTTTTAAAATTTCCGGATGCCAGTTTAGAGGATGTAGTTAGTCTCGGAAGGTGCGAGACAGTCAAAATAAGTGCCAAATTGTATTTTTGTGTTCCGGGCACTTTTACCTGGTTTTAGCTTATATGCGTATCTGTGAGTCATTTTAATGTGGTATTAACCATTTAAGTTGGGAGTTTTAACCTAAGCCACGATTTTAGTCTTCTAAATCCCTTATTTTCCCTATTTTATGTCTTGAACATAGAGAGAGAAAGAGGAAGAAGAGAAATGGAGATATGAGAGAGAGATTGAAGATGGAGGATTTGGGATTACTTCTTCTCCAAATAAATCTGAGATATCAACCCTAAGGCAAGTTTTCTACTTGCTAATATGTGATTTAAGATGCATAAATTGTATGATGGTTGTGTATTTACATTTATGGTTTAAATGTAGAATTTTGTGGGATTTAAACCCTAGTCTTGATTTATGTTGAAGAAATGGTGGGTTTTGATGGTTCATAATCATGTAGATTAGTTTGGGGTAGATTTTTGTTGTTGGATGTGTATAAAAAGTAAGAGATTTGAAGTTTGGAGAATTTAGGGTTCATAACCCTCCGTAGCCATTTTTGGCAATTTGGAGGTCCGAATCGATTCGCTAAAGGAAATTGACAGGTCTGCATAACCCGAATCGATTCGGGGTTAAGACCGAATCGATTCGGTCAATTGCAGAAAGTGGGTTTTGTAGTCCGAACCGATTCGCTTTTTGGGCGACTCGATTCGCTAGGGCGAATCGATTCGGTCCTTGGGCGAATCGATTCGGTTTCCTGCTGTTTTTGAGTTAATTTTATAACTCAATTTCAATCATTTTCTTTAAATATAGGGACCAGGAACCTTCTTGAATGAAGTAAACTTAGAGTCCTAGAGTGTGAGATGAGTTAGATGTCTACCCTACATTAGGAATGGGTTATGTGGGGATTTTTTCGGGGTTAGGCCTATTAATGATAAGGCATTCTTTTCTTCTAGTTAATTATTATAAAACTAGGAGATGTAGTGTTATGTTCGGGAGACCTTAGGAGCTTAATTAAGCTATACTAGTTTTGATGGTTTATATTACCACCCCAAAAGAATGTTGGGAGATTTTAAAAGTTCGATTGAACTATGTTGACCTTGGTGGTTCATAATAACGCCATAAAGGTGAGTTTGGAGAATAAATTGAAAGTCATTTCATTCCTTCGAAAGATGATAACCTTGGGTAACTAAAATAACCTCCTAGAATTCTTGGAGATAATGAAGAGTTTATTTACTCCTTTGAGGTTGTAGTGTTGATATAAGCTATCGTATGACTATGGATGGTAAGTTAGATTATTTACAAAATAAATAGAAAGGGTTTCGAATAAAATGAAACATATACGTGGGATGGAAATGACATGGAAATGGTATTGATATTTGTAAATGATAATTTACTTAATCATGAAACCGGTAAATAATGATTTACTTGATTTTGTTATGATAAATAAAATGACTTAAACACACCTCTCTAAATGACATCATAAGGGAAGTTCGCACGTGAGGTGAAGCCCCCTGGCTAATGAATGCAGGTGGATATAGTCCTAGACCATGGGAGCGCTTATTGTTGTATATTTTTCTGCGATGGGTAGGAGATTTCGGGTGTGGTCTTGACTACCCCGCAGGCTCATGGCCGCTTCTCGACGTCTTGCGATATAGGTGCCCAGGTTGTCTAATGATAGGCCCTGGAAGATGATGGTCATTTAGGGGCGCGCACAGTGGGGAAACCCGGACGGGCGGTCTTAGAATTCGTTATATATATATAATTATAACAGTTCATAATCAAGTGGGACTTGATGTATTTGATATGCCATAAGAGCATGATGGAGTGCCACAAAGATCACATGTAAATGCCACAAAGAGCATTTGGAAATGATTATTTTCCTGATAAGGAAAGGATTTTTACAAAAGGTAAAATTGAGATAAAATCTCCTTAAAGAGTAAAAGATTTTGATTATATATATATACTTCCTGCTAAGGAAAATATATATGAAATAATTGGCACCTTTGGTGAAGTCTTTAGTTTAATGCTTCTTATTTTTGTTCCTGCTTAGCTTATGTTTTAAATTGTATAGGTTGCTTCTTATTTCTCTTTCTTCACGATTTATTATACATAACTGTCATACTCTTTATTCATCTGGTAATCATATAGAACCGGGCCCTGACCTGGTTACTTTTCTTGTTGCATATTCATATTGTCTCTGCTCAGGTACTCCGCCGCAAGGATGCCTGATTTGAATTCCGATTCCGATGTTTTCGACGAGCTGTGATGCATTGCGGGTATTACGGGATACATTTGGTATAGACGTTTTCACTTTTTATTCTAGTTAAGATCAAGTCTTTTATTCGGGCGAGAGGCCCAAGCTTTTGTAAATGTCTAATGTAATGTAATAAGTAACTTATTGTACTTGCGTATTATTGGTGTATCAGTTAGAGACCGGTTACCTATTCGGTCTTTTTATCGTATTCTTGTTGTATTATTTATATATGTCTTGGGGTTTCCCTTATCTTTCAGGAATCGGGTTGTTTGTTTTCATTTATTTACTTTCAAATCAAAATTTTTGGCAACCCGTTTTCTGAAATATTGGGTGGTTATCCAAGATACTCTATATTTTTGTTATGATGCTGAGAATGATTCCATCCATGATTCCGTTATATTGGAGTATTGGGCTGGCCACCCCTTTATTTTGGTGAGCGGGTTGTCACATTCGTTTGAGAGAGTTATATCCAGTAAGATTTGATGTTGAAGCGTTGATTCCAAGAGGCAATCTAGGAATTACTCTTATGATACTCGACCCGTTTTGACTGATTCACACTACACAGGTTGAGGTCTAGGAAGGATGTGCCTTAAGTATTTATTTAGCTAAACTTTTTACACTTCTAGCTTGTATTTCTGAAAATATTTTTCTTATGATGGATTGTGCGATTATTCTACGTCTAACAAGAGATTGACTTCCTTTCAATAATTTTTTGCAAAATAAAAAATTTTGTGGGTATATTCCCTGCAAACCCTCACGAGACAAAACTCGTCCTCTAGGGCAACCTATAGGTTTAAAGGCTTATTGCACATCCTAAGTGCAATCGCAAGTGCCCGTGAAAGTGGTGCACTTTTATTTTCTTATCTTTCTCTTTCTCTCAATCTTATTGCTCGAGGATTAGCAACGCTCTGTTTAGGGGTGGTGTGATAAGCACCCAAAAGGGTACATTTTATATCCCTAATAGAGGTATTTTCGTTGCTAATTCTCAGCATTTTGGGTCTTATGCGCTTTATTGTCTGTTTTATAGGTTGAATGCACGTTGCGGTGTTCAAACGCGTATTTTAAGGCAATTGTGTGGATTATGGAGCTAATTACCCTTGTCCCATACCCTAGCCAACCCTAAACTGACCTAAACTTTACCCGAACCGTGTATGTTTAGTTTCTCCCATTTTATTTTATATGTGCCATTTTATTTTTAGGGTTTATTTTATTATTTTATTTTATTGAGTCATGTATATATTTTTAAGATTTTTATATTTTTAGCGCGTCGTGTATTAATTTTTATATTTTCTTTTATTTTCTTATTTTTAGTTAGTTTATTATTATTTCATTTTTTTATTTTATTTTTTTATATTATTTTTTTTAATTTATTAGTTTTTTATTTTTATAGTTATTATTTTAGTTGTGTTTAGTTTTTTTAGAGTTTGTATAGTGTCGTATCGTGTCATTTTTATTTTAGTCGATTTTAATTTTTTTAGTTCAGTTAAATTTTTATTTTATTTTATTTTTTAGGGGTTATAAGTTAAACACATACACAACCCCTGACACCCAACTAACCTACACCTAATACACTCACACCCACCTATCATATACTCAACACACCAAAATACACCCTCACCCACATCTCCTACCCTACACTCTCACACACACAAACCGTCTTCCCCATCTTCTTCCTCTCACCACACTCTCTCTCATACCCCACCATAACCATACTTCCATTCAACTACCCACCTTATATCTCCAACATCCATCCTGATCCTCCCCTCCGTTCTAACATCGGTGCCCACAGTCGGCTGCCCAAACCTAACCCCTTTTTTTTCCTGCGCACCTGCCAAACCTCCCCCTGTCACTCTCTAACCCGCGACGCACACCAGACCTGTCGGCGCCGGCGACTCGTGACCCATTTTCGAGTCTGCCCCACTCCAAAACCCGACGTCCATTATATCCGTCAGACATCTCCCTAAACCCGCTGGCTTCGAACCTAACCCCGATGGAACCCATATGAACCAAGCGACCCTTGTCCCTCCAAACCGAAATCGAATCTCTCTCTCTCCGACCCATTTTCAATCCAAGACAGAAACCCAATTTCACCCACGATGTTATCTTTCACCTGCTAAATAAAAACAACCCAATGCCAAACAAAAACAAAAATAAATCCCACATGTTTTATTCCACACTTAACCCAAATTCCTAAATTATCCCCATCTACCACATTTTAACCCAACTTCCCAAATAACCCTCACACCCCTCATCCACATGACCTCACACAACCCATGCACATTTGTGCATTTCCCTATTTGGACCCCAATTTATCCTCCCACCCCTCATGCCCATTTAATCCCTACCCAATTTACCCCTAGCTCCATGCCTACTATTTAAGGGAGATGAAGACCATTTGAGAAAAAAGGATCTCAAATTTAGTTTTTAGGCTTTGTGTAATAAAATTCTCTCCATACCTCTATGTTGAGTATTTGCATTTTTAGCAAATATCTCAATATAGAGGTGTGCAGTGAAATTTATCTCTAGACTAAATTCAACCCCATCCCTCTGTAATGATTTTTTGCATTTTTAGCAATTATTTCAAAATAGATTGATGTAGTTGAATTCATCCATTATGGGAGGTAAATTCTAACCCATTCCTTTATGTTGAGATTTTGCATTTTTAGCAATTATCTCAATATAGAGTAATGATCTAGAATTTATTTCTTTGGATGAGTTCTAATGTACAATTTTATAATATTAGGTTTGCATTTTTAGCAAATCTCTTTAATTATTTAATTACCTATTATGAACTCATCCACTATCCTTTTTTATTTTTATTTTTATTTTGTAGTTTTTAGTTTAGATTCAATAAATACATTAGTGAGAATCCATTTTTGAGTGTAATTGTTGATGTAATTATGGTTTGATCACACAAATTGGAGGGATGTAAACTGCAAATTGAAGGATTGGAGTGCAATTTCACATAAAGAGATTTGATTTGATTGTTCTCTTCTCTTCTCATTTATTTTATGCCTTTGATTATTTATTTGTCAAATTTCATATCATGTTAGGCTAAATCACCTTTCAAGTGGTGGTGGTGGTGGGGTGGGGGGGGGGTGGGGGGGGGGGACCCTTATTTGATGTTATTTTAATTAAATTAGTTTGATTACTTTAAAATTCCCCTTGAATATTAATTTTGATCATGTACCCTTAAATTTACGCCTCAAGAGAGGGTAAATGATTTTCGAGAGCAAATCAAAATTCTAAGTTATAATACCAATTTTAGATTCAAACTAGAGATAGGGGTTTCTTAAGTGTGGTATTATTCTTTGAATTTCAAGTCTAAAATTCATTTTCTAGATTTACATAAATTTTAATCGATCGATCCTAACGGGTGATTAATTAAAAGGACTGTAGATTTTTTTTGTAGAGTTGTGGGGGGTTAAACTTAATTTTCTAAAATATTACTATTAAAATTACACTTACAACGAGAGTTGATTTGTAATTTTGGTATTAATTTTGAAGAATTCAAATAGTTAAATTAATTAGTTAGAATATCTAAAATTTGTGGTGTAGACCCACTCCTTGATTGTTCTCACATTTATTTACCTCATTTATCTCATATTTTTGTGTTAGACTTTATTTTTCATTTTAGTCACTTTCTAGTTTGTAATTTGATCTTTCATTTTAGTTTATTTTTAGTTCACATCCTCACGCTAATTGTTTTAATATTTGAAAAGGATAAAAAAAAGAATAGAAAACAAAATTTCCAAGAAGAAAATAAAAATTGAATTAGAATTGTTGTCCCCTCGCTTTACCCGCTTGATGTGGATTGATACCCTTACTTACCTCTACACTTTGAGTTTGTTATATTTTTGTAGGTAATTGAGGTTTTGATTAACTTGTCTTGCAACAACGACGACACACAAAAGTTCAAGTTATCAGCCCACATCACCGAAGACCTTCACGTCATCTTTAAATTTAGCCACTTAGGTAGAGCGGTCCTTATAGGCCTCAGTTACCCTTTCAAAATCTTTCTGATCAGAAGAAAAAGCACGATAATCTTGGACACTAGTGTCCCGACGAAGAATAACATCTATGATACCAGGGAATAAAGGAATTGCGCTAGGAACATTGCTATGCTACCGAAAGTCAGAGTTAAATAGGGGAATTTTGCAATAATACAAGACAAGATTGAACGTTAATGAAATCTATCATTAACAACCAAAATGGGCAAGGCCCTTACTAACAGAGAGAAAAAGTAAACAAAGAATCACAAGCTAGCTATTCTAACTTGCTTTATAATTCTTTTTCATTTACTTTTTCTTCCATTTTTGGACCCTCGCCCTGACCAACTTCACAAGGTAACTATTCTAACTAGCTTTATAATTATTTTTCCTTCACCTCTAATATCCTCATATGTCCACGGTGGAGAACGCAGATGGTGCTCACGGAAGAGTTCAGAATTAGTCAGGACATTGGCCCTTCTCAGATCATCATCCTAACCCTTCCTGAAATTAGACTTTCTGATAAAGCCAAACTAGTTTTTAGCATTTACATAGGCCTCATTAAAAGAATTCTCATAATAGACATCGTTGGCGGCTGATAGAGATTCAGGTTGATCAATCTTTAATTGATCATATTCGACCAGCACCTGGTCGTAATCAGTCTTCAACATTTTAATTTTATCGTGGAGCAGAACAAGCTCATACTTTAGGGTAGTCATTTATAAGATGGTGGATAAATTTTAAGCCATATAGGCCTTCTATGTAGCTATTAAACAAGATTGAGAAATCTTCACGAAGACATTTAGGTCATCTAGGTTGGGCTGCTCAGAGCGCTTCTCTAAAATGGTGACAAAATCCTCCACAAACTACAAAAAAGATGTCAAGAATTATATTAGGTTTTTAAATAGTCAATAAACCAGATAAAGTGGGATAAAATTTCACTTCCAGGGACAACGCCAGAGAAGCATGGGTATAAATCTTATCATGCATCAGTTGATTAACTTTCTGTCCATCAAGTGCGAACACACTATCCTTCAGCATACCAAAGGCCAAAGAGGGATTCTTTGCCACTGACATCACTTATTGATCCCTTATATATTTATGGGCATAACCCTTTTTTGAAGTCACCAAATACGTTACAGAATGGGTCTTCTCCTATCTTCTCTTAGACTGGGGTGTCTAGCACATATATAGGGACGAAGGGCCTTCATTATAAGCCCTCTTAGAGGCCTTGGACTTGGGACAGATAGGAGACATATCGTCATCTTCAACTAACAAAATCCTCTTTATGGGAGACATTATCTCTTCCCCACCAACATGAGTAGAGTCAACATTTAAGAACTTAAAGGATGAAAAAGTAAAAACCCCTCGCATGCAAAAGGGAGGGGAACATCAGGTGGTGTTTCCACTGGGAGAGCTCTGAAGCTACTAATTGAATTCTTATGCTCCAATATAAAAGATGCAAAACCTTATATGATCCTCACCAGCGACGAACTACCTTCTAATATTCCAGACCTTGATAATATCTTCCTTATTCGAATGAGAAGGAGAATTATCTTTCTTTTTTGATCGAGCTGGACAAAATAAAGGAAAAATTAGTAGTAATAGTTTAATTAAATGAGGCTCAATATAAGGGAAATAAAGGTTGAACTATAGCACTTTGCCTCGCCGATCATAGAAAGCCCCTGTATTTTTCAACCTCTAAAAGAGGTGGATGTTTTTAATTTTAGGCAATAAAACCTTGATCCTAATATTCTTTGTTGGAATCAGGTTTATTGACGACCAAAACCCTATCAACCTTCCTCGCATTCAGGTATAAAACACTATTCATGGTGTGGGACCAGGAGTACTAGTATCTAATCTCTAAAATCCCAATGTTGGTATCATAGAGTTCATAAATTCGATGAATCTCATTGATAATATGCCATGTATTTTTGGCACACTAGGCGGGAACCATAACGAAAAACTAACGAAATTCCAAAAATAATTAATTACCGTGAAATGTAATCCTCCCTTCAGCTATTCATAGTGTGTGAATCCAATGACCATCCTCAACATCAACAAAATCTCTAGGAATAGGTACACACTCAATCATCACCCAGGAGGGGATTGCATACACATTCCTAAACTCACCTATCATTACCTCATTAACAGTGTACACCATATATATTTAAAGAAAGAACTACTCAATAAGAGTAGAAAAGGTAAATGAAGACACTCATAACAATCATAAGAAAAGTAAGTAAAGGGAAAGGAGAACCTATAGGAAGATGGTAAGGACGAATGCTCCGAATGATGTTTTTGAACAAAGAAAGGTATACAAATGACGGTGCAAAATCTATGTGAGTAAACAAAAACAAAATCCCATATTTTTAATCATAAGGAACAAAGTATGAAGTTTTTAATGCAATTGTTGATTCATTTTCAAACCAAAGAATAGCGTACCCCTCTCCATAACTTGGAAATTACAAGGCATGCCCTCGCGCAGAGTGAAGTGGTGTACTGATTATTTTTTCCAATAGAGAATATAAAATCCTTTAGCCGATTGTTGACAAAGAATTTTAGGGGTAATTGTGGGCTTCAAACCATAACGACCCAAATATTTAGCATCTTAGATAGGCCTAACTTGTAAAAATAAAATGCATTCCTCAACGCAGAATTAACACCATGTGGGATAAACATGGATAGTTATTCTTATTATCTATAATCTTGGAGGAGATCAACATGGTTAAAAAAATGATCCAATCATTAATTGGAAGAATTTGAACAAGGCTTAACCACTTTTATCACTATAAATAAAACCCTTACCTCGAGGAAGAAGGGCATGTAATTATTTATTCTGAAACACCTAAAGAATTAATATACACATAAAAACATACTGTAGACACCACCTTCTAGGACACCCTAAGTCTCTCCTTAGACCCCGAGCACTTCCCCTTTCCACTGTAAACCAATGTCGCACTCCGAGTATCGATCTAGAGGCCATCGGGTTCCCCCAAGCCCCATTTGACTCCGATCAACTATATAGTTAGAGCAAAGGATCTTTGAATCTTTGAAGGGCTCCAAATACCCTTTCTAACGGTCCGCTTCGTGCGTGAATCGGCATAATAGTTCGGACCAACAAACCATTTCATATCGAAAACTAATTCAGAGGCCATCGGGCTCCCCTGGGTCCCGAGTTTACCCTAATCAACATCACCATCAGAGCGAAAGATCTTTGAATAATCTAAGGTAACTGAAATCCCTTTCCAACGATCCGCCCCGTGCACGAAATAGCATAACCGTTTGAACAAATGATCAATTTTCCCTGAAAATCTATTCGGAGGCCACGGGCTCTCCCGAACTCCGTTTGACCAAAGTCAACTCTTCATCTTGAATGAGATTGAATGAATCTCCGAAGGTCACTGAATATCCTTTCTAATAATCCTCCTCGTGCACAATTCTGACCTACGGTACAGACAAACGATCCGTTTTACTCTAGATATCACCGAATGCTTCTGGGCCCCAATTGACGAAGGTCAACTTTCCAAACTGAGCGAAACTCTTTGAAATATCAAAGTAAACCTCCTAACCTTTCGAACGGTCCGCCCCGTGCATGATGATGACTTACCATACAGACGAACGGTCCATTTCCGTCCGATGATATCCCATTCAAAAGATTGATGTGTGCTTTCGAGCCAAATTTGACCCAAAGTTAACTTTCAGAACGGGGAGCAGTCTAAAGGAATCTCAAAAGTATATGAAGTACCTTTCTAACGGTACACCCCATGCATGATTCGGATCAACGGTTTGTGTGCTACAGTCATTTTCCCTAAAAGTCTGCATGAGACTACTAATTGGCAGGCCTGAACCCTTCTTATCACCACAATGTCAAGGGTTACCTACCAATAAGCAAACAATGGGGTAGGCCAATTGACACCCCCTTGTCCCTATAAAAAGCGGCCATGAACTCACTACAAGAGGATAACAAATCTATCAGCATCAGTGATCTCAACAGCATTCTCTCGAAATCAGCGAAGTTCGATTCAAGACTATATACCCATCCTTTACACACCCAATTTGGCAAATATCCTTATCTCTCATAAATATTTATAAACATTCAAAGGAGTTCATCCAAGATCAAAGCTCAAGCTTTAAGGGAAGGTCCAACTCCTTTTCCCTCTCTTTTAATCTCTTGTTTTTGCATGAGTTACATTAGATTCATAATCTAGTCTCACTTTAGTTCATAGATATTAACATATCCGCTTTTATTAGTATATTTCACATACTTTATTTTCCATAAAAAAACCAAAAAACAAATAAAATTGTGTTACACTCATAAATTTCGAACGGAATTATCCATCGCACTTTTTTCAAAAACCAAAAACACATTTTCTGCATGTACACACATAATAAAATTCCGTTCGAATCTATGGGATAAACCCCACCCCTATTCTACATTTTAACTACGTGGACATTGATACCTTTATAGGCTATGTAGGCATCTCAGGTTAAAATCCGAGTCTCGTGTCCAATTCTCTAATTTTCCAATTTCTCTTATTTTCTAAATTTCTCAAAATCCCTCATTTTCATAATTATCATACATATACATATAATATGCTTGTTCGCGTTTCATCCCACACAGATTATCATGTCCCAATAATGATCGATATCCCGATGAATGCTCATATTCTATCTTCTACATCTATTATTATTTTGGGAATACTCATGTGGATGACCTCACCCTACCTTTTCCATGGTATGGGTCGAACGATTCCAATCTCCATTATATAAACACAGACACACACTTCATGGGGATACAGTAAAATATTAACATTTTCTCATGAGAGACCGAAAGGACGGGATGGGTGGCTAAAACCTTCCCATTTTGTATCTTAGCCCCAAACCTCCGATCTATTGGTTTCGTGTGTATCAGTTTTGTCCTTAGTGTCGCTCTCTCGAAGTGGCACCATGTTCTTTTTCCTGCTTTGTGCAAAATAAGTTGTCGACTCCATCTCTTTACCTTCACCCCACACCAATGACGATCGGATCATCCTTCAAAGAGGGGTGTGAGACTACGACACAGTTCTTTCTCAAGGGATCCTCTTCCTTCCCCCCGAATGCTGCGCCCGGGATGGCCACAGTGGCGATTCCGCTGGGGATTTCTATATTTAAGAGGGTTAGACTCTGTTTACATAGGTGTTTTATTTTCTTGTATATCCCCCTATTTTCATGTTCCCCTTCATTATTCATATGTACCTCATCCTTATGCTACTATTCACACACTTGTAGAAGACTCTCCATGTACACTTCACACCACATGCACCTAGGATCACGTATATCCACATATTGCACACATCACTTAGAAATCCATGTTTCGGTGTCACTAGAACACAACACCACTTGTATATATCGATGCAAACTTATAACACACTCACACATCATTTATCCATGCTTAGTACAAATTTACTATATGTACTTGTACCTTGCTCCCTATTTGGCATGATCAAGAAAAAAAATACTCTCTCCATAAGATACTATTAAAAGAATCATGCATGATTCACACAATATCACCAAAGAGCATTACTATTAACTAAATTTTGTCCCATAACTTGGGAATCACTTCGTGATGGGCGCTAGTCCGGCAGGTCGTAATTAGCCTAAGAAATATGACTCTCACCTTCCATTGGCCAAGTACCTTGGAGATACAAACTAACACTGCTGAAGGAGCAAATGCGAGACAAGACCAATAAGTACCTCAGGTACACCAAGAAAGAGCACAAATCATTGAGATAACGAATATCGTGGCACATGCAGTGACTACAACAATATTAAAGTACCAAAATAGTAGTACACAACTTGCAGGGGGAAAAAGAACGAGAGAAGTTGATCAATATGACATTTCTAAAGTTAGCAACTAAAGGAAAATACCGCCGCAGCAGCGACAACTGCCTCAGAGTCGTCAAGGACGGGAGAATAATAGAAATGGGAGGAAGAGCCAAATCCGCTAGAGCCAACAAAGCCTGGAGAGGAAGGCCACTACCAAGAGGTGTTTGAAATGTGGGAAAATTGGCCATACCCGTCGGGACTGCCCAGATTCGACTGGTGAGGATCCTCGTACCAATCGGCAAGGACAACAAGGGATAAGTAGTAAAGGTTTTCAGGGTCAGTGTCATAAGTGCGAAAATCAGGGCCACCGATGGAGGGACTACCCGCAACAAGATAAGGTAATAGGACAGGATGCCCAACATAAGGAAGCCTGGATAGTTACCCCAACATCACAAGGACCACAACAACATCAAGGAGTACAATATGGATGTGTCTATAATGCCCGTTATGCGGTTATGCCATTGATACTGCAACTATCACCTGCGTTTAGAGGTATGATACGTCATTAATTATAGTGTCTTTTAATATAATAAGGAAATCTCAAATAACTTATATGTCTTACAGTTTAGTACTAATACTTTGAGAAACGTTAGAACATAATGCAGTATTATCCTGATTTTCGAATTTACTAACGATGGTTTAAATGATAATAGATCATTATAGTAGTATTCTTGTGTTCGTTAGAAATTTTTGCTAAGTGCCCCTTGAGAAAAGGTAGGGCTATATATACATGTTTTTATATAGTAGCGAATAAAGATTTCGTAAAGTACGTCATCTGGTGATATCTAATCCCGATAGGTAGGAAGATCTATTAAAGAAATTCAAGATTTGATGAAATGTTTCTGAGCATGGGGATTTCCCATAGTGTATACTAGAGTCTAATGCCAAATTATTAGGAGGAGTTTGTTGAGGGTAACAACATGTATCATGAGAATAGGTAAGATAATTTCTTAGCAAGAAGTAAGGATACGGGGTACAAGCCAAATATTGATGGCCCCAAATATCCTTGACCGATAATGTTAGATAGTAGTGTATCGGGGGGGTTCCTTATTTGGATTTCGCTTTGTGAGACATCCCACACATGAAACCTAGCGAACGTCGAGAGCTAGGAGTATTTGGCCTTTAGTACCCGAATTAGTACCCAAATTATCATCCGTAAAGGGGAAAATAACTTAAGCGTTGTCAAAAGTCTTACCTCATAAATAAATCAGAGCAATAAGGAGGCTAATATGGCTACAATTATTCGACTGATTGAGCCTAACCCTATCGAACCTTTGAAGTTACAAGATCAGGTAGAGTAGCGCTTGGGCCAATGGTTTATTCGTAGGAGTACTTCACCTTGGGGTGCCATCTCGCGTGAAGTCGTTCAAGAGAGATTACATCTTGTACGAAGTCGCTCGAGAGACACGTGGCAGTCATACGAATGACATACCATCTGGTTCGAGCGACAGGGTGAATTTCCGGGAAATTTCTTAGGGGCAGTTTAGGAATTTTCCAATCTTTACGAGATGTACCGGGACAAGATATCAGAGTATGCAATGCACTACAGGTTTAGCCTTGGAGTGTTGTATTAGTATATGTATATTACAGTGATGAATATATATATATATATATATATATATATACTTGTGTTATTCCTAATGAGAGAAATTGTAGGATATTGCGTTAATACAATCTTATGTGACATAAGTTGTGAATGCTTAACTTAGTGTGATAACTCTTAATCGAATTTATTGATAAATGTTAATATTAATAATGTGGAAATTGGGCATTTCAAAATGATACCACGAGTTATAACAAGAAGTCTAAGTCTTTATCTAGTTAGAAGTGTTACAAATGGCTAGGCGGGGATAGATGTACGTTAGGCGTGCACAAGAGACAAGAGGTGAGAATCTCATGTGAGAGTTTGAACTAACATGGAATTGATACTTGCTTTATTGAAAATTTTATATACTTGCTAAAACAAATATTTTTGCACATCGGGCTCTGACCCGTTTCTTTCATCTCTTCTCTCTCTTGTTATATATATGTATTATATCAGGTTTTCAGCCATAGGGACACTAGAATTAGAGATTGAATTGCTTGGTGTGCTGCAGCTGTTGTGGAAGCTGTAGGTCTTCGCATTAGACGCCTCCATCATTTAATTTCATTCCTTGTAGACTTTCTATTTAAGGCAGTTGTCGCCCATTCCTTAGACAGTTTTTCAAAGATTATGTTCAGTTTACTTTCTGTTCATTTTCATTTGGATTTTTGGTTACTATGGTTTTTGGTTTGGAGTTTTGAACTGGAATGTTTTATCCAGTCTTAGTTATTTCAGCCTGTGATTCTGATTCAGTATTGTATTAATTAATTGTGCGTGGATGGTTTATATTAAATTTGTTGGATTGGTATTTAAATGGTTTTAATTAAAAAGGAAAAAATATTTTGACACTTAACTTAATTATATTAGGTGATTAAATGAATTATTATGTTTTCGACAGTGATGCTAAGAATGAACCAACTGAACATTCTATTTCAAATTTTATAAAGGAATGATCACCCGATATTTAATTGGGCGAGGTGTCACACAAATAAGGTGTTGACAAGCTCAAGAAAGCGATAACAATGGCAGCACAGAAGAATATATATATATATATATATATGTAGAAGGAGGTGAGGGGAAGAGGATGAGAACTTGAATATAAGTGGTTCAGCCAATTTGGCCTATGTCCACTGTCAGTGTGTGTGAGTAATATCACTGAATGAAGCCTCTAATGGCCACGGATACAATCCCTCAAGCTTTCTCTCTCTACTGTATAATTTGATAGAGTTTCATCTAGGGTTGTAATTCTCCATCCCTATGCAAGGTAGAGGATGACCTCTATATATAGTGTTTTGGGGGGGTGTGATCTACCCCCCAAACATATAATGAGCAAGTGCATGGAGATTCAACCAGTGGAAGGGTGACACCTGGATAATCTTTAAATAAGTAATGATGACCTCAATATTCCCTCACATGGAGGGAATGATTCAGTTATAACAGATTTGTCCACGTGCCTCAAGCCATACATGTACGCATAGAAGCTCGGCTGTCTTTGCTTGGTACCAACCTCGGCCTAGGTGAGTACGAGGTTGGTGAGGTACAACCTCTGCCTTGGCTGGGAATTATATGATGACTTTGACTGGGATGCCAATCGAGGTTAGATATGTGGAACGTCGGCCAGGGCCGATGTTGACCCGACGATTGACGCTGAGCCTGCAGAACTGTTGATTCTCATGTGGCGCTTGCAAAGTCGGCTAGGGCCGATGATGATGAAGGGTGGCTAACCCATGAGTCCATGCTGACCTCGGCTGATGACCAGCCGAGGTTGATGTATGGTGTAGGTGCGACATTGGCTATGGACGACCTGATAACAATTGTGCTCTAAGGTTATAGATAATCTCGGTTGTGGCCGAGATGAGGTCCGTAGTCGAGGGGGGATCCGGCAGTGGCCGACCTGAGCTGATAGGTATTCTTGAACTTCTACTACCTTGGTTGTCATAAGGCCGGGATTGAGGTCTCTAGATTATCTGGCACACTTTGGGAATATCACATATGAACCTCAACTAAGCTACCAGACCCATTCTAGGGATAATTCCTCTTAAATATATGCCTAAGTCTCAATCGCGTGGCTCACTATCTCTAATATATCCATCTATCTACTTCTTTTATCATCTCTTAAGTTTACACCCAAACTTATATAATAATATCACTCAATTATATTTATTCGTTTTAAACTTTACCCTTCATAAGTTATTTGCACAAGATATCCTACATCATCTTTAATGCTATTGATATACCTCCACTATTTCACCTATACCTAAGAACTAGGGACCAAACATCTCCCCACGCCCAACGTTACGCTAATTTTCGTGTGTGAGACATCTCGCAAAGTGAAATCCAAACAAGAAACCCCCCGACACACTACCACCTAACATTGTAAGTCGTGGGAATCAGTTAGGGCCTCGGTCGAAAGTACACACCCAGTTACTTTCCATCTATAGGCATAAGCATATACTCATCCACTCTCATGCTATAAAAAAACGTAATATACATCTTTATAACATTCTCTAGTTATGATATTAATATATAGCACACTATCCATAAAGCTTGTATAATATTACACACACGTACTATACATGATTCATCATTTTCAATAAGTACACATACATTCACACATAATATGTATACAAATAATCTCTAAAATGCTATCCACTTCCAAGGAGTCGCTTGCATGTCCCTGTCTTACCAATAGTCGGAATAGCTCACACTGAACTTTGTAAAAACCTAAATCACAACGTATGGGAAACGTCCATAGTTCCTCCCCGGAAATGAGAACGAAGCATACCCACTACGTCTCACCCCTAATAAGAATCGCACAATATAAATAATGGACGCTATGACCTGGGGACAATACTTTCCTCGCTCCTCAAGCCCGGGGATATGGAGAACATAATATATCATACATATCAGATATATACTTACGATCACATCTTATATACAAACCATCACACAAGGTATATACATTCACACCATATACATACATATATATATATACACACACATTGTCTCACGCCCGTATGTAATAAGTAAAGGATCCAGCTATATGTATATAACTCTCATTTTACTAACCGATACACTTTCGCATACCCTTACAAGTCCTTTTTATTATAAGTCCCTCACTTGAAACTTACTAATCCATCACACCTATGGTATAAAGAGTCACCCAAATTAATAACACTAAGGACACATTATATTCCTCTCACCTAGTCCATATTTGGCATTAAGTGAATTCCTAATAATCGAAGAATTTATGAACGAATCCATCACATTAAACTCCTAAATATACCTCCATAATATCCCGAAACCATCCTCGCGAGAATCCTCATTCCTTAGAGGATTTTATAAAAGAAAACAACACAATTTACACTTATACATACATCCATTATAGCCCCCAAAATGGCCCCTCTATTATCTCCAAATATGAACCCCTAATGATATCTCATAAACATGTTTACAAAATTATTTTAGAGGGTCCCTAAGTAATAAGTCAATTAAAAAGGGGTTAAAAAAGGATTAGCAAAGTACTGTGATCGAACCAGACCGATTTGGTACCTCATAAAAACGAACCGATTCGGCTTCCCTACCCGGACCGATCCGACTCTCCCAAATTTTTTCTCTAAGCTTACGAAGTTAACTCCCAAAATTTTATCTCTAAAATATTCTCTACAACTCTTAAACACATACCTTACTACATTCTAGCAATAATTTTTCATCTCAAAAATGATCCCAACCATTTTTATACCATTAAACCCTTATATACCCATCAAATGCAAGATTTAACACCAAAAGTAGGGTTTTCTCATAAATATTCAATCATCAACTAATTTATCCACAAATTATGAAATAAATCACAAACATAAATATTTATCAATTTTAATCACTTGCCTCAAAGTTGAAGAGGTTGAATCTTCATTGAAATCATGGATTTTGGCCATAATTCCCAAGCTCCAAGCTTTGCTCCTCTTTTCGTCTCTTCCTCTCTCTCTCTTTCTAGGGTTTTCTCATTTCTCACAAATGATATTGGCTATCTCATGAGCCTCTTAAGACTTTAAATCCATAAATACTAACTTTAAATGATAATACACACTTTAAATGACTCGTTTTCTCCAATTCGAGTCAAACTATGTCCAAAATACTCTCAAACCCGAATACAACTTTCGGCTAGTCATTTTGACTATCTTTACCCATCCCGAATCAGCCTACACTCTAAATTCTCGTGATATAATAATTATATTGTGTACCCTGCTTAATAAAATACCCGGTGATCAATCCTATACCAAATTAAAACAGGAGTCTCATATGGTTCATTCTCAGCATCATTGTTGAAAACCAATTTAATTACTAATAACCTATTAGGTTGGCATCCAAATTTTATTTAACTAATCCTATTAACCAAACCAAATAAATAAACCAATCACAACAGTTTATATACATGAAACTGAAATGAAATAACATAACATAACACTCGTTTTAACGTAATACAACCAAATCGAATAGCCGTATACCAAAATGCGATAAAAGAATAAATAAATACAATTGGGATATCGACCCGAGTGTTAGTACAATTCTCCCAATCTAAATCACAAGAATAGAAGAATGTAAAATAAACCTGCATGTATCCACAGCTACTGCAGTGAACGTCTGACTCGAACGGATCATCATCCAGGCGTCCCTGTGTCTGGACACCTAATATATATACATATATAGTAAGGGAGGGGAAAATAGAGAAACGAGTCAGAGCCCGAGTTTTGAAAATATTTAGCAAGTGGATAAATGCCATATTTTAAAATATGAAATCTCTCATATTTAAACTGATATCGCACTCTCGTGAGATACACCTCACACCTCTTCTAATAGTGCACACCTATCGCATACCTTTTAAACCACCTAGTTAAGCTACCCTGCCTAACTAATGCATTTCACCCATCTTTTTAAAGTCCTCATAAACCAAATACTAAGGACTAAACTTCTCCCCATTCCCAACACTACGCTACGTTTCGTGCGTGGGGTGTCTCGCGAAGAGAAATCCAAACAAGGAACCCCTCCAATACACTACTACCTGGAAATTTTGATGGCCGAGATTCATTAGGCCCTCATCACATACCGTATATATAAAAACTTGTATATATATAGTGCTCACTAAAAATTATGATTCATATTCATATAGATCCGGATATAAACCTACTGGAAGGGGAATATAGTCTTATCATTCTCTTCACTTTACTCAAATCTCAGTTATACGATATCTCATCTTTATATACAAAGAATATACTACACATAACAAGTATAATTATACATTTAACAACCATTAGTATAATAACCATCATCTTTAATGCTAGTAATATACCTCCACTATTTCACCTATACTTAAGAACTAGGGACCAAACATCTCCCCATGCCCCAACGTTAATCTAAGTTTCATGTGTGGGATGTCTCGCAAAGAGAAATCCAAATAAGAAGCCCCCTGACACACTACCACCTAACATTGTCAGTCATGGGAATCAGTAAGGGCCTCTATCGGAAGTACACACCCAGTTACTTTCCGTCTATAGGCATAAGCGTATACTCATCCACTCTCATGCTACAAAAGAAAAAACGTAATATACATCTTTATAACATTCTCTAGTTATAATATTATTATATAACACATTATCCATAAAGCGTGCATAATATTACACACACGTACTATACATGATTTATCATTTTCAATAAGTACACATACATTCACACATAATATGTATACAAATAATCTCTAAAATGTTAATAACTTTAGTCGGAATATCTCACACCGAACTTGGTAAAAACATAAATCACAATGTATGGGAAGTGACCATAATTCCTCCCCGGAAATGAGAAAGAAGCATACCCACTACGTCTCACCCCTAATAAGAATCGCACAATATAAATAATGGATGCTATGACCTGGGGGCAATACTTTCCCCGCTCCTCAAGCCCGAGGGTATACAACACATAATATATCATACATATCAGATATATACTTACGATCACATCATATATACAACCATCACACAACGTATATACGTTCACACCATATACATATATATATACACACTGTCTCACGCCCGTATGTAATAAGTAAAGGATCCAGCTATATGTACATAACTCTCATTTTACTAACCGATACACTTTCACATACCCTTCCAATTCCTTTTTATTATAAGTCCCTCACTTGAAACTTACTAATCCATCACACGTATGTTATAAAGAGTCACCCAATTTAAAAACACTAAGGACATACGATATTCCTCTCACCTAGTCAATATTTGGCATTAAGTGAATTCCTAATAATCGAAGAATTTATGAACGAATCCATCACATTAAATTCCTAAATATACCTCCATAATATCCCTAAACCATCCCCGCGAGAATCCTTATTCCTTAGATGATTTTATAAAAGAAAACAACACAATGTACACTTATACATACATCCATTATAGCCCCCAAAATGGCCCCTCTATTATCTCCAAATATGAACCCCCAATGATATCTCATAATCATGTTTACAAAACTATTTTAGAGGGTCCCTAACTACTAAGTTAATTAAAAAGGGGTTAAAAGAGGATTAGCAAAGTACTGTGATCGAACCAGACCGATTTGGTACCTCATAAAAACGAACCGATCCGTCTTCCCCACCCGGACCAATCTGACTCTACATAAATTTTTGCTCTAAGCTTACGTAGTTAACACCCAAAATTTTATCTCCAAAATATGCTCTACAACTCTTAAACACATACCTTACTACATTCTGGCAATAATTTTTCATCTAAAAAATGATCCCAACCATTTTTATACCATTAAACCCCTATATACCCATCAAATGCAAGATATAACACCAAAAGTAGGGTTTTCTCCTAATTATTCAGTCATCAACTAATTTATCCTCAAATTATGAAATAAATCACACACATAAATATTTAGCAATTTTAATCACTTGCCTCAAAGTTTTAGAGGTTGAATCTTCATTGAAATCATGGATTTTGGCCAAAAATCCCAAGCTCCAAGCTTTGCTCCTCTTTTCATCTCTTCCTCTCTCTTTCTTTCTAGGGTTTTCTCATTTCTCACAAATGATATTGGCTATCTCACGAGCCTCTTAAGCCTTTAAATCCATAAATCCTAACTTTAAATGATAATACACACTTTAAATGACTCATTTCCTCCAATTCGAGTCAAACTATGTCCAAAATACTCTGAAACCCTAATACAACTTCCGGTTAGTCATTTTGACTATCTTGACCTATCCCAAATCAACCCACAATCTAAATTCCCATGATATAATAATTATATTGTGCACCATGCTTAATAAACTATCAGGTGATCAATCCTATACCAAATTAAAACATGAGTCTCATATGGTTCATTCTCAGCATCATTGTTGAAAACCAATTTAATTACTAAAAACCTATTAGGTTGGCATCAAAATTTTATTTAACTAATCCTATTAACCAAACCAACCAAATAAATCAATCACAACACTTTATATACATGAAACTGAAATGAAATAAAATAATCGAACACTCGGTTTAACGTAATACAACCAAACCGAATAGCCGTAAATCAAAATGCAGTAAAAGAATAAATAAATACAATTGGGATATCGGCCCGAGTGTTAGTACAATTCCCCATATCTAGACCACAAGAATATAATCATCTAAAAATAAACCTTCATGCATCCATAGCTACTGCAGTGAACGTCTGACTCGAACGGATCATCACCCAAGCGTCCCTATGTTTGGACACCTAATATTTATACATATATATCAAGAGAGGGGAAAATGGAGAAATGAGTCAGAGCTCGAGTTTTGAAAATATTTAGCAAGTGCATAAATGCCATATTTTAAAATATGAAATCTCTCATATTTAAACTGATATCGCACTCTCATGAGATACACCTCACACATCTTCTAATAGTGCACACCTATCGCATACCTTTTAAACAACCTAGTTAAGCTACCCTGCCTAACTAATGCATTTCACCCATCTTTTAAAAGACCTCATAAACCAAATACTAAGGACTAAACTTCTCCCCATTCCCAACACTATGCTACGTTCGTGCGTGGGGTGTCTAGCGAAGTGAAATCCAAACAAGGAAAACCCCCGATACACTACTACCTGGCAAATTTGATGGTCGAGATTCATTAGGCCCTCTGCACATACCGCATATATAAAAACTCGTATATATATATATATATATAGTGCTCACTAAAACTTATGATTAATATTCATATAGATTCGGATATAAACCTCCTGAAAGGGGAATATCTTCTTATCATTCTCTTCACTTTACTCAAGTCTCATTTATATGATATCTCGTCTTCATATACACACAATATACTACACATAACAAGTATGATTATACCAATAACAACCATAAGTATAATAACCATCCCATCGATCTATAGGTGGATGATGCAACCTCATAGTGCCTATCCAAATCCGAGTTTACTCACTCAACTACGGTACCAAGCCAAACTCACTCATGGTCATGGTAAAAATATACACAATGGTCGAGGCAATCATATTCCCTCCTGAAAGTGGAATACATAAATCGCACTCGTATACGGGACGCTATGATCTGGGGATATACTCTCACTGCTCCTCAAGCCAGGGGATTCACCCACATCGCGCAACCTCCCTGGATAGCACTAGAGAAAAAATATATAATCTGGCTGTGCAACCCTACGCTCGGGGAAGTCTCTGTAACCAGCCTCTAAGATAAAAATATACCAATCACACACAAATATATATGTATTTCTGTGTCATATTATATATACTGTAACAACATCATATATATAATCTAAATCACTTCTCAATACATATGGCTATACTTTCCACACTCTCATAGTGATAGCCAATAACCCCGAATGCCCCTATTTGTAATAGTATATAAGTATTCGCACACTTATAATACTAAACTTATAAGTATTCTCTTACTTAATATATAACTCGCACCTTAATCACTTTTAAGTATTTATATGTGATCCCGAATATATCATTTTGTAATAATCAAATAAGTATACTCTTAACTTATTTTAGTCCCATAAGTATCGCATTACCTAATAATAGTTGTCAACCGACACCGGATAGCCACTCAAGCATCTCTAGCCCCCATCCTAAATTTCCATCATATTCACTTCCTAGGATTTATTCAACCATATAGGCAGTATACAAATATATTTTTGACACGCATAATATATGTTTAATCGCCCGCCGAAATATTACCCCGAGTGTTACTCCTCCCGAACACCCCTAAATTGGAAAGCCTTGTATTTTAATTTCAATGAACTCAAGGTATACACCTCACTCAAATAATAATTTAGAAGTCCTCATACTATATTTAGGAACCCCAAATATTTATCTCCAAATAATTCTAGCCTTAATTCTCCCAATATCAGGTTTGATTTCAGACAAACGATTTCGATCTCGGACAGCCTTCCGTAGAAAAATCATTATAAATTAAAAAAATCAGAAAAATACGCGGTCAGTGCCCACGCGATCGTATCGAAAATATATACAAATTTTATTTTTTGATCAAGGGTCGTACCGATTCATTTCCTAGCCGAAATGATTCGAAAAGGACCCTGAGTTACTATTCATTGTCTTCTCCAACTCCAAATCAAACCAACAGCCAATCAATCCAAGATTTGTGGTTTTTCACTTCACCAACCAACAATATAATCATCTACACATCTATTTTTAACCAACACAACATTAATTTCATGGGATTCATCAAACCACTCAAAACCTAACCCTAACTCCATTAAATTCATTTCTCACAAAAACTACACCATTTTCATCCATTCAAGCTTAGATTTCTTATGAGGCAATTACCACATCAATTTCTACGAGTTCATTTCACAAAAAACCCTTTTTTATTCAAGAATACCAACCCAAAATAATAATTTTCATTACCAGTTATGATATGAGACACACAAATAAATAAATAAAGCAAGTAAACACTTGCCTCGTGAATAAAATCCGACGACCTCGAGTTGAATCCCGAGGAGTTTGGCCTGGAATCCCATTTTCTCCCTTATTTTCCTTCTTCCTTTCTCTTTTTATTTCTCTTTCGCTTCATTCTCTCTTTTTCTTTCTTTCTCTTCCTCTCTCTCGTGACTTATAAGAGAGAAATAAATGCTTGTCCCTTATAAACCCAAAAATGATTCGTTTACTCAAATTGTGAGTTCCTACTAGTACAAAAATCCCCGAAACCCAAACACTACCCCCGGATACTCTATTTTGACTATCTTGCCCATTCCGAAACCAACCGTACACTCGAAATCTCCATCCGAGTTACTTAACTAAAATTCACTATTTGAACCAAACACTTCTCAACATGCGTTTTTCTTCAAAGTGAAATATTACCCGTCGGTTTACCCAACTACGACATGTAATTAAAATAATCCACTCATATACTTAGTCCTGTAAGAAAATATAACCCATGTAAATATTAATCTGACACCAGCAACCTAGTATTTACTATTCACTTTAAATTCTAAATTATTCAATTACACTCATAAATTTTGAAATTACTATTCACAATAATTTCCTTTAATTACCAAATTACACCACTTATGTAATTTAAATATCTATAAAATTACGGGGTATTACATTCTCCCCCCTTATAATGGAATTTCGTCCCCAAAATTCGGATACGACCGGTACTACAATCCTAGGATCGCCAATCACACTTCATTCTGGTACACACAAGTCGAAAGGAACTAACCCAAATGGTACCCTACCATATACTCATTCACAGTACCTACATATCTCGAGGCTTATACTCTAACGCAAAAGCTTAACAACAAGCTGAACTAAATCTTTATATGCCAGAACACTACCTCGTTCGTAAAGTTAACTCTAACAATGACAAATTGCACCTAGTGCTTCTATAACCGCATATAAAGAAAACGAGACTATAGTCACCGCTCTAACGTATCGATCCCAGCGAAAAGCTACTACTTTAAGCGTCTATTCACCTTCCTCACAACTTCGAATTTCCTTAAAAAAGGAAACTATAGTGGCACTAGACTACTCCCATCAATTTTCCATCTCAAGCGTGCTACTACTTATTGCACCTATATAATTGGATCATTACGTACTACATACGACGATCCATCCAACACATTCCAATTCCATTTATAACTACCCCAAGGCACCCTCTTCAGCTTTATATACTACGTCCCTTCTATTTCAGAAGATATATAAAACCAAATTATCGTGTTTCCCATACACCTTTTAACCCGTGCCTATCTTCACAACCATTATAAACGTCTGACACGTAACACTCTCTCTAAAAATATTCCTCACTATTTTTTCGGCCTGGTGCCCCGAGTTACTTGAGATTCCATCCTGGAAACCCAATCTTTCTTAAAGTTAACCCACCAATCTTCTCGTGGTTAACTCACTACAGTCTTCCTAAAATAGCGCCACATGCCCCACTGGCCTTACTTCCTAATAACCCTAAGATCGATGTGTTTCCTACACATGTAAAATGAGTACTATACTAACTATATCCCTAGTGCCCAAGACCTCTCTCAACTTTTGACATTTGCTCGGTTTCCTGCGTGGGACGTCTCACAAAGCAAAATCCAGACAAGAGACCCTACCGTTACACTACTTCCTTGCATCATCAGTCATCAAGATATAACTGCCTAAGGCACACCATCGGGACGTTATAAATCCTACCTCGTTAACCTACTAACATAATTCTACCTCTAGGTCTTTCCATCTAGGCGAAATGGAAAGTATAACTAATCGGGACGCCTACTCCCTGTAAAAGCATTACGAACATCATACCCAAAACATATCTCCTCTGAATTTGATCTCTATTCATGTCCTCCCTATAAGCCTCAACCCGACTTCCTTTACCTTGCCTCACCCACATGCTTGAGATGAGAGAAACATTTCTAGTGCTTTTCCAGAAACACTTCTATCTCCATAGGCATGCAATCATCACACGGATCTCAGTTTATAGTGTTTCTTCCACACTAGGTAACTTATCATCAAAACCAACATCCTTGCATCCCATAAACATATCTCCACTCTCGACGTCGTTAAGGTTCGTGCGTGGAGTGTCACGCAAGAGAAATCCAAACAAGGAACTCTCCTATACACTACTACTTAACTTTATCGGTCGTGGAGGTACGTTAGCTTCAAACATTCCACTGGGATAATCAAATCCCATCTACCAACAAAATGTGGTCAGAACTCCGACTTCTTTCCAGGAGCCACACCACCAAGCGCTTGTACTAACACTAAGTCCTTTGCGCAAACAACAACGAGCTTAAAGTCACACCTTAACAATAAATCCTGCATACCTTAAATCATATATATATATATATATATATATATATATAAGGTCGCCACGCACTCGAATTATGATAATGAAACATCTACTCACTGCAGTTCCATCTAAACGTATAATAAAGGAGAGCTCATTTTATATCCAGATGAGATATCTCAACAATAAGTAGTTCAACCCTGGAACCACAAATACAATAGTCTTGCAATCATTAGACTTCTATTGCTCCTATAATCCAAAAATACATTAAACTTACAATAGTACCAAACTCATAGAACACACACGAAACGAGCAAGACAAACCAGATATAAATTCAAAATACTAACAACCTCTTTTCACAGCGAATGAAGAAAAATAAAACCCTGCTTCCTCAGAAAAAAAAATATAGACATAAACTATATAATGTTACCGATACTGCTAGTAAACTCGAATCACACACGAATCTAGGGCAAATAAAATAATGTGACTGAATCTTGCCAGAAGGAATATACCTCCTTTATTCGAGGTGAAACTCATAACAACAACTCTGCTAGTCTCCTTGACTGCTCTATATGGTTCCCATATGTAGTACACTTTTCTTAATTGAGCCAAGAACTACTCTAATCAATGCCCTATCTAGGCACCCTACTCCCATCCTTTAAAGCCTACCGGGCAAGGACTAATCGTGTGGTTCTACACTCCACCTCACCCTATTCCCCACCTCTGGTCACCCTGAACATGTAAAATTATCAGTATCTTGTACACTAATATCCTCGATCCTGACAATCGTCCTCATAATTCCCTTAGCTCCTTTGACTAAAAGGAAACATACTATTGAGCTCAACTGCCCTGTTTCAATGAATTCCCCGAGTGGATTTCCACCTACGGGGTCTCAAAAATACAAACAATTTCAGTCTTTACCCTTGGACTTAATTCCTAAACTCCTCCAGCTCCACTCTAATGGAAGCAATTAACATTCCTTGTATAATAGGTACGACATTGCCCTTATATATACAAGTAGTCCGGGTAAAATATCCCTAAATAATAGCAACACTTACGAGTGAGCCCGTCATTCCACTGAAGGACTCTCTCTTCGTTGTACCTTCCTCACTTCGGCACAAGGTTCACTTCTCCATGTAACTCCTTATTCACTGTTGGCCTCTGACCAATCCTCATGTGAATAATTCAGGAACTTCATTCCCTCCATTTCTAACAAACGAAAGGAACTAATGGTTATATTAAAATTAATCACACTTTATGTATATATATTGCACAAAATATATATACTATAAACACATACTGTATATCACCTCCCTATATCACAATTTTGGGGTTATTGGCTCGAAATCTTCCCTCGATCACCAATAATGATTTATATCTCTTGGCTCGGAATCATACCTCGAGCACCAGTATTTATGTAGTACACTATAGGTATTCACACCCCCTATGTATTATTATCAATCAATAAGTATTCACAAAACCCAATAATACATGTTAGTATGTAGTATATATCTCTCGCATACTCGTCATACTATTTACTTTACGATTTATCTCCTTATCGTATATATATATGATTGTTCACACAACTCTAGGGTCCTAGAGACCCCTTTGATATATTAATTCAGTAGTTACCATCCTTAGCCTATTGATATACATAGTTTTAATAGATTCCCGTAATTATTTATCCATCTCTCAGATTATTTACGAATTACTATAACCAATCTCTCTAAGAAGAAGTCGTACTCCCATCATTGGCCTACTACAAAATAATAAATCTCATAATATTATTTTTACAAGAGCATAAGTATTCCCCGCCATGTCCATTTAGGAATACAAGAGAAAAGTGAATATTTTAAAATTTTCAAAGCAACGGACCGATCGGCTATTCTGTTAAGGCCGGGCCGATCCCCTTCTTAGGCCCAGACCGGTTTATTTTTTTGCAACTTACTTTTCTGTTGCGCAAAAGTGTTTTTTCACCCTTTTCTTACACAATCCTTTGATAAATTTGAAATCACCAAAACCAACCCTTTAAAACATATTTTAGGATGGTTTTAACATTTTAAACAGCTTACGACTTTACCGGAATCAATCAAGAATTAATCAATCCTCAAAACTCTTTCACAATTCTAGTTTTGTGTTTTTTTAATTCAATCTAGAACCCAAATTTAGATTCGTAGCAAAAATCATAATTTTTCTTATTTTTCATCCTCTACATATGTCAATACAAACTACATGCAATTCTAACCAAACACATAATCAATTTATACTTTTCATTTAAGATTTTCCAATAACATCAACCTATTCATGAAAACCCTACACATGGGTATTATAACATCAATTTAATTCGCAATAAACAATTACCTTTGTTTGATTGATGTGATTTTGTGGTTCTTGATTGATGAATGATTGTTTACTTTTCCAATCTTCCTTTCTAATTGCCTTGAGATATAAGATTTCTTCACTATCTTCAAAATCCCTCTTTAAGCTTTGAAAATAGGTTATCTCTCTTCTCTCTAATGGCCTCTCTATCCTTTTGTATTATGATCCCTAACCCCAATCTCTAAATATCATATATATTGATCTAAATTTCATAGGTCCCTTAACCTTTTTTTGTAAAATGATCGAAATGCCCTTATTAGGTGCCGGTTTGGTCCAAAATTAGCCCAAGACCAAATTTATACTCCCGGATACACTATTCCGACTATTTCAAACCATTCAGAATCATTTGTGACCTCTAAATTATCATCTGAGTCACTTAAAATATGTTTCTCATTTCTCACCTCAACATAGTCTACACGCAACTCCAGGTGAGATAAAATAAAATACGCACATATCACTCATTATGCCGTATAACCACAATTGATAAAATATGCACATATCACTCTCTATGCCGTATAACTATAAATATCAATTATTTACTATTTACACTTACTAAATATCATAATGCAATATTAATCTGTATCTATCTCTCGATTAATATTTAAAAGTCATAATTTTCATCTAATCGCATTAAATTACTTCACTCGCATAATTTAATTCAAAAGTATTTTTCCTAATTAATTCCTCAAATTAATTAAATAAAAATACACAAAAATACGGGGTATTACACTTGGGTCCAAAAAAATTTGGGGATAAAAATCAATGTTTGAAAATCTAGACTTGGTGAGTGTATTTCTTTTTTGTATCTTTATTTATGGAGTATGTATATGGGTTTGTTGTCTGTTGTGAGTTTAGTTACAGGATCGTTGTATGCAAGGTCCTCCAAATTACTTCATACAATCAACTCAAAATTTCTTCACGCTAAGTACCACATATCTGAATGCTTCTTAAACACATGTATATGCTACTTCTAACACATGCTTGTCTCTTTATTTTGTGTTTTCTTAACATATGTTTATGCTGCAAAATTTTACTTCGTTTTTCTATGATATTTATTATTAAGATTTGAGTTTTTTTATGTACACACAACCCAACCTTGGTCCATGACTTAGATATGTTTAAGTTAAGTCATGCAGCTTTTTCATCCTAAGAGGATATGGTTGAGAGATTTAAAAAAGCATCAAATATAAACAAATAAAAATTGCATTAGACATACATTTTATGTAATATTTGTCTCTTAACATATATGAAATGAAACTAATGAAGCCTTCTTTTTAAATATTCAAATGAGCCATAATCTGTTGCTTATTTAGATTCTTGAAGTACTATTTTTCGTTTGGTTTTTTTAGGCCATCCACAATGCGATACCATAAACTTATAGTATTGTGGTATGATATAAAAGACGAGATTCGCAATGCAGATACTATAAAATAGGTGGGGGGAAGTTATTGTGCACCTAGCCCAGGCAGGTCATAGTATTGCGCCTGGCCTGCGTGGCAGTTACCGTTGCTATTTAAATACTATTATACCAGATGGGCAAAAGTTTTTCGCCTGGCATGGGGCGCAAAAATTTTTTGCGCCTGGCCTAACATGCATCTACCATTTCTATTTAAATAATATATTTCTCCGCAAAACTATTTTACACATATCATGGGGCGCAGAACATTTCCACTCTTCTAGAACACTACAGGATCCCTTGTTCCTTCCCTCCATATATGGTATGCTAAGGGGACCCGCTCCAATTTTAAAGGATTTAGATCCCATTATGAATCCAAAACACCAAAATTAAAGGATAATACCCATTTTGGATGGACTTATTAATATGGCATCACTTACAATATTTTTTTGGATATGTTTACTTGAGGATGTTTTCTTTGTTTCTATTTAGTCCCTCCCAACTCACACATAGTGCTGAGTGATTGGGTTTTCGACACTCTATGGGCTATTTTAACAAGATTCCTCATCTTTCTTTGCTTTCAGTTTCTAGCTTCACTGATCCTTTTCAACGAATGTGGTTTGAATATTTTTATATTTATAAGGTGAAGTTAACAAGCATTTACTATCTTTCCCATGCATAAACATTTATTTGATGTTAAAAATGAAGTGAACAACCGATTACCCTTTTTCTTATTCTATTTGAGAACTCTTTAATCATAATTACAATAATTTTTGCTTACAAATTTGGTTCAAGATTTGAAAACTATGTGTTCTTTTAGTCAAGGGTAAATAGGGATAATATAAACTTGGGTGTAAATTGAAGTGGCTTAAGTTTTTAAACCCAACAAAAAAACAACCCATTAACAAAATGTGGGTCATGTCGTGCATAAAGACTCTTTAGAGTACACATGATAAAATCCCTATAGTAGAAAAGATAAATCTCCCATACCTTTACATTTCTCTCTTTGGTTTTACCGACTGAATAACACCGGGTTTCCCAATCAGTCTAAATATAGGTTGCTATATTGTATTTTACCTTTCCTTTCTATGGTTCATATCATGGATTTAGCATAACCATATGTCTATTTACGTTTCTATGTTTTTTGTTAGTAATGCTTATTTTTAATCGCTGGAAAGTCTGATGTAACTAGGGGAAACAAATGCATATACATTTTGTAGTGTTTTCACAGTTGCATGTTTTTTCGAGTATTTGGTCGCTGGAATATTAATTTTGTATTTTTTTGGAGCATTTATCGTAACAGAAATGAAGGTGGCATTGCTTAAATTAACAAGTGAAAACTTATTGATCATCAACAACCTAATGCCTCTCCTCTTGAAGTTACGGTAACAAGAAATGAAGGTAGGCCTGCTTATATTAACGAGTCAAAGCATAAAGATCTTCTCTTAAGAGATTCTATTACTATGAACTTTAAGTCTTCTAGTTGGCATGACTACAGTGAGTGAAGTTTTGAATTGGTTGGAAGAAAAATATTGACAATGCACCAAGGATTGGGATCCAATTTAGTCCATTTATGTATGAACTAAAAATTTTGTTACAAGCTTTGGTGGATTTGTGTATTAGACTAATTTATAAATTAATTTTGTAAAAGTTTAAAATTAAAAGAACAAGAATCTCATTAAGGAAACATTTCACCCATTTTTTGATGATCTCGTGGACTTGTATTTGTGTAGTTAATGTGTCTCATTACTTCTGAATTGTTTTTTAGATAAGGAATAATTGTGCTTATGGGACAATCTAATGCAAGGATAAAAATTGATGGTCTCAAGAAAGGTTAAAATAAATGGAAAATGTTTAGAATAATAAGACTCTCCAAAACATTTAGTGTGAAAGCGTCATTTGATATAGTGACTAACATGGAAGAACGAACCTACACTAACCAAATATACATTGTCAAATACAGTGTACACAACTACTGATATCACTAATATCAATAATAATAACTGAATCTTACCTAATATTACATAGACTTCACCATATATAACATGAAAACATAATTTCCACCAGATACAAAACAACTCAATGGATTCATGACGGGAAGAAGAATTTTTTAACTTAATAGTTAAGAATTCAAAACCAAAAAAATCATGAACACAAGGAGTAGAGAGAGGGAGAGAGATACCTAACGTGATGGTGTTGGTGAGTGGTGTAGTAGGATAAAGTACTCCAATAGAATTTTTCACTAAATAAGTTGGTATTGTATCACAACCATTTCCAGAGAATATGGGACGAGTTTTAAATATGATGCTTACTAGATGTTTCATGTGTAAAAGTGACGAGTTAATGTATTCCATCTGCACTAAAAGTTTTATAATTGATCAAGTGATTCATATATTTCTAAGTAAAAGCTATAATGATTATAAAATAATTAATAATCCGCTTAGACAAAGGGAAACAATTAACATACAATTTTTGACATTATAATTTTAATTTAATTAAAATTCCAACACTCTTACAACACTCACATGAGTCAAAATTTCAAAACTAACTTGATACTTCCATGTAAGTAAATTCTGACAGAAATACGTCTTCATAAATACCAATTTGGAGTCAATGTTTTGATTTTTCTTTCGTGCATAGAAATATCAACTACTCTAAACTACTAATTGCAAATATGAACTAGATGTTCCTAAGAAACAATTGGATCAATATGCTAACTGTGCCCTAAACACGAGTTACAACTAGCCATGACTAGTAAGTGTACCATGGGATGACCAACAATATTTATATTTGCACTATTAGCAGCACGTTTAAAATACAAAATATCACGTGAACAAATTTATCGTCATGGCCTCGGCATGGGTACAAATTATCACGGGAATAAATTTACCACCGTGCCATCGGTACAGAAACACCCTAGTATAAATATACGTATTGAGAGATATAGTATATATCTATTGATATATTTGTTATATTCATATATGTGAACATACCTACTCGATGGATGTTATCGTTAGAGGTTGCACGTAGTGGGCAGCCCACGCTAGCGTGACTAGTACGTGCTGGGTCATTTCCCCAGGTCGTAGGAATTGTGTGACTATACATGAGTTTGGAGTCTAGTGAGGAAATGTGGTATAGTTATGACGCATGGATGTAAATTTATGATCGCCTCCAGCTATGTGTTTACGATTTGGGTTCGGTGGTGAGATTCTGACCCGGTGGCCTAGGATTGGTACGTAATGTACATGTAGCCTGATAACATACAAGGGAATTCATCCGAGAGGATAGCTCATGGATGCTATGTATATATGTGTATAAGAGTGTTTTATGTATATGTGTCAAGTAAACAAATGTGTGAACATTAAAAGTATAACTAGGGTAAAGTTAGGTGAATCGTTAATGATAAGATTATAAATGGGAATTAAATGATATAACACATGTGATAGATCATTGAGAATCAAATAAAAGTAAAATACGTATAAGAAAGCTAGGCTAGAGGTTTATTGCGTGGGGCTAAATTAATTAATGGTACTAGTTAGGCAGGGTAGCATAACTAGGACATTAAAATACAAGCGTTAAGTGCAGCTATAAATGAGGGACAATTATTATCTAATGTGAGTGTGACATTAATTTAAATATGAACGATTATGCTACATATGCATTATTCCATTCTAAACAGTTGCAAAATATTTTTAAATTACTTTGGGCTCTGGCCCGTATCAAAATCATTTTCAAAAATTTTTAGATGCTCAGCCATAAGGACGCCAGGCATAACTATCCTTCCAGTCAGATGATGCTGTAGTAGCTTTGGATGACTGCAGGGCTTGACTAGATGTTTCCATATTTGTCATCCAAATCGGATTTCCTTTCAAATATTTATTTTTGGCATGTTGCCCATTACTAGATAGTCTTAATCATTCAATTTTTTTACGTTATGTCCATTATTAGTTAGATGATTGTATTTGGAGATTAATGAGATTTATTCGGTTATTTATTTTATTTCATCATCATTATTCAAATTATTGTTATGGTGAAAGTTTATTTAAAAGGTGACATGGTTATTTGAATGATTGTATGTTTTAATATGTCTAGTTATTATGTTTTAAAATTTTTGACACCAGGCATAAGAGGTTATCAGTCATTAATTTGATTTTTGATAGTGATGCTAAGAAGGAACCATGTCCTGTTTTATTTTAGTAGAGGAATGTGTAACAACCCGCCCTTTTGGAGATAATTAAATTCCATAATTGGATATAAATTGGCAATTTGGAGAATTTCTTGAAATAGTGATTTCTAGGATTTTCGAGGATTTAATGATTTTCGATGGGTGTTGTGATTACTTTTGGGATTAAATAGGTCGAAGTATTTTAATTATATGTCGCCATGAAGTATAGCGACAAAAGAGGTAAGATTTTAATTGGAAAACCCGCATTAAGTTATATGCGTTAGAATAGTGATTTGCGGTCAAGTACCTAGGATGGAAATTTCGACTGCGCCGTGATTCTCGGAATGTTCGAGATAGTCAAAAAAGAGTGTCCGATTGTCAAAATTGAGTTTCGGGGAATTTTGGAGATAAATGGGCTCGTAATTGAGTAAACGAGTCGTTTTTGGGTTTTAAGGGTTAAGACCCTTTTCTCCCTATTTAAAGAGGGAGAGGGGAAGAGAAAAGAGAAAGAAAGAAGAGAAAAGAGAGAGAGTAAGGAAGAAAGAGGAAAAAGGGGATATTCCGGCCAACCTCCGCGGGATTCGGCTCGAGGTCTTGGAATTATATCCACGAGGCAAGTGTTTACTTGCTTTATTTAATTTTTGCATAAATATCTCATACCGTAGTTTGGTATAAACAAACCCTAAAGATTTTGGTTTGGGTTTTCGTGAATAAAATAGGTTTTCGGGAGACAAAATGAATAAACCCCTAAAATTTTATAATTGGAGAAACTTAGGTTTAACCTAAATTATTTGGTGATTTCGGGTTCTAGGACGTTTAGAACCCGTATTGTAAGTGTAATTGTTGTTGGTTGGAGTTGTAGGCCGTTAGGTGAGGAGATGGAAGCTTGGGGGAAGATTACATGGATGAAACAGCTTCTCGGAGAAGAAGCTGCCTGCCATGATCGATTGATCGATCATGGGGGCTCGATCGATCGAAGCCATCGATCGATCGACAGCTATGGGTCGATCGAACGACCCCTTCTGAAAATGGGAAATTTTCCTAGGGTGATTTGGATGGGGTGAAATCCAATTTTAATTGACTCGAGGTTAATTATGGGTTAAAATAAGTAACCCTTTAGGAGTTTATGGTCCTCAAATTGAGGAAATATAGGAGGGCAAGGTGAGGGTTTTAATGTATAACCCTTAAGTTATATTTTCTAGGAAAAATAGAGAATTGGTAGAATTTAAATGTTTATGGTTCCTAAGTTAGGGTGGGGACCTTAAGTGATGTTATGGACAAGATGTAGTCCCTGGGGTTTATGGAAATGAAATCCATAACCCATTAAATTTAAGGTTGTTCGGTAGAGATAAATCCCGAGGATATTTCTAGTAGGCATATAGGCCTATATAATTATGCATATAGAAAGCATAATTATATCGATTACTGTTGAGTGTACCCTAGGATATAATTAGGATAATTTGGGGATATAGATATGTACATTCACTTAGAGTGAATTGGTAATTGGAGACATCCGATAAATCCTTAGAGGGGATTAAATTATGTAATGATTATCAAAGTAAGGAAATACTTTGGGTATGGTATCATGCTTATATGAATGCATGATTATGATTCTTTGAGAGAATATTTGGGATTATTGGTCATCGCTAGATGAGATTTGCAAATATGACCATTCATATATATTCGTGGAGGAATTTATAGTATGTGTATATACTATGTGAATAAAGAATATATATGTTATGATGTAAATGATTTTGGAAATATAAAAACGAATGTTTTCAAAATGAGAAAGAAAAGATTTTCATAATTAATAAAATTATGGTTACACACCTCCCTAAATTGCTATCATAAGGAAAGTTGCGTGCGTATGGTGATGCCCCCTGGCTAATGAATGCAGGGTGGATATAGTCCTAAGCCTTATGGCGATTATATTTTACTGCACTGGTTAGGAGATTTTGGGTGTGGCCTTGGCCATCCCGCAGTCATATGGCCGCTTCCCGACATTGGTAGGTTCCCAGGTTGTCTTGTTTGATGGGACCTGGAAGATGATAGCCATTTAGGGGCGCATCCAGTGGGGAAACTCGGAGGGACGGTCTTAGATTTGTTAAAGCAATTCATGATAATGGATTGGCTTTAAATACATTTCCCGGATATAAGAAGGGAAATGGGATAAATGATTGGCTTCGGATACATTTCCCGGATGGAAGAAGGGAAATGAAAGCATATGATATGGTAAAAGAACTTTTATGATAATGGAAATGGCTTTTAAATACATTTCCTGGATATAAAAAGGGAAATGGGATGTTTTTAAAACGGAAAAGCATTTTTATGATAATAAAATTGGCTTTTAAAAAGTTATATGTTATGTTAAAGCAATTCATGATAATGAATTGGCTTTTATATACATTTCCTCGACATAAGAAAGGAAATGGAAAGTTTTGAGAAATATGAAATGTATTGATAAATACTTGGTATATAAATCCTCAGTCCGGGAGATAGATCCGGATGTGTATGGAAATATATATATATATATATATATATATATATATATATATCGAGTACCGAGGGTCTAATGGATCCCGACGATCGACCTTGCCACGTAGTAGTGTATTGGGGGGTTCCTTGTTTGGATTTCGATTTGCGAGACACCCCACGCACGAATATGGCATTGTGTTGAGACTGGGGAAAAGTTTAATCCTTAGTGCTCTAATATAAATATTTCTTATGGTATATATATTTATATATATTCTGTACTAAGGGACTGGCGGATCTCGACGATCGACCTTGTCACGTAGTAGTGTATCGGGGGGGTTCCTTGTTTGGATTTCGCTTTGTGAGACACCCCACGCACGAACATGGCTTAGTGTTGAGACTGGGGAGAAGTTTAGCCCTTAGTACATTTCTTGGACTATCTAGGGTTGATAGTGGTTGGGTAATAGACTAGTTTAGCAGGGTAGCTTGACTAGGATGTTTAGAGGGATGCGCTAGGAGTGCACTGTTAGAAGAGAGGTGATGGGTATCTCATGGGAGCGCGATACCAAATTTAAATATGAGATAAAAATCTTTTTCTAAAAAAAAATAAGGCATTTATTCACTTGCTAAATATTTTTCAAACTCGGGCTCTGACCCGTTTATCAACTTTTCCTCTCTTGCTATATATATATATATATATATATATATATATATATATATTAAATAGATGTCCAGACACAGGGACGCCTGGATGACATTTCTTTCGAGTCAGACGACCGTGTAGGTTCTCGATAGACGCTTCTACCTTTGTACTCTAGATACGAGGTACTGTATAAGTATTCGGGCCAATTGCCCAATTGCATTTATTTATTCTTTTTAGTTCATCATTCGATATGGTTGTTTATTTTGACCGAGTGTTCGGTTATTTTATTTCATTTTAGTTTCATTTACGCATAAACTGTGTGGATGTTTTATTTATAATTGTTTAAAAAGAGTAGTTAAGTAAAATTTTGACACCAGCCTAATAGGTTATTAGTAATTAAATGGATTTTCTACAGTGATTCTAAGAATGATCCATATGAGACTCCTGTTAAAAATTTGATATAGGAGTGATCGCCCGGTATCTTATTAGGTGGGGTTGTCACAGATGGTATCAGAGCATCAGGTTCTAGTGTCCTTAGTAATATGTGCGAACGTACTATGCTTTCAGCATTGCTCTGGATTTGTTATAGAGCCTCGGGATTAGGATTGTTGATTTCTCTTGTGAGATTTCATTCTCCTGCCATATTATAAGATTATAGTAATCTTTTACGCGCTCATTTGAGATTCGTGTGCGAGGCTTGGATGGCAGCAGGAGGTGAGGGTTAGTTGGAGTAGCTAGTTGAAGTTGGGAATATGGACCGTAGTAGAGGTCACTTCCTTTGTGGTGTTTGCTAAGGATGGTCTCAACCACTACTACAGTATAGTAGTTATGAGTACTGTAGTACCGTCGTAGTAGAAAGTGGTACTAAAGTTGTATTTCCCAGTGAAGTAAGGATTCGAAAGGTATCTTACGGATAGTTTTAACCGTGAGTCCCCGTGATTCAGCAAGAATGAAAAGAATGCTGTTTTGGGAATTATTCACCTAAGGATCAGCTAGAGGCCGACAGTGAATAAAGTGTATTATGGAGGAGCGAACCTTGTACCGAGGTGAGGTAGGTACAATGAATAATGAGTCCTTTTGAGGAATTATAGGCTCGCTAGAGAGTGTTGCTAACACTTAGGGAGAATGGGTATGATTAAGGACCCCCTTGGTGGACATCTACCCGGGGAATTGGTTGAAACGAAATTGTTGTAATGAGTTTTACCTCAGAAGGAGGAGGTATATTTGGTGTGACTAGATGAAGTCTTGGTGTTTGTTAGCCCTAGACTCGTGTGTGTAATTTGAGCTTTGTGTGGTATCGATAACATTATATAATATATGCCTATGTGTTTTCCATGGTAGCGGAATTTTATTTTCTCTCACTCGTCATAGGGGCGGGTGTTTATATTTTTTATATATATATGTATGATATTATGGTATATTCGGAGCGATAGGAGGATAATGATGGCAAGACTATCGTGTCTGCAGTTACTAGAGGGAACAGGTTGTTGTTGCGATATCTCACATGGATACAGGTTGAGTTTGCCTCTATTGATGTGGGTAAATGGAAACTCGATGAGCAGAGGTTCTATTATTATGATGTGAGTGCGTGGTGACCTTATCTATATGATTTAAGGCCCGTAGGACTTGTTTGTTGAGCTGTAAGTTTAAGGTCATTATTGTTTGCGTGAGCACTGAATATTAGTACGAGCGCTGGGTGGTGTGACTCTTAATTAGAGATAGGAGTTCAGACCACCTTTTGTTGAGAAGAGATAGGATTATCCCGGTTGCATGTTTGAAATAACGGACCTCCATGACTGACAAAGTTAAGTAGGAGTGTGTGGAGGGGTTCCTTGTTTGGATTTCGCTTTGCGAGATGCTCCACACGTGAATGTTAACGGCGTCGGGAGTGGAGAGATGTTATAGGATGCGAGGATGTTTGTTTTGTGGAAAAATCTTATAGTGTGTATGAACCACTATAGACTATGAGCCATGTGATGATGGTATGTTTATGGAAATGTTGTGCTACGAAAAAGCACTAACGTGGTCCTCTCGCCATAGGTGGGTGGGTGAAGTAGGACTTAAAGAAGTTGATTTGAGGATTATGGCTAGGCCTTAATAAAAAGGCAAACTTTGTTGAAATATGTTTTGGGTATGATGTACGTAGTGCTCTTACAGAGATTTGGTACTTCGATTAGTTAGATTTCCTTTCGTATGGGCGGAAGGATAGAATAGTAAGAACACATTCGTAGGTTAGCATGGTAGGATTTAGGACGTCCCGCTGGTGTGCCTTAGGTCGCTATATCTCGATGACAGACAACGCGAGGGAGTAGTGTAATGGGAGGGTTCCTTGTTTGGATTTAGCTTTGGCGAGACGTCCCACGCATGAAACCAAGCAAATGTTGGATGTTGAGAGAGGCCTTGGGCACTAGGGACATATTTAGACTATCTTTTCGCGTAGGTAGGGTAACGCTTAGACCGTAGCATTATTAGGATGTAGGTTCGATAGAATTAGTGGCGCCGAGGTTAGGAGAATTGCATTTTACTGGTCGGAGAACCCATATTTGAGTATTACACAGAGAAAAGGAGACTCTTATTTAGAGAGAGTGTTGCATGTAGAACGTTCGCTATGGTTGTATAGATGTGCACGGGCTAGAAAGGTGTATGGACACCTTAGTAGTTGGTTTGTATACAGCCTGGAATAGAATGGGCATAGTATATAAAGTTGAAATTCACGCCGAGAGGCATTATAGATGATGGGTACAATGTGACGTATTAGAGTCACTTTACGATCGTGGTAGTCGTATAGCTTGTGGTTGGGAACCATTGGGTTAGTATCGTTCCCCTTGAGGTATTAGGATTTCAAGTAATCCTAGTTTGGTGGTGTAGGTTGTACCTGAGTTTCGAAGATGAAATTCCGTTGTAAGGGGGGGATGTGTAACAACCCACCCTTTTGGAGACAATTAAATTCCATAATTGGATATAAATTGGCAATTTGGAGAATTTCTTGAAATAGTGATTTCTAGGATTTTCGAGGATTTAATGATTTTCTATGGGTGTTGTGATTACTTTTGGGATTAAATAGGTCGAAGTATTTTAATTATATGTCGCCATGAAGTATAGCGACAAAAGAGGTAATATTTTAATTGGAAAACCCGCATTAAGTTATATGTGTTAGAATAGTGATTTGCTGTCAAGTACCTAGGATGGAAATTCCGACTGCGCCGTGATTCTCGAAATGTCCGAGATAGTAAAAAAAGAGTGTCCGATTGTCATAATTGAGTTTCGGGGAATTTCGGAGATAAATGGGCTCGTAATTGAGTAAACGAGTCGTTTTTGGGTTTTAAGGGTTAAGACCCTTTTCTCCCTATTTAAAGAGGGATGGGGGAAGAGAAAAGAGAAAGAAAGAATAGAGAAGAGAGAGAAGAGAGAGAGGAAGGAAGAAAGAGGAAAAATGGGATATTCCGGCCAACCTCCGCGGGATTCGGCTCGAGGTCTTCGGATTATATCCACGAGGCAAGTGTTTACTTGTTTTATTTAATTTTTGCATAAATATCTCATACCGTAGTTTGGTATAAAAATACCCTAAAGATTTTGGTTTGGGTTTTGGTGAATAAAACGAGTTTTCGGGAGACAAAACGAATAAACCCCTAAAATTTTATAATTGGAGAAACTTAGGTTTAACCTAAATTATTTGCTGATTTCGGGTTCTAGGACGTTTAGAACCCGTATTATAAGTGTAATTGTAGGCCGTTAGAACCCGTATTGTTGGTTGGAGTTGTAGGCCGTTAGGTGAGGAGATGGAAGCTGGGGGGAAGCTTCCATGGCTGAAACAGCTTCTCGGAGAAGAAGCTCCCTTCCATGATCGATCGATCAATCATGGGGGCTCGATCGATCGAAGCCATCGATCGATCGACAGCTATGGGTCGATCGAACGACCCCTTCTGAAAATGGGAAATTTTCCTAGGGTGTTTTGGATGGGGTGAAATCCAATTATAATTGACTCGAGGTTAATTATGGGTTAAAATAAGTAACCCTTTAGGAGTTTATGGTCCTCAAATTGAGGAAATATATGAGGGCAAGGTGAGGGTTTTAATGTATAACCCTTAAGTTATATTTTCGAGGAAAAATAGAGAATTGGTTGAATTTAAATGTTTATGGTTCCTAAGTTAGGGTGGGGACCTTAAGTGATGTTATGGACAAGATGTAATCCCTGGGGTTTATGGAAATGAAATCCATAACCCAATAAATTTAAGGTTATTTAGGAGAGATAAATCTCGAGGATATTTCTAGAAGGCATATAGGCCTATATAATTATGCGTATAGAAAGCATAATTATATCGATTACTGTTGAGTGTACCCTAGGAGATAATTAGGATAATTTGGGGATATAGATATGTACATTCACTTAGAGTGAATTGGTAATTGGAGACATCCGATAAATCCTTAGAGGGGATTAAATTATGTAATGATTATCAAAGTAAGGAAATACTTTGGGTATGGTATCATGCTTATATGAATGCATGATTATGATTCTTTGAGAGAATCTTTGGGATTATTGGTAGATTGGCAAATATGGCCATTCATATATATTCAGGGAGGAATATATAGTATGTGTATATACTATGTGAATAAAGTATATATATGTTATGATGTAAATGATTTTGGAAATATAAAAACAAATGTTTTCAAAATGAAAAAGAAAAGATTTTCATAATTAATAAAATTATGGTTACACACCTCCCTAAATCGCTATCATAAGGAAAGTTGCCTGCGTATGGTGATGCCCCCTAGCTAAGGAATGCAGGGTGGATATAGTCCTAGGCCATATGGCGACTATTTTACTGCACTGGTTAGGAGATTCTAGGTGTGGTCTTGACTATCCCGTAGTCATATGGCCGCTTCCCGATGTTGGTAGGTTCCCAGGTTGTCTTGTTTGATGGGCCCTGGAAGATGATAGCCATTTAGGGGCGCGTCCAGTGGGGAAACTCAGAGGGATGGTCTTAGATTTGTTAAAGAAATTCATGGTAATGGATTGACTTTAAATACATTTCCCGGATATAAGAAGGGAAATGGGATAAATGATTGGCTTCGGATACATTTCCCGGATGGAAGAAGGGAAATGGAAGCATATGATATGGTAAAATCATTTTTATGAAAATAAAAATGGCTTTTAAATACATTTCCTAGATATAAGAAGGGAAATGGGGTGTTTTTAAAACGGAAAAGCATTTTTATGATAATAAAATTGGCTTTTAAAAAGTTATATGTTATGTTAAAGGAATTCATGATAATGAATTTGCTTTTATATACATTTCCTGGATATAAGAAAGGAAAGGGAAAGTTTTGAGAAATATGAAAAGTATTGATAAATACTTGGTATATAAATCCTCAGTCCGGGAGATAGATAAAATGTATATGGAAATATGTATATATATATATATATGGATAAATCGAGTACCCAGGGTCTAATGGATCCCGGCGATCGACCTTGCAGAATAGTAGTGTATCGGGGGGGTTCCTTGTTTGGATTTCGCTTGGCGAGACACCCCACGCATGAATATGGCATTGTGTTGAGACTGGGGAGAAGTTTAACCCTTAGTTCTCTAATATAAATATTTCTTATGGTATATAAATTTATATATATTCTGTACTGAGGGACTGGCGAATCTCGACGATCGACCTTGCCGCGTAGTAGTGTATCAGGGGGGTTCCTTGTTTGGATTTCGCTTTGCGATACACCCCACGCACGAACATGGCTTATCGTTTAGACATGGGAGAAGTTTAGCCCTTAGTACATTTCTTGGACTATCTAGGGTTGATAGTGGTTGGGTAATAGACTAGTTTAGTAGGGTAGATTAACTAGGATGTTTAGAGGGATGTGCTAGGAGTGCACTGTTAGAAGATAGGTGAGGGGTATCTCATGGGAGCGCGATACCAAATTTAAATATGAGATAAAAATCTTTTTCTAAAAAAAAATAAGGCATTTATGCACTTGCTAAATATTTTTCAAACTCGGGCTCTGACCCGTTTATCTACTTTTCCTCTCTTGCTATATATATATATTAAATAGGTGTCCAGACACAGGGACGCCTGGATGATATTTCTTTCGAGTCAGACGTCAGCTGCAGCAGCTGTGGATGCGTGCAGGTTCTCGATAGACGCTTCTACCTTTGTACTCTAGATAGGAGGTACTGTATAAGTATTCGGGCCAATGGCCCAATTGCATTTATTTATTCTTTTTAGTACAACATTCGATATGCTTGTATATTTTGACCGAGTGTTCGGTTATTTTATTTCATTTTAGTTTCATTTACGCATAAACTGTGTGGATGTTTTATTTATAATTGTTTAAAAAGAGTAGTTAAGTAAAATTTTGACACCGTCCTAATAGGTTATTAGTAATTAAATGGATTTTCTACAGTGATGCTAAGAATGATCCATATGAGACTCCTATTAAAATTTTGATATAGGAGTGATCGTCCGCTATCTTATTAGGCGGGGTTATCACATAATTATCACCCGTTATTAGAATAGGCGAGGTGTCGCAATAAACTATTTTGTGTTGTTACTATGAATTGTTTCTTTTAAAGTACATATGTAAAAGTACATTATTTCAACTATTATGAACTTCAAAATTATAAGAATGCTTTATTCTCCATTTCCAACTTCTTCCTTCACCAGTTTTCACAGTATTTTTTTGTGTTTTTTTCAAACATTTTTTTCATCAAATGTATTTGCATTGAAATGAAAATATTTGTTTGTGGGGAGAGGATCCTATGCAGACTAGTTAGTTGAGATATTTTATTCCCATTGGATATCATTGTTTTATGTTTGGGATTGGTTGTAAATTTTGTTTTAAATAAAGGAAAGGGTAACACTTGAAGGATGATCAACATCCTTTATCCCCATGTGTATTGTTTGAATTTGTGGGTAACTTGAAAGTATTTTTAATTTAGAGTTTGTAATTACCATTGATGTAAGTTTCTTTTTCATTCTAATGCTATGGGAAAGTATATGTGACATTTTCTTCTCTTTCATGTTAGAATATTCTATGAACATATATTGGTTTATTCATTAATTGCCCACCTTGTATTTGAAATTTGTTGCCTCTTTTTAGTTTAGAAGTTTATATTTGTCATAGATTACATTGAGTATGAGCTATATACAATAATTCACATATTATATTACATATAATATATATCTAAATACCCATTTTATGCCTGTTTTTTATATGGGCATATGGGATTCAAGAAATTTAGTCTTTTGGGGGTGCTCTTATATTGAACTTAATTTTGATCTTCATGTCTTTCTTCTTAATTTTTCTCGGATTTTAGGAATTTACAATCATTAAGAGGTTAGAGATGAAAAATATGAGTTCACTCAGTATGTTCCACGAGTCTCTTTCACATAAAAAAAATACCATGACCATTGGTGATGGATGCATTTCACAACATTGGCAAATATCTTTGGGTTTTTAGTATATCTTTTGTGTTGGATTTCGTTCTTAAGATTGATCATCATATTCCCACATTTTCTTTCATGCTTCCATATTATTGTTTTGAGTTTAGTTTTTTTTACTTTCATAATGGAGTTACTAGGAGACTAAACATTGAACAAGATTTTGGAGTTAGGTGCTATTGTCAAAGTAAGTCTTCATGTTCGGTACAATTATATAAATTCTTTAACGTGCATAAGTATCAATTCTATCATTATTGAAATTCATTTTTTTTTTATAATACATTCCAAAAAATTCAAATGTTTTTTCATGCACAATATTTTCTTTTGTTAATTGGAATGATTTCCTTTAAGGTGCAAAAATAAGACTCCATGATTTCAACTATTATACTTATTATTTCAATTCTAAAATTTGAAATTTTAAGAATGTTTATTCTCCACAATCAACTATTCCATTCACAATTTTTTAGAGTATTTTTTGATTTCAAAGTATAATTTTTGCATTTGATATGTTTGCATCGAAGTGAAAAAATTAGTTTGTGGTGCGATAATCCTATGTGGGCCACTATTCACCATGTGGATTTGTAGGTCAATTTTTTTAAACAAGTAAAATATTGATTTTGTAGCTTTAGTTTTTAGGTATATTAAACATTTTTTGAAACTCCAAGAAATCATATCAAAATGATTTTTTTATTATTTTAAAGAAATCGATCAAAATACTATAAGTTTTTATAGGTTCAAAAATTACCATTTTTAATCATCTTGGCACATTTTCTTACGTGTATTAATATAATTGTCTTCTGCATTTTTTTTATATTCGTGTTGGAGGAAGCGGGAGAAAAGACTTTTGACTAGATGTTGGAGTTAGGTGATAATTTTATTACAGTAACTCTTCATGTTGGATACAATTATCTAACATACAATAATGTTCACATGGATCGATAATATGTTTATTGAAAAGTGATTTTTTTTTTCAAATAAGGGAGTGCCCAAAATGTAAATCTTATTTCATGCCAAATATTTGGCGTTGTTACTCTGAATTGTTTATTTTGAAGTACAAAAATTAATCATCCATGATTTCAACTATTAATTTCTAACTTCACTTCCAAAACTGCAGGAATACTTTGTTCTGCGTTGTCAGCTATTTCATTCTTGAGTTTTCAGCGTATTTTTGTTCTATATTTAAAATTGTTGTTTTGCATTAAAGTGAACATATTATTTTGCGGGGAGAGGATCCTATGCGGACCATTATTCACTATGCAGACTTGTAGACATATTTCTTTTAAGATATTAAACAAAACAATTTTCACTTGAATTTTTTTCTACCTATTAAACATTTGAGGGTTGCCATAAAAATCAGATTGAAATTAATTATTTTACTAGTTTTAAAAAAATTGTCAAAATGTTATAAGTTTCTAATGTCTTAAAAACATTCATTTTCTCACCAACATTACACATTTTCTTACATTCTTCGATATAACTTCTTTGTGATTAGTTTCTTTTGCATGTGTGGTCGAGGGAGGAAGAGACAAGACTTTTGAGTAGATGTTGGAGTTAGTTGATGATTTTGTTAAAACAAGTCATGATGTGGGGTATAATTACCAAATATTATTTAATGAGCACGTCGCTCAATACTAACTTTATTAAAAAGTGATTTGTTCTTTTACTTTCAAAAGAATGTAGTCCCAAAAATTTAAATCTTGTTTCAAGCAAGACATTGTGACTTGTTATGTGAGTTTTTATTTTAATGTACATAGGAGTAAATGGTTCAACTACTATGCTTGTTATTTCACCTACAATATTATATTAACGTTTTATTCTCCATTCTCAACTATTTCATTCAAGCGTTTTTAGATTATTTTTTTTATACATGATAACCCGCCTATTCTAATATTTGGTGGCCAATCATATACGAAAATAAAACTTGAATCTCAGTATGGTTTCATGTATAAATCTGGACTCCTAATCGAACTACGGGCAACACGCCCAAAGCAAAATACTCGAAAGATAAAGATCATATCTAGATAGAACGGCGGAGGGGGATAATTCAAATCATGTAGCGTCTACAACCACTGCAACGGTAAGAAAGAATCTATCCATGTGGTCCTGGCTATTGTTCCTGAACACCTTGGAATTTAGAAAGAAAACAAGAAAAATAATTTGCGCATGCGTTGAATCCTGAAATGTTTGAGAATATTTTGCAAGTAATTAATTGCTTTAATTTGATAAAACTTGTACTATATTATTTTTATAATCAACTGGTCGCACTAAAATGAGATAAATCCTCACCTCTCATCTACAATGCGCACCTAATTTATTCATTTTATTATCCGAATTGAACTACCAGTCCAACTAGGAAATATAAGAGTTATTCAAGCCTAGTCTTGCTAATACTCTCTATTAGCTATGTATAAACTACCCTTAGTAGGTATACATTCATAAATGAAATCTTAGCCCCACACACATGCTATAGATAATTATTCACATAATAATTATAATATAGCTACAATTGTGCTGCTAGTAGATAAATATACTATATCATATATATCACTCACCATATACATATAACTGTATCCCCAGAGCATGGACCTCATCGATGCATCGCTCGTGTGCTATCCATCTCCAGGCATCACATGCCACACTGAGCCACCGGGTCAAAATTTCACTATCGAACAAAAACATAAACATATATAATGGAGTCGGTCAAAAGTATCCCTTTAGTGGTCATAAACATATGTGCAATATAAACAAGTAGCACACAAACATATATATATATATATATATATATATATATATCAAGGTTCTAAAAAATGCGGGGCGTGATTGAGGCGTGGAGGCCAAGCCTTAAGCCTTAGAAGCCTAGGCGGGCCTTGGCGTAAAAAGGCGTGAAAAGGCGTTTAGGCCTTCTTAATATATTTTAATATTTTTTAACCATAACAAGGCTATTAAAATACAAAAATTGCACAGATCATAAAAATATGTCTTAATATATGCAAATTAAAATACAATTTGATTATTTTGGATGAGATAATGGTCCGGTTTGTAAACAAATTCTTTAAAAGGCGACATCGTTTCACTAAATCATTGTTGTTTTTAGAAAAAAGTGCGCCTTAAGGGTTTTACCCAGAATAAGGCGTGAAAAGCGTAAGGCGAGGCGTTTCTCCCAAGCCTTAAGCCTAGGCAGGTTTTTTAGATCAGTGATATATATATATATATATATATATATATATATATACACACACACACACACACACACACACACATATACATATACACATACATCACTTTAATATGTATATATATAAAGTATCGAACTCGTATGCATATCCCAAAACACAATGATCTCCTAATACCGAAGTTTGAACTAACTTCCCAATCAAATATATCTTAATCATCACTCACTTGAATTTATAGTTCGGCTCACCCAAACCCATCACTTTATGGCCTAAAACATACCAAACCCTAGACATCATTCCTCAGTAATCCCACCATACCCCGAAAGCCTCTACTATCATTCCCTGAGATCTAACACGTAAAAAAAACATTCAAAAAAAAATTGGGCCGGTCAACAAACCGGACAAGTTTGATTTGAATTAACCGGCTCCCTCCCCCGGAGGACTCGTTAGGCTCACTGGTCTGCTTGTCATCTACTTCCTTGTTTTTTTATCATGCAAACCCTCCAATGGAGGATCAAAAACACAAAAATGGTGAAATTAACCTCATACATCATTAAACATCTTCTGAGAAGTATTATGTAATACCCGTATTTTTATGGCTTTTAAAATTTGGGATTTATTAAAGTTAATTTGAGGTATTAATTTAATATTAATCCGGATTTTTTTTTTCTATATTTACTAGCATGACGTGAGTTAGTAATTATTGGAAATTTGTTGAATATTACTAGATGAGTAAAGTAATATATGAGATTGATTTTATTAAAAATTATCGCGAGTGAATAAAATGGCAATTATGAAAATTTAATTCGGGACGCGCCTATGTCGTGTCAGGACTAAATAATTATTATTAAAGTGAATAAATTATAAGTCATCCGTATAGTTGTTCTGAGTGAGCCAAAGTGTCCGAAAGGGTCTAGATAGTCAGAAAAGTATACTCGGGGGTTTAGTTTGGGTCTCGGGGCATTTTTAGGCCAAATTGACACCTCAGGAGGGTATTTTAGACATTTGGTATTTTTGGGTAATTAAACCCACGAATTTTCTTAGTATTTATTAGCCATTTAGAGTTGTCTCTTGGTGTTAACAAATACAAAGCCTAAGCCAACCATTAGAGAAGAAGGTGAAGTGATTAATGAATTAGGTGAAGAGATTTGAGTAGAAGGTGAAGAGTCTTCAAGCAATCGAAGGCCTATAACTCACCCGATTTCATAGCCACCACCACCAAAAACATAGATCGCATGACGAGGAACGCATCTATATAATTTTCATCAACAAATTATATCCTTGAATCCCAGGCAAGTATCTATCTTGATAATTTACAAGTTAATATACCTTCCATGTTAGTATAGGAATAAAAATCATATGTTTTAATGGAAGAATTATATATTTTGGAAGAGAAATTGTATGTGTTGTAGGGAGAACCCATGTAGTCAAAAATCTTGATCATATGTAGAGGATTACCCATGAATTTATTACGATATTTGGGAAGAAAATCTTGATTAAAATATAGGCTGGTGATTATTCATGCAAAATTTGGTTTTATAAAGTGATTTGAGCTTTAACCCCTTTTTGATTAATTCGTTGAGGATTCATTGATGTCTTTACGTTAGAACTTGTTTATGTACATTGCTTATACACTTGGTTTACTTTGATGGGAGTTTGGGATGAAATTATAGAGGTTTGGAGGGGTTAAAATGGTTGAACCCGTAGGTTGAATATTGCAGAAAACTGGGCAAGAACTGCTTGATCGATCGATCGACCCCCTTTCCTCGATCGATCGATCCCTCCTGGAGAAGTGCATATTTTTCTCCTTTTTGTTTAGTCCGGTTAAAATGCATAGGAACCCTTGATCATCATTGATGGAGTATAATGGGTTATGAAGAGGACCAATAGGTTCTAAGCAGACTTCGTTGAGTGAAATTAATATGAGATGAAATTGTGGGTTAATGGGGAGTTATTTATACTTTGGGAATTGTGCGTACGTTTACTAAAAGATTGAGACTAGTGAAATATTTAGACGAGAAGGTAAGTGAGGGTATACCTACTAATAATTATACTTAGTGAGAAAGAATACTTCGAGAGATGAGAAGTAAGAATGAAGTAAATAATAAATGAGAATAAAGGAGACGAATCCGTTATGCGAGATAATTGAGTAAAATTTTTGCTAAGCACGGATGATAATAATTATGGGTCATGGGTGAACCTAATTTGGAACATATGAATATTTTTATGTATAACTTTGTGATTGTGCATATATTATGTATCTGTGTATGACATACCTAGCTTGATTGCTATCGACAGGAGGTTTGCGCGTGAGGGCAGTCATATCCTGATTAATCTATGGGATTTTTGATTTGTCGCTCGAGAACATAGGACTATGAAAGACTTATCGGTGAATTGATAAGTTCGTTGAATATGGGAACGTAGGTATGTGTGTGACCCGTGGGTATGAGAAATATGTTCGCCTCCAATTTTTGTGTTGATATTTGTGGTTCGAGGAATCTTTACCGAACCTATAGTCCCCTATACAACGACGTGATGTGTTGGGACAAGATAGCAGAGTAATGTAGCACCGCAGCTGTGTCTCGGGGTGCAGTATTATATATATATATCCATTTAATTAAGTGTTTTTACATAACTATCCATTTAACTAAGTCCCTTATTAATTCAATTCAACTAAGTGTTTTCATACATAACTATCTTACATTTATACTTTAGCCACATTGTAGATATCATCACATGCATATATATATATATATATATATATATATATATATATATATATATATATATAACGTCATTATATGTATTATAAGGTTAATACGTGGGAATAATTTGGGCTATAAAGAATGGATACATGTGGTTAATCTAGTTAGCGTGGGAACTATAACTAGGATGTCGTAGAGGTACGGTAAGAGTGCACATTAGATAAGAGGTGAGGATTCTCAAGAGAGTGTCGCATACTAACATGGTTGTGATATTAGCCGGTAAGAATTTTAAATACTTGCTAAACTATTTTTAAAACTGTTTTACACTCGGGCTCTGACCCATTTTCTGTCATTTCTTTCTCTCTTGTATATATATGTATGTATTATAGGTGCCCAGCCACAGGGGCGTCATACTTAGGTTCTTTGGATTGGACGTGCTACAGCTTATGTGGGAGTTGTAGGCCCTTGCTTTAGACGAGTTCGTCATTGAATCAGTTCCTACTTTAGATCTTCATAGTTAGGGCATGTGTCGCCCGATTTCCTATTTCGTTGTATCTTGTCAAAGATTTATGTTCATTTATATTTTCGGTATTCAATGCTCTTTGGGAGTTAACTCTTGTCAGGATGATTTCATTTATGGTTCTTAAACTTGGTTTGGATTATATAGATGGTTTAAATTCTTGTGTGTAAATTTCCATCTTTAGTATTTATGTAATTCTTAATAGTTGGGTATTAAAATGGTTTTTATTTGGTATTTAATAAAAAAATGAGGTTTTAAATGGTTTTCACACTTAGCTTAATTAGTTAGGGTGTTCAAATTGGAAATACTATTTTGCGACAGTGATGTTGAGAATGAACCAACCGTTCACCTGGTTTTTAATTTAATAAATGACTGATCACCCAGTATTTAATTAGGATCTGTGTGGCTTATTATGCTTTCATCATATCTTTCTTTGATATAGAGCCCTATGTTTAGGATTGTTAATTTCTATGGTAAGATTCAGTTCTCCTGCTATAACGTATATATTAGTGAATCTTATTTGCGTTCGGGCGTGTTTGTACAAGAAGTATGGTAGATGAGGGCCATTGGATGGATAACGGAGGTCATACTTGGGAGGTTATGACGTATGTTCGAGGATGATGACCGTGGTCGTGGTCACCCCTATTACGGCACATGAGGCAAGGACTGTAAAGACGGTTAGGATGCAGCCTACAAATTCTAGGTGCTGCTATAGTCGAAAGTGTGCCAAATTAGTCTTACCCAACGTAGTACGCTTGGGAGAGGGTCAAATGGAAAATTGAGGAGAGTCATCAGTAGAAGTTCTATAAATGAGGGAATTGGGTGTTTTACCCAATGAAGGCAATATATTCAAAGGCTTGGACATATAGTAAAGTGTGGTTAACTAGAACTGAAAATTTGGGGTAAAATTTTTCTTGTCTCATCGGAGCAAAGTTATAATAGTGGAAGTCAACAACCACCGCCCACGAATGAGGGTACGTTTTCTATCTATGGAGTTTTGGGGTGCATAATTATTGTCATTAGGACCTCACATTCATTTGTAGCTATTAGAACTGCGTGGACCATAGGTTTACTAGACTTGACCATTGGCACTATTATTTATGTACACTCACTGATGGGTAGTGGGACGCCTATTATTTTCTTGTATATATCAAAACGTGAGTTTGATTTTATCTGGGATTTTCTTGTTATAGACATATCCGAGTAGGATGTGACTATCGGCATGGATTGACTTGTTGTTTATGAGACCAAGATTGATCGTTATAGCCAGTGTATGGTCTTTGATACGAGAGTGAATAAGTAAACTTTTATAAATAGAAAAAACTTGTTGGGATGTTATATACTATAGACTAAGGATCTGAGGAGTTTCGATGACCAACTATTTTAGGTAGTAGTGTATCGGGGGGGGGGGGGTTCCTTGTTTGGATTTCGCTCTACGAGACACCCCACGCATGAAACTAAAGAACTTTGGGAGTCGAAGTAAGTTAGGCCTTTAGAATATGAGTTTATAACCTTTGCCATTATATGTATATATTTATATTAATCAGAGAGTTATGAGTTGTAGCATGAGTTGAGGGAAATGAAATCGCCAAATGAGAATGTGGAAATCATAGAAATACGGATTATAGACTAAGTAGTTAGTTAATTAAGGGTAACCTTATAGAGGAATCACATTAATTTAGACCTTATGATGGAATGTACACATTGGGTGTATGGGCGTCCTGGATGGTTTGAATGTAGTATTTTTTATATTTGTGTCACAATAAGTATTCTTGAGGTTAATGAAAGTAGACGTTGTGACTTCCAGATTTAGTTGTTTGATGACTTAGGATCGTTATTCCCATAACTTTTCCATGAGGATGGTATAGTATGGATTGGGTAAAGTTTAACTTAAGATAATTTAAACTAAATGGTAAGGCTTAGAGTATAACATTAGTGGGAGTATTAGGTAATGTACTGTATGGGTGGTACGACGAAAATTACATGAGATGTGAGATTAATACCCGGAGTTGTCCTTACCAGTTACGCTTTATTTTTATGAATTTTGGGACGAAATTCCATTATTAGGGGGAAAGTATGTAATACCCCGTATTTTTATGGCTTTTAAAATTGGGGATTTATTAATGTTAATTTGAGGTATTAATTTAATATTAATTCAGAAATTATTTTTTTCTATATTTACTAGCATGATGTGAGTTAGTAATTATTGGAAATTTGCTGAATATTACTAGATGAGTAAAGTAATATATGAGATTGATTTTATTAAAAATTATCGCGAGTGAATAAAATGGCAATTATGAAAATTTAATTCGTGACGCGCCTGTGTCGTGTCAGGACTAAATAATTATTTTTAAAGTGAATAAATTATAAGTCATCCGTATAGTTATTCTGAGTGATCCAAAGTGTCCGGAAGGGTCGAGATAGTCAGAAAAGTATACTCGGGGGTTTAGTTTGGGTCTCGGGGCATTTTTAGGCCTAATTGACACCTCGAGAGGGTATTTTAGACATTTGGTATTTTTGGATAATTAAACCCACGAATTTTCTTAGTATTTATTAGACATTTAGAGTTGTCTCTTGGTGTTAACAAATAAAAAGCCTAAGCTAGCCATTAGACAAGAAGGTGAAGAGATTTGAGAAGAAGGTGAAGAGTCTTCAAGCAATCCAAGGCCTAGAACTCACCCGATTTCATAGCCACCACCACCAAAACATAGATCGCATGACAAGGAACGCATCTGTGACAACCCGCCTACTAAAATGATAGGTGCCCAGCCCCATACTCTAATAATCACAGGAATCATAGATGGTCCATTTTCAGCATCACTGTCGATTAAAATAATAGTACGAGATAACCACCAATCATTTTAGAAAACGGACTGTCAATTTAAAAAGAATTTGCAAGTAAAAGAAAAACACTTAGACAACCCCATTTGCAAAAATGGTGGATATAAAAAATCAACGGATAACGAATGACAATATAATAAATAATCACTGAATAAGCTGTCGGTGAACAGACCAATACAAATAGTAACACTGTGTATTACAATTCAATTATTACGATAATAATAAATGAATGAAATGATTGGGCAACACACCCAAATAAATAAACTGAATATAACTAGAATACAAAGAAAAGAAGTGTCTACTACAAATACCGTATAACATCCGCGATACGCCATAGCTGCATGACAACTAGAATGGAAAGTCAATACGGGTGTCCTCATGGTAGAGCACCTGAACGGACAAAGAGTTGCATGCAAAACAAAGAAATATATACGGGTCAGGGACCGGTTTGATATGATTACCATGTGACTAAAATTCATGATAGTTAAGTGCGTAATTCTCTCGCAATTAATATAATAATTCTCACCTCTCAATCTAAAAGCACACCCTACCGCAATATTATGAGATGCTCTAGTTAACCCAAGTACTAAGGGCTAACTTCTCCCCAGTCTCAACACTATGCCCTGTTCGTGCGTGGGGTGTCTCGCAAAGCGAAATCCAAATAAGGACCCCCCCCCCCCCCGATACACTACAAGTTAGGCAAGGTTGATCATCGAGATCCATCAGACCCTCAACACGTAATAAATAAATAAATAAATAAATATATATATATATATATATATATATATATATATATATATATATATATATATATATATATATATATATATATATGTATGTATGTATGTATATATATATGTATGTATGTATGTATGAATGCATATGCATGGGAGGTCACAATCTACAACTACTCAAGGGGGTATAATTAATTTCATTCACCATCCAAAGACACAATTCCTATTTTCTTTAGGAAATACATATATGGTAAATTCATTTTATCAAATGTTTACCAATTTAATCTCAATTCAAATCTTTCTTAACCAATTTTATTTCCTTTCTTCCATCCAGGAAAAATACATTTTTAAAGCAAGTTTTATTATCATAAAAATGTTTTACCTTTTTATAAAATCCCACTTCCCTTCTTCCATCCGGGAAGTGAAATCAAAAGTCATTTTTGTTATCATAAAAATACTTTTGCGTACCATGTGCTTCCATATGCCTTCTTCCATCTGGGAAATGTATCCGAAGCCAATATATTTAACCCATTTCCCTTCTTCCATCCAGGAAATGTAAATAAAGCCATTTTATTACCATAAAATGCTTTAACAAGATCTAAGACCGCCCCTTCGGGTTTCCCCACTGGACGCTCCCCTAAATGGCTATCATCTTCCAGGGCCCATCTAACAAGACAACCTGGGAACCTAACAAACGTCGGGAAGCGTCCATATGCCTGCGGGAATGTCAAGACCATGTAACACCCCGCCTAATTAAATACCGGGTGGACAGTCACATACCAAATTAAAATAGATTATACAGTTGGCTCATTCTTAGCATCACTGTCAAAAACATTAACTAATCACCCAATACCCAATTAAGCTGGTGTTAAAAACTTTCCAAATTTTAATTACAACAAAATAAATTTTTTTAGTTGACGAATAACACTGCACATGTTATTCTACAACACTGATAACCGAACAAATAACTCAAAGGAATTTAAATGCAATTGGAATAAATATTCCCACATAATAATCCAATACAGTAATCCCAACAATATGAAATGTATTTAAATTGACACGAATACAATAGTATTTGACTCAGATAGGAAAAGAGATATTTGAGTTCCTTTGGGCGACATGCCCTAACTAAGAGAATATTGTGAATCAAATAAAGATAGGCGTCTAAGCAATACTCCATAGCTCGTCATCATCCACTAAGGTTGGCGTCCCTGCTGCTGGACACCTGATATAGAAGATACAATAGAAAAGAAAATATTCAAGGAAACGGGTCAGAGCCCGATTGTGAAAATGATTTTGAAAACAACAAGTATTTAACAAGTGCAATAAAGCATTTATTATGTACATGTTAGCATCCAACTCTCACTTGCTATTCTCATCTCTCATCTAGAGTGCACACTTAACGTTTCCTATTAACCTCCTAGTTAATGGTTTTTCTTTTCTAGTCTCCATATTATAATTCCATTCTGATATCATAACCCCGTATGTCCCATACCATACGTCACATAATCATTCATTTATATGAATCGTTTCTCATTAATATGAATTAAGCTTTTCAATTCTATAAGAATAAACATTCATTAATTTAATTTCATTCTTTTCTCAATTCATCGTTATCTACAATTATCACCGTAGATAGATTTAATCACTATATACATTCATTCATTTAATTCATTATATATATATATATATATATATATATATATATATATATATATACACATATATAATACGGAACCCCGAGTCACAGCTGCGGTGCAATGCATTACTCTGCTATAATGTCCCAAAATCGTTGGTCGCCGAATAGGGGACAAAAGGTTTGGTAAGGATTCCTCGAACCACAAACAACAACATATAATTGGAGGCGAACATAGTTCTCGTATCCATAGGTCATGCACATACCTACGTACCCACAGTCAGCGGACTTATCAACTCCCCGATAAGTCTTTCATAGACCTATGTTCTCGAGTGATAAATCAAAGATCCCATGGATTCATCAGGATATGACTGCCCTCACGCGCAAACCTTCCCATCGATAGAAAGTAAGCTAGGTATGTCATACACATAATCATCAATCAATCAAATAGGCATTATCATACCTATAATATAATATCAACAAGGTACTCACATTACCCTTAGATAATTCCCATACGTAGCATCATATTTCTTTAAATCCCACGTATTAAAATATCATAACTTTACTTCTTAATTTAATTATCCCCGAGCCTCACTCAATACTCACAATTCAAATAGGTTTCCTCAACATAAATTCAGTAAGAAATCACTAGAATCCTACTGGTCCACATCATCAGGTCTCCCTAATTACCACGAATTAAACTCTCCTTTAATTAGGATTATAACCGATTGTTTCTAATCTCTTACAAACACATCTTCTATCAACTAGGATTGAATACCATCATCACATGACTCATAGTCTATAGTGTTTCATTCACACTATAAGACTTATCAACAAAACCAACATCCTCGCATCCTATAACATCTCTCCACTCCTGACGTGGTTAAGGTTCATGCGCGGAACATCTCGCAAAGCGAAATCCAAACACGGAACCCCTCCAATACACTACTACTTAACATTGTCGATCGTGGAGGTCCATCAACTTCAAATACTCAACCGGAATAACCTCATCCCCTCTTTCAACCAAATGTGGTCCGAACTCCCATCTCTATCCAGGAGCCATACCACTAAATGCTTGTACTACACTCAGTCCTTGTAAAATAAATAATGAGCTTAAACTCAGTCCTTGATGTTCAAATTGTAACCCTAAGGCTACCCAGGTGTTATATTAAATCTCCCCTACTGGACCTATGCTTAATCCTCATACAAACAGATTAGAATCCAACACATGAATCTAGCAACTGAAATCTCTTTAACTTTAATTATCATAATTCTAATCAATTAAATCCCAATCAAATTAATTTGAATCTTAACTAGGTCTTACTGATCTTCTCTAAGTCCCATAATATCCAATTAATAATCACCAAAGATCTACAAAAGTTTTGGGATAAGAACTAAGATTAAAAAGAAACAACATCATGAATTCTCATATTTTAAATACTCAGAAAAATCAGATCCAAAAATTATTCGAATCATCAATCCGACTTCAGATTTGGATTCTACAAGAAAAATTGAGTCAGGTATGTGTTTTGAGTTTTTCTTAAATCTCATCCAAATGCACTCAAAAAGAAGATCTAAACATTCCAAATTGGCTCTTCTCATTACACTCGTTTTTGCCTCTTTTTTTCAGAAAATTATCAACATATTATCTTCAAGAACACAAAATGATTTTCAGAATTTCTTCCACAGATTGATGAATATTTCATGGATTACTAACTACCTACACCATGAGTTTAATTCCTATATATTTTCAGATTCCAAAAATCCACTAACATCTTTATCTTTTCATCTTCCAAACATGAAAAATCTCATCTTTTTTATAACTATTCTAACATGGACAATAAAAAAACTTAGATTGCAAATATCAAACACTTGCCTCTAATGAAGATCTGATCCTTTGGTGTTGTATATCACAGGTAGTTCTCCCTTTTTCCGGCCAACTTCTGGTGGTGGTTGGTGGTGGTGACCTTTGGTCTTTGGTTCTCCTCCTTTTTCAAAGCAAGCTTTTCTCTTCCCAAGCAACCTTTCACTCTCTCTAAGAATATGACCTTTCAAATTTGTGTAGAAGAGATGAATGAACCCACGTTCAACTAATCTCCAAATACTTATAATAGGACAAAACCCGAAATCACTATTCATCTCCCTTGTAAAAATAACCAAAATGCCCTTTTGGGTTGTCTTTTCATTTCCAAATGCCCCGGGACCCAAATCCAACATCCAAATAGACTTTTTTGACTATTTCAACCTTTTTGGATGCAACGACGCAGTCGAAATGACAATAAGGTTGATGGAAACTAATTTTCCTTTTTAATTTAATAAATTAGTCTCGACACGTCCCATACCGCGTCTGACTAAAAATCCAAATTACTGAATTAATAACTCACCGCAATATCAATAACGTCACATTCATATATTACCTAAATATCTTTAAGTAATATTCAGAATCATTCATTTTAATAACCTCAATTCGGATAAAACCCAAATGATTTAATTAATAATTAAAATCCAATTAATCCATTATTTTAAATATAACCATTTTAAAAATCATTAAAAATCATGGGGTATTACTGACCACACCCAGAATTTCCTAACTAGCGTAGTATAATAAACGCCCATATGGCCTAGGGACTATATCCACCCAGCATTCATTAGCCAGAGGTCTTCACCACACGCGCGCAACTTCCCTTATGATAGCGGTTTAGGGAGGTGTGTAATCATAAATTAACATTTATGAAAATCTTTACCTTTTTCCATTTTGAAAACATCCACTTTTACATTCTCAAAAACCATTTGTACTTATTCATTTAGTACCATATTTTATAATATGCAATTTTTATTCTTAGTGTCATATTTTATTAATGACCTAAGACCCGAAGCCCTATTATCCTCAAACTAGCCTCCAAAAGTTCATATAATTTCATAAACCATTAAAATAAGTGTCCCTCTCCCAAAAGTCTCCACATTCTCATTTTTATCTCCAATTTACCTTTAGGTTAACTTCCTATTTCATACGGACATTAACTTATACAAACTAACCCTCGGGGTAAACCCAATCATCCTCATTTTAGCCTAGGACATTAGTGTACCCAAGACAACCCTCTAGGACTCCCCATGACTTCCCAAAGGAAGGTTCCTAAACCTCGAACCTAAAATAAAAGGGCTAAAACAAACTAGAAAAAATCTCACCTTTTCATAAGGGGTCGATCGATCGACCGATGGGCTCTATCGATCGATCCCCCATGCTCGATCGATCGATCCTGGCGGACAGCTTCTTCTCTGAGAAGATGTTTTGGCCATTAACGAAGCCTCCAAGCTTCTATCCGTCATTTCACCCAACCACAACAACAAATATTACTACAAAATCATTTCTACACATCATGTAACTAATTTGTTTACCTCAAATCAAATTTAAATCAAAGATTTAGGATTGAACACCAAAATCAACCCAAACCCCATTTATGGTTTAAACCTCCAAAACCTAACTATACATGAAGATTTATCACATTAAATCAGTATCTAGCAAGTAAGAAACTTGCCTCGAGGTTGTAGTCTCGGATCCTCCTCCGGTAGCAACGGATTTCAGCCCAAATCTCCATTTTCTCTATTTTCTCAATTTTTCTCGCAACTCTCTCTCTTCTCTCTCTCTCTCTCTCTCTCTCTCTCTCTTGGCTTCTAACATGAAAATGAAAAAATAAGAGGGGTGGGGGAACTTATACGGGTTCTAAAACAAAATCCCCCCTCTTTTAATTGTTAATACACCACTAAAATTACTCGTAACCACTTAATTGAGTCATAACCCCTTAAAAATGTCCGAATCTCAAAAATACAACTTGGCACTTATTTCGACTATCTCGACTATTCTAAAAACAACCACACCCCCTATTTTGACATTCGGAATAACGTGAACTATTTTTGTGTTCCAATTCATTTTATTTCATTAATTTTACCCAATTTTATATATATATGTCATAACCGTCGTTTTACATATAACGACGCAACACAATACATTATAATGCTATTTACCTTCTCATAATGGTAAATAGACAAAACATAGTAAATATTATCCCTAAATATCATGGGAAATAATATTCACTCCAACTTCCCCTATTTTATAAAATTAGCCCCTCGGGCAAAATAATATAAAATAGCCGTTCAAAAGTCCAGGTTGTTACATACTCCACCCTTAGAAGGGAATTTTGCCCTCAAAATTTAGGCGCAACGTATAACCATATAAAGGTATACTATACTAAACTACCATTCTATCATTCTTAGCAAACCCCCCGGCAGTGCGGCGTCTCCATTGGACTTAGACTAAGGTTATCACTATTCGGTCTTAGTCTACATTATTCGTTCTCTAGCATAGCACCACATTGTTCCTCATGAACTATCGATCCTACCTTTCTAATATGGAAGGAGATACTTACACATCTCGGCACAAATTTCCTTTCTTCTTGAAACACGTTATACCCTTGTCAGGGAATAACTACACTAACTTACAATCACTCCACCCCAGTATTACTTACTTCTATTCGTATTGGTGTAGCCCTTAAAAGTATGCGGCTCAATGAGCCCAATCATTAAGGAAATATTCTCGGACCACTCCAAGCCCAAGGAATATATTTTCCTCTAGTCCCATTCCAACGAACAGGCAATTTCTCAGCCTACTACACTAGACCACACCCATGGCACCACACTTATAGGAAACGATCCGAACTATTGTGTGGAAATTTCGATCCATGAAGGCTACTACTCTAATCCTTCCTTTAAGGCAACACCCCCATTTGAGGTATGCCCTTCAGCATAAGGCTAACTTCAACCACTCGCGGGTTTTCCTTAGGGACTCGGCGCATTCACATCTCCTTAGCGAAAGGGAATCCCCATTCAATAGTCATTTACGAACTCCAACCCATTGCTCATGAAAAGACCAGTTTCCTGCCCAGGAAGTAATGCCTCGATCTCTTTAAGGCAATACTACCACTACATCTTCGAGTCCAGCGTGGGATAATACTTCTCACGAAATTTAAGTTTGTGAGACGCATAAGCAATAGGTTCATGCTCCCATACTAATACTTCATGTTCCTAGCAGAGACTCGTTCATTAAATCCACTCTTGATCATAACAACACGAGTGTAGGAGTAAAAGTCAGCTCATCCTTCAACTCCTCCAAAAGTTAGGTTACCGATGTAACGCTCTATCTAAGAGAGGCCCTACCATATATGGCCTAACATTTTGAATCACTCGAGATTCCATACTTCTCGTTCTAGGGACCAAATCCTACTTAGAGTTAACCCACAAACCTATTGTGGTCAACTCCCTACCACCTTCCTAAAATAACATCACATGCCCTAAGGGCCTAGCGTCCTAAGAATCCTAAAGTCGATATATATTCTATCTAAGTCGTATGGGTATTATCCTAATGATATCCCTAGTGTCCAAGACCTTTCTCAATTTCCGACATTCGCTCGGGTTTATGCGTGGGACGTCTCGCCAAAGCGAAATCCAAACAAGGAACCCTCCCGTTACACTACTACCTCGCATCGTCGGTCGTCAAGAAGTGACGGTCTAAGACAAATGATCGGGATCGCAAAGACTCTAACTAGTAACCCTACTAATGCACTTCTAATTCTAAGTCTTACCAATTTAATTAACAAAAAATTATTAACTAAACTTGGCATTTACTTTCTGTAAGATGCCACCAATACTTTATCTCAATATATGCATACATCTTCTTAAATAGCCTTCTCATTAAGGAAAAATCATAAGTCTTAATTCGACTTTCATATCCAAGTCTACCCCACATGGAGCAGAGGTAAGGACTATTACAGTGCTCATATCTCGAACTTTAACTCAACCCTTAATCACTCAATTACGTGATTCTTAGCTAAACTTTCCAACCCAGCACTCAACCATAAAAAGAAATAAAAGAAAGAAAAGAAAAAATAAATATAGCATCTCTCCGCTCCCAACGTCATTAAGGTTCATGCGCGGAGTGTCTCACAAAGAGAAATCCAAATAAGGAACCCCTCTGACAATCCCCTTAACTTGTCGGTCGTGGAGATAAGGCAACATCATACACAAGAAAAGCAAGTAAGCAATCAAATAAGACAAACAAAACAAGTAATAAAAATCACCTACATACCGTAAACCACCTCTATAAAGTCTCAACCTGTATCCAGGAGAGATATTATAGAACAACTAGTCCTTCTCTAGAACTAGAAATAGGATAGCCTCACGATTTATTCGCTTGCTATCGCACCATCCAATCCATGGATATTCCCACCCATATAACACATATAATACGAGTAGTACATAACACACATATATATATAAATTGCCAACACCCGATTTATAACGAGTGAGGAAAATATATAACTTACCTTCTATGGAAGCCATATAAATACACCGATAGTGCCACAAACTCAATATACACACCCGAATCTAGGGTAAATACAATACTACTCCGTCCTATCATAAGGAATGAACCACCCTTAACTAAGGTGGAATTCCCACAAACATCCTTGTCAATCACCCTGGCCACTACCAATGGTTCCTATACACAATATTCTAGTCTTAGCCGAACGAAGCTACTTCCATCTATGCCCCAACTAGGCACCCTATTCTTGTCGGTTGTCTTCAATTGACAAGATAAAAATGCGTAGTTCCCTTAGATTCTTCAGTAAAAAGAACATTCTACCGGCCTCCCCGACCTTAGTTCAATGAGTCTTCCCCAGGTGGATGTCCACCGTTGGGGTCTCACGAACACTACTTCTCCAAAAGTGTTAGCAACACCTACTTGTGAGCCTATCGTTTCCATTAAAAGGCACTCTCTCTTCCTTGTACCAACCTTATTTTGGTGCACAGTTTACGTAACCGTAACACCCTTTTATTCACGATCGGCCCCTGAGTGAACCTCGCGTGAATATTTGAGGATCTACTCTCTACATCCCAGAGAAACTCGCTGTTGCAAATATCTAACGAATTTCTCTATGGGCAAAACCTACCATTCCACCCAAATATGGCGACTACCATATCCGCCTCTTCAATCTTACTCTAATAGGTGAAATATTTTCCTTCAATCTATACACTGGGGTACTTCTATACCCCCTTTAAGGCCAAAACTCTCGGGCCTTATACTTCCACCGAACGAGGTTACACTTCCTCTATCTAACGGAGCTTCAACATGTGGTCCTCATCAAGGACCCCTCAATTTCAATTCAACGTCGCTTGGAATCATAAACTTAGTACCACTTCCTACTTGCAACGATACTTGAAAAACTATTCCTACTATACTTAGTAGTCACGGTAGAGATATAAGATAACGCTACGAAGGGAGCGACCTTCAAAACGGTCCTTATCCCCGACTACAGCCTACAGTTCTTAGTAATCCCGCCTCGTGACGCCTTCACAACGGCCTTCCTTGACGCCCTTCATCTGACGACTTGAGAATATCACACGAATGCACAGAGGATTTTCGGGGTTCTCATATCATAACAGAGGAACGAAATCTCACAGGAGAAATCAACGATCTTAATCCTAAGCCTTTATATCAAATCAAAAGAAATGCAAAAGACATAGTACGTCCGCGCAGATTCCTAAGGACTCTAGAACCCGATGCTCTGATACCATCTGTGACAACCCACCTACTAAAATAATAGGTGGCCAGCCCAATACTCTAATAATCACAGGAATCATAGATGGTCCATTCTCAGCATCACTGTCGATTAAAATAATAGTACGAGATAACCACCAATCATTTTAGAAAATGGACTGTCAATTTAAAAAGAATTTGCAAGTAAAAGAAAAACACTTAGACAACCCCATTTACAAAAACGGTGGATATAAAAAATCAACAGATAAAGAATGACAATATAATAAATAATCACCGAATAAGCTGTCTGTGAACAGACCAATACAAATAGTAACACCGAGTATTACAATTCAATTATTACGATAATAATAAATGAATGAAATGCTTGGGCAACACGCCCCAATAAATAAACTGAACATAACTAGAATTCAAAGAAAAGAAGCGTCTACTGCAAATACCCTATAACATCCGCGAAATGCCATAGCTCCATGACAACTGGAATGGAATGTCAACACATGTATCCTCGCGGTAGAGAACCTGAACGGACAAAGAGTTGCATGCACAAGAAAGAAATATATATGGGTCAGGGCCCGGTTTGATATGATTACCATGTGACTAAAATGCATGACAGTTAAGTGCCTAATTCTCTCGCAATTAACATAATAATTATCACCTCTCAATTAAAAGCACAACCTAGAGCAATATCATGATATGCTCTAGTTAACCCAAGTACTAAGGGCTAACTTCTCCCCAGTCTCAACACTATGCCCTGTTCGTGCATGGGGTGTCTCGCAAAGCGAAATCCAAATAAGGAACCCCCCCGATACACTACAACTTAGGCAAGGTTGATCATCGAGATCCATCACACCCTCATCACGTAATAAATATATATATATATATATATATATATATATATGTATTAATGCATATGCATGGGAGGTCACAATCTACAACTACTCAAGGGGATATAATTAAATTCACTCATCATCTAATGACACAATTCCTATTTTCTTTAGGAAATACATATATGGTAAATTCATTTTATCAAATGTTTACCAATTTAATCTCAATTGATATCTTTCTTAACCAATTTTATTTCCTTTCTTCCATCCAGGAAAAATACATTTTTAAAGCAAGTTTTATTATCATAAAAATGCTTTACCTTTTTATAAAATCCCACTTTCCTTCTTCCATCCGGGAAGTGTAATCAAAAGTCATTTTTATTATCATAAAAATACTTTTGCATACCATGTGCTTCCATCTCCCTTATTCCATCCGGGAAATGTATCCGAAGCCAATATATTCAACCCATTTCCCTTCTTCCATCCAGGAAATGTAAATAAAGCCATTTTATTATCATAAGATGCTTTAACAAAATCTAAGACTGCCCTTCCGGGTTTCTCCACTGGACGCGCCCCTAAATGGCTATCATCTGCCAGGGCCCATCAAACAAGACAACTTGGGAACCTAACAAATGTCGAGAAGTAGCCATATTCTTACGGGAAAGTCAAGACCACTGATATGCCTTGAATGTACCCCCTCGGCTCAGAGACATCAACCTCGACCGTGAAGGCGGCCGATGTCTGAGGGACAATAGACTCGGGTAGATGATAAATTATTAAGTGAGAAAATTAATTATGTTGAGTCGGGCCACAGACTCAGGGAATTATAGGCTAGTGTACTGGATTTTGTGTACACGGTAAAGCCGGGGTTTATTTTTTATATATATAAGGTGTGTGATAGTATATATATATATATATAAATATAAATATATATATATATATATATATATATATATATATATATATATATATGTGTGTGTGTGTGTGTGTGTGTATATATTGTGTATGCTATTAAATATCAGTGAGTAGATATTTACTTAATTTATATACTCTAGTGCTATCAAGGGAGGTTACCCGATGTGGATGAATCCCCTAGATTGAGGAGTAGGGCAAGTATATCCACAGGTCATAGCGTCCAGTATATGGGTACCTGAAGAAAGGTGAGGAGAAGCAAGAAAGGAATCCCAATAAATGAACACCCAAACGCACTTCAAATCAGATTTCTTCTAGATAAAGAGAGTTGCAGAAATGACCGAGTTCGAAGAAGGAGAGAAATGGAGAAGAAAGAGAAGAAAATAGGGTTTAAACGCTTAAGTATGAGTGCACGCTTCCCAAGGCCCATCATTGCCTTGGGAGCCCAAAAGACGACAATGATTACAGTTGTCAGACACACAAGCCACTTCAGCAATTGACAAGTGTCAAGAAAGGGACATGGGTACAATGTAAATGGAACTCGGAGTTGTATACCCCTTAGTCACCTACTCCTACATATGACTAAGGGATAGGGGGTTATTGATATGCCCTGAATGTACCCCCTCGGCTCAGAGACATCAACCTCGTCCATGAAGGTGGCCGATGTCTGAGGGACCTTGAATTCATCATTAATGGACTCGTCCCAGGCAAGGTCGGCCACGATCGATGTTGCTAGGTACCTAGGCAGGTGAGGTCTCCATGATCTAGGGGCAGTTATCCACCTAATCTTCCAAGAATTGCAACCTCGGCTCAGAAGATGAAGTGGTTGTCATCCCATCGTCAACGTTGATCTCGGTTAGGGGTTGGCCGACATTACTATTTCGCCACCACTACCTCAGCCCAGACCGACGTTATAGCACAAAAAGCCTTACCTCGGATATCCCTTTGAGTCAAGGTCATCACCTCGTCCTATCCCAGGCCGAGGTTGTGACCAATCGCTGTTGGTCGAGCTCTTATGTGCACATGTGGAGCTGGGAACACGTGTACGCAATTAGTTATAACCGAATCATTCCCCTCACGTGAGGGAATATTGAGGTCATCATTATCTACAGGAGATCAAACAGGTGTCATTCTCATATTGGTTCGAGCCCCATGCACATACTCATTGCATGCCTGGGGGGTACACTACGCCCCCCAAGCACTATATATAGAGGTCATCCTCTACCTTGAAAACGATTCGAAATTAGCAACCCTAGCTGAAAATCTGTCTAAATATACAGTTTTGTATCTATGGCCATTAGAGCCCTCATACAGTGATATTAATCACACACTTACACAGTGGACGTAGGCCGAATTGGCTGAACCACTTATACTCCGTCGTGAATCCTCTTCTCCTCACCTCCTTCTAATATATATGCATATACCCTTGTGCTTCCATTGTTAACATTGAATTGAGCTAGTAAACACCTTGACTGGTGGTGTTATTTCCAGCATCATCATTTTGGCGCCGTCTGTGGGAACGAGAAGATATCTCTTCCTCTTCTTCTGCGTAACCTCATCGGAGACTCTGGTGGTGAACCACGCACCGCCCCTTGCGTGGAGCTGTTTCACCATTGAAAGAGGTCGTGTAAGGTATCAAGCTCATCTACTGCACCAACTCTTTTGTGGTAACACATGGCACCAGAATTACCACCACCTCTTTCGCCGCCTGGTGCGGGGGGATCTAGCTCCATCCAGGCACCGCCCCAATCTGATATGGCTGAGGTGGCGGCAGCCTTGAGGTCTTTGGCTGCAACGCAATAAGCAATGCAAGAGCAATTTGCACAGCTCAGCCAAAATATGATGAGGCCACCTGGAGTCTCACCGTTTTGATCACTCCGGTGGCGGTTCAACCTCATCGTAATGACAGGGGACCACCCCAGGCACCGTAGAAAGACCAACCTACGCTCCAGTGGAGGAGGGACATTGCTGACCCGAGGCACTTGCGCCTAGGGAGGAAAGGAAACCCTTTCCCCGAGGATAGGTACGACAATTTGGAGGTAGAAGAGGCCCCCGATGACTGTTGGGAGACATATGAGGTTTTGAATAATACAGTTCATCCTATCCAACGGAGCCAAGGTTGTGAAGACAGAAGAGTTGGAGAAGCCCAACAACGTGGATCTGCTTTGGATCGATTGAGTAGAGGGTCAGTATTTGAAAGGCTACGCCCAGTAAATGACCTAAGACAGAGGTTATCAAGGTCGAGAAGTGCAGCTATCTCGCAAAGGGAAGAGAAGCAATGTCGGCCTCATCAAGGCCGACCCAATTCAAAAAGAGGTAGAGACCAGGAAGAGGTCAACAGCAGACATTGTGCTGCGGCTGGGGAACCCTCAGTCCACCCCTTGGAGGTGGCTGGTGACAACCTCGGCCAGGTCGACATTGCAAGACCATGGAACGACTCTATTCAACGTCTTGAGAACAAGATAGGAGACCTCATCAAAAGTAGGGACCCACTGCAAAGAGGTTTCTCAAAAGCCTCTCCGTTTATAGCTAATATAGTGAGCTTCCCTACCCCAGCTATGTTCAAGCCACCTATAGTGACTCCCAAGTATGATGTTAGAACCAACCCAGTACATCACATTGATATGTACCAGTCAGTAGCAGACATCTACTCAATACCGGATGAGATGAAATGTAGAGCCTTCTCCGAAACCTTAACGAGAGTTGCGCACATATGGTTTACATCCCTTCCAAAGAATTCAGTTGAGAACTTTAAGGGCTTGGCTAAACGGTTCATTCACAACTTCTTCTTTGGGGTAAGACCTCAAAAGAAGACCACCCATCTGTTGTACATCAAGCAAGGCAAGCACGAGAGCCTAAGAGACTACATCGCCAGGTTCAACAAAGAAAAACTTGAGGTTGAAGATTACGAAGAGAATATCGCCATGACGGATCTCATAGGAGGTCTTCAGAAGGGGAAGTTATTGTGGAAACTTATGGAAGACCCTCCAAAGTCTATGGCGGAGCTACTGGCAACTGCGGGGAAGGTCATTAACGCTGAAGAGGTGATAGTCGCTAAGTATGAAGACGAGAACAGCGGTAGTAATGGGAAATTCCAAAGAAAGAAGGATGGGAAGAAGAGGGCAGCTGATGATAAGTTTGCGTGTTACACCCCTCTTACGGTAAGCTGCGAACACATCCTCAATGAGATAAAAAATGATCGATCCCTAAGATGGCCAGAGAAGCTGAAGGCTCCTCCACATAAGAGGAACCCGAACTTACGGTGTGAGTTCCACCAAGACCATGGCCATATAACAGACAAGTACTTCGCCTTGAAGGATGAGATCGAGAAGATGTTGAAGTCAGGAAAATTGAGGAAATATGTGGATGGCAAAGCCCCCAAAAAAGGGAGAGATGAACCCAAAAAGAAGAGGAACGACAAATGTCGTGACAATACCCCAGCAAGAAGATATGGTGACTCGGACGGAGATGACGAAGATGATTCAGACCTCCCGCCAAAAGATGACAACACCCCAGTAAAGAGGGTTCATATGATCTCCTTTGGTGTTAGCACAATCAGCGGAGGACTTGCGGGGGGTGGTTCTGAGGTTGCTGACAGAAAAGTCCATGTGGCAGAGGCAAGATCTGTGACCAAACATGAGGTGGTAAACCTAACATCTTTCGAGACTGCGTAGAAGAGAAAGAAGGTAGACATGGATACTCTCGTAGTTGGTTTCTCCCAACTAGACTTCAAAGGCATCCTAGCTCCACATGATGACCCTTTAGTGATCACGACAAGAGTTCATGGATGTGAGGTGCAGATAATCCTTGTAGACGGAAGAAGTTCGGCAAATGTGATGTTCTGGCCCTACTTCAAAAGCATGGGCCTTAGCAGAGCTAGGTTGGTACCCTATCATCATCCGTTAATGGGGTTCAGCGGTGAAAAGGTTCACCCACTGGGCATGTATGAGATCGACGTACGAATGGGTGATGAGTGGACTAAGAGGTTAACCCAAAAGATCAATTTTTTCGTTATGGATGAAAATATCTTCTCGGCGTATAACTTCATCATAGAAAGAGTATCCCTTAAGGAGTTTGAAGACGTGCCATCAACAGTCCACCAGATGCTAAAATTCCCGACCCCCTATGGGGTAGGGGAAGTGAAGGGTGACCAGACCATAACATGAGAATGTTACTTCAACTCGACTGAAGAGAGAGAGGCCCAAAAGAGGGCTAATACCAGTTATAACATCGATACACTTGACCCTAGAGATGAAACAAAGTTGAAGAAAGGAGAGGCTGTAGAAGAGGTAGAATCCATCGTCCTCAATAAAGACAAACCGGAAAAAACCATCCAGGTCGGCCAATCCTTAAAAAAGGAGGTCAAAGATGAGCTGATAAGCTTCCTGAGGAAGAGGCAGAGTGTCTTCGCTTGGAGTCATGCAGACATGCATGGAATCAGCCTCGAGATCATGTGCCATAAACTCAACGTATCTAAGGATGCAAGTCCAGTCAAGCAGAGACGAAGGGTGTATTCTAGGGAGAAGTACGATGTCATCCGGGAAGAGGTCAGAAAGTTGGAAGAGGCCGAATTCATCAGGGAAGTGATATATCCAGAATGGCTATCAAACGCAGTCATTGCGCCCAAAGCCAACATAAAGTGGAGAATATGTGTGGATTTTACTGACCTAAACAAGTCTTACTCGAAAGACAGTTACCCCTTACCCCGGATCGATCAGATTGTAGATGCAACTGCAGGACATGAGCTCATGAGCTTCATGGACGCGTATTTAGGCTACAACCAAATCTTCATGGATGCCGAAGACTCAGAGAAGACTGCCTTCATTACTGACAAATGGACGTATTGCTATAAGGTGATGCCCTTCTGATTGAAAAATGCAGGGGCAACATACTAACATCTTGTGAATAAGATGTTCGAAGACCAAATAGGAAAGACTATGGAGGTGTATGTCGACGATATGTTAATGAAGAGCTTAAAGGCCTACACTCATGTATCAGACCTGGAAAAGACTTCAATACCATGGACCTATACAAGATGAAACTCAACCCATCAAAGTGTGTCTTCGGGGTAGGAGTTGGGAAGTTTCTTGGATTCATCATCAATCAAAGAGGAATAGTGGCAAACACGAAGAAAATCAAGGCTTTGCTTGATATGAATACACCTCGGAGTATCAAGGACGTTCAAAGGCTCACTGGAAGAGTGGTTGCGCTCAACAAATTCGTTTCCAGGGAGACCGACAAGTGTCTCCCGTTCTTCAAGGTGCTCAGAAAGGCCTTCGAGTGGTACAAAGAGTGCGATGAGGCTTTTGATCAACTCAAGTCATACCTTGGATCACCCTTTCTCTTATCTCGTCCCATAGCAGAAGAAAATTTATACGTAGATCTAGCAGTCTCTGAATTCGCTATAAGTGCGACCATTGTTCTGGAAGACGTTGGGATTCAGAGGCCCGTATACTTCAACAGCAAGGCCCTTCAAGGATCTGAGAAGAATTACCCTCACATGGAAAAGTTAACCTACGCCCTGATATATGCTTCTAGGAAGATGAAGCCCTACTTTCAGGCCCACTCCATGGTCATTCTCGCTGACTCCCCGTTAAGACGGGTCCTCCATAAACCTAAGAAGTCGGGTAGACTTATGACGTGGGCCATTGAATTGGGGGAATATGACCTTACCTATCAGCCTAGGACGACCATCAAAGGGCAGGCACTCGCCGATTTTGTCACAAAATTTACATGGGAAGAGGTCGAGGGTGATAATAGCACAGAGGCCACAGAAGTGTCAAACAATAATCTCTTCCGACACCCGAGAGAGGTTATAACCAAGATGGGATAGTCGAGAATGAGGAAGACCGGTACCTCTTTAGGCATGGAATTATGTTAGAAGAGGGTTTCTCATCAGATAAAGACATATGGAACCTCTTCGTCAATGGGTCCTCTTGCGAAAGTGGGAGCTGTGCGGGCCTGATACTTTCAAGCCCGGATGGTACCAACATCGAATATGCCCTAAGGTTCAATTTCAAGGCGTCGAACAACGAGTCAGAATACGAGGCCATGATAGCAGGCCTCTGCTTAGCAAGGACCGTAGGTATAAGATGACTCCTCCTTCAGAGTGACTCAAGGTTGGTTATTAATTAAGTATTAGGAGTCTATGAGGCCAAGGACGAAAGGATGGCCAAATATCTGAAGAGGGTGAGGACGATACTCGAAGTATTCGAAGAGGTATAGATAAAGAAAATACCTCGGTAAAATAATACTCATGCAAATGCCTTAGCAAGGTTGTCTTAGGCAACAAAGATAAATATCCGTAGAACAGTCCCTGTCGAGATCTTGCCCAGAGAAACCATTGAGGAAGAATAGGTTAGTACCCCCTGCCTCAATATGAACGTAGGGGATTCTTGGATGGACCCCCTTATTAGGTATATCAGAGGGGGAGAACTGCCGAAATCAAAGCTAGAAAGGAGGAAATTAAGGTACAGGGAAACAAAGTTCTCAATAATAGGAGATGTCCTATATAGGAAGGGATTCCTACTACCTCTTCTCAGATGCGTCCATCCAACCGAAGTTCCCCACGTCCTATAGGAGGTACATGAGGGTTCTTGCTCCAGTCACATAGGAGGAAGACCTTTGGCGAAGAGGATTGTCACGTAAGGATATTGGTGGCCGACCCTGGCCAAAGATGCGGCAGCTTATATAAAGAGGTGCGACAAATGTCAGAGATTCTCCACAACCCCCCATCAACCTCATCAGCCTACGATGTCTATCAGTTCCCCTTTTCCATTCACAGTATGGGGGATTGACTTAGTAGGTCCCCTACCAAGGGCTACAAACAATTACAGATTTTTGATAGTTGCCATTGATTACTTCTCCAAGTGGGTAGAGGCAGAGACGATGATCATGATTACAGAGCAGAAGACCTTCTAATTTATTTGGAAAAACATCATATGCAGACATGGCCTCCCAAATACCCTCATTTCGGACAATGGAACACAGTTTAAGAATTCTTCCCTAGAAAAATACTACGAAAGAGTTAGGATAAAGAAATTTATCTCTTCTCTTGGCCGACCTCAGGCAAACGGACAGACCGAAGTCACTAACAGAACAATCCTCGACGGGATCAAGAAGAGGTTGGAAGAAGCTAAGGGAAGATGGACTGAAGAGGTTTATGATGTTCTGTGGGGCTGTATAACGACGTCTAGGACACCTACGGGGGAGACCCCATTTATGATGTCACATGGCTCAGAGGTCGTCATACCCATAGAGGTGGGACTCCCTACTCATAGGGTTCAGGCCTACGACCCCGAGAATATTGGGGAGGAGAGAAGAGTTGACCTAGACTTGATCAAGGAGAGAAGGGAAGACGCAGAAGTCAGGCAAGAGCCTACCAGCACAGAACAACAAAATTCTACAATCAGAGGGTAAAATCAAGGCCCATAGCTGTAGGAGACCTGGTGCTAAAAAAGATGTTACAGAAGGTGAACAAGCTTCACCCAAATTGGCATGGACCTCACAAAGTAATTGAGGAGGTTATTCCAGGAACCTACAGACTAGAGAACCTCGAAGGGGAACCATTCTCCAATCCTTGGAATGCTGATCATCTAAAAAGTATTACACATGATGTTGCAAGAGAGTGTGTAAATGTATCATCTTAGGAAGAGATTATTAATGAGAAGAACAGTTTCCATGTTAATTCTTAGTTCATTGTGCTCTAGTGGTAGAAATAATGGGGATAACATCTTAGTTGATGACCTCAGACCTTATAACATCATGATTTGGTGACAAGGTCTGAGGTCAAACATCATACTCGGATGACCTCAGACCTCATAACATCATGATTTGGTGACAAGGTCTGAGCTCAGACATCATACTTGGACGACCTCAGACCCTTAACATCATTAATTTGGTGAAATTATTTATGAGGATAACATCTTAGTTGATGACCTCGGACCCTTAACATCATTAATTTGGTGAAATTATTTATGAGGATAACATCTTATTTGATGACCTCGGACCTTATAACATCATAATTTGGTGACAAGGTCTGAGGTTAGACATCATGCTTGGTATTACAGGTGCCCAGCCACAGGGGCGTCAAGCTTAGGTTCTTTGGATTGGACGTGCTGCAACTTATGTGGGAGTTGCAGGCCCTTGCTTTAGACGACTTCGTCATTGAATCAGTTCCTACTTTAGATCTTCATAGTTAGGGCATGTCTCGCCAGATTTCCTATTCCGTTGGATCTTGTCAAAGATTTATTTTCATTTATATTTTCAGTATTCAATGCTCCTTGGGAGTTAACTCTTGTCAGGATGATTTCATTTATGGTTCTTAAACTTGGTTTGCATTATATAGATGGTTTAAATTCTTGTGTGTAAATTGCCATCCTTAGTATTTATGTAATTCTTAATAGTTGAGTATTAAAATGGTTTTTATTTGGTATTTAATAAAAAAATGAGGTTTTAAATGGTTTTGACACTTAGCTTAATTATTTAGGGTGTTCAAATTGAAAATATTATTTTGCGACAGTGATGCTAAGAATAAACCAACCGTTCACCTGGTTTTTAATTTAATAAAGGACTGATCACCCGGTATTTAATTTGGCGGGGTGTTACTTATTACAACAAAGAATTAACTTGAAATATAGTATTCAATCCCTAGGATTCCAAATCAAACACCAAGTATAAGAGACCCGGAATTTACCAAAATTGGATTTTCATTAATTCAACCTTCCGATTAAGGTTCTACATAATCATCATTATAAACCCATATTTAATTTCAAAATTCGTATACGATAAACATCTACGAATTATCAATTCAAATTGGAGATTAATTACTAACTACATATCTTAGTTCATTAATCAAAGCTTAAACATTTAAATCATAGATTTTAAAAGATTAATAGCGATAGTGATTAACTACCTAATTATGAAATTTAAAGCGTGTAACTTCTTGGAATTGTGGATTTATATCCAAAGCTTCTACGTTTTTGATGGGTTGAATCCCATTGTATCCCTTTTTTCTCTTCTCCAGGCCTTTCTCCCCTTTTTTCCTCTCTTTTTGTTCTCCTGAACTCTCTCTTAACTCATTTGTGAAGAATTTTAAAGGTGGGCTGCCATCCACATTCCCTACATTTAATGACCCCCTTAATTCACCCTAATACCGTTTTCCCATTAAAGCCTAGCTATAAAAAGACCACCATACTCTTATATGAGACTTCCTATGTCCCTCGAAAACCAATCATAATAGTCGAGTACCAATTTTGTGATATTTCGACCATTCCTAATTCATCAATGCACTCCAAAGGGTCGTCCAAGTCACCTAACTACTAGTAGTCAACATATAATTAATCGGGACTGACCCATGCCTATAGTGCGCATAGCCCATAAATTATATCAATTCACCTATGTAACGCTCTATCGACGTATAATAATAAACTGTTGCTTTCACTCATTTGCAACATATAATAAATCACATATAAATTAACTTATCACACAAAAGTAAATAATAAAAATAACAAAAATTAATCCTTTTTATCAGTAATTAATATTTATCGAATTCCAATTTAATTTCACCCAATTAAATTAATAATTATAAGCACACAAAAATTAACAATCATAAAAGTGTGGGGTATTTGATTCTCCCCCTAATAACGAAATTTCATCCTCAAAATTTGAATGTACATGGCACGAAGAGCTCTGGATACTTGTCACTCATGTCATCCTCATGCTTCCACATCGATTCAGTAATGGTACCACCTTAGATTAAGGTTTATTCTCACTACAAGCTAAAATGTCAACAGTTATCTCCACGTAAGAAATATTTGATTGTAAGTCAATCTCCTCCAATGGTATTTGTCGATAATGCACGTCATTCGTGAGATACTAACTCAATGATGCGACATGAAACATGTCATGAATCCTCTCTAAGTGCTCCAGTATGGCGAGCCTTTACGTAATTTTCTCTACCCTCTCGATGATGGGAAAAGTCCCCCTATACATAGGGATAACTTCCTTCTCTTCTAGACCCACGTCACTCCCTTCAAGAGAGATACCCATAGAAACAACTGATCACCCACGCCAAAATCTAAAAATCCCTGATTCACATCGGTATAACTCTTTCGTTGGTCCTGAGCCACCTGAATATGAATCCTAATCAACTCAATCTTTACTGAAGTCTCCTGAATCAAAGCCCATTAATCTTATTGCCCCACACCTCTAACTAAAAAGAGTGTGAATGATATGGCCTCCCGTATAAACCCTCAAATGGTCAACCAGTAAGGGTTATTATACGCAACCTCTAATATCTGATTGACCCTCTTCGTCTTCCCATTAATTGGTGGGCGATAATTCGTGCTTAAATACAACTCCGCCCCCATCACCTCTTGAAAGCCCAACCATAGGTGGGACATAATGATATTTGTAAGGCCCCAACCCGGATTTATGGGTTACTTGTGAGTCGACCCGGTCGAAATTGGACATTAGGTGTGAGGTGCAATGAAACAACCTAGATAATGTTCCTAACATTGTTTTATTTTAATTTAACTTTTCCCTTGTTACAATGGGATTTGAATTTTAACTTAAACTATGGGTGGGACCCATGGGGAGTACCTCGAGTCCAAGTAAACAGAGTTACTAATGCAAAATAAATAAAGTATACTTATATGTACAACGCCATCAAAATATGACCCCGCACCCAACCTGTCTTAAGCAAGTGAGGCTGTGAGCATATGCCCAGCGGGAAATATACAAGTAGTGTAGAAAAGAATGGTAGAAAGGAATACTCACACGCTACAATCACATGCATGCGAAAATATATATGTATCTACGTAGATATAGATATACCTTTAAAAAATACGTGTTCAAATGAAGTACCCATTTTACTTCTAAAACATTACTCATCTAGATTAATTTACCTTAATCTTGAGAAGATTTCATTTGTTCATACTTATCATTTATCACTCTGTTTAACACCCCTGGTTCCACCTTTAGCATCATTGCACCTAATTTATTACAACCTATTCCTTATCGGAATCACCCTTTCTCATATTCATTAAAATATTACTGAGTATTTCCATTAATAGTACCATTTTCAACACACGCATTCATCATCTTAGAAAATACTTATTATCATTTGAAATCCCTTTAATTTCATACTTACGCAAATCATGGTTTTAACAATTTAGGATACTTAACCATTCATTTGCCCATTTTACTTTAGCCTTTTTACCTCAACTTTTGGATGTTAATAGGTTTTCGCATTTACATATCCATTTCACACTTACCGGAACATTTAATTTATTTTTTTTAAAGTTAGGTTGTATTAACATATTTTACCACACAACCCATTTCTGTGAATGTCATTATTCCTTTATCTTTTCTCAAAATTTTACCATTAACTGTATACTTACACGGGCTCCACACCGTTGTCTATACGCACCATATGCTCTGGCCAGTGATTTAGGGATTTTCACCCGAGGGCTCCGGGCCCTTGTTGCTTATCTTTCGGTAGCATCCGAGTTCTTATTAATGTGTATAACATTTTACACATTTCCACATCATTCCATTTCCTAACTTTTACCCGACGGAAGCCAAAACCCGGACTTAACTATCCGTTTTTCCATTAACATTTGGAAAATTGTTTCTTTTCTTATTGAAGTACCTTACACACACACACAAACACACACACACACACACACACACACACACACACACACACGTGATTTGTACTAAAATCACTCACGCTTTTAGGACTTAAATTCATTCCCACATGATTTATTGCAAAGACCTCCTTTAATATTATCTATTCAACAAAAATGTTCTACTTTGAGTAAATTATCAATTTACCCTTTTATTTGCCAAACTCGCCATTTAATCCCTTAACAAGTGTTATTTCTCAGAAAATGGTTGTTTAGTTTCCAACTTAACATTTAACTGCTTTAGCCATTTTAGCACTTTTAACAGATACAATAACACCCTTTATGTTTTAAGATACCAAATTTTCATTTGACTTATTTTATGCTTAACCCTAACAAGATTTCCTTTAAACTTTCTCACATATTTATCATCAAAATACTACAAGTTTATACGCATAGAAAGTGGACTTTAAATACTAAAATCCTACCAAGTGGATTAAACATGTGTTTCAAGTAATAAAAACATTTTATCAATTTTTTTAGATTTGACAACTCTCCGTTTGTTCATAAAATCGCCAATTTGCGAGGAACTTAAAAAATGTATATATTTCGCAAATATTTTGACACATCAACGTCATTCCGCATTTTTATTTCATAAAATACTCATTGTTTTCTTTGTCTAGAAATAAACTAAAACAACATTTCCTCAAATTTTTATTCCCTAAAAATGTCTCTTACATCGCTTTCAACTCACATTTGCCATTCACTTAATCACCAGAACAAACCATCCAACATCACTTCAAAAATCAGGAGCAAAGCATCATAGAACGTCCAATTCTATCATTTTTTATCTCATTTAACTAGTGTCATTTATTGCGCTTTATTATTCATATCATATCTTTTGCTTTAGTTTTACTTTCACACCCTTAAAAATCGCCTTTTTAATAATTATATATATAAAAAATATAGTTTCATAAATTCTAAAAACACACAAAAGAGGCTATAATCCTTAAACCCCAAATTATAATTGTCCTCCCCCCTTTTCCTACACTTTATCCACTTATGAACATTTTTCAACAAAATAAAAATAAGAAAATTCAATTTTGGGGTTGGTTTAAACCCCACCCTTATCTGTTATAGAACTACATGGGCTTTGATACTAATTTCGGCTACGTAGGCATCCCGAGTTCACCTACGGACCCGATTCCTTTTTCTATATTTCACGATTTTCCTATCTTTTCACACACACACGCACACACACGCACACACACACACACACACACACACACACACATATATATATATATATATATATATATATATATATATATATATATATATATATATAGAGAGAGAGAGAGAGAGAGAGAATTTTAATTTATTTTTTCTCATTCAGCAATCCCATTTGCTTGTGTGATCATTTTTTCATATTGAGTTCAATCTGGCACATTGCTCACGATTATCTACCCTTATATATATTACATTTTGGCTCTTTAACAATTGTGTGTGTGTGTGTGTGTGTGTACATGATCGAGGTGTAAACCGAACGTCCGTGTAAATACGCTAGTCATTGTTATCGGCTTCCAACCACAATACAAAAAACTAAACTTCAACTAAACTCTTAAGGAGTATAGTGGCGAGTCTGGGTATCGAATCCACAGGGAATTAGGATGTGTGAATGTGACGACAAAGGTAAGGTAGTTTAATCTTAAAGTTGATGTTAAAATAAAAGAAAAGAAAAAGATGATTGATTTTTGGATTTTATCTATGAATTAACTAAATTCAATTAAATTAACCTACACATGCAAAATTAACTAACTAAGAAGGAATTAATATGAATGAAGAAATGGGTTAAGAATACACTCCCCCAAACCCTAGTGTGTATGCCAGTACAAAATTAGTCATAAATTAGATAATTGATCAGACCCAGTCTTTAGTACTCCAAAGCATTACATATATGAGGTTCGAGCCCGCATCATACATAATCAAAGAATGAGTAAAGAAGTGTTGCAATAGTTCACGCACGTTGCATCCTTAATCACCCAGGTTACCTACGGCAAATGTGGTCAAAAGGTCTACAATGGTTGTGAAACTATGCAACATGATCTAATCATTTATTTAATTTAGAGGACAAATTTTATATCTATGCATACCACATCGGGTTGGGTTCATGCATCCCCACCCTTAAAAACTTAGCTAGACATGGGTTTATGATAAAACAAATTCATAGCAATGCATGTAATTGTGGATCTAAGAAACATTATAAAGACAAAAATTACAAAACAATTGATAGTTGAATTGAAATTAGAATTAAGATAAGATAAGAGAATGGAATTTGATACTTGAAATATGCACTAAGGGAGAGAGATGATTGAATCCAGAAATACTTCTTGTTCTTACAAACTAGGGCTTTTCTAAAAATAAAAAAAATTTCTACTACGAACTCTCTAAAATTTGATTCTCTCTCTAAAATTCTATTCTACTCTCTAGAATTCGACTCCCATGGAAGGATGTTGGGCTTGGACTTTTATACACCTAAAAAATTACTCTTCCCATGCCTCTCCACGTTTTACATCTAATAAAAACGAATTAAACAAGAAATTTCAAGAGTTGTCTCTTCAGCTTCCAGAATTAATTTCAACATTTGACTTTATGTCTCCAACTTTAAATGGGCATAACTTCTTCACCATAGCTAGGATTGGGGTGCCATTTTTTCCAATGTTCTTCTAATTTAGAGCTCTTCAACTCTGTAGCTTTCCCCACCACCTGAATATATATGTAAAATTACAAAAATGCCCTTGAACTTCACATTTCTTTCTTTCTTTCACTGTTTTGCATTCTCTTTCACACTAATTTGCATGAAATACCTGTAAAACACATGAGAAATACACAAAACACGAAATACTTGCCAAAAGAGGTTAGAAGCATAAATACGAGATAAATCCAAGATATTTACACTGCATGGGATCATAAAAATACCGAAATTAAGGGGATAAATATGAAGATTATGTGTCTGATCAGTACACACACACACACACTTTTCACACTACTCACTTTAGACCCCATTTAGGAGAGAAACGAGTTTTTTTTATAGCCCATGAGAGATAGAAATAGAGGAATGGGTGCCTAACATCTTGCCATTCAACAACATAGTCCCCTAACATGTAATCTACTTGATTTTGTATGCCTCAATTTGTGTTGTGATGTCATTTCTTTGGGGATGACTATATCTTTTGTCTGTTTTAGAAAAAATAGTCTACAGACTCTATTCTTTATATTATTACCTATTGGCGATGGACGATTTATGTCCATGGTATCCCACAAATACTGTGATAGTGGTGGAAAGGGATGTTCTCTTCCTAGACCCCATTATGTATGGGGTTGAAACATTTACTATAGGGTGAACACAAATCGCCCCCCCCCCCCCCCCCCCCAAGAGCGCATTTCAATCCCAGGATGACAATAGTGAAGACTCTACTAGGGAAAGGTTATTCAGTTTTAGAGGACTAGACTCTATTTAAATGGGTTTTATTTTTCTCTCTCTCAGTTTTCTCATTTTTTCTACACGTGTTTATAAATTTCAACTTCTATGTTCTTCCTACGCTCATGTTCCTATGTTGTACAATCATCTCTCCATCATGGTCATTATGTTATCAAATGTATATATCATATTTTCTATCCTATGCTTCATGCTGCACTCACTTGTATGTACGTACCATGTTTCACTCCATTTACTCACATTTTCACATTCTCCATATCAATTGTAGATCTCCATGATAATTCTCACTTGTATATTTCCACATGCTTACTCACATACTTCGCATACAATTTCCTTAACGATGAGTATAGATAATTCAAACAAAAAGAAGATTCATCAAAAGGAAAAATGAAGTATGTCAAAGCATCACTTAATTATTTATTTAAAATACAACAATTATATAAGGTATAAGTGACAAAGAAATCCCAAAATACCCATACCAAACCTATAGCCTAGCCTACCCAAACATAAGTACACCTACTATTAAGATTTCCCTATACCTTCATAAAACCTACCCCAACTACCATATAGGGTCTCCTCATCATCACAACCATTATCACTCATACCCTAAGAACCTCAAGAATCCCAGTCCTAACAACATTTCCTTATGCGATCCATGCGACGATATGCCTTAATAAACTTGGAAAAAACCACAACACCTCCCTCCTCCTCCTAAACATCAAACATCGTAAGCCACCTATACCCATTTTCCTTAGAATAAATTTTGATGGAGACATTCCCTCATAACCACTTTAAATAATCAGAACATATAAACCCATGTTGCCCAGCAGATTGAGACAGATGGGAAGATGATTTGCAGTGCTTATACAAGGTCCACAAAGTCATATTCAAAGACCTAGTCAAATCCTCCACAATGAAGAAGTTATTTATGAGCAGATGAAGGATTTTCTCCTAGCGTAATTGATGCAGAAGTCACGAAGGAAAGAAGAAGGAAATTTAGTAAAGGCCTACCAGACCAACATAACAATAGTCACCCATTTGCAGAACATGATATAGTTTGCCCCATCATGGCACTGACAAACGACAGTGCCACAAGCCAGTTAACCTAGTTCTCCACAAAGGGACCAAAGCTATGAAAGGACTGTATAAAGAAGTTTGGGATACCAGTCATAGGAAATTTAGGTGTAATTGCCATGCAAAGTCTCTCTAATAGCCATATGTACAACATCACGGGTTTGCCTTGTCAAAATTTTCCCCAACCTTCTTTCTAATCATCCCGACCATTCAATGTCTATTCCAATATGGTGGTAGTTAGATTGAGATGATAAGATAACCATAGTATGATCATGTCCACTTGAGGGTCGTCCATCAAAATTCCTGTCAATAAGATCCTCCTCGAAGTCAATCCTGTGACTACAGTGCTAGGACAGACAGTTTCAGAATAGTCTCAATGGCACACATAATTCAACACTACTGAAAGGCTAATATTTATTCGATGCACCAGTGGTCGGGAATAAGGAGAGATACACATCAATTCATCTAGCGACGCATAATGAGAAAGGAACAAGTCAGGCATAGTCGTAGAAACACTCGGATCGACGGCTAACAGAGTAGAAAATTCATCATTGATGGGACATGCCTCATCTAATCCAAATAAGAATATATGTTTTTTAGGGTATTAGAATCGCAAAGCTGTTTCCAGAGAATTTTAGCCAATTGGACGATTACGCCACAATGTAAATGAGCTAAAGTTGAATACCTCGTGCTTAAAATTATACAAAAACATTCCTTCCAACCCCTCAAGATAAGAGGCAAAAGCCTCCGTTACAGCAACCCCCATCTCAAAAGAGAAAAACTTTGTAGATCAATGATAACGGAGGAAATTTAGGTGTGATTTAAAAGAGCACCCCAATTGCCTCTTTTATACTTGAAATAATCCACAAAAGATGAAGGAATCAGTTTGCTGATGCAACAACTACTTTTTGAGTACACAGAAGCACAAGAAAATGACAATCGTGGCTTAAAAAGAAATTTTGACCAAGCGAGTATGCTGATTGGCAGGTCAAAAGGTATGGCAATTGATATGCCAAAATATGACCTCTTCTGGGATGAGGGTACTCTCAGCCTTAGACGGGGGACCAAGTAAACTAGATTACCATGGTTATGGAGTCATACTAGAGACCCGGGTTGGCCTAGCCAACCCTCTAAGAAATAAGCAGTAGTTTGGGTGCCCGGTCCAGCCTGGACCCTTATCCTACTTGAGGCCTCAGCTCAGACGCATAATAGAATTTGGCCGACCATGTCCATACACTACAGAATCCATCACATAGAGCTTCATGAAGACTAACCTCGGCCTCGACCTCCGAGTGTGAAATGAGGGTGATATTAACATAATGCGTGAATTGGGAGACATGTGGATCAGTACGCATGGGACACATACTCCACATGGGCAAAACCATTATAATCGAATCATTCCCTCACGTGGGGAATATTTCATCATCATACTCTACATGTATTACAGCCAGGTGTTACCACTAGAGAGGCTTAGAGCAGCGCATTCATGCTCATTGCATGCCTGGGGGTACACTACACCCCCAGGCAATATATATACTTGTCTTCTCCTGCATGCAAAGGATCTTAGTATCCCAATCCCAGTAAAACTCTATCAAAATATACAGAAGAATGAGAAAAGCTTGAATGTTTTATTTACAGGCCATTAGTTCCATAGTTATAGTGAAAACCACCATTCACACTGCACAGTGGACATAGGATCCGGTCGAACCACTTATATTTGGTATCATCTCCCTATTTGCCTCACTTCCTTTTGTCTATACATATATATATTTTGTACATAATTATTTTCTGGTTTGAGCTTACATACATCTTGACCTGGTGATACCATTTCGGGTATCATCAGTCTGGCATCGTCTGTGGGTATGAGAAGCATCATCTCTTCCCTTGCTTAGCTTATCCTCGCTGGAGTCTCTAGTGGTGAACCATTCTTCCCTTTTTGTGGAGATGTTTCACCATTAAAAGACTTCCTCCTGAGCTGCAAGGATTTCACTCTTCGATTCTAAGCTCATCTACTAGGCGTTAACATGGCATCAGAATTTTCACTACCCCTACCACCAGCGGGTAGCCGTAGTTCCAACAACGCCCCTCCTCAGTAAGAAATGGTTGAAGTGGCTGCCACCTTGAAATCCTTGGTAGTAACCTAACAGGCGATAAAAAAGTTGCTAGCTACCTTCAGCCAGAACGTAGCAGCCAAGGCGATGGGAGTCCCACAAGATATGATTACTCTGACAGTTGGGGAGCCACACCAGGCACCTCGTAAGGATTTAAAACCCCCACAACGGTGGATAGACATTACTGACCCTAGGAATTTAGTCTTGGGGAGGCAAGGCCATCCCTTCTCGGAGGACTAGTACGATGATTATGAAGGGGAAGACGCTCAGATTGATTGCTGGGAGATATATGAAGTATTTAGGAATACAATATGCCCCATTCAAAGATGTTGATTAGAGGTCGAGCCAATATGCCCAGCCCAGGGGCTCAGCTTTTGGCCGAAGAGGGTCGGCCTTCGAAAGGCTCGGCCAAGTTATAGATCTGAGAGAAAGGTTGTCCAAGTTAGGGATTAATTATGGCTCAAGAAGGGAGGGGGAAAATGGTCGACCCCCCAGTAGACGAGATGCGGGTCAGTGAGAGGTGAAAAACCGACGCAGATCAGCGACTGGGGAACCTTTGATTCTCCCAATGGAGGCAGGAAGGTATAACATTAGCCAAACTGATGCTATTGAAGTGATGGGGAGACCGTGGAATGACTCAATTCAAAGGATGAAAAATAATATAAAAGGCATCCTATAGATACGAGACCCTCTTCAGAGGCGTTATTCTGAGGGATCACCATTTGTGGTTAAGATAGTCAACTTTTCGACCCCTACCAAATTCAAGCCGCCAATGGTTACCCCAAAATATGATGGGAGTACCAACCCTATGCACCATATGGAGATGTACCAGTCAGCTAGAGATATCTACTCTGTCTCAAATGAGATGAAATTATGTGCATTCTCGAGTACTTTAGCTGGAGCTGCCCATATTTGGTTCACCTCACACTCAAAGAGATCCATTAATAAATTCAAGAAACTTATAGAATGGTTCATCCATAACTTTTATTTCGGGGTAAGACCCTAGAAGAAGACAACCCACCTATTATACGTTAAGTAGAGAAAGAGAGAGAGTCTTAGGGAATACACCCCAAGGTTTAATAAGGAGAAATTGGATGTGGAATACAATAAGGAAAGGATTGTGATGATTGCGTTAATAGGAACCTTATCGGAGGGAAAATTGCTTTGGAAACTTATTGAAGACCTACTAAAGTCTATAGCTAAGTTATTGTTAATGGACGAGAAGGTCATGAATGTTGAGGAAGATATGGAATCTAAATACAAGGATGAGAAGTGAAATAGGTGTAGGAGAAAGTTTTAGAAGAAGCATAAAGATGGGAAGAAGAGCTCGGTAAATGATAAGTTTGCAGGGTATACCCCTCTCACGGTCAGCTATGAGCACATTATGAATTAGATCAAGAATGATCAGACCCTAAGATGGACTGAGAAGATGAAAGATCCCCCACATAAAAGGAATAAGAGCTTATGGTGTGAATTTTAACAAGACCACGAGCACTTAATTGACAAGTGTTTTTCCCAAAAGATGAGATTGAAAAGATTCTCAAGGCTGGGAAAGTGAGGAAGTATGTGAGCAGTGATGGCTAAAAAAGGGGACGAGATGACCCCAGAAAGATACTGGGTGATAAGTGCAAGGAAGATATCGGAGAGAAGAAGAATGACGCCTTAGATGGAAATGATGATGATGACCTGGATCTGGAGACAAAAGACGATGATCCGAAAGGGTGACTCCACATGATCTCATTTGATGTGAAGATGATCTGCGGAGGCCTCGTAAAGGGAGGTGCAGAAGTGGCTGATAGAAAGGCACACCTTGCAGAAGTCAAGGCCCTTACCAAAGTTAAAGCATTTTATTTGATCACAGCAGATATAAATCCAGAGAAGAGAAAGAAGGTAGATTTGGATACCTTAATTGTGGGATTTTAGAGTCTTGACTTCAAGGGAATCCTAGATCCTAAGGATGACTCCTTGGTAATCACAACTAGAGTATATGGGCATGATGTGTCGAGGATATCGGTCAATGGTGGGAATTCGTTCGATGTCATGTTCTGGTCATGTTTCAAAGGTTTGGGACTCAGCAAAAAGAGGTTGATCCCGTATCATCATCCTTTGATACGTTTTAGAGATGAGAATGTGCACCAATTAGGAATATACAGAATGGAGGTCAAGATACGAGATGCTTGGACCAAGAGGTTAACAAAGAAGGTAAATTTCTTTGTGATGGACGAAAGTGTGTACTCGGCTCATAACATTATCATGGGTAGAGGAGCCCTCAAAGAATTTGAGGTAATGCCATCCACTGTAAACCAGATGGTAAAATTCCCGACCGCATATGGGGTAGGGGAAGTCCTAGATGATAAAGTGTTGGCACATGAATGCTATTTTAATTCTACTAAGGAGAGGGAAGCTCACACTAAAGCGATTACAACCTACATCATTAAAACCTTGGACCCCAGGGATGAGACCAAACTGAAGAAGGGAGATACCGCTAAAGAGGTAGAATCCATTATCCTCAATGAGGACGAGCCAAAAAAAACATCTAAGTGGGAAGATCCCTGAGAGGAGATACTAAGGAAGAAAATATCAACTTCTTGAGAGAGAGGAAGAGTATCTTCACATGGAGTCATGAGGATATGATGGGCATTGATCCAAAACTATTCTACCATGAATTGAATGTCGTCGATGATGCTAAGACGAAACGACGGAAGAGGAGGATCTACTCTTGGGAGAAGTATGAAGTCATTTGGTAAGAGGTAAAAAAAAACTAGAAAAGGATGAATTCATAAGAGAAGTGATATATCTCGAGTGACTGGCTAACGTTATCATAGTTCCCAAAGTTAATGGGGAGTGGAGAATGTGTGTAGACTTTACCGACCTAAACAAGGCTTGCCCTAAGGACAATTTTCCTTTGCCTAGGATAGACCAATAGGTTGATGCCATATAATTCCATGAGTTGATGAGTTTCATTGACACTTATTTGGGCTACAACTAAATATTTATGCACCCGACTACCTTCATAACCGATAAGGGTACATACTGTTACAAAGTAATACCATTTGGTCTGAAAAACACTGGATCCACCTACCAAAGACTTGTTAACAAGATGTTTGAGGATCAAATTGGGAAGATGATGGAGGTATATATTGACGATATGTTGACTAAGAGTCTTAGGGACGACTCCCATGTGGCTGACCTCAACCAAACCTTTTATACTATGGATACGTACAGGATGAAGCTCAACCCCACAAAGTGTGTATTTTGCATATGGGATGGTAAGTTCCTAAGCTTCATCGTAAATCAAAGAGGAATAGAAGACAACACTGATAAAATCGAGGCCTTGATAGAAATGAAGACCCTAGTTTCAATCAAGGATGTGCAGAGGCGGACAGGAAGAATAACGGCACTTAACAAGTTTGTGTCCAGAGCCATCGACAAGGTTCTCCCATTTTTTAAAGTTCTCAGAAAAACTTTCGAGTGAAATGAGGAATGTGATAAGGCCTTCCAAGATTTTAAGTCTTGCCTGGGCTCTCCCTTACTATTGTCACTATCGGTTCAAGGGGAAAAACTGTATGTATATCTAGTAGTCTCAAAGTCGATAATTAGTGTTACTATCGTAAGAGATGAGGATGAAGTACAAAAGACAATGTACTTCAATAGTAAAGCACTTCAAGGGGCCGAACCGAGGTACCCCAGGATGGAAACATTGGCCTATGCTCTAATTCATGCCTCAAGAAAGATAAAGTTGCACTTCCAAGCCCATGCAATAGTCGTTCTAACGGACTCTCCACTCCAAGAGGTCATTCACAATCCTCAGAAGACAGGGAGATTAATGGCTTTGAAAATAGATCTTGGAGAGTTTAATATCACCTATCCGCCTCGAACGACCATCAACGGGAAGGCACTAATAGACTTTATGGCCGATTTTACTTGGGATGAGGGCGAGAGTGAGAACTTTGAGACTATCAGCTGTGAGCTAAGGAAAAAATAATCTCTCTACCTGGTATGGTTGGGGCAAATTTAGTAAAATAGAAGGTATCCGAGAATGAAGAGAAACGATTCCTCTTCAAAAATTGGACCATGGCAGAAGGTAATTTCTCTGGGAATGGAGTAGTGTGGAGCCTCTTCGTCGATAGGTCCTCTTGTGAGAATGGGAGTGGTGCAGGACTAATAGTGTCGGCACCTGATGAGACAAGCATCAAATATGCGTTCAGGTTTAGTTTTGAAGCCTCTAATAACGAGTCTAAATATGAAGCCCTCATAGCAGTCCTCTCCATGTCCTGGGCATTGAGTGTCATCTAACTCCAAGTTTACAGTGATTAAAGATTGGTGGTAAAAAAAATTAGGGCATATGAGGCGAAAGACGATAGGATGGCTAAATATTTGGAGAAAGTAAGTTCAGTATTAAAGAGCTTTGAGTAGGTGAAGATGAAAAAGATACCTCCACTGGACAATAGCCGAGATGATGCACTCGTAAGGCTTGCCTCAGCTACAAGAACGGAGATAAGAAGGACGATGCTAGTAGAAATCCTGAATCGGCCGACCATTGAAGAGGAAGATTGTGCTGCAGAGTCTTTATCTGAATTTGAACATGGGGGCTTCCCGGATGGACCCCCTTATCAGATACATAAAGGACGAGGAGTCACTGGAATCGAAGAATGAGAACATGAAACTGAGATATAAAACTGCTAAGTTCTCCATCGTATGAAACACTTTCTACAAAAAAGGGATTTTGTTTCCTCTCTTCAAGTGTGTCCATCCATCCGAGGTAGCATATATCCTTAAAGACATGCATGAAGGCTCTTGCTTTAGTCATATCGAGAGAATATCTCTTCCTAAAATGATTATTACCCAAGGGTATTAGTGGTCGACCTTGGCCAAAGATGTTGCGACATATGTTAAGAAGTATGATAAATGACAGAGGTTCACTACCATTCCCCATCAGCCTCATCAGCCTCTAACCTCAATCACATCCCCTTAGTTCTTTGAGGTGTGGGAATTGATTTGGTAGGACCCTTACCCAAAGCTATGAATAATTATCATTATCTGATCGTAGCATTATATTACTTTTCGAAGTGAGTGGAGGCCGAGCGAATGATTACAATCACAGAGATGAAGACCTTACATTTCATCTGGAAAAATATCATCTATAGATATGGCCTACCCAACACCCTGATTTCCAATAATGGAACACAATTAAAGAACATCTCCCTGGAGAAGTATTGTGAAAGAGTCGACATCAAACAATTCTTTTTCATTCTCGATCGACCCCAGGCTAATGGGCAAACGTAAGTGAAAAACTGAATGATTCTTAATGGAATTAAGAAGTTAGAAGATGCAAAAGGGCGATGGATCAAGGAAGTGTACGATGTCTTACGGGCTTACAGAACTACGGAGAGGACTCCCACCAGGGAAACCCCCTTTATGCTTGCTTACGGATCAGATGCAGTCGTACTAATGGAAATAGGTCTGCCCACTCATAGGGTTCGGACCTATGATCCTGATAAGAATAGTAATGAGCGAAGGATTGATCAAGATCTTGTGGAAGAAAAAAAAGAGGACGCTGAAGTTAAGCAAGTTGTCTACCAGCAAAGAATAACAAAATTCTACAATAAGCGGGTGAAAGCGCGACCACTGAAAGTAAAAGACTTAGTACTGAAGAAGACATCGAAAAAACTCGAATAAGGTCCTCCCAAATTGGCATGGTCCATACAAGGTATTTGAAGAGGTGGTGCCGGGGACGTACAAATTGGAAAATTTGGAAGGGGAGACATTCTTAAACCCATGGAATGCTGATCACCTGAAGAAATATTACCAATGAAATAATAATACCGACTTTTCTGCGTTATATTCTAACACATGTATATGAGATATAGATGAAAGTAATTTAATGAAAGAAGTGTTACCCCATATGTTCTTTTCCTATTCAAATATTCGATCGTATTAGGCCACCTTAAGCTACAAAACATCTTTCGTGGTGAAATAAGCTTAGACTAATTCACTCAGCTGACACGACAGTGAATGGAGGGGACGAACCTCCACACATTCTCAAAAAGATGAAGGATGACTTGATGCATAAAACATCATAATTTGGTGGGTGCAACTTATTAAAAATCACTTATGTGGTTGATTATTAAAACATCATTAACTGGGTCATTAACTTGGTGGACTATGTAACAACACAGAATTTTAAAGGAATATTTTAAATTATAATTGGAATATTTAAAAAAAATTGAATTTTATAAATTTTATTGGTTAAATAAGTTGGTTATGATTTTAGAAGAGTAGAACTTCAAATGGAATTGAAATCGGATTTAAAACGAATTTTTAATCAAATTTTTAATATTTTGCCTTATGGCATTTTTAGGGGAAACTGCCAGATTTTTGCCATGATCGCTCGATCGACCATTTTGATCGATCGATCGATGGTCCCAGAATCCATGCGCAGCAGTTCGTCATTTTGACGAAATAAAGAATTTTAATTATATTTTTAACCCTCAAACTTTAATATAAAAAGGAAGCTCGGGTTAGGAATTTTAACACACAACTTTTGCAAACCTTTAGTAGCCAACAAACCTTTCTCTCTTCATCTTCCACCTCCAAAACCCAAAACACCATTAAAACAGTTTTCAAGCTTATTTTTGGGGGTCAAAACATAATTATTTCAAGGTCGTGCGAGAGAGCTTTTCGATCAATTTTCAGAGGAGAACCCGAATCTCTCGTCAATTTCAATATCAGAAAATTAGGCATGTTTACCCTATTCTTTTCCTTTAGTGATATATGTCTTGATTATAGCCTCTATTAAAACTCATGGGTTCTAAAAGAAATTAAGAACTTAATATATTGAAGAAAATAATTATGGGGCTGTTTTGTAAAAATAATTTAATTATACCAAATAAATATAATTTTGTTGATATTTGGATTGCTGGTGATATTATGGACACATACATGTAGAGGACCCCTTAGTAATTTAGTGTACATATACATGTAGAGGACCCCTTAGTAATTTAATTTGAATGCTTATGTAAATTCCTAAAATAATTAAATTAATTGTGCTAATAAATAAATAACTATTATGGAACTTACGATTTATGATGATTCGGAAAGATCATAATAAATACATGTTCTCAATTTCCCCATATTTGGATTAAAAATCATTTATTGGGAAATTAATATTGTTGCTAATATTATCATAAATTGTTGCTTATGTGAATTATGAAATACTATAATAATTCGAGAGCGTTGGTATTTTAGATAATTGGTTCTCACCCCTCATTATAGTACACTTGTCAGGTATGGGACTAATAAAGTGGGCCTTAGTTGCGATTTATGCTAATTAGGTATGGAACTAGTTAATATAAATCTAAGCGGGTTATATAAATTGGGGGGGGGGGGGGGGAGGAAATTCTCTACTTTTACCATTGATGTGATAACTTAGAAATTGATATCTAGTTGAAGTAAAATTGTTATAATCATCATTTATTTATGATGGGTTGAAATTGTGTTTTGGGAACTTTTATTTGGGAGTAGAATTATTTTGAGGATTTTCGCATCGCTATTAAGGGTGGGGAAAATTCATTGTGAATAACTAGTGTGAGAAATTTTGGAAAATTAATACCGCAAGACTAAATTGGTATTAAAATTGAATGGAGACATCATGAGTCAAGGGTCGACAGTTTAACCGGGTAAGAGGGCGTTTATGTCGTGTCGTGTGTGGAACCTTGTCATATGTCGAGGATCACAGGATGAAAATGGGTCAGACGGAGAGTATGACAAGGCGATGGGTGTGTGTGTTGAACCTTGTCAAATGTTGAGGGCCGTAGAATAAAATAGGGTCAGACGGCGGTCTTGACAAGGGGATGTGTGGTAATATTAATTTTTTTTGGTGTTTATCACCCACGGCGGGAGGACCGCCATACCTAAATAATAAAGTGAGAACAATTCATCTTGGTTAATTCAGATAAATCAATATCGTGGGGTTTGGGTTAAATTTAAAATAATATTGGTGTGGCACATTTAAACCATGGGGGTATTTAGCAAATTTAATTTTTCAGGATTATAGACTTTCTTTTAATTAAAATATTCTATTGTTATGGTCGATATGTATATAACTATTATCTGGGTTCAAGGACCCTAATTGAAAGGAGTAGCTAGTATTTATGATCAGGGCTTTGGCTCTGACACTTGCGTTGACTAATATTTTCAAGAATTAAATTGGAGTAGCTATATAGATATTTTTGGAGATCCTTTGGAAATGCAACTGGATATTATACTATCGTTTTAAGTCATTTATTTCTTATCCTTTTCTGTTGTATTTATTGTGAGACTATATTTGGGTTTTATTGGTCATTTATGTTCCAAAGTTGTCTTAAGAGATTTCAGTTGGACTTGATTTATTGTAATAACTAAGATATTGAGGGATTTCATGTGATGGACTTTATATCGCACTTTGAAGATAAATCAGTTGGATGTTCTTAATATTTGGGATTGATTTAAAATATTTATCTTGTGGCTTAAAATTTATATGTCTCACATTTGTCACATGCTAAGCATGACATTTAATTTATTAACGTCCGGCTTAATTTTGGTGGCGACCGACGCTAGAATTTAGCGGGGTGTTACAGATGGTATCAGAGCATGGTCTTAGGTCTCGTAGGTTATGAGTCTGTTTAACTTCCGCGTTGGTTACCTTTGATTTCCTTTCGATGATTTGTACTCTTAGATTTTCTGAGTCTTGTGACAATTGTTCTTATCTTTTCAGATGAAGAACACTAGGAAAGATGGTAATAGGAGGGAGGGGTCTATTTCTGGTCCTGTAGTTCAAGAGGGACAAATGAAGTTCACCCTAGATGCCGAAGCACTAGCGGAAATCATAAGAGAGGCCACAACGAACGGTATTGAAATCGGGAGACAGAGAGGGACGAAGTTAGTGACACAACAGCAGGAACCACCCATCTCAAATTTGGAAAGAGTGAGGACCATCTTTTTCAAGGGAAATCCTTCTACCTTTATCGGAGGATCCGATCCCACGGTCTCTCCCCAATGGAGGATGGACATGGAACGACACTTGAAATTAGTGGAATGCAAGGAAGTGCAAAAGAAGTTATTAGCCACATTTCAGTTGTCGAGAAATTCCTTACAATGGTGGGAGAGCACCACCACATCGGAGGAACGAAATAGATTGACTTATGAGGATTTTAAAATAAAGTTCAACAACAAGTACTTCCCTTATGCTATTAGAAGTGCGAAGAAGAGAGAATTTCTAGAGTTGGACCAAGGTTCAAAATCAGTTGTAGAGTACGAACAAGAGTTAATAACCTTATCTATGTTCGTACCTGAGGAAGTAGATACCGAGAATAAAAAGATGGAATGCTTCATCAAAGGGTTGTCATGGCCCATCAGACAAATGGTTTTGAGAAATCCATCATACACTCCTTACTCCCAAGTAGTGGATGTCGCGATGTTACATTGGCAGGAGAGAATAAATCATTAAAAAAAATTATGAAAGAGGCAAGAACCTGATAGTAAGGGCAGAGACTTTAAGGGTCACAATGACCAAACATGGAAGAGGCCGAGGCCGGACCAAGGATAGCAGAACAATAACTTTCACCATAACAACCAGAGGCAAGGTCGTCAGGTTATGCAAAATTGGAACTTGACACCATTTCACGATACTTGTTTCAAGGGTGGGAAAGTGGGACACAAAGCAAATAAGTGTCTCAGTAGAGAGAACCATCACGGTCCTGTTATACAAGGTTAAATGAATCAGGGCCAGCAAGGCCAAGAACCTCCATCTCCGGCAGGGCTCTGGGTAAGGGGAGCCCCAGCTTTACTAGAAGCAATAGGCGTTCAAGGAGTGCTAGCAGCACCTGCAGCACTTGGTGCACGGGGAGTGGCTGTAGCACCAACAAACCTTGGTTATGGGACGTACTACCAATTACAGCCTCGAGAGGAGCAGGCACTGCAGGAGCCACGATGTGGCTAATTTGGGGATCGGTACGTAAAATATTTTATGTTAAGCGTAGTATTAATAATTTTTCACTTGGGTAGAATTAGGTGTATGGGCGCCTAATTTTTTTGTATACACATTTAATCTTGCTAAATTTCGAGGATGAAATTTCTTGTTAGTGGGGAAGTATGTAACAACCCAGAATTTTAAAGGAATATTTTAAATAAAAATTGGAATATTCAGAAAAAAATGAATTTTATAAATTTTATTGGTTAAATATGTTGGTTATGATTTTAGAAGAATAGAACTTTAAGCGGAATTGAAATCGAATTTAAAACGAATTTTTAATCGAATTTTTAATATTTTGCCATATGGCATTTTTAGGGGAAACTGCCAGATTTTTGCCATGATCGCTTGATCGACCATTTTCATCGATCGATCGATGGTAGATCGATCGAGAATTATCATCGATCGATCGATGGTCCTAGAATCCGTACGTAGAAGTTCGTCATTTTGACTAAATAAAGAATTTTAATTATATTTTTAACCCTCAAACTTTAATATAAAAAGGAAGCTCGGGTTAGGAATTTTAACACACAACTTTTGCAAACCTTTAGCAGCCAACAAACCTTTCTCTCTTCATCTTCCACCTCCAAAACCCAAAACACCATTAAAACAGTTTTCAAGCTTATTTTTGGGGGTCAAAACATAATTATTTCAAGGTCGTGCGAGAGAGCTTTTCGATCAATTTTCAGAGGAGAACCCGAATCTCTCGTCAATTTCAATATCAGAAAATTAGGCATGTTTACCCTATTCTTTTCCTTTAGTGATATATGTCTTGATTATAGCCTCTATTAAAACTCATGGGTTCTAAAAGAAATTAAGAACTTAATATATTGAAGAAAATAATTATGGGGTTGTTTTGAAAAAATAATTTAATTATACGAAATAAATATAATTTTGTTGATATTTGGATTGTTAGTGATATTATGGATACATACATGTAGAGGACCCCTTAGTAATTTAGTGGACATATACATGTAGAGGACCCCTTAGTAATTTAGTGGACACATACATGTAGAGGACATGTAGAGGACCCCTTAGTAATTTAGTGGATATATATATGTAGAGGACCCCTTAGTAATTTAAATTGAATGTTTATGTAAATTACTAAAATAATTAAATTAATTGTGCTAATAAATAAATAACTATTATAGAACTTGCGATTTATGATGATTCGGAAAAATCATAATAATTACGTGTTCTTAATTTCCCAATATTTGGATTAAAAATCATTTATTGGGAAATTAATATTATTGGGAATATTATCATAAATTGTTGATTATGTCAATTATGAAATATTATAATATTTCGGGAACATTGGTATTTTAGATAATTGGTTTTCACCCCTCGTTATAGTACACTTGTTAGGTATGGGACTAATAAAGTGGGACTTAGTTGCGATTTATGCTAATTAGGTATGAGACTAGTTAATATAAATCTATGCGGGTTATATAAATTGGGGTGGGAACAAATTCTCTATTTTTACCATGATGTGATAACTTAGAAATTGATATCTAGTTGAAGTAAAATTGTTATAATCATCATTTATTTATGATGGGATGAAATTGTGTTTTGGGAACTTTTATTTAGGACTATAATTATTTTGAGGATTTTCACATTCCTCTTAAGGGAGGGGAAAATTCATTCTGAATAACTAGTGTGAGAAATTTTAGAAAATTAATACCGCAAGAATATATTGGTATTAAAATTGAATGGCGACATCATGAGTCCAGGGCCGACAGTTTAACCGGGTCAGAGGGCGTTTATGTCATATCGTGTGTGGAATCTTGTCATATGTCGAGGATCGCAGGATAAAAGAAGGTCTGATGGCGAGTATCACAAGGGGATGTGTGTGTGTGTGGAACCTTGTCATATGTCGAGGGTCGTAGAATAAAATCGGGTCAAACGACGGTCTTGACAAGGGGATGCGTGGTAATATTAATTTTTTTGCTGTTTATCACCCACAGCGGGAGGACCACCATACCTAAATAATAAAGTGAGAACAATTCATCCTGGTTGATTCAGAAACATTATTATCGTGGGGTTTGGGTTAAATTTAAAATAATATTGGTGTGACACATTTAAACCTTTGGGGTATTTAGGAAATTTAATTGTTAAGGATTATAGACTTTCTTTTAATTAAAATATTCTATTGTTATCGTCGATATGTATAGCACTAATGTACGGGTTCAAGGACCCTAATTGAAAGGAGTAGACGGTATTTATGCTCAGGGCTTTGGCTCTGACACATGCGTTGACTAATATTTTCAAGAATTAAATTGGAGTAGCTGCATAGATATTTTTGGATATCCTTTGGAAATGCAGCTGGAAATTATACTATCGTTTTAAGTCATTTATTTCTTTTCCTTTTCAGTCGTACTTATTGTGAGACTATATTTGGGTTTTATTGGGCCTTTCGGTTCCAAAGTTATCTTAAGAGATTTCAGTTGGGCTTGATTTGTTGTAATAATTAAGATATTCAGGGATTTCATTTGACGGACTTTATATCGCACTTTGAAGATAAATCAGTTGGATGTCCTTAATATTTGGGATTGATTTAAAATATTTATCTTGTGGATTAAAATTTATATGTCTCACATCTGTCACATGCTAAGGATTATATTTAATTTATTAACGTCTGGCTTAATTTTGGTGGCGTCCGACGCCACAATTTAGCACGGTGTTACACTAACTCCTTTGGCTGAGACGAAAGTGAATGGAGGGTACGATCCTCCACGCACTCTTAAAAAGATGAGGGAGGACTTGATGTATAAAACATCATAATTTGGTGGGTGCAAATTATGAAAAATCACTTATGCGGTTAATTATTAAAACATCATTAACTTTGTGGACTAAGTCCCTTGGCTGAGATGATAATGAATGAAGGGGACGACCCTCCACACACTCTAAAAAAGATGAGGGAGGACTTGATGCATAAACCATCATAATTTGATTGGTGAAAATTATTAAAAATCACTTGTGTGGTTGATTGTTAAAACATCATTAACTTGGTGGACTAACTCCCTAAGCTGAGATGACAGTGAATGGATGGGACGAGCCTCCACACACTCTCAAAAAGATGAGGGAGGACTTGATGCATAAAACATCATAATTTCGTGGGTGAAAATTATTAAAAATCACTTATGTGGTTGATTGTTAAAACATCATTAACACGGTGGACTAACTCCCTCGGTTGAGACGACAGTGAATGGAGGGGACGACCCTCCACACACTCTAAAAAGGATGAGGGAGGACTTGATTCATAAAACTTCATAATTGTGTGGTTGATTAAAATTATTAAAAATCACTTGTGTGGTTGATTGTTAAAACATCATTAACTTCGTGGCATACAAAGCAATATAAGTCAAAAATGAGATTTCATTAATTTGATAAAGTATAGCACAAAAAAAGCAATGTCCGTTTGCATCAAAAAATATATATAAGGGTACAAAGAAGAAGGTATAGGCCACATGCGGCCACCCTATTGGGTCGGATTAGTGGGGGTCAAAGCCTCATAATCATGGCCAGTTGTAGAGACAGATTGACATCCCGAGGGTCCTCCGACAGTTACCATGGGATAAACAGAAACCCCTTAATCTTCAACGGTTGTCAAGATCTCTATTTGAATAAAGCCTCAGCCATTAAAGGGTCTTCAAAGTCAGTATCCTCCAAAGATGATAGGATGGAAGATAGTGCATCGACAAACTTCAAGACGACCCACCGACGGGCATCCTTGATTCATCTTTCCCAATACTCTAAGTTTATGCCTTGGAACTCATTCGAGGTCTTATACGCTTCAACATCATCTGCCCCGACTTTCGTTACGTCTTCAGAAAGGTCGACTTCAAATTTTATGGTCTTGTTCCTTAAGGCCTTGTCCTTCTCAGTAATGATGTTATCCTTGAGCTCCAAGTTTTTGTTATGCCCAAGTTTGATCTCATCTATGTCTTGCTGATGAGCGATTTTGAGGCCGGCCAACTGCGTTTTGAGGTCAGCCTTGGCCTGAATTGCTCTCTCGGCCTCCTAGAACTTTTGTTGGTTCTTAGCCATCCATTTGGTGGCTGAGGTCAACGTACAAACAGACTGCAATAAGCCAAGTCAAAGTCACGAATAAATTATTATTATAAAATGTATGACAAATGTGAAAAGGACAAGGGAGATACCTGTGTCAGGTGGTGAAGCCTAAAATCATAGACCCTGTCCAGGGCATCTTGTCTAAGAACTCATAATAGACGGCCAACGGGGCCAAAAATATGGCTAACTTTACATCTCTAAGGTTGGTAATTAAAGAAGTGGGTCGACCTTGAGTTAGGCCAAATTGGCCGACCAGAATGCCCCTAAGTATGAAGATGAGCTGTCATTAGCGTATGTTGTTTCAGTGGAGCCTGCCCTCTGCCTCGTAGCAGGATCATGCCAAGTGTCCATAGGAGGCTCCTGCTCTTTCCTTTTTCGAGAAGCCTTGGTAGTTGGCCATCATGCAATGCTTTTCTTGAGGGGTGGCTGATGTTTTCCCTTCTTCTTACTGTGACCTACTAATAAACTTGAAGCAGTCATCTCCAAATATCGTCTAAGGTGTTAGGAGGATGGTCTGAAAAATGAGAGGACGACATATCAGAAACAATTAATAAGACAGAGGAAGACTTAGGAAAAAGAAACAAATAAACAACGCACATAATTCTTCAAGGGGGACAACCCCCAGACCAGATTCTTTAAAAAGCTTTAGGGTCATTAGGTCTTCAAATTTGGGGAGACCACTCTTAACACCTGGCTCTCTTAGGTAGTCGGCTACATCAATCTCAGCAAGGCTAAGGCTAGGGTCAGACCTTGCTGCCATCGAAGGATTGGATCATGAAAGAGGGACCCTCAGACTGTCCTCAGTGGGGTCGGCCTCGGTTGGGAATTCTCGAGCTCCAGAAACAAAGAAAAACCTATTCTTCCTGCTTTGAAGTTTGGGCGACGTGGAGGTGTAAGTGCATGTGCAATATTGATTCGCAGTTTTCAATCACAAACTTATTTAATTAGACTAAATTTATGAATCAAGTGAATACATCCCTTAAACTCAAATAGTAATACGCGTGCAAGTGTCAAACCAACATAAATAAAATATGCGACACAATAGTATAGGAAAAATCCCCACCGGGCAAAAACTTTTTATTTCACTTAAATTGTAAATCGCAACTTACATCGGATTACAATGAAATACATATCAGTAATGGTTCATATGCAGCTATATCACAATGGGCATGCAGTCTTCAGCAAAGAATCAACACGAAGAAGATCCTCAATGACACACAGTCATAAGCCTTCAAGTGACTCACTCCACAATAGCACGCAGCTTCTTGGTTATAGAGATCTCCCCACAAAGTACGAACAGTAACAAAAATTTTCTTTTGGTTCCACAAAACAACTCACATAAAGTAATTAGGATTTTGTGAATTGTAAAACAAAATTTGAACCCTCAAATGTGTTGGAGAATAGAAAAATGTATCCCGTCAAAACCCATTTTCTCTCTATTCGAAAAATAGTAGCCTGACACCCTTATTTATATAAAATCTAAAGCGGTGATGTGTAGGCTAAAAACACCTGTTGTACGAATAACAAGCAACATCATTCGCACGACACTGCATCCCGTTCGAATGAGATGTGAGGTCATTTGAACGACAACCAGTGATCCCCCTTGAATAACTTCAAAATATTAAAAACTTGGAATTATTAAAAAATAAAATTGTTTACGGGATCAGGAGTATTTATCCAAAAAAATTTATGATTAAAATCATTTGAAATCATTTCAAAAATCATTTAAACATTTATAAAAATATCCCAACACTTTTATGTAAACTTTAAATGGAACTAAAACACATTTTACCAAATTCGACCTTGTTAGGCATGTTTGTTGAAATCGAGCTGAAATTCGGATCGTCGATTGTAAATGTAAGCTTCCCAATTCTTCATCAAGATTATAGAAGTATACGACATACTAAATGTGATGGACAATGTCCTTATAAATATCCCTGTATGTCTATGCCGGTACAAAATAAAAATATCTGAATTATGAATCGAAATATGGCCTATATAAATCTACCGTCCCATGAACCCAAAACTAAAAGGGTAAATGACAACTCTTCAAACATTTTCAATCTTCAGCAAATATCAAGCATTCTTTGTCATCATCAAGGTGTGCAATCCAAAAATATTCAATTATACCTACACACATGAGACAAAGCAAAAAATTCATGACGTATCGAGTTTGAAATGATATAAACATAAAACATGTAAGCATAATCAAATCTCCCCCATACTTAAACTCCCCCATAATATCATAATTTGTTCTCCCCCTTTTTATTTGTCTTAATAAGACAAGGAAAAGAAGAAACCACATAAAGAAAATCAGGGTGTCACGGGAAACAAACAAACCAACTATTTTTTATTTTTTATAAAGAAAATGATGTTAAAAAAAATTCACCACGAATTTTTACTGAGATAACCAAAATGTGGAAATGGAAAGAATGGGTATGAACAAAATCGATAGGAAAATCAAGTCAATCATATCATATGTGCAAGATGCGTAAGAGTACTCCTAATGAATGAACATCAAAGTTAGTCCTTTGGTGTAAAATTGTTGAAGATAGATGACATCATATTAATCATACCAACCAATCAAAGTATAAATGATTTCCACGCCAATAACGTCCAAAACGATTTCAAGACTTTTTAAGGACGTGAGAAGACACTTTAATTCTTCAACCAAACTCCCTCATATGTATTTTCTTTTCGAGGTATTCTAAATTCTCAAACATTGGTGAATTGGTGAATAAACCTAATGGCCCATAGTTGGCATATATTTCTGTTTATAGCCATGCAATATTTTCGGGCTCTTTTAAACCTCTTTGGACCCCGGATAATTGAAATTCCTAAAATTTTTAGGTGCACTATAAACGGCGTCTTAATTGCAAAGGATAAATCTGTACCTTTCGTATCCCTTCACCATTTTTCAAAATAAAACACACAAACTCACAGACGGTTTATATCATGCACTACTTTTTCTCAAGTTTTATCGCATTTGGGTCATTGTATAGACATAATTGAGATGTAAACACTCAACCACATGTGATAGACAAGCATAAAAGGCAACTAAATCCGTGCATGTGTGTAATAAAGGACAAATGGGGTCAATCATGTAGGTAGTAACACTCTATCATCTCAAAGACTCCAAACTTTGTAAAGCACCTGAATGACACAATATATTGTCTCAAATACACTATCAAACAGTCACGTGGATATGGCATGAAGATGTGACTTGGTCATCCTATGTGTGCATTCATATAAGTTGCAAATAAAATACAAAACTCTTTTTAGATTTTTCAAAAAATTTCTAAAAAGAGAAACTCTTTTTGTATTTTTCAAACCCTGTTCAGAAAGACATATAACCAGAAGAAACAGGGGACTGCAAACAAATGCAGGGTCTTTCAAATGAGATGCCATGTCGTTCGAACGATAGGCAATCTCGTTAGAATAAGAAAAGTCAAACTTTCCCAGAATACACAAAATGACATGAAGTTGTATCCAGTGAGAAAATTTCATAAAAATAGTTCCTAGAATGTGCAAGCAGATCCAAATAGTGCTAAAATAGTACCGAAGAAAATAATAAAAACAAAGTACAAATGGTACATAATATCAATAGGCACATATGACATCATGTAAATCACCCTGTGTTAGAAAACATGTCTGGACCTCAACCGGTAAGTGCGGTGGAGTTTTCCAAAGACGGTGACATCTTTTGAAATAAATCCATTAAATCATGTGAAGTCTAGACCAAAAACATTACTTGCTCGCAAATATGTGAAAAATCTCTATCATTATGTGCAAGAAAAGTGTCATGAGTTGATGCGTGCATATGAGCATGTGTAGTGGCATATTATGGCACGTAACCCAATTAAAGCAAAAATTCCCTAAGGTGTTCTCTCTTTTTGTAATGGGAGCAAACGTAAACCGACCTAGGAATTAACTTTTAAAAATTCTAGGATGGGTTCTCTTAACGGGAATGGGACGCCTAGGTTGGTTATGATGAGAACCACGTGAATCAATCCCCAAAGTGGGAACTATCTCAGGTGCAACAAAAGAAGTGGACGCACCGTCATGACCTTTTCCTAAACACTCACCACCACCCAAAACAAGATTGAGAACCATCTTTCCCTCCTTCTTAGATGAGTCCTCTAAGGTGACTTTAGCCTCTAGGGCGTGCTTAAGATTTGTCTTTAATTGTGACACGTGGGCTATAAGCTCACTATTTTCTCTATTCAAAGAAATCAACTACTCACTCAAAGAAACCTTTACTTTTTCGAGTTGACTTCTTTTTACTCAAACTCCTTCAAACTCTCAATCTCACTCTCCAAATCTTTCACCTTGAGACCCAATTGTTATTCATTTTTTTTTTGTTTTTAAGGTCTCGGCGTATAACTCTCGAAACGCAATCTGGATCTCACTCTCATCATCAATAGCGCACTTTCTCTCAGACTCGATAGAAACACTCAAAACATCCTCGGGGGTATCATGTAAATAAGTGTCCTCATCAACGTGGGACAAAGTGTGTGCGCTCACGTGACTTGATAAAAAGGCAATACACTTTCCTTATGAAGACTTATCCTCAGAATCATTCAGATCTTCCTCACTATCATTCAGGGTCTCTATCATGATGACTTTCTTGCCTTCTCTCCTAAGTCTAGTGGTACACTCAAACGACTTATGTCCTTTCCCCTCACACTCAAAACATTTCAAATTTTCAAAATTTTCTTTACAATCTTTTTCTTTCTCACCGCATTCTTTAGCCTTGTCCTTCTGTTTTGTTTTTCTGCAAAAACTTTTTATTGAAAGAATTTTGTTTCGAAAAGTGGAGAAAGATTTTTAAATTATTTGCAGCCCGGTCCATGTCAATATCAAACTCGTCCTCAGACTCGGACTCATAAAATCTCACTTACTTTTCTTTTTCAACTGGGCTTCAAGCGCTATCCCTTTATCCTTAGGTTTGATAGTGCCGGGAAACATGTCAATTTCGTACGTCTGTACGTGACCGACCAACTCTTCTAATTTCAGATGATTCAAATTGCCTAAGGTATTCAAAATAGTTACTTTTGGGATAAAACGTTTAGGCAGCGATCTTAAAATGTTTTTAACCTCTCGTGCATCAGGAATCATCTCACATGGATTAAAACTAATGTTGACAATGTCGGACAAACGTGCATAAAAATTGTCAAAATACTCAGTCACTAACATGGTGATGGTCTCAATTTGAGTGGTTGAATTTTGAATTTTAGACTCTTTGACCGTGTTAGTGCCTTCGTGGGTGAGTTGTTAAACATTCCACGCTTCTTTAGACGTGGCGCATGTCATAATACACCAGAACTCGTCGGGGTAACGTGTCCAAAAATTGCACTAAGTCCACGTGAATTATAAGTCCTCCACCTAAACTCATCCTCAGTCCAGTCTGACACATATTTTAAATTTGTGACATTATTTGCGTTGACAGTGGGGGGATTCCAACCTCTTTAACAAATGACCCGAGCTCTCTCATCGATTGCTTTTAAATGGAATTTCATATGGTCTTTCCAGTTAGAATAATTAGACCCGTCAAAAATTGGCAACCGACTATCTAAGTTTTCGTTTGGAAAAATTGCGACAAATTTTCAAAAATTAGATTTTTCAAAAAAAAATCAATATCACACAATTTTAAGGAAAATAGGAATACGTGATAAATTAGCATAACCTGCTCTAATACCAATTTTTAACTGCGTGTGCAATATTGATTCGCAATTTCCAATCACAGACTTATTTAATTAGAGTCAATTTATGAATCAAGTCAATACATATCTTAAACTCAAATAGCAACATGTGTGCAAGTGTCAAACCAACATAAATAAAATATACGACACAATAGTTCAGGAAAAATCCCCACAGGGCAATCTTTTTTATTTCACTATAATTGTAAATCGCAACTTACATCAAATTACAATGAAATATAGATCGAAAATGGTCCACATGCATCTATACCACAATGGACACGCAGTCTTCAGAAAAGAATTAACACGTAGAAGATCCTCAATGACACGCAATCATACCTTGTAGCAACCCACTCCATAATAGGACATAGATTCTCGATTGTAGAGATCTCCTCACAAAGTATGAACATTAACAAAAAAATTCTTTTGGTTCCACAAAACAACTCATGCAAAGTACTTGGGATTTTGTTAATTGTAAAACAAAATTTGAACCCTTAAATGTGCCGGAGAATAGAAAAATGTATCCTATCAAACCCAATTTCTCTCCACCCAAAAAATAATAGCCTCACACTCTTATTTATATAAAATCTAAGGCGGTGACATGTAGGCTAAAAACACCTGTCGTTCGAACGACAAGCGACGTCGTTCGAACAACACTCCATCTCGTTCGAACGAGATGTAGTGTCATTTGAACGACAGTCATTGATCACCTTTAAATATTTTAAAATATTAAAAACTTGGAATCCTTTAAACACAAAACTGTTTACGGGATCAGGAGTATTTATCCAAAACTTTTTATGATTAAAATCATTTGAAATCATTTCAAAAATTATTTAAACTTTTATAAAAATATTCCAACAGTTTTATGTAAACTGTAAATGGAATTAAAACAAATTTTACCAAATTCGTCCTTATTGGGCATGATTGTTGAAGTCGACCTGAAATTCGGATTCTCGATTGTAGATGTAAGCTTAGCAGTTATTCGACAAACTTGTAGAGGTATACGACATACTAAATGTGTCGGACAATGTCCTTATAGGAGGAGTTTTTTGTCTGACTTTCTGGCACCTAGGAGGAAGTAGCCTGACTGTTTGGATAAATAACAGAGGTTATAGCAGGCCAAGAATAGGTCAGATGTACCCTAGAATAACCCTTCAAGATTTAGAAGTGAATTGAGTTAGAGAAACCCCTAAGGCAGACAGTATGGCGATGACAGGAGGATGAAGGGGAATTCTGACGTTGACCCTAAACATTTGCTCATATATAACAAATTTACCCTCTCGTCCTTCAGAAAATTTATCATCCTTGTCTGGGACCCTCATTATAACGTCATATTTGATTCCAAATGAGTGTCTCCATACCAAGAGATCGTGTTCTTTGACGAACAAAGCATGTGAAGAGGCATGTGAAGTGTCAACCTCATCTTCAGTTTCAGTGCTCTCGTCCCCTTCCTCACCCTAATCCTCGTCCTCATCTTCTTCTACCTCATTATCAGCTAGGATAGGAGGGTCGTTTGGGAAATTTGCTTGAAAGTCACCTGGGGACATGGCTTTCACAAGGACATAATTTGGATTAACTTTGGGGTTGGCTTGCTCAGGAGGGATGGTGTTTGGTGGGTCATCTCTCCCAGACGTGTCAACTTCGCGAAAGGACGACACTCGGATTTATATTTCCCCATTCTCTCTTCTTGATCATGTCCCTCGACTAGAGGGCGAGACAAGCTGACAGTTTCAGCTGGAGTGGGTAAAAATTTAAGCCAGCAGAATGGGAAAGATGGGTCGTACCCAGACAGGGTCGGCCCTATGTATGTACTTGTCCTCTTCCTCTACCATGCGAATCTCTTGAAATCACCTTTCTCTTAAAGTGGGGAATTCTTCGGCCAACTGATATAGCCTTTGTAGTGTTCAAAGGATGACCCTAAACTTGGAGATTTTTTAAGGGAAACCATAAACAGTAAAGTTATTGACTAGTTTGACCACATGATCAAACTAAAGAAAAAAACCATTTTGAGGATTGAATTGTCAAGAACACTAAAGAATATCAACAGGGAAGGTGATCGGAATCCTAACGGCAGAAAGGGCTATGTGTATTTTAGTACCTACATGAGCTAATATTGGGAACTAGTACAGTAAATAACCACGGAACCACCAGTTTACAATCTAAACCTAGCCCTAAAACCACCACCAAAGGCTATAGAAAGGCTTAAAGCCTGCCAAAAAACTCATCAGGTACAAACTTAGGTAAAAAACCACAAAATCAATTCAACAACGGATAAAAATGTTTAAAACGGGCTAAGAAAGATACCTCGAAGAAGGAAAGAAGTGAAAACTCTTGTGAGAAGCCCTGTAAAGATGGCCAAAGAACAAAAATGGCGAGAACAATGATAGCCAGGGAGAAAGAGAAAAATGGAAGAAGAAGAAATTGAACCTTGAGTTATTCCCAAAATTGTAACATTACGTTATTACTTGGCACAGGAAGCGAGGTGGCACATAACCCTCAAGGAAAATCATCATTAGGGCTCAATATCCCAAGCATGAACAAGAATCATCATTCCTGAAGGATGCAACATGATGATTGACAAGTGTTAAGTGTTAGTTTGAAACCTCATTAGTCTATTTAGCAGCTAAAGAGATGACAATACCCCTCAGCCACCTCAACAGTATCAATGGCTAAGGGTTAAGGGCGATTGATATGCCAAAATGTACCCTCGTCTTGGACGAGGGTGATTTTAGCCTTAGTCGAGGGAGGAAGCGAACCAGATTATCGAGTTTATCAGGTCGTACCCGAGACTAGGGTCGACCTAGCCGACCCTCTAAGAACTAAGCAACAATTTTGATGTCCGATCCATCCTGGACCCTCGGCTTACCTGAGGCCTCGGATCGGTCAAAGAATATAATCCGGTCGACCTTATCAACACACTGTAGAATCCTACGTATAGATCCTCATGAAGGCTAGCCTTGGCCTCAGCCTCCGGGTGCGAGCCAAGGGTGACATCAACACAACGCGTGAATTAGGAGACACATGGATCACTGCGCGTGGGACACGTACTCCACTTGGGAAAAACCATTATAATTGGATCATTAACTCATGTGGGTAATAATTAGTCATCATAATTTACATGTATTGCAGCCAAGTGTCACCACTAGAGAGCCTAAGAGCAGTGCATTCATGCTCATTGCATGCCTGGGGTTACAGTACACCCCCCAGAAAATATATAAACTTGTCTTCTCCTACCTTGCAAAGGATCTCATTATTCACAACCCTAGAAGAACCATGTCAAAATATACTGAAGAGAGAGAAAAGCTTGAATGTTGTATTTCCAGGCCATTAGTGCAATACTTATAGTGAAAACAACCATTCACACTGCACAATGGACATAGGCTCCGGCCTAACCACTTATATTTGGTATAATCTCCTTCTTTGCCTCATCTCTTTCTGTCTATAAATTTATATCTTGTGTACACCATTCTTGTCTGGTTTGAGCTTACATACATCTTGACTTGGTGGTACCATTTCTGCTATCATCACTGATCGACACATCCCTCTTTGGGATTTTTCCTGCATGTCCTCCTTTTTCATTTGTCAAATAAGAATTTTTGAAAGGATTTTCCATGTATTAATTCCTCTGAATCGTTTTAAAAAATTATATACTTCAATTTTTAAACATCTTTCCTACTTTTCATAAGTAAAACCCCTAGTGGAAAATTAAAGTACATGTAGACTAAGTCACTTTATTCAAGATAAATCAAGAAAATGAAAAATGAATCACATTTATATTTATCGTTTCATTTACATTTTTAAGAATAAGAAGAAAAAATAAAAAAATTATCAGGACACAACTTGAAATTTCTAAAAGCCTGTAATCTAAACCCCCGTTATAAGGATCCTTACGAATACGCATTCCGCGACGATGAGCAATGGGACCTCTACTCCTAGTTCCAGAACTCTCCCCATATCTCTCAGAAGTTGTGATGGTAAGCATGAATGATCTAGGGACCTTCTTCACATGATTGGACAAGGAAGACATCCAATTTCGGACATGCTGCAACAAAGATGATGACAAGAAAATGGTTTGCAATAGAGAAAATAGAACAAACTCGAGCAAATCACTAACGGGAAAAGAAATCATAATCAAAGTTTAAATCTGAAAGGTACAGTTATACCTCCCACCGAGAACCTCCCCGAAGAAAGTAGGGAAACCATTTAGTGTCGCCCGAGGGAGATGAGGCAATAACACAACATGTCCGCCACCCATCATCATTGGATCCACTCCTCGAGGTATGTAGTAAAGAGAAGGACACACTGTTACCCTTCGTAGGTCCCACCGGTGATGGGAGAACACCCTCCATATAATAGATAGATGACGACGTCAACCAACTAATTGTGCATTCTAGCTAATAATACCTAGTCATCACATCTCCGTCGAACATATATGGATCACTAACCATCATTATATCCATTTATTCGCCAGACATCTCCTTAAACCTCCTTACATACTTAGGAGGCACTTTATGTGGAACTTCTACCTCACCCTCAACCACTTTCCTCACCACCCTCTCTTATAGGTGACAAATATACGAAAAATCATGCGCCATTAGTCTCTGCATCTTGGCATGAACGCCCATAACCCCATCAGTTTCTGAGGCCAGATGCCAAGGACAAAACATCACATGTCTGCAACTAAAATCTAGTAATCGAAAATATAAAAACAATGAAAAAATACATAAAATACAAAAAAAAAAGAGAAAACCAAAGACTACCCTGATCCCTTGCTAGGGAATTCAACAACACCCTCACATCCTTTATGGCAAAGAATGTCTTCGACTTCCTATTGAACCACCTCTACCGGTATATCCTCGGGAACTCACCCGCCTCACATACCTTCAAAGACACCAACCCAATGTTGTTACCAATCATCTCATATAACCACCCTTGTAGAAGGTAATTCACAATTTTTTCAACTCTTAAATAATATGAAGAAACGCAAAAAAAATAATATCGTTATCTAAAAGTTACCTCCAGAAGGTATGTGGGCCCCATAAAAGGTTGTTAACGACATCTACTGAAAGAATATAGAGTATCACAGAGGGACTCTAGCTTGAAGCTCTCCCAGTCATTCAGGTTAATCTCAAAGATAACCCGCATAAAAGGAAGAAATCATAAATGGACGACGTCACTGCTCCTCGCCATCACAATTCCCCCTAGGACAAGTAAAAAAAACACTCACCTTCCTCCCATCGTTATTATCAATCCGTATGGACATCAATGTGTCCATCAACACCGATATCCTAATCGATTCCCATAGAAAAAATCATCCTGATAGGGCAGACTGAATCGCAGCCTAAAAAATGTGAAGTCTTCAATCCACTACGATCTGATGACCCTCGCACTCGAACCCCATAAACTGATACACATCCATCGGAGTGATCTTTATCTCTCCGACTCCCAAATGGAATTTATGAATAGTGCCCACCACCTCTTAGCCAAAGTGCACATCATCGTTGAAAACCGTGGTGTCTTATCCAAAGCTCCCAATAGAGGATCAAACCCAAAATCCTCTACGATCAACTTCACCACCATAGGAATCTTCTTATATACTTTCCTAATAGCAGTTTGACCCTGATAGTGGATGCCCGCTGAAGAAACATCCACCTGCACGTAAAAAAAACTCTTAAATCCCCCGAAAAATTAAAAATAAAATAAATTATAAATTTAAAAATAAGTGAAAACACTCACATAACTGTTTGAATTATTCACCCTTGAGAAACAATGATTCCTAGGATCCCTCAACCAGACCTTCTAGCCAGTCATGGTATCAAAGTTATCATATGCATTTTCACTGCCCAGCACCATCACCTTCACACTGCACCATTCGAAGTCAGTTCAATCATCAGTCCATTCCTTCCATGAGTCCCTTCGTAGGAAAGAAGTCTAAAACTAATTTCTTTAGAGATAGAAAATTTTGTTTCTTTTGAAGTGTGAAAAATGATAGAACCGACCCTTTTTATAAGGGACAAGGGACTATGTCGATTGGCAGTCCCCTATTCATGCCTATCGATAATACCTTTTTACATTCCCCAAGAATCCTAAGACTTTGTGTTGTGTTCCTATATGCACACCCCTGCCTATCAACATGCCCTCTAACTGTTGTCATAAAAAATCACAAAAAATCCAAAAATTTCCTGAAACATTTGCAAAAACTTCCCCAAAAAAGGTTAAAACCTTAAAATTCATTAAAATCACAATCTTTTTGACAAAAATCATTCAAAAATTTATGAATCCAACATCCTCACAAAAATCGTTAACATTCTTTACGCCTCCATAATTTGCCTCGACCGTGTCAATTGGGTCTCTTTGATCCTTTATGATCGGGACATAGGCCTTAAACCTCTGAATCAGGTGTCTTTTACTCTTTAGGTCCATAGAATTGACATAGGCATGTAGGATATCATTAACTCTCAAAATCAAGTAGCTTTAACACTTTAGATTCACATAATTGACTTAGACTCTTATAATTGGCCTCGACACTCAAAATCAGTTCTCTTTAACACTCTATCTACACAGAATTGACTAAAGCCCGCAAAATTATCCAAGTCGCTTTCACTCTTTCGATGCACAAAATTGACCTACTCCCGCGAGATTGGCCTCGACCCTCTGAATCAGGTCGATTTCACTCTTTAAATTTGCATAATTGACCTAATTACAGATAATAGACCTCGAACATCTGAATCAGGTTGCTTTTACTCTCTAGGTCTGTAGAATTGACTTGGTCCCATAAAATTAGTCTCGAACGTTTGAATCAGGTTAATTTCACTCCTTCATTCTACACAATTGGCCTAGGCCCACAAAATTAATTTACTCTAAATTAGGTCACTTTCACTTTTTAAGTTCGTGAAATTAACCTATGCCCGCAAAATTGATCGCAACCCTCTAAATCAAGTTGTTTTCACTCTTTAGGTGCATGGAATAGATGTAGGGCAACAAATTTGGCCTCAACCCTCTAAATCTGGTCGCTTTCACTCTTTAGGTCCTTAAAATTGACCTACGTACACATATTTATCCTTAACCCCCTGAATTAGGTTGCTTTCAATCTTTAGGTCCTCGGATATGACTTCAACCCATCCAATCGGTCATTTACAACTCTTTAGGCCCACTGGGATATCCGCATTACCTAGTACAGGCCTCGATCCGCTAAATTGGTCGCTTACGCTCCTTAGGTCCCCGAAATCAGAACCTTGCCATCAACACTCATGAAATTCCATAAAGGTGTCTATATTTTGATGACCTTTGCTTATCCCCCGTTGAGGGTCTTTATAGACACCCCATTCTAGTACCCTTTTCACACACCCTTAGGTCCTTAACACCATCCTTTCTTCTTGGACCCTGGATCCTACTCCAAACCCTGAACCAAAGGCCAATATGTGCTTATAAACTTCATTTTACTTTATCCAACTCTTATAATTGAGAGTAGTTCAATTCACTTTCTTAGGTCCCTAAATACCCTTTCCAACGGTCGAGACCGTGTGCGAATTATCCTTACGATTCCCTCATACTTGCTTTTTTACTCCAAAGCCTGACCTAGAGACCAACGAGAACTTTCGAGCTCCATTTCAATTTTTTTAACTCTCAAAATATAAAGTATCTCAATTCACTTTCATTATATCCTAAATACCCTTTCCAAAGGAACATTCCGTACTCGAATCGAATTTACTGTTCGTGTGTACTTGCCTTTTTACTCCAAACCGTGACCTAGAATGCCAGCGAGCAATTTTGAGATCTGTTTGACCTTGGTCAACTATTAGACCCAACAGTGTGTGTTTAATGCACTTTTATAGTGTTCTGAATACCATTTACAATGGTCTTGGACGTGCGTGATTCGGATCTACGGTTTGCATTTTTTATCCTTTTTTTATAATGTCCATTTTGGACTGCCTATTGGCACCCTGGCCCTCTTCCTATCGACATAGTGGTACTTTTACATAGCCCGCAATCTAGGAGATATGCCTATAAGTAGGCGTAGTCCTATTCTAATCGGCATGCCCATAACCCTAAAACATTCTTATTTAAGGAGGGTAGGACCTTATTCTCAAGGACATCTTCTCAAAATTTAAAGAGCTCCTCCCTCCAAATCAGTGTGACTCCTTTCAAAAATATCATTTTCCATACATTCTCACCATATGTACTTACCTCGCTTCACTCCACCTATGCCATCCACTTCACCACCACTTCATCACCAGAAAAAACCATCCTGCATCACTTAAAAATGATGAGCAAAGCTTTATGGAAGGTCCAATTCTATCATTTTCTATCTCATTTAACTCGTGTCATTTATCGCACATTATTATTCTTAGCATATATTTTTCTTTAGTTATACTTTTACACCCTTAATAATTACCCTTCCAATACTTATATACACAAAAATATAATTTCATAAATCCTTAAAATACAAAAAAGGGTTTGATCCTTAAATCCCAAATTAGAATTTTCCTCCCCTTTTTTCCCTACACTCTATCCACTTGTGAACATATTTCAACAAACTAAAAATAAAGAAAACTTTATTTTTGCGTTCATGGGTTTAAATCCCACCCTTGTGGAGATCCATAAGGGAGAATGTGTTTTAGATGAGAGATTACTACTCAAAGTTGATTTGCGTAGACGGGGTTCCTTTTCCTTAAATGAACGACTTATAGAGGAGCGGTTGATAAATGTCTTACAAGTCTTGGATGCACAAGGATGTGTAGGGGATGATTAATCATATGCTTCACTATTATCATTGTAGAGGGGTTTTTGGGAGTCAATTACTTCCTTTTTCAGGGGTAGTGGGAGCTCTCCAAGTCAGTGGAGGAGGCTGGGGAGTAACACCCCGAGTGACCAAAAAGAGACACGCGATGTGCTAATTTGATAAAACTAAACTAAAACCATCAATAGAGCACCTAAATTTTCACAATTTAAATACAACAAATCCACAATTCTTCTATTTCCACGATAATGATTACAATAAAGTTTCTCTCAAATACAAAATACTCCAAAAAGAATTACACCACTAATTTATACATTCAAATACAACTTCCAAATACATGCTTTAAAACAATTCTCCAAAATAGTCCATAGCGTCCCAATCCACGCTAACCTCCCAAATAAAAGAAAATATAGGGAAGTACACAATATGACAGGGATAGATGCTAAAAAATAATTAGCACGATGAATAAATCTGAACAATATGAATCGCATATACAAATTAAATGCATAACTCAAGAATTATATCAATATTAATTTTTCAACAACACATCAATGGGTCACCAGGCCTCACCTCACCTCCCCTAGGCATCTTAAATCCATATACCGATTTGTGGGACTAATGGAGGGTGCCCATTCTCCATGCCATATTAAAATCTCATGACACGATGCTCAAATCATAATATAATATCTCACAATATTATAGATTTCAACCGTTATTCAGATTTCAAATGAATATCATAATTCATTCATGAGTGCAATCAAGATAGAAAACAATCAGAATACTCTCAAGAGAATATAGGAGCATATTGTGTAAGTCACGTACCTCAAAGTCGTCACAAGAATCACCACATAATTTTAGACTCTAAATCTAATCGCACTATCACGTTCCTCTCGCGAAAATAATCAAATCTTGTTCTAGGCCCATCACGAGATAACCCCAAATAGGCCTCAAAATCTAAGATTGAACATTGAATAAAATAGCGGCTAGGGTTTGCATACAGAGGTAGAGGAAATATAAAAGGGCTACTACCTTTTTCAGATGATAAAAAGTTGGTTAAAAACTCCTACCCATGAAATCTGTTTATGAGGGAAAAAGGAAGTTGTAAAGGCTTCAAATATTCAAACTAGATTTACTGGGTCGATCCATCAACCCTTTAGGAAATATGATTCTGCCAGGGAAGGCTTAAATGTTGAAAACTCTTTTAAAACTTCATTTAAATCCAAATTCAAAACCGATTGAAATTGCACTTTTAAAATAAAACTCAACATATTTAATTATTGAACATAATTAAATCCAAAAATTTCTTTTCCTTGAATTTTCCAAAATTCATTTAAAAATACCCTTTTAAAAATCCGGGTTGTTACATGGGGGTCACATATATTTGGAAGATGGTATTGTTGTGAATCTTCTGGATATTGTGGAAAGAAAAATATAAGGTGTTTCGAGGGCGTGGAGTTAGTACCATTGATCATTTTGCATATTTGGTCTATGATAGATCATGCATTGTTTGTACCAAATTGGTTAGAATTCTTGGAGGAGTTTGATAAGAAGAAAATTGACAGAAATATGTTGTTTCAAGTTTTGGCATCTTGTTTTGCTTTGTGGGTCTTTTCCATTTCTTCTCCCTATTTATATACACCACATATATGGAATTCCTCCCCCTTGTGTGGGTGATAACTACATTATATATATATATATATATATATATATATATATATATATATATATATATATATATATATATATATATATATATATAATGTAGTTATCACCCACACAAGGGTGACTCAAGAATTTTCCGAATCACACCCCAAAATCTATGCACTACCAAACCCACATTTGGTCTGTGGATAAAACAAATATTCTCACGAAGTTACCATGAGCCTAGGAGCACTCATGGTTAAAGACCGAATTTTGCCTCGGAGGATCCCCCCTCCTCGTATATGTTCTTAATGAAAAATCCACAGTGGTAGCAGTATACGTTAACTACCAAATGATCAAAAGAGCTCCCATAATCAGATAACTTCGAATTACACGACCACTTTGTTCCAGTTGAATGCCTTAGCCAAAGTGAACTAAGACATTTTCCTTTAGTTTCCAGGTTTTCCCATACCCATAACTTCATGATGAAATTAAGGTGTGACAGCATCCCTTACCCCCGAGTAAACATTCAAACAACTTAACTTTTTTGTAACTAGTGATCTTCCATTGTAAGGTTAGGGGTAGGGGGGCGGTAGGGGGTAATGGGGTCTCGGGTCACACGCATGTTCGTTGCCGCTGGATTGGATCAATTACATCATAGGAATTAAAATTAATGTATTTTTTAAGTTCAAGCGTCATTATTGGGGGGAAGGGATACTCGAACGTGTGACCCTTACTAGCCAAGGGTCCTACAATGACCATTGGGGAAAGCCCCATTGGTTAAATTGAGGGATTGAGTGACAGTCGCGCAATATGAAATATAAGTTTCACAAATAGCGCCATGGTATTTAAGTTTCACAAATAGCGGGTCCCTTGGTTCATAAAATATACTACTTTTTACTACACATAAGTCCAGTTGTTTAATTGGGCAGTGAACAAGCCGAAATACATCATTTATATTATACTTATAAAATGGTAGAAAAGATAATTTATTATAGGTGATAAATTCTCTATATTTATATTATATCTCTAATACAATAGTATTAGAGGTATTAAACTCACACTCTATTTTACTAAACCCCCTCAGTTTCCATGAATACCACCAACCGTCCAATTCAAACAATCAAAAGGGTCGACTCTCCAACTTACAATCTGTAATAATCAATCAACATAGACTTTTGGCTTTCCATATGTTGTTCTTATATATTTTCTTCATTGCTGCACACTAGATTTTTAATAAAAGGAAGAGGAGAAAGAAATAACACGGTCCCATGATGAATAAACTTTCATGCATTTATTGGAAGCAAGCCTTTCTTGAAAAGAAAAGAAAGTTGAAGTAATGGATAGATATACATCTCCTTGCAGGTATAACAAAGATGATGAAGAAGATTTGTGTTCATGCTGGGGGCATCTCAAACTAATGGTTCTGTGGACAAGAAGAAGGTGACTAAGTACAAGCCTAAGAGGTGTGAGTTGTGGTAATTATATTTCATCCATGGTGAAATATAAAATAGTGGTTTCAGGTATGAGCCATTAAGCTATGCGCAAAACTTCGACGAGAAGGAAGATATATAGAAAAATAGATTTTTATTTGAGCAATATATATATATATATATATATATATATATATATATATATATATATATATATATATATATTATCGAATTCTTCCTCAGATATACTGCAAGATAGTTCTCATGTTTTTGGCCTGAGAGATTTGGAAGGAAAAGTGGCCAGGGGAATATTCATTTCAAATGGTTCCTTAAAGAGACATGTGTCCAATTTTCTGGTGTTTTCTCCTCCTAGATATATTTACCCTGGGCAGGTGACATCAGTTCGAGTTCTCCAGATTGGCAGCAATTTGGTAGTTTGTCCTTCTGGCATGTTTGTGTTTTATCTTTCATCTTTGTGTGAAGATGACAATCAAGGGAATAAATCACTACACGCAACCACAAATGCTCTTTTTTCAATTCCCTTTTATGGAAGCCCAGAAAATAGTTTGGTGGAGCAAAGTAAGAGTATAGAAGAAGTGAAGCCAACTTTACATTTGAGGAGCTAAGTTTGAGTCTGTCAGCTCTATACCTATGCCAGATGTGAGTCTGAGCTACAATAGTCTTATAAATGCAACCAAGAAGTTGTTTTAGACTATGTATCCTACTGAAGAATTCTTACCAGAGACCTTATCTAAAAAGATTGACAATGATAATGGAATTGATCTAGAGTCGCAATGATGATTTTTTCGATTATGAAACACTTATCTGCCTGACCGAGAGATCAAATCACATATAGTTTTCATCACCCATCGAAGTTTGGCTCGAAAATGAAAGATGCAAGGGTGTCCTAGAAGACCAGTAGTTTGTTCATGAGATAGATGAGTTTCTCCCAAAATCTCCAGGCAAATGCACTGCAGTTTTAACCATGTTTTCATAAATCGGAAGTGCTAAAGGGAAACAAGTGTTGTCGTTGTTTTTATTTCACATTGACACAAAAATAGTCATGAACCTTGGCCATGAGTGATGAGTATTTACATACTCCCAACATCGTTGTAACTACACAATTACCTCTGGGAAGTATTTTTAAATATAATATATAAAGGTCGATAGTAAATATATATATATATATATATATATATTGTACTTCCCTTGTGCGGACCGTACATGTGTCACCCAGCGGTGAGCCCAAAAAGGAGAGAGTGCACCTATAATTTAGTCGATAATTTTTAGGCTCACCCCAGGTGACACATGTGCGGTCTGCACTCTTAAAATGTGGACTGGTCCATAAAAGAGTAGTATTGTATATATATATAATAAGGAGTAGAATGTTGGTTACTATTCCATATGTTGATAACTTAATTAGAGGTGAGGATTAAGCTACCTAGGTAAAAAATGGAGGGTGAGATCACAATTAATACCATAAGCCCTACTTCTCACCACACCTTATTTTATACACTATTTGTAATTACAATTTTATCCCACGAGAATTTACTTCCCCCCTCTTTTTACTCCTAAAAATTTACTTTAATTCAAATATAAGCGTTACTTTTGTAATAAAACAAAAAAAGGTATCAAACCCTGACACGATCTCACTCCTCATCTCAGAAATAAACAAATATCTCTCCTAATTTCCACCGACCCCCACTTTCTCATCATTGTCTTCTTCATGGTGCCATGTTCCTCCATCTTTCCTACATATGTATGGATTATCTGACCCTATGAAAGTTATAGTATGTTACGAATATCTCTTTCACCAATCGACCATCTCAACAACATTTGACTCATGAATTCTGTTAGAGGTACTCTTTCCCTCTCTCTCCATACTAACCCTCTATCGCTTTATAAATACCTCTTTGAAAAAATGGTGTTCAAAGTTTAGGGTTTCTCAAAATTTTGGGGGTTGTGATTTTAGGGTTCAATGTTTTGATTTGGGGATTTTCTTGAAATTAATCGTTCCAAACATAGTTAATATTCTATGTTTATGTGTGAGGAACTTTTTGTGAACCAACACAAGTGGGAGCTCACATTTGTGTGTTATATTTATTGTTGTTGGGTTGTTCTTGGATGCTTTTGTGTTGTATTACGATTGTTGGGTTATTATTAAGTTTTCATTTTAGTACTTTGATGTATGAAGAAACCTTAATATTTTGGGTGTATTTGTGGTTTTCAGATTCAGGAGTGGGGGTACCTGGAAACACAGTGCACAATTTGAACTGCTTTCTCTCATTATTATGCATTTTTGGGAAAATTATCCATCAATTATACTCACCATTATGGTTTCATTGATAATTTACTTTTTAGTTTTATTTGGACATTAGAACTCTCTCTCGTTTATCATTTTCAGTTTTTATGTTGTTATTGAGGTTTCAAATATATGAACTTTCTTTGTATATGTTTTACAAATAAATTCTTGGATATGTTTTACATCCGAGAACATATGTTCATTTTGAAGTTTTTCTTGGAATTGTTCATATCAAGTTCGTATGTTCGCAATGTAAAAGTGCCCAGTAGAAATATGGGCTTTATTTGTTTGTGTTGGTGCATCTATACAACAGGTATGTTGTTAACTTGAGCTAGTGTATATCATAACTATTTGATTGCTTTTTTCACTATTAATTGGGTTTTATATCTTAATCTATACGTTGGTTTGAGTATGAATTTAATGATTGTAATAGATTTAGTAATATGGAATTTCGGGTGTATTCCTTAGATAATATCAAGGTTTAAATAGATTTGAATTTTGCACCTGCATTATATCACATAATATGTTAGACTTTAATAGGTTTGGTTATTACATAGATTAGACTCCAATCCAATACGCTGTGTGTGATTCTAATCATGGCTACATTTACGGTGTGTACAGTTGTGCGTGGGTCAAGTGTCTTAGGTATCTTTTGATAACGGGATCATTCGTTGGTAGCAGGGAACAAGACAAACAGAAAAATCAGTGAAGGATTCCTTATGAGGCATGTTGAAGTTTATGAGGCATTAAGAGTTATCAAAGTTAATGCAACCACAAAACCTGGTACACGTGACCTCCTTAAACATTGGTTTTGCCTCTTTAATTTGTGTATTAATGTTTATAACATGTAATTGATTTTACAACCTTGCAACTCTGTCATGAGTATAATAAAACATGGTATACTTCATAGAATGTAATCTTTTGCATCACGATCGTAAAAACATACATTTTTAAGAGAGAATGTCTAGCTAATAGATAGATCATAAAAAATGAATAATAGATAGAAAATTGAAGCTAAATTAAAGGGGCGTGTAAAATGGAGTGGATTTTGTTATGGTGAAAAGGAGAAGTAAAGGTTTAATACTAGGTTCATTTGATTTGGTTTTTCTTTTGTGCACCACCAGGAGGAGTTGGTGGAGTGGAAGACCAATCCACCCACTGGATTGAAACACAAAGTCACCGATAATCTTCAAAGGTGGGTAATTGAGGTGAATGGGGAAATGGGAACTCTCTACGCTAATGAAATGTACCAGATTCAGGCCAATTTTCCTGAGCATTATCCTATGGAAGCTCCACATGTGATATTTCTGCATCCATCTCCTCAGACCCTCATATTTATAGCAGTGGTCATATTTGTTTACTATCCATGATCGTTTGTTCCATTTGTATCAGCATTCTCTCCATTATGTGATTTCTTTTTCACACCGTTTTAGTCATTTTTATAGTTGAATTGTCATTTTTCTTTTACAACATTATTCTGTTTTGATTGTAATTTATTTTGTTCTTTAATTTTATTTACTATTCATAAGTTTGAGACAAAAGTTTATAATGTGTATTACTATGAAATACATGGATCGATGTGTAGTAAATAGTTTATATTTTTTTGATGGTGCTGTTGAATTAGACAAATCGAGGCATTTTTTTGTAGCAACTTTTTTTTGCTGCTGCAGGTCCTCAACATGTGTAGTAAATATCACGTTCTCTAAAAATGAGTATGTTGATCAAGGTGCTTTGATAAGTTCATTTTATAATTTCAGTGACATCTACTTATTTTCATAATGTAATTTGAATTATATTGAACATATTTTCAACGAAGCTTAACATAAAAATAAGTAACTGTTGCTGTTCTCACCGCCATCACCGGCTCCGGCTCTGACGTTCCAGGTATATACCTAAAAAGTAGTTGAGCAAAATAGTCAAGAATACATGCTTTTGGGTTGAGTTTCAAAAAGGTTTTCTTCATTTCTTATTTGGATGTGAGGTTTTTGTATAAGATCTTACCCCTGATCCAGTCTTGGATCCATATAGGATTTACATTCCAATTTATTGAAACTTTCTCTTTTAAAATGTCAAATAAGAGAGTTCACGTAAGTGCATTTTACAGTGAATAATAAATTTTAGAGAATTGTTCCTTTGATTAGGCATTCTCACTTTATCCTAATAGTACGAACTATTCATAAATTTGATTTTACAGAGTACTGTGAATGGGAAGAAAAAGCAAAGGTTGGACAATCGGAATAGATCTTGGGATGACTAACTCATGCATCGGGTTGTGAAATAAGAACCATGTTGAAATAATCACCAACGATCAGGGAAACATGACAACCCCATCCTATATGTCTTTCACCGAACGACACAGAGCTCCTCATTGGCGATGGAGCCGAGGGCTAGACCAAGGTGAACCGCCACCAACACGGTATTTCAAACAAAGAGATTAGTGGGCGGGAGATTTAGTGATTCGTGTGTACAATGTGACATGAAGTTCTGGCAATTCAAGGTGGGTGCAAGAAAATGTATTGCAAATGTGTTTATAGTCCCTAATTAATTTACATACCTTTTATTTCTAGTTAATTCTAAGGTGCTCTATTTTTTTTTCTACATTTCACTTTTTACTTTGTTGAATGTGTGAGATTTAATCCCCTTTGTGTTCCAGATAGTGTTTCATACTTTGGTGAGGTTGTGTTCATTTCTGCAGGATGTCCTCCTCAAGTGAGAAAAAGAAAGTCCTGCATTAAAGCGTTGACTTTGTATCTCCCGATAGTATTCAGGAGTGTGTTCAGTTGACAAAGGAGTTTTGATTTTTTCAATAACGCCATAAATCAAAGGAAGATATTTTTTAGGTGAAGAAGATGACGCTACATGATGTGAATGTTGCTGTTGATAAATCTAAGGAATATATATTAGGAACTCATGTTTAAGCTGAATTTCTCATGTTTCAACCAAGGTTGAAAATGCATCAACAGATATTGTATCCGCAGATATTATATATTTGACTTAAATATTGTATATTTATTTTGACCTTAATTTTGTTGGAATTTTAACGTAAACAAGTATTGTCATCATGGGTTATAATTATCTTTATAGTTTTAAGGTTACGTAATATAATCCATATATTGTGCCTTTAGTTAAACCTGTGTAGTTTATACGAGGTCCCGAAAGGACTATTTATTAGATCCAGATCTATGAGGAACTCCCATTATTGCATGTTGTTACTGCTTTTGATCCATTGCATTCCTCATTTGGACTTGGTTTGTATGCATTTAGAGTTTTTCTTTGTTATGTTTAAATAGTTAGTACTTTCCCGTGTACGTTATGCTGATAAGTTTTATTGTTAATGGTAACTATTGTAGTACTTGATGCGTCCATCATTTATACTAACTAGTTTTAATATAACGGCAGATCATTTTTTAGCCGTTGATATGTCCGCGAATATTGTGTGTTTGTTTTTATAGGTATTTTATACACTATGTTTTAGCCTCTGCTATGTTCAGTTCAGTTTTGCTTCAAATTTTCATGTTCCATTTTGCTTCAAATTATTGTCATGACAATTTGATAAATTGAACATGTTCTTCAATTTGAAGCAGTAAGGAAGTAAAGAACATGAGTCTTACTTCTTTTACATTTTATCAAGATATCACTTGAGTATAATTTCCTCTTTTTCAATTGTCACGCATTTATTGTTATGGTCACACTTCACAATCTGTGATTAAAATAAACCTATTTTTCTCAGTAGCCAAGTGAGATTTGAATACTCTAAATCAGTCCCACAGTCACTAATGGTGAAAATATATGAGCACGCATTACATGATTTACACGAAGTAGTTATATGCATACCTGGCGTAAGTTCACGTGAGAGTTCATGTTTCACACCAGACAATTTTATTATAACGTGATTTTGACGAGAAACACTTTGGAAGCTGGAAAACTCATGAGAAGAGGCAGATCTAGGATTTGGCAAATGGGAGGTCCAAAATTAAATGTTGTTATGGAGCCAAACCTGTGGACATATTTTTCTATTGTTGTAAAATTCATAATTGTCAGTGTTAAATTTTCAATTACTGAAATTTCATAGTCCTCACCCCTCTGGAACTAAGTAATTTAAAATCATATATTGACCAATTTTCTTGGTAAAAGGCATGTTGGCACTATTTTGAGATTTTATATGTAAGCAGGACCTTAAAAGTAAATTTACCCCCTCATGGTAGTAACCCACGACGTGCTCAAATTTATTCAGAACTAGGGCCATGTTTGATTGAAATATTATCTTTCCTTAATCCTCTTAACATAAATTGACATTATAGACAATTAGTGATACTTCCCCAAAACCTGATCAACTTAACAAAACACCAGTGTTTTCAAACTTTATTATTACTTCTATTTTTTATAACTTTCGTGTCCAATCACTGTTAAATATCAGAACGAGGTCTAAAATATCAACCTATATTGTCAAATATTTTCACGAGCTATGATATATTAGTGCACACTAAAGTGCAAAAAATGTCCACGAATATCTACACATTGGGGAACCTAAGTAGCCCTTTACTTCATTCTCATCTTAAAACTTATCTAGCATACAATATTTTACTTCAGTTCAATATGATGCTTGGTTACCTAATATTTAATGTTTGTGACCTTTTGTCATTTGATGTATATATATATATATATATATGCTTCACCTGAACAATATATTTTGAGCACGCAGACTCCCTCTGCTCCATCAGGGAGCACGCGGACTTTAAATATGTCCCAGATTCACTAGGCAATGGAGATTTATATCTCACTTGATCTCACTATAAATAGTGAAATTTTGAACTTAAACAAATGCATATCCTAGATGAATCCTATAAATCAATCCCATATTCACTAATGGTTTATGCTTATTATTCTCAAGAAAGTCTCATCGTTCGTTTCACGTTTGTATACATCCTATTGCACCAATGGAGAACTATATTTTGGAGAGTATGCGAGAATTTTTTCATTCCACAATTTGACAAGACACAGAAACAAGTCCTTGCTAAAGCTCGGTATATGTGGGAAAGTAGAATAGATAAATGTATATAAGTAGCACAGATGAATGTATATAAATACTCATTTGTTCATGAAATGTGTGTTTAGTTATTCATTTGAATTTCTTCAATAACTAAACAACATCTGCACTTGTTGTGCTTTTAGTTAAATACCCATTTGCACCTATTGTGTGTTTAGTTGAAATTGTCTGGCAATATGAATAATTAAACACACAATTCATTAATAACTACAATGTTTGACAATATGCCTCATAATTAGGCATATTTCAACTATTAATTAGGCATATTAGTTGTTCATGAACTGTGTGTTGAGTAATTCATTTGCACCTTTTGATTTAAATATTGTTGAGTATGAAATTTTATTTCATATATTTGCTCTATTTTGAATGTAAATACCAAGTCTACAAGAACATTTTGAACTAATAATTAATAATTAGGCATATTGCCAAACATTGTAGTTGGCTTTGGCAAGTACGAAGAACCTTCGTTAATATTCCCGAATGTCGCTCAATACATTTAAATTACTTATTCAAATGTGTGTTTCTTAAAATGGTGCATGTAAGTGGGAATTTGGAAGCAACTAGAATACTTTAGTTGGTTACAGCATAAGACATTTAAGAGAGATGCTGAAATGGTATGAGTTACAAAGTCAACATCAAGTTGTTTTCTTATTTTTGTTAAGTTGTTTCATGTTATAAAGATTTAATCCCTTTTTTCTGTTTGGATTTGAAGATTACCCCCCAATTTGATATAATTTTGTGCAATGACGTAACTTGACATGCATTTGTTAATGTTTTACACTTGTTTAGACCCATTTATTTAAGATGTAGTATGTTTTGGTGTAACAACCTTTTATCCTTTTAGGTGATTTCAAGTGTTTCAAATATTGATATTTCGTTGATAATAGTTCAAAACCAGCGAGGGGTACCCATCTTAAATGCCTTTGATGGAACGAAGAGATATTTGACATTATATATGACGGCGATAATGGTGATGATGAGGCTACGAATGTCACTGATATCTACTTCGGGTTGTTTTGGCACATACTATTTTAGAGGTCGGGACCAAGATCCTCACTCACGAAATGTGCTAGACAACAAGCATTGGTGTTACTTTTATGAAATTATGGTGTCGTAGCATAAACAATGTTGTATATTTATTGATTTATTGGTTACTTTTACGAATTGAATTAAATCGATGGTGCTATTTATATGAGGTATACGACGAATTATTAATATTGTTCTTGGAGTTTTTTTTTCTCAAATAGTGTGGATAGTCCTATAAACAAATAAAATGTTGAATGGATTTTCTAAATTGTTTACACTTATATGTATTATATATACAAAAAAAATTACATAAATTATAAATGATTCAATACGTTGGAAAATTTTCACGGTAACTTCAGGAACGGGCATTCCGCTAGTCTATATAATAAGGAGTAGAATGTTGGTTACTATTCCATAAGTTGATAACTTAATTAGAGGTGAGGATGGAGCCACCTAGGTAAAAAATGGAGGGTGATATCACAATTCATACCATAAGCCCTACATATCACCACACCTCATTTTATACTCTATTTGTAATTACAATTTTATCCCACTAAAATTTACTTGCCCCCTCTTTTTACTCCTAAAAATTCACTTTAATTCAAATATAAGGGTTACTTTTGTAATATAACAAAAAAAGGAATCAGACCCTGACACGATCTCACTCCTCATCTCTGAAATAACCAAATCTCTCTCATAATTTCCACCGACCCCCACTTACTCATCATTGTCTTCTTTATGGTGCGATGTTCCTCCATCTTTCCTACATGGTTATGGATTATCTAACCCTATGAAAGCTATAGTATGTTACAAATATCTCTTTCACCAATCGACTCTCTCAACATCAATTAACTCATCAATTATGCTAGAGGTACTCTCTCTCTCTCTCTCTCTCTCTCTCTCTCTCTCCCTCTCTCTCTCTCTCTCTCTCCATACTAATAGTCTATCTTCTAATGTATACCTCTTTGAAAAAATGGTTTTCAAAGTTTAGGGTTTCTTAAAATTTGGGGGTTGTGATTTTAGGGTTCAAAGTTTCGATTTGGGGATTTTCTTGAAATTAATGGTTTCAAACATAGTTAGTATTCTTTGATTGTGTGTGAGGAACTTTTTGTGAACCAACACCAGTGGGACCTCACATTTATGTGTTATATTTGTTGTTGTTCGGCTGATCTTGGATGCTTTTGTGTTGTATTATGGTTGCTGGGTTTTTATTAAGTTTTCATTTTAGTAATTTGATGTATGAAGAAACCTTAATTTTTTTGGTGTATTTGTGGTTTTCAGATTCAAGAGTGGTTGTCCCAGGAGATACAGTGCACAACTTGAACTTCTTTCTCTCATTTTTATGCATTTTTGGAAAAAATGATCCATCAAGTATATTCACCATTATGTTTTCATTTTCAATTTATTTTTTAATTTTCTTTGGACTTTAAAACTCTCTCTCGTTTATCATTCTCAGTTTTTATGTTGTTATTGAGGTTTCAAATATATGAACTTTCTTTGTATAGATTTGGGGTTGTATCTGACTCCTCACGTATCAATCGAAAGTTGAGCTGTTGGTGTACAATGGTTTTATGAACAAACTGATTTTGTTTGTTGTTCTCTTCAAGTTTTAATCCAAGACCAATCAAAATCCGGCTTAATTTTTATGGTATGAAAATTATGTGGCGATTCATATAAATTTTTGGATATGTTTTACATCCTAGAACAATATGTTCATTTTGAAGTTTTGCTTGGAATTTTTTATATCAAGTTCCTATGTTCACAATGTAAAAGTGCCCAATAGAAATATGGGCTTTATTTGTTTGTGTTTGTGCGTCCGTACAGTAGGTATGGGGTTAACTTGGGCAAGTGTATTTCATAACTGTTTGATTTTTTTCTGCAATATTAATTGGGTTCGGTATCTTACTTTCTACGTTTGTTTGCGTATGAATTTAAAGATTGTGGTAGATTTGGTAATATGGAATTTTGGGTGTATCCGTCAGATAAGATTAAGGTTTAAATAGATTGGAATTTTTCACATGCATTATGTGGTGACAATTATTATGCAACACAAATAAATATGAAAGAGGTAACAATCAAGAAAAGATAAATAAAATGCCAATCACACAACAACGGGTATACGTGGTTCAGCAAAGATGGGCCTACGTCCACGGTGGTTCAGTCAGTGTTATTTCTCTATATTCTGAATAATAAGTACAGAGAATACAACTTGTCCTTTGCCCCGGACTTAGGGTTTAATTTATACATGTATATGTTGGAGTAGTGGGGGTGATAAGTTCCTCCTTATTAGCCATCTCCCCTACATGGGATCGCGCTCCCTTACAACCTCTCTTCATGGGATCGTGGGGTAATCGGATGAGTACAAGAGGTGATGGGCCTGGGCTTTGGGCCGCTAAAGAGAGGCTACTCGTCCAGGCCTTATGATGCTAAATTCGGGGTACCCACAATTGCCCCTAAATTTGTTGGGCCATTTTTACAGGTCCAATGAATTTAAATAATCAGCTATGATGGTTGATTTCTTTGAAAACTGTGAAGTTGCTTTGGCGGCACCCGCTTCGCTATCCGTGCGCTATGATTAGACTTGAAGGCTCGTTGGAATAAGGCACATTTCTTTTCATCGCTTCAGTCTTTTCCAGCAATCTTCTATCCTCTGAGAACTCTTGCGCTTTGTACCTTCTGTTTTCGATCTCTACTTTCGTTGCTTCTTCGCCATTTGACCTGATCTTCTGTCTTGTAAGTCTCGCGTGCTCTTTTGCATTTTCTCTTTGGTTTGTAGTTTTTCTTATATTTTTCCAATGGCGAAGATCGGAAATTGGTCAGTAACTGAGTTTAGAAAATTCTATAGTATTCCTCAGTGGGTAGAGATTGAGTGTTGTGCCTCGCCTCCTAGGAACGTTAGGGATATCGAGGATGCACATTGGATTCACGTCATGTTTCTCTCCCAGGGGGGGACTTACCTTCCCCCCTAATGATCTGTTTCTGCACTTCTTTAGCTATTTTAGTATTGTGCCTGCACAATGTTCGCCCAACGTATGGAAAATAGTGAACGGCGTGCATAGGATAAATCAATTATATGGCACAAAGTTAGGGCTTGCCGAGGTCTGCTTTTGTTATTCCTTTTCTCGAACGAGTTCAGGCGTTCTGTACCTTAAGGCTAGGAGCCCTGATAGGGTATTGGTAGTAAATCTACCTGATTCCCATAAGGACTACTGGAAAGAAGGTTTTCTTGTCAGGAATTGGCAATTTTCCCCCCAATTTGAAGGGTCGAGGTCTGAGAGGGTCACCGTTCCCTTTTATGGGGAAGAATATATAGGTAGATGTCAGATTATTGTTTTAACCTTTGCTGACTTGTGATTTTTCTAAACTCTCCTTGCCTTTTCTTTTATAGCGAGGACAAAGAACCTGGAGCCTGCTCTCAGCGAGGTTCGTATCTCGGAATTGGTGAAAGCTTGGAACATCAGGGAACCTTTGGGTGACGGCGAGCATCCTAGGTCTGCTGCTTTTCTGCTTGAATACAAGAACACAGGCTCCAGCTTCATAGCCCGACCTGTGGATAGTGTTTCGGATTTTGATTCTTCTGAAGAGATTTCTGCTGAGCCCATCCAATTGGACAAAGAAGAGAGCAGCTCGGAGAGTGAGCCTGCAGGTGTTGTGAGTAATTTGGGTGCAGGCAGTGCTGACAGTAGCAGTTCTTCGAGCACTACCAGCAGTTCTAGTGAAGAGATGCCTCCTAGGAAAAATATAATCAGAGATGATGATGATGATGATGATGTGCTTCTTGCACAAAGGTCCAAGAAATCGAAGACTGCCTCCGGGGCCATAGCTATTGGTTCTCGGCCTTCTTCTCAGGAGCAAGAGAAAAAGAAGAGAGAGGAGGAGCAGGCGAGAGAGAGAGAGAAAAAAAAGGAGGATGAGAGGAAGAAGGTGGAAGAGAGAAAGATAAGGGAGAGAGAAAAAGAGGAGGAGAGGAGGAAGATGGAATTGAGGACCAAAACTGGTCAAGCCCTGGTCCCAGTATCTGCCTTGTCTGAGGGGGCTTCGATGGCCACCTCTCCTCAGCTTGCCCCTGCGCTGCTCGAGAGAGCAATCCTTCCTGCAGATCGTGAGAGGGCGTTGGGGTCCGATCAACTGGCTTTGCAAGCTAGCCAGAGGCTTGCCTTGGTAAGGTTCCCTTCTAATTCTCAATTTCTTTTGACAAATTTTAATGGTTTGTTCTTCCTGATCCTTTCCTTGTTTCTTGCAGTTTGTGACCGACTTCGCTGTGCTCTATCGCTCTCGCGACGAGCTGGTGAGAAGGAACGGTGAGCTGGAGCAGCAGAAGTCTACTCTGGTAGCCAGGGGTTCTCAGCTAGAGGACGATCTGAAGGCTGCTGATGCAGCTCGAGCTCGAACTGCCTCGGCCCTTGTTAAGTTTGCTCGCGAGAGAGATGATGCTGTCAGGGAGCTTGGCGAGCTGAGGAAGTCGTATGACCTGGTATGCTCGAGCAAGCTAGACTTTGCGGATAAGAACAGGGTTCTTGCCGAGCAACTGGAGGCGGAGAAAGCCCAGGCAGCCACTCTTAAGGAAGATTCATACAACGCTGGCTGGGCTGCTGCGTATGAGGATGCCGAGGTTCAGATAGGCTATATCAGCCGTCTGAATTTCAAGAAAGGGTGGAACAAGGCCCTCGTGGCTGCTGGGGTGGACGTTGCATCCCCACTCTTTGACGAGCATGATCCAGGGCCAAAGCCGGTCGTGGATGAGGACCCAGCCCCACCTGCTGAAGGCACCAATCCTGTTTCTTAGGTGACTCCTACTGATGCTCCCTTGGTCGAGGGGGCAGTGGACACCCCTGCAGAGGGTAATGCCCCTGCTGATGCTGATAAGGACAAGGGTCCATCCACCGAGGTTGCTAATTGATAGGGCTTCTTTATAACTTTTTTCTTTTTTGATCTGATGTAACCTCGCTCATTATCAATGAAAAGACTTCATTTTTGTTTATGCTGATCTCTTTCTTTTCTCTTTCTTTTACTTGTAGTTGGTTGATGTGGATGACTATATTCCTGTTACCTCCCAACTAGGTAGGACTCTTGGTCCTAATGCAAGCCCTGCAGTTCGCCAGGCCTTTGCTAGGCTTTGCAGGTTTGCTAAGTCAAGGAACCAGAAATATAAGGATCAGTCCGAGCTAGTGGCCAAGTTGAAGGAGAGGCTCCAGGAAATGGAAGAGATCGGTGCTTCAGTCCAAGAAGAAGTTAGTGAGCTGAGAGAGAAGTTACTGGAGGCCACCGAGATCAACCAAGTCGTGGAGTTTCTGCAGCGGGAGAATGAAGACCTGAGGCGGGAGGTCTCAAAGCTTAAGGATCATTCGTCGAGCACCGCTTCGGCAGTCCTGCAAGGCTCTTCTTCGTCGGGAGCTACTCGGCCTCCCCTCCCGTGTGCTGGTAGGAGTACCAGGGGTAGGAATAGGGAAGTCGAAGAACAGCGTGAGAGGGAAATGGAAGAGCTGCGCGGCGATGTTCGACGAGCTTATGTGACTGCCACTGGGCTCCAGAGGGACGTTAACCGACTGCGGCATCTATTCAAGAAGGGCCCTCACCAAGTGTGGACTGATGGCTATGATCAGGGTTGGCCGGATGCTCCCACAAGATTATCAGAGTTCGAGGAGCTCTCCTTCATCAGGGGGTGGTTGAGTGCTCTCAAAGAGCTGCAGGTCCCGAGGAACTCGATGTTGTGGTATCGGCACGAGATATCCTCCTCTACTCTGATGCCTAATCCATTCAGGCGAGATGATCGATGGATCCCCATCGATGCTATTCCCCGACGACTATTGGAGTTGGACGCAAATGAGGTCGTGGAGGAGTTCGATCCTGCTCCTGATGATGGGAGGAGAGCTAAAGTTGCTGACTACCTTGCTCGGAGGCTTCCACCTCCTTGATATTTTGTTTTTTAATAATTGTAAATGCTTTGGGCGAGCTTCGCCGACTAAACATGTACTTATTATTGTTTGTAAATATAAAAGATTAATGGAAAGTTCAAGTTTTGGGCGATTTTGCCGACTAAACGTGCTCATCCAATCTTTTTATATTTTTACAGCTTCACGATCCATTTTATCTTGTCATGTGAGTGTCCGCCCAGTCCAGTATTAAGAATACCATTGTGCCCTTTCTTTACCTTTTATGTCGTGTCGTCACACTCCCTTAGGCCTAAGTAGGGCAATTGGCGAGGACACACCTATTATTGGATGTCTTTATCCGGTCAGGATTTTGTTTAACCAAAGTAGGTTTGATGCCTAAGAATACTCTGTAGGGCTTCATATATTGCCATGGGCAATGCTAAGAGGTCTGTCGTGCTTCATGACGATGACCTGAGGAGGGGTGTTCCCCTGCTATCCCAACCATTATACCTGTGATTTGAAAAGGATGTGCAATAAGATATAATTGTTACTTTTTAGAGAGTGATCAACTGAGAGATTTTCATTGGTGAATTGAGAAACAAACTGTCTTTTCCCATAATGAGTACAATATAAGATCTAACAATATAACTCCTAAAAATAGAATTTCTTGAGATTAGCTGCGTTCCATGCTCGTGGTATCTCTTCGCCCTCCATCATTTTCAAATGATAGGCACCTTGCAGATCGTCTCTAATTATCTCATAAGGTCCTTCCCAGTTTGGGCCCAGTTTACCGTCTGATGGCTTCACTGTGTTGCCCAGGACCTTTCTTAGAACATAGTCCCCAACTTCGAATTTCCTCGGATTGACCCTTTTGCTGTAGTGCTTTGCGAGCTGTTGCTGATAGCTCGCTAGTTTTACTAGGGCAAGTTCCCTGCGTTCGTCGGCCAAATCGAGTTCAGGGAGCAAAGCCTGATCGTTCGGACCCTGCTCGACAAGGTCGGATCTCATTGTAGGCAATCCTGCTTCTAGTGGGATGACTGCCTCCATATCATATGCTAGTGAGAATGGTGTTTCTCATGTGGCTCGCCTAGGAGTCGTTCTGTACGCCCATAGGATATGCGGTAGCTCGGTTGTCCACGCGCCTTTGGCTTGTTCTAACCGCTTCTTCAATCCAGCGATCACTGTCTTGTTAGAAGCCTCAGCTTGTCCGTTGCTTTGAGGGTAAGCCACCGAGCTGAAGTGGTGCCTGATCCCGTGTTGGTCGCAGAAGTCCTGAAAAGGGCCACTCTCGAACTGTGTTCCGTTGTCAGTGATGATGGTTCTGGGGATCCCGAATCGAGTGATTATATTTCTCCATATGAACCTCATCATGTCAGCATCTCGGATGTTCACCAGTGGTTCTACCTCGATCCACTTGGTAAAGTAATCAGTTGCGACCAACAGGTATTTGCGATTGCCGGCAGCGGTGGGCAGTGGTCCCATGATGTCCATTCCCCACTGGGCGAAAGGCCAGGGGTTGGTCAGGGATTTTAACTCGCTGGCGAGCTGGTGGACCATGGGGGTGTGAAGCTAGCATTTTAGGCATCTTCGGACATATACTGCGGAGTCCTTTTGCATATATGGCCACCAATAACCTTCATTCATTGCTCGGAAGGCTATAGACTTTCCTCCGGCGTGACTCTCACAGATTCCTTCGTGAAGCACTGTCTTGACATCGCCTGGGTGGACGCATCTAAGGTAGGGGCCGGAGAAAGATCTTTTATACAAGTCGCCTCCCATGGATAAGTGAAAGCGAGCAGCTTTGACTCTTATCTGGTGGGCAGTCCTTTTATCCCCTAGGAGCGTTCCGTTCTTCAAATAGTCTCTCAAGGGATCTATCCAGCTGGGGGCTGGTTCCAATTGGAGTATTGGTTTTGCTTTGGTCAGCTTGCAGTTGGGGTAAATGCTCGGGCAGCTGAGGAAATCGATAGGGATGATCCTTTTAAGGCTGGAATCAACTGTCGAGCTAAGGGCTGCTAAGGCGTCAGCGTGGCTGTTCTGCCCCCTGGGAAACTGTTGGATGTTGATTTCTTCAAAGTTCGTCATTAAGTTTTTTACCAAGGAGAGGTAGGCTGTCATCCTCTCATCCTTCGCGTTATAGTCTCCACTTATCTGATTGGAAACTAGTTGCGAGTCTCCGAATACCTGTAAATGCTTCGCTCCCAGAGTTTGCGCCCTTTGGAGACCTGCTATTAAGGCTTCGTATTCTGCTTCATTATTGGAGGTTGCAAATCCCAGCCTGATTCCGTGCTCGAGGACTGTATTTTCTGGAGTGATGAGATCAATTCCTACTCCTTCCCCCTTTGAGTTGGAGGCTCCATCAACGAATAGTTTCCATCTTTCCCCTGTAGCCTGGTTGTTTTGTTATGTTGGCTTAGGCTGGTCGGAGGGTTCTTCGCCTGTGAATTTAGCTATGAAGTCTGCAAGGATTTTACCCTTGATAGCTGTCCTTGGATGAAATTGGATGTCAAACCGACCGAGCTCGACTGACCATTTAGACAGTTTGCCAGACAAATCCGCCTTCCTTAGGATAGCCTTGAGGGGGTGTGATGTAAGGACGATGATCGTATGAGCTTCGAAGTAATGCTTCAGTTTCCTCGAGGACATTACTAGGGCGAATGCGAGCTTTTCCAATGGCAGGTAGCGCTGCTCGGCGTCTAGTAAGGTTTTGCTCGCGTAATAGACTGGATGTTGGATCCCTGTAACTTCACACATTAGCGCTGAGCTGACAGTATGGCTGGATACAGAGAGGTAGAGGTACAAAGAGTCCATTTGCTGTGGTATGACAAGCAGTGGTGGGGAGCTTAGGTAGGACTTGAGCTCGTCTAATGCTTGTGAGCAACCTGGGGTCCATTCTATCGTTTTGCTGCCTTTTAAGAGTTGGAAGAAGGGCTTGCATCTCTTGGAGGATTAAGAAGTGAAACGATTTAGAGCAGCGAGCATTCCAGTGAGCTTCTGTAAATCGCGGATTGTGCGAGGAGGTTGCACTCTTTTGATTGCATCAATCTGGTCCGGATTAGCCTCTATGCCTCGCTCGCTGACCAAATACCCAAGAAACTTTCCTGACTAGCCACCGAAGGAACACTTGCTCGCGTTGCGTTTCATTCGGTACTTCCTGAGGATTTCGAAGGTAATTGACAGGTCCGAGAGGTGATTTTCCTTCTCCTTGCTCTTGACGAGCATGTCGTCGATGTAGACCTCCATTGTGTCTCCCATTTGATTCTTGAAAATTTTAGTAACCAGCCGCTGATAGGTTGCCCCTGTATTTTTTAGTCAAAAGGCATGACCTTGTAACAGTATAAACCAACCGTCGTGATAAACGCCATTTTGTCCTGATCTGGGGCATATAGGGGAATCTGGTGATAGCCTGAGTATGCGTCCAGGAAACTCATTCGTTCGTGAGCTGCAGTGGCGCCTACTAGTTGGTCTATTTTTGGGAGAGGGAAGCTATCCTTGGGGCAGGCTTTGTTGAGGTCAGTGAAGTATATGCAAACTCTCCACTTCCCGTTGCTTTTTGGAACTACCATTGGGTTGGATAACCATTTGGGGAATTGCACTTCTCGTATGGACCCTGCATCTAGCAGTTTTTCGACTTCTTTTTCTATTGCTCTGGCCTTCTCGGGAGCAGTTCGTCGTGCCTTCTGCGCTATCGGCTTGAATGTGGGATTGACGTGCAACCGATGGCAGACCATATTAGGATCGATTCCTGGCAGCTCATAGGGTTCCCAAGCGAAAACGTCTATGTTGCTTCTGAGTAAGGTTAACAAATCCTTTTGCTCTTGGTCAGTGAGTGAGGTCCCGATCAGGAAAACTCCGCTGTTGTCGCCTTCTCTAGCAATTACTTCTACCAGGTCCTCTACAATACGCTCGGAGGGGAGGAGCCTGGTCTCTTCCACTCCGGGCCTTCTATATTTTAATTGTTATTTGGAAGGGATTGCACCTTCCCCCACCTTCTCGCTGGTTTGAACGGCTTCTTTCTCCGGCTTTGGTCGGATGGCCGCTATAAAGCACTTTCTCGCCATCGCCTGGTCGCCATGTATCTCCATCACTCCCCGCTCGGTGACATATTTGAGTTTCTGGTGGTAGGTCGAGGAGACTACCTTCATTGCATGAAGCAATCCCCTGCCGAGGATGGCTTGATATGGTGAATGAATGTCGACCACCAAGAATTCGATCATTTTTGAAACATTTCCAGCGAGCACTGGTAGTACTATCTTGCCTAGAGGCATGGTCATTTTCCCAGCGAAGCCGACCAGAGGAACAGTGGTTCCCTTTAGGTCGGCGATGTTCAACTTCAATTTTCTGAACAGGTCGATGTACATTACTTCGGATGAGCTCCCCTGATCGACGAGCAGCCTCTCGATATCAAAGTTGGCTATCCTGAGTGTAATGACTAAGGCATCGTGATGTGGGGTCCTCACTCCCACAAGGTCTTCATCCGTGAAAATAATATGCTTGTTGTAGTTGACGTCCTCTGCTCGCCGATGTTTTCCTGCCTGTGATTTTGCTGGATCAATCTGAAAAGTTTGCATTACCGCTGTCAGCTTCTTTACCTCCATTCGAGCTGAGTTACCCTGGATTTGCTTAACATCGGATACTCCATGGATTACTGCGAATTCGTGTCCGGTGTCATCTTCCAATACGTTGTCGGGTTTTGCCTCCTTGTGGACAGTCACTCTCTCTACCTTCCTGTCCACAAAGTCATTCAAATGTCCGGATTGGGCCAACTCCTCGAGGTGGGACTTAAGAGCCTTGCAGTGCTCAGTCTTATGCCCTCCCTCTTTGTGGAAGGTGCATCTCAGTGCATTGTTTCTTTTCGATGGGTCTCCTCCCATTTTCCGGGGCCATTTGATGAACGGCTCATCCTTGATCTTCGCGAGAATTTTGTAAATTGGTTCTTTGAAGACGGTGTTGACCGCCTGGAACGACTTTGCAACGTCAGGGTTCCCCCCGTTCTTGGAGCCATTCTTGCTCCCATTCTTTCCTCCTTTTTTTTGGTTATCAACTTTCTCACTTCCCTTGTTAGCGAGCTTGGCTCGACCGTTTTCTCCTACGTTAAGGCGGGTAACATCTTCCACCTTTGCGTATTTCTCAATCCGGGCCATCAGGTCATCAATGGTGGTTTCTTCCTTCTTTGTCAAGGACTGTTAAAGGAGGGAAGATCTAGGTAGCCCAATTTTGAAGGAAGCCACTGCCACCTCTTCCGCACAGTCCTCGACTTCGTTGAATAACTCCCAGTACCTCTTCGCGTAGTCTCGGAGTGTCTCCTGAGGCGTTTTCTTCATTGTTAATAGAGCATCCATCCTTTTGGGATGGGAGCTGCTGGTGATGAACCGGGTCGTAAAGAGCTCGGCCAGGGATTTGAAATTTCTGATGGATCGGTGAGGGAGTTTCTCGAACCATTTCTAGGCCACGTCATGAAGGCTCGAGGGAAAAATACGGCACATCAGTGCATCTCGGTGATTCCAGGGGGTCATAGCCTGTCGGTACTGCCTGACATGATCAATGGGATCAGTCTTCCCGTCGTAAATCTTGAACCTTGGAATAACAAACTTTTTGGGAGCTTCTTCTTCTTCAATTTCCCTCGTGAAGGGCGATTTCATCTGGGTCTTGAGGGCTCTCCTGGCGAGTTCTCTGGTCGACTTGGTGCCGCGCTGAGCTGGATGTTGGTCCATTTCTCTGCGGACTAGGTTACGTATGTTGTCGTCACTGCGAGCAGGGCTCTGATAGCGGCGAGCTTTTCTCAGTTGCTCGCGAAGGTCGTCGTCTGAGTCGCCACCTTCGAACCCTTGATATTTCCACCTAGGGCTCCTTCCTCGGCTGCGAGATTTGCTCTCCTGAAGGCTAGGAGTGCGATAGGGGCGTCTCCGGGTATCAGGACGTAGTTCTTTCTCCAGTTTTTCCAGTCTTCTTTTCAAGCGAGCATTCTTAGCCTCATATCTACGAGAAGACTCCTTCTGCTCGTGGAGCCTTGCTTCGTATGCATTCATCAATCTGGATATCTGAGTGGACCTTGCTGGTCCTTGACTTTCTTCTGAGGCTGGCCTTTCTAAGCGAGCCCCTTGATCTGAGCGTCGGACTTCAGACCTAATCCTGCGAGGAGCGGGTGGCTCCTGAATATCTCCTGCTTGAGGAGCGTTGCTGCTGTGACCAGACATCTTAGATTTTTTCTGGGAATTGGCTCTTCTCAGGGAAAGATAAACGCTTCCCACAGACGGCGCCAATTGTGGTGACAATTATTATGCAACACAAATAAATATGAAAGAGGTAAAAATCAAGAAAAGATAAATAAAATGCCAATCACACAACAACGGGTATATGTGGTTCAGCAAAGATGTTCCTACGTCCACGGTGGTTCAGTCAGTGTTATTTCTCTATATTCTGAATAATAAGTACAGAGAATACAACTTGTCTTTTGCCCCGGACTTAGGGTTTAATTTATACATGTATATGTTGGAGTAGTGGGGGTGATGGGTTCCTCCTTATTAGCCATCTCCCCTACATGGGATCGCGCTCCCTTACAACTTATCTTCATGGGATCGTGGGGTAATCGGATGAGTACAAGAGGTGATGGGCCTGGGCTTTGGGCCACTAAGGAGAGGCTACTCGTCCAGGCCTTATGATGCTAAATTCGGGGTACCCACACATTATATCACATAATATGTTAGACTTAAATAGGTTTGGGTATTACATATATTTGTCTCCAAGTCCAATACGTTGTGTGATTCTAATCACGGTTGTATTTATGGTGTGTACAGTTGTGCGTGGGTCAAGTCTTTGAGGTATCTTTTGATAACGGGATCATTCGTTATTAGCAGGGAACAAGACAAACAAAAAAGTTAGTGAAGGATTCCTTATGACGCATGTTGATGTTTACGAGGCATTAAGAGTTATCAAAGTTAATGCAGCCGTAAAAACCTGATACATGTGACCTCCTTAAACGTTTGTTTGGCCTCTTTAATTTGTGTATTAATGTTCATAACATGTAATTGATTTTCCAACCTTGCAACACTACCTGGAGTATAATAAAACATAGTTTACTTCAAAGAATGTAATCTTTTGCATTCACGATCATAAAAACATACATTTTTAAGAGAGAATGCCTAGCTAATATATAGATCATAAAAAATGAATAATAAATAGAAAATTGAAGTTGAATTAAAGGGGCATGTGAAATGGAGTGGGTTTTGTTATTGTGAGAAGGAGAAATAAAGGTTTAATACTGGGTTCTTTTTATTTGGTTTGTCTTTTGTGCACCACCTGAAGGAGTTGGGGGAGTGGAAGGCTAATCCACCCACTAGATTTAACCATAAAGTCACCGATAATCTTCAAAGGTGGGTAATTGAGGTGAATGGGGCAATGGGAACTCTCTACGCTAATGAAATGTACTAGATTCGAGTCAATTTTCCCGAGCATTATCCTATGGAAGCTCAACATGTGATATTTCTGCATCCAGCTCCTCAGACCCTCATATTTATAGCAGTGGTCATATTTGTTTACTATCTATGACCGTTTGTTTCATTTGTATCAACATTCTCTCCATTATGTTATTTTTTTTTCAAACCGTTTTAGTCATTTTTATAGTTGAATCGTTATTGTTCTTTTACAACATTATTCTGTTTCGATTGTAATTTATTTTATTCTTTAATTTTATTTACTATTAATAAGTCTGAGACAAAAGTTTATAATGTCTATTACTATGAAACACATGCCTCGGTGTGTAGTAAATATTTTATATTTGTATGACGATGCTGTAGAATTAGACAAATCAAGGGATTTTTATAAGAGCTTTCTTTAGCTGCTACAGGTCATCAAGATCTGTAGTAAATATCACGTCAATGCTGAAAACGAGTATGTTGATCAAGGTGCTTTGAGAAGTTCATTTTATAATTTCGGTGACATCTGCTTATTTTAAATATCTAATTTGAAGTAGATTGAACTTATTTTCAATGGATCTTAACATAAAAATAAGTAACGGTTGTGGTTCTCACCACCACTTCCAGCTCTAGCTCCAACAGTGACGTTCCATGTATATACCTAAAAAGTAGTTGAGAAAATTAGTCAAGATTACATGCTCTCGGGGTGAGTTTTCAAGGGGCTTTCTTCATTTTTTATTTGGATGTGAGATTTTTGGATAAGATCTTACCCTTGATCCAGTATTGGATCAATGTAGGATTTACATTCCAATTTAGTGTAACTTTATCTTTTAAAATGTCAAATAAGAGAGTTCATGTACATGCATTTTACACTAAATAATCAATTTCGAAGAATTTTGCCTTTGATTAAGCATTCTCACTTTATCCTAATAGTGCGAACTATTCATAAACTTGATTTTACAGAGTAATGTGAATGGGAAGAAAAAGCGAAGGTTGGTCAATCGGAATAGATCATGGGACGACCAACTCATGCATTGGGGTATGGAATAAGAACCATGTTGAAATAATCACCAGCGATTACGGTAACATGACAACCCCATCCTATATGGCTTTCACCGACTGACACAGAGAACCTCATCGGTGATGGAGCCGAGGGCCAGGATGGTATTTCGTACAAAGAGATTGGTGGGTAGGGCATTTAGTGATTCGTGTGTATAGCATGACATGAAGTTATGGAAATTTAAGGTAAGTGCAGGAAAATGTATTGCAAATGTGTTGAAAGACCCCAATTAATTTGCATACCTTTTATTTCTAGTTAATTCAAGAAAAGGGGTGCTCTATTTTTTTTCTACATTTCAGGTTTTACTTTATTGAATATGTGAGATTTAATCCCCTTTGTGTTCTAGATAATGTTTCATACTTTGGTGAGGTTTTGTTCATTTCCGCAGGATGTCCTCATCAAGTGAGAAATAGATATTCATGCATTAAAGCCTTGACTTTGTATCGCTTAACAGTCTATATGAGTGTGTTCGATTGACAAAGGAGTTTTGATTTCTTCCATAACGCCATAAATCTAAGGAAGATATATTTGAGGAGAAGAGGATGACGCTACATGATGTGAATGTTGTTGTTGATAAATCTAAGGAAGATATATTCGAAACTGATGTTAAATCTTTACGAATTTCTCGTGTTTCTACCAAGGTTGAAAATGCATCAACAGATATTGTATATTTATTTTGAGAATAATTTTGTTGGAATTTTAACGTAAATGAGTATTGTCGTCATGGGTTATAATTATCTTTATAGTTTTAGTGTTGCGTAATATAATCGATATATTGTGCCTTTAGTATAACCTGTGTTGTTTATACGAGGTCCCAAAAGGATTATTTAATGGATCCAGATCTATGAGCATACACCAGATCTATGAGGAACTCACATTATTGCATGTTGTTACTGCTTTCGAACCATTGAATTCATCATTTGGACTAGGTTTGTATGCATTTAGAGTGTTTCTCTGTTTTGTTTAAATAGTTAGTACTTGCCCGTGTATGTTATGCCGATAAGTTTTAGTATTAATGGTAACTATTGTAGTACTAGTTGCGTCCATCATTTATACAAACTGGCTTTAATGTAATGGCAGATCATTTTTTAGTCGCTGATATGTACATGAATATTTTGTGTTTGTTTTTATAGGTATTTTGTAGACTATGTTTTAGCCTATGATATGTTCATGTTCATGAAAACCTCTGATATTTTCAGTTTAGTTCAGTTTTGCTTCGAATTGTCATGTTCTGCTTCAAATTATTGTCATGACAATTTGATAATTTGAATATGTTCTTCAATTTGAAGCAGTAAAGCAGTAAAGAACAAGAGTCTTGCTTCTTTTACATTTTATCAAGATATCACTTGTGTATAATTTCCCCTTTTTCAATTGTCACGCATTTATTGTTATGGTCACACTTCATAGTCTGTGATTAAAATAAACATATTTTTCTCAGTAGGGAAGGGAGATTTGAATACTCTAAATCAGTCCCAGAGTCACTAATGGTGAAAATTTATGAGCACGCATTACATGATTTACACGAATGTAGTTATATGCATACCTACCGTAAGTTCATGTGAGAGTTCGTGTTTTACACTAGGTATTTTTATTATAACATGATTTTGACGGGAAATAATTTGGAACCTTCAAAACTCATGAGAAGTGGCAGGTCCAAGATTTGGCAAATAGGAGGCCCAAAATTAAATGTTTTTAGGGAGGCAAACCTGTAGACATATTTTTCTGTTATTGTAAAATTCATAATTGTTCATGTTAAATTATCAATAACTAAAATTTCATGGTCCTGGCCCCTCTGCAACTAAGTTATTTAATATCATATATTGACCAATTTTCATGGTAAAAGGCATGTTGGCACTATTTTCAGATTTTATATGTAAGCAGGACTAGAAAAGTAAATTTACCCCCCCCATGGTTATTAACCCACGATGTACTCAAATTTATTGAGAATTAGGGCCATGTTTGATTGAAATATTATGTCTCCTTAATCCTATTAACATAAATTGACTGTATAAAGAATTAGTGCTACTTCCCTAAGACCTGATCAACTTAACAAAACATATGTGTTTTCAAACTTTATTGTTACCTTTGTTTTTTATAACTTTCGTGTCCGGTCACTGTTAAATTTCAGAATGGGGTCTAAAATATCATCCTATATTGTCAAATATTTTCACGATCTATGATATATTAGTGCACACTAAAGTGAAAAAAACGTCCACGAATATCTACACATTGGGGAACCGAAGCAACCCTTAACTTCATTCTCGTCTTAAAATCTATCAAGCATACGATATTTTTCTTCAGTTCGATATGATGCTTCGTTATCTAATATTAATGTTTGTGAACTTTTGTCATTTGATTTATAGATATGTTGCACCTGAGCAATACATTATGAGCATGCAGACTCCCTCTGCGCCATCAGTGAGCACGCAGACTCTAAATCACTCCCAGATTCACTAGGCAAGGGAGATTTATATCTCACTTGATCTCACTATAAATAGTGAAAATTTGAACGTAAACAAATGCATATCTTAGATGAATACTCTAAATCAGTCCCAGATTCACTAATGGTTTATGCTTATTATTCTCTAGACAGTCTCAGCTTTCGTTTCAAGTTTGTATACATCCTATTGCACCAATGGAGAACTATGTTTTGGAGAATATGTGAGAAAATTTGCATTCTGTAATTTCACAAGACACGAAAGCAAGTCCTTGTTAAAGCTCGTGATGTGAAGGAAAGTAGCACAGATAAATGTATATAAGTAGCGCAGATGAATGTATATAAATACACATTTGTTCACGAAATGTATGTTTACTTATTCATTTGAATTTATTGAATCATTAAACAACATCGGCACTTGTTGTGCTTTTAGTTAAATACCCATTTTCACCTGTTGTGTGTTTAGTTGAAATTGTCAAGCAATATGAATAAGTAAACACACAATTCATGAATAACTACAATGTCTGACAATATGCCTCAAAATTAGGCACATTTCAAAAAATAATTAGTCATATTAGTTATTCATAAACTATGTAGTTAGTAATTCATTTGCACCTGTTGATTTAAATTTTGTTGTTCATGAAATTCTATTTCATATATTTGCTATGTTTTGATGGTAAATACCAAGTCTACAATCACATTTTCATCTAATAATTAATAATTAGGAATATTTCCAGACATTGTAGTTGCCTTTGGCAAGTAAGAAGAGACTTTGTTAATATTCGCCAATGTCGCTCAATACATTTAAACTATTTATTGAAATGTGAGTTTCTTAAATTTGTGCATGTAAGTAAGAGTTTGGAATAAACTAGAACACTTAAGGTGGTTACAGCACAAGACATTTAAGAGATAAGTTGATATGGTATGAGTTATAAAGTCAACTACAAGTTATTTTCTTATTTTTGTTACGATGTTTCATGTTTTAAAGATATAGTCCATTTTTTCTGTTTTGATTTGCAGATTGACCCCCCAATTTGATATTATTTTGTGGAATGAGGAAACTTGACATGCATTTCTTAATGTTTTACACCTGTTTAAACCCATTTACTTAAGATGTAGTATGTTTTGGTGTAACACTCTTTTGCCATTTTAGGTGATTTGAAATGTTTCAAATCTTGATATTTCTTTGATAATAGTTGAAAACTAGCGAGGGGGGCCCACCTTAAATGTCTTTGATGGAACGAAGAGATCTTTGACATTATATGTGATGGTGATAATGGTGATGACGAGGACACGAATGTCACTGACATCTACTTCGGTTTGTTTCGACCCAAACTATTTTAGAGGTCGGGACCAAGATTCTCACTCACAAAATGTGCTAGACAACAAGCATTGGTATTACTTTTATGAAATTATGGTGTTATAGAATAAGAAGTGTTGTATATTTATTGATTTATTGGTTACTTTTACGAATTGAATTAAATCGACGGCGTTATTTATAATAGGAATACGACGAATTATTAATATTGTTGTTGGATTTTTTTTTCTTAAATAGTGTGGATAATCCTATAAAGAAATAAAATGTTTAATGGATTTCCTAAATTGTTTACACTTATATGTGTTATATATATAAAAAAAAATTACATAAATTATACACGATTCAATACTTTGGAAAATTTTGGATTTCACTAGTGTGTGTGTGTGTGTGTGTGTGTATGTATGTATATATATATAGAGAGAGAGAGAGAGGTGTCTTCTTTTAGACCAATCCAGGTCCTGGGCATAGAGGGTGATTAGTTTAAAGGTTCTCTCCAAGTTATATGCGTGCACTTTTAATGTTGAAACTAAGGGTATTCTTTTTTTAACTAAATGTTCTAATCATCCAGGTTTGTCAACGATCAACCCTCTAATCTATGGGGTTTTTGTTGATCATGATGAATGAAATGTTATGTGTCATCCTCCCGCCTTTGGCATCCTCCAACTACCCACTAATTTGGGTTATGAAAAATGAAAGCTATGTGTGATGACTCCTCTTATCCAGTCATAGAAACTACTTTAGTACATACATGTGTCTCAATTTTCATCTGATTTTGAACCTGACATCAAGAAAATTGTTTATCACTAGTATGTATCCATCAATGTATGTCCTCTATTTGATCATGTATCAATTATTTTTTAGTTTTGAAATATTTGATATGGGATCTCATATCATATGGTTCTCAGGAGAAAAACGTTATGAAAAATATGAGGAAATCTGAGTGTTTTTAAATTCGTGGTGCTTTGTAAAACTCATATATATGCATATGATTCCCCAAGTATATTTATGATGTTTTATGTTCACTTGATGATTAGTTTAGCATGTTCCTTTAGAAAAACTTTGGGTTAAAGTTTATTCTCTTTGAGACTTCGTATCATTTGACTAGCGTATACTTCCCCTTTCACTTTTATTATTATTATTATTATTATTATTATTATTATTATTATTATTATTATTATTATTATTATTATTATTATTATTATTATTATTATTGTTGTTGTTGTTGTTATTATTTGTTGGGAAGGATTGATTGATTATGTGTTAATACCTTTTCTTATTTTTATAGCTCCAACAATAACTTTGTACCTTTAATACTACAAAATTCTATTGATATTACTAACGCTTTCTTCATATCAACGATATATTGTAGGACGCTAACATCTCCATTCATGAAACGGTTGATACTCCAAACATTGACAAAGATGGATTTCGTGGCATGCATATCAATCAAGAATCGATCGTTCATTCTTCAAAATTTCAAAATAACGATGAAAGAAAAAACATAAGATCTTCAAACAGAATCAAATCTTCCAAGTATACTTCAAAATTTTATGTTATATTAAACTATCCCCATTTTCACTTTCTTTTACTTTCTAAATATTCAAAAATTATTTAAACTTTCTTCCATTAATTTGCAGAGGCAAAGGAATACAATTCAAGTTATGAAGGAGTTAGAAACTTATGGACTGCTGAAGTGCTGAAGAGTTTATCTCATTATAATAATCATTACATTTTTTTTTTGTGCTCAAAACTTTTTTTACTCTCAATAAAAATTGAGTTACGTGATCATTTTATTATAAATGATTTAATTTCATCTTTTCGTTACGCACTTAATGTTAGGCTCCCTACTTCATCTCACATTTTAATATAATTACTTACTTTCTCTCTTACAATTAATTTTAATTTTCTTTTACACATGGACGCCCGCTCATCGTGCGGGTTACAAGCTAGTACTAGCAGTATAATATTAACTTTAGATTCATAATTCTCTATGTCCGTTTATATTCTTCTCTATGTGAAAGCTTGGTTACAACGAATGGATTGGAATTATTAATCCCATGTTCATCAACAAATTTGTATGAGTAGTAGTTGTGTTCTTCTCTTGCTTTAGTCAAGTGGGCATTGCTTTCGAAAGTAGTCATGGAAACTGGATGATTGAATATAGAATGAATATTACCTACTAAAAAACAATATATCATAACCTTACTCAGTGATATTTGAACTCCTAAAAAACAATAGTATTGACATCTATTCATTGACTTTCGTAATGAATGAGAAGTAAAATATCTAAATAACAAATGAGGCAAACACCTTCCTAACCAAACGCTTTTGTCGATAGCTGTTTCATACTTCACGTGTAAAATTTTAAATATTACATTTAACCAAGGTTTATATTAATTTTTTTGGCAGTTTCATACTATAGTGCATAATTTTAAATCTTATAGTAAATAAAAGTTTATATTAAATTATTCGAACTTTATATTAAAACTTATATTAAATAAGGTTTATATTAAATTATGTTAGGTTTAATATATAATTTTATATTAGAAAAAGTTTATATTAAACATATATAACAAGCTGCTTGAGGACTAAAATATATTGCCTTTAGGTGTCTGGTATAACTATATTCACAACAATAAAAACATTCCATCATTGCTACTTGAAAACATACATAAGAAAATGATCCAATATAAATTTAAGATAAAACGAAAAGAAAAACTTTTGTATTTAGCATCTCTCGAAACATTTCGGTTTTATCCATACAATGTAGTGCAGTATTTTACTTTTTCGTTCATAATACTAGTTGACTATTATAGAACGTAAAATTGAAAAATAATATCTTCGTTAATATCTAGTTATATTAACATAGTAGGAGCACAAGTTCAGTTATGTATAATATAGTGCTGAAACATTAAAATAGGGGCCAAACTATAACAGTTAAACCCGTGAAAGCTAAAACTAATTTTACATGTACCTTGTTGGAGATTTTTAAAACAAGTGAGTAAAAGCTTTGGGTGTAAAAGCTTGTCCCACATTGGAAGTGTGGGGAGAAAAGTGGGAAACAAACCCAATATAAAAGGGAGACTGTCCCACATTGGAAAATGAGTAAAGCTAAGTGATAACCACTAAGCTATAAAAGAAGTGGGTAACCTTTTGTCCCACATTGGAAAAATACAACGAAAGTGTGCACTTAATAAATACAAATCGAAAATGAAGAGTTACTTCATCTAGAATTTAAGAGGGCTATTCAAGAGAGCTCCAATATGGTGCGATGCACCATATGCACGCGCGCGCATGGGGGTGGGGAGTGGGTTGTAGAGGCGCTAGTGGCGCACTTTTCACTTTGCGTGTCCGCAGTGGTAGCAGGTTGCCAGGATTTATTCGGCTCAAGCGCAATCACTTTTTGGTTGGTCCGTGTAAAATCGATTCGGTATAATTATACCTGTTCGAAAATGGCTTAAGACTGTTTGTAATTAATAGTCATACCATTTCAGAATAAATTAAGACTGTTAATTCAGCCGCCATGACTCTTGAAGACAAAGACTTTCACTATCTGTAAATAAATGATGCCTAATTCAAAATTGCACATTATTATTCAGATTAAACCAGTTTCAGATTTTCCAAACCTCAATAATTATTCACTTACCTTTTTGTAGGAGATACAAAATTATCTTATTCTGTTTTGTGCACAGAAACTGAATAAGCACATGAAGTTGTTTGTTCTTCGTTGCTGCGTCCAAGGGTTGTCTTCAAACATACATTTTAGAGACACTGCTATCGCTTCATTGTATCTTGGGTATGGATTTGCAGATTCCTGTTTGTATACCAAATCATCTTAGTGGGGCAAATCATGTATTTAGGAAAGTGACATCACGCCTTAAAGTTTCCAGAATTTATTTCAAATCCAATAGAATTACATTCAAGAAGTTTTATTGTATTAAAGTTGACAGAATTATTATAAATAGAAGGGTTTCATTTCTTCCTTTGCATACATATTATCCGACAATCTAAATACGTATCACAAGAAATGAAAGACTCTTCCAAATCACTTCGACAAATAACAAAAGATTTTGTTAAGTTGGACCGTTTTGACGGTTGTAATTTTTTGCGTTCGAAGAAAAAGTTTCACTTTCTTCTAACAACATTGAATATTGTGTACGTCTGAAAAAATGCAACACAAGATGTTTAATACAATGTTAAATAATTAAAATGGCTCCGAACTATTTGTTGAAGAAACTATTTTAATAAAAACAAAACTTAACACAAGATGTGTTTTAAAAACTTATCAAAATAGATTAAATGAGTGTGAACGAGTTATTTTAGTTCTAGAGTAAACCAATTTTGGAAAGAAAAACTTGAACTATTAAATCAGCACAGCTGAGAAGAAGGTGATCAGAAAAAGAATAAGAACACAAGTATTTTTTAACGTGGTAAAACCCCACCCAATTGGGGAAACATCCATGGTGGCCTCTACGTCACAAAATGAAAAATCCACTAAAATCAAAGTAACAAATTATCAAGCTATTTAAAAATCAAACCAAATAAACACACCTAAACTATGTTCAGAATCGTTACCAACTCCTCTGGATTAGATCTGACTTCTCTGAAGGTTGTTATTGTTAATGTTCTCTCTAGCTTTGTAACTTTACTTGATTCCAGTGTTTATGTCACCTCAAACAAGTTCAAGATCATATAACCAACACTTTAAGTGTGTATAGTGAAAGTGTAGTGGTGATGTGCTTTATAACATATGCATGCAACACTCACACTTAATACAGATAAAATGATTTAATGAAATTACAAAGTCACTAGATATGTAAGAAATTCCAAAATCACTTTTGTTAAAACTAAAACATACATTTAGACCTTTCAAAATATCCACAGATCAAGAGGGAGTCTTGTTGTGAAACATCCAAGATCCTAACACTTAAGATATTTTGAAAATATTATGTAGAAAGTGCAAATCCCAATTAAGATCTCAAAACTAGATCTTAGTCTGATAGTTTGAGTAAAATGAAATCATAATAAAGATTGTTGGTTTAGGGTTTGAAAATATAAAATCAGTTTTAAAAATAATCAACAAACAAGATTTCTTGAAAAGAGAAATTAACATAGTAATATATCTATGTGAGATGTATTACGAAAATGAGATCTCAAGTTTATTTAAAGAGAAACTAAAAAACTCAACCCGATTAAGTTGGAAAGATGATCAAGAACAATAGAGGATAACTTCTCAACAAACGATCTAAACACTCATGTTTAAAATCACCGAAAAGTGTTTCTAGATTAGGGTTTGATGAAGTTAGGGTTAGGGTTAGGGTTTCTTTTCTCTCTCTTATTTTTCTCACTTCTCTTTACTCTTTTTTTTCTCTCAAATGAGGAACTTTCAAAATTCTCTAAATGCCTCACAGATCGCATCTATTTATATTGGCGTTTGAAGGATCTGGAACGAAGCCATAAACCAAGGGCTGAGATTAAAGGATTTAAAACGATGCAAATCCAAGGGTTCACAGCTAGCGGTGCAAAGCTCAGCTCTGGTTGGTTAGAACCATTGCACTCAGATTAGTTCCAAACGCATGCATAACGTTGGTTGATATGATACAATGGTCCAGAATAATGTAAATGTATGTGAGTTAATAAAAACACAAATCAAACTGTTTCTAGTGCAACACGTGTAAGTTCAGGATCAGGACTCAAATGCGTGTTTTTTAGTTTATAAAAAAATCAATTTTCACCCACGTATGTTTCTGCCGCCTTTAGATTCTACCCAAGACAGTTTTAAGGCAAAAGAAATATTTGCAAATCAACCCACAAACTTTATTAAGTTCCAATTTTAATTTCTAAAAATTAAATCAAATTCTTAGAAAATATTAATTAAATACCAAAAAATATTTAAAAATTATATTAGGGGATTTAACTCACACAAGTTCATAATGAGAATGATATACAATATGTATGCAGTCCTAGTGTGCTGTATGTAAAATACCATCAAGAACTTGTAGAGGAATATTGAAGTTGGTAAGAGAGTTCTGAGGATCTTTGGTTTAACTAGGAATGGACACAATTTTGTCACTATTTCCAAACTAGATAAGCTCCTATATAACGCAGACTCAAATGAGTCAAAGATATAGGGTGCTTGTAACAACCCTTACTTTTGGGTAATTGATTTTACATAATTTTGCCATGTGAACTAAGTATATAAAATAATGGAAGTTAGAGTAAATATTATTTTAAGTGATTTTAGACATAACATTTACAGAGTTTTGCATATTTACCGTTGCGAGAAGGTAAATAGTATTATGTTATGTTTTATTGCATCGTTGTGCTTTAAGCGACGGTTATGGCATATATTTTAATTGGGTTATGATTAATGAATTAATATAACGTCAGAACAAGAAATATTTGTACGATATTCTGGATGACATTTTTTAGGGTGCGGTTAGTCCTAAAATAGTCGAGATAGTCGAAATAAGTGTCATATTATATTTTTGAGTTTCGGGCACTTTTGATAGGTTATGACTCAATTATGTAGTTATGAGTCATTTTAATGGTGTATTAACATTTAAACATGGGAACAAATGTTAAATGAACGATTAAGTCTTCCAACCCTCTTATTTTCTCATTTATATGTTTAAACCTAGAGGGAGTTAGAGAGAAGAGACAGAGAGAGAGAGCTTCAGAGAAAATGGAGAGAAAAGAGAGAATTGGAGATTTGGAGCCGAAAATCGTTGCTATGGGAAGGAAATCCGAGACTACAAACTTGAGGCAAGTTTCTAACTTGCAAATTAATGATTTAATGTGGATAATTTGTAGTGATAGTTGTGTATGTGGATGAATTGAACTATTATGGGTTTTTGATAAATTCTTGGTGTTTAAACCTTTAAACATTGTTGTGAATGAAATTTGGGTTGATTATTGTAGTTAGAAATCATGTAGGATTGTTTTAGTGGGTTTAGTGATGGTTGGTGTTACCAAAATGGAAGAGATAGGAGTTTGGGGGATTTAGGGTTCCTAAAACCCATAGCCGAAATAGGGCATTCTGGCCCAGGCGAATCAATTCGCACCTAGCGAATCGATTACCTAAAGGGGTAGGATAAAGGTCTGGGATGGGCTGATCGATTCAAATGAACCGAATTGATTTGGAGATATGCAGAATGTTGGGTCCTCTTGACTGAATCGATTCGGCCTATCCGAATCGATTCACTTTCAAGATCGAATTGATTCGGCCAGGGCGAATCGATTCGGAATTTGTGCAGTTTTAGGATTTTTTTTTTCAACTTTGTTTTTATTCCTTTTCTTTTAGGTTTAGAGATTTAGAACCTTCCCTAGGGAAGTAATAAAGAGGATTAGGTGTTTATATTAGGAGAATCAACACCCTAGGATAGTATGGGGGTAATTGAGTTTAATTCGGGAGTTATTCAATAAACGTTGGTGTCGTTTCCTCTAGTGAACTAGCCACGGACTAAGGGAGAGTTAAGTGATAAGGTCTAAGATCCTTGGGAGATTAGTATAAAGGAAAATTACCATTGACTGCTTATGGTATTACTTTGAACACTTGGAGACTAGTGTGAGGGAAACTATATTTCGTGGCCTATATCATTTATAAAATATGACTTCGTGAATAAGAAATGCATATTTTAAATTGGCATTTAACTGATAAGAACAAATGATTTTGAGAATGTAAAAGTGAATGTTTTAAATGAGGAAAAAAATTATAAATGATAATTTGCATATACACACCTCTCTAAATGCTATCATAAGGGAAGTACGTGCATGATGTGAAGTCCCCTGGCTAGTGAATGCAGGGTGAATATAGTCCTCGGCCATAGGACCGATTATTATATATTATGTGATTACTGTGCGAAGTGAGATAATTTCGGGTGTGGTTATGACTCACTATCGCAGGTATATGGTTGCTTCCCGACGTCACGCGATGTAGGATGCCCAGGTTACCATGTTTGATTGGCCCTGGAAGATAATAGCCATTTAGGGGCGCGTACAGTGGGAAAACTCGGAAGGACGGTCTTAGAATCGTTATATGACATGAAATATAACTATTCATAATAATGTGGGACATTATTGATGGCAAAGCACTTTATGAAATAAATTGCTTTAAATACGTTTCCTGGAGATAAAAAGGGAAATGTGAAGTTATGAGATGTAAAACTAAATTAGGGAAGCATTTTGAGAAATAAATTGCTCTATATATGTTACCTAAAGAGAAAAAGAAATTGTGCATTTAAGTTGGGAAAAATTGAAATGAAATCTCATTAAGTGAAACTTAGATATTTATCTCATACATTTTGAACACTGAATAGTGTTATTATTGCTGCGCTCAGTTGTACTTTTAGATTGAGAGGTGAGAATTCTTATCATTATTTGTGAGAGCTAGTTAAGTTCATGATTGATGATAAAATATTCATAACTATCATGCATTTTATTCACATGGTAATCATATCAAACCGGGCTCTATATCTCTTTGTTTTGCATGAATTCTATATTAGCCCAGGTGCTCTACCGCAAGGACACCCGTATTGACCTCTCCAGCCATATGTCTAGGAGCTATAACATTTTGCGGATGTTGTAGGTTATTCGTTGTAGACACTTCCATCCTTTTATAATCTATCTATGATCAGTTTAGATATTCGGGTGTGTTGCCCCCCGTATTGTAGTTGTTAAATGTAATGTGATATTTAATTTTAATACTCGGTGTAACGTATTTGTATTGGTCTGTTAATCGACAGCTTATTCGGTTATTTAATTGTGCTTAATTGTTATACAATTAATCGTTGTTTTTGATATCCACCTTCTTTTCAAATTGTAATCTTTAATTGATTTTTCTTTAACCCTACAAATTAAAGTTTGACAGTCTGTTTTCTAAAATAATTGGTGGTTATCTCGTACTATTATTTTAATGACAGTGATGCAAAGAATGGACCATCTATGATTCCTGTAATTATTGGAGTATCGGGCTGGCCACCTCTTATTTTGATAAGGGGGTTGTCATAGACGGTATTAGAGCATCTGGTTCTAGTGTCCTTAGGAATCTGTGCGGACCTACTATGCCTTCTGCATTGCTTTTGAAATGATGTTGAGCCTTAGGATTAAGATCGTTGATTTCTTTCTCCGAATTCGTTCTCTTGCCAAAATGTGAAGGGTTAGTAAATTTTTTGCACGATCGCTAGAAATTCGTGTGTTGAATGTTAAAGGACGACCAGGGAAGGCCGTTGTGAGGGCACAAGGAGACGAGGCTTAATTACGATTATGAATCAAGGCCGAGGATAAGGATAGAATTGGAGGATATCCCTTTGTAGCATTTTCTTAGATTGCTACAACGTCTATAAGGATACAGTAGCTATAATTTCCCAAGTACCTCTACTCGAAAAGAGTGGTACTGAACTTGGATTACTTAGTGAAGTTAAATTGAAGTTTGAAAGTCCCTTGATAAGGATCATGCATTGAAGTTAAGTCATGCGGAGGCAGTGTAACTTCATTCGGTGGAAGTATGGGGTTTAGAAGTTTGGGCTTAGAGAGGGGTATAGGAATACCCAGATGTGAAAATTTTAGGAAAAATTTTCACCCGTTGGAGTAAGGTCGATATGGTGGGTACGGTAGTCACCAAATTTGGTGGAGCAAGAAGTTTTACTCATAGAGAAACCTCGTGGACGGTTTTAACAGTAAGTTCCTCCGAAGTATTAGAAATGTAGAGAATGCATCTTTTCAAGTATTCACAGGAGGATCGATCAGAGGCCGACAGTGAATGAAGAGATATATTGTTAAGGAAACCTTGCACCAAAGTAAGGTAGGTACAAGGAAGGAAGAGTCCTTTAATGAAATGATGGGCTCACTAGTAAACGTTGTCAACACTTAAGAAGAAGTCGTGTTCACTAAACCTCATTGGTGGACTTCCACCCAAGGAGATTCATGGAAATAAGGCAGTTGAGACCGGTAGTATATTTTCCTTTGCTGAGGGAGTTAAGGGAACTATGAGGGGGAATGATTGTGATGGGTATAGTAGAACCACATACTTGGGTGTTCTCTGGTAAGAGTTAAAAGAACAAATAGAGTACCTAGAGGGAGAATTGATTGAAGTAATTTTTAGTACAGATAGAGCAAGGGTGTTGTATCTGGAAACTCTTTAGAGTAGTCGGGGAAATTGGCAAGAATGTTGTTGTGAGTTTCCCCTCGGACAAGGGTAGTGTGTTTCTTGGGGCAAGATTGAGCCTTAGTATTTTATTAACCCTAGACTCGGGTGTGTAATTCGAGCTTTGTGGTAGTATTAATATTAGTATAGAGATTAAATCTATATGTTTTCCGTGGTGTTAAGTAACTATTTTCTTGCATTCATAGTAAGTGGGTGATGATATTTGAAAAGTTTGTTTGGTTTGTACTACTCGTTCAGTTTGTGTTATACGAGTATAAAATATTTTGATTTGAGATATAACAGGCTTATTATTGTGAGACTATAATATCTTCGGTTCCAGGGTGGAACTACTTATTCTATAATATCTCTCCTGGATACAGGTTGAGACTTTATAGAGATGGTTTAATGTGAATTGTTATTTTACTTATTTTATGCTACCATATCCATGACCAACAAAGTTAAGTAGTAGTGTATCGGAGGGGTTCCTTGTCTGGATTTTTCTTGCGAGACACTCCACGCATGATCCTTAACGACGTTGGGAGTGGAGAGATGTTACTTTATATTAGGGTGTGGGTTTTGGTGGAATTATCCGAGAGTCAAGTGATTGATTATATGGCTAATAGAAGGTAGATGTGCGGTGCCGAAGCACTGGAAATGTTTCCCTCACCGGATATATGTGGGCAAGACAAGGATGAATAAATCGGACTGAGGCTTATAGCTAGTCCTAGATGAGAAGGGAATTTAGCAAGATGTGCATGAATTGATTTGAATAAAAGATTCGTAATACTTGGAAGACAATAGGCTCTCTGATTAGCTAGATTCATTTCATTTCGTCAAAATGGTGGGACATAGAAATAAAAGCGCGTTAGTAGAGTTACGAGTTAGGATTTTAGTGGTCCCGATTTGGATACCTTAGGCCATTATATCTTGATGACCGACGAAGTGAGGTAGTAGTGTAACGGGAGGTTTCCTTATCTGGATTTCGCTTTGCGAGACGTCCCACGCATGAAACCGAGTGAATGTCGGAAATTGAGAAAGGTTTTAGGCACCAGAGACATAGTTAGTATAATACTTGTTTCACGTAGTTAGTAGTAACGCATCAATCTTAATATTATTAAGAAGTAAGGCCTATGGGTCATGTAGTGTTATTTTGGAAATGTTGGAGTGGGTTAAACATGAGAAGATTGGTGGGTTAATTTTCGGAGAAATGGGTTTCCAGGATTAAGAAATGTGGAGAAGAATGGGAGGCCCATCTCCAGATAAATTGTTATGTCTAGGACTTAGATTTTGAGTAAATGAGTGGCAAGTTGACTCCTACCCATAAATTAGCATTGCCAAGTTTGGGAGTGGACTATTGGGTTATAATAGACGAGTCTTCGCAAGATTTGGGGTTGTGACCATTGCGTATATATATTGTGGCTTCAACCCTGTGAGGAGGACTACCCCATGAAAAATTAAAAGCACGCCAAAATAGCGTTTGCCTTAAAAATGGGGAGGAATTTCCTCTGGGGAAGGGACTTAAGTATTTTCATGGACCTCAAGTCGATACAAGGTTGTTCCTTAGGGAATGATTAAAGTATGTGGTGGTTGGACTCGTAAAAGATTATCAATTTGACATTCATTATCACTTAGGAAAATGCAGTTACAAGGGCGCTTATATCAGTTATTTTGATCGTTACGCTTGTTATTTAGATGAGAGTCGTGGAAGAGCGGGGAAAGGAAGTGTCTGAGTTTGTCTCCATATGCACCACTTATCAATTGGTGAATGTGGACTACCGACAACCGATTGGACTGATGCAATTATTAGAAATACCGGTGAGAGAATGGGAGAGTGTATCCGTGGATTTTATTCAATGGATTACCGATGTTGTAAATCAGTTATGGGTATGAATGGATTGTAATCTGGAGTTTATTAAACCTTATGGCGTGTCTATCAATATAGGGTCAAATGGAGATAAGATTTTCGTATCCCATTTCTGAAGAAGTTTTCAGAAACAATAGGAATCGGTTAAGGTTGAGTACCTTCTATAACCCGAAAATAATTGGTCAAAGAGGGGGGAAACAATGTATGTTGGAGCACGTACTTTTGATGTACATACTTATTTTTGGTGGATGAGAGCAAAATATTCTTTTGGTTAAATCTGTAATCCAAAATGAGTATGCCACCGTAGGTGACATTGTATAGCAGGACGCATAGATTTCCTGCCTATTAGTTTAAATTAGGAGGCAATAAGCTTATGGGGCCTATAATGATCCAATACATCTTTTCAAAAACTGAGTTCATTTGAAGCCGCATACGAATTGCCCAAAATTGTTAAAAGGGCTATGCCAATGCGAATAGAAGTCTTGTAATATTTGAGGTAGACAATCAAATTTGATGTGAGCATTTTTATAGTGAAGGGTATAACACACTTTGTGATGAAAAATAAACTTGAGTCGGGTTAGGAAGATTTTTCCCGTTGTTGTAAAGGTAGGCCCCATAGTTCATGTGAGGAACAAACGGTTATTAATTTTAGATCATGGAGAGTATAGACAATTTACTTGGGAACATGAGAATAATAATTGAGAAATGTTCCCCCTAGTCTATTTATGAGTTACGCCCGAATTTTGAGGGCAAAATTCCCTTATATGGGGGGAGTATGTAACAACCCTTACTTTTGGGTAATTGATTTTATATAATTCTACCACGTGAGATAAGTATATAAAATAATGGAAGTTAGAGTAAATATTATTTTAAGTGATTTTGGACATAACATTTACTGAGTTTTGCATATTTGCCATTGAGAGAAGGTAAATAGTATTATGTTATGTTTTATTGTGTCGTTGTGCTTTAAGCGAAGGTTATGGCATATATTTTAATTGGGTTATGATTAATGAATTAATATAATGTCAGAACATGAAATAATTGTACGATATTCCGGATGACATTTTTGAGGGTGCGGTTAGTCCTGAAATAGTCGAGATAGTCGAAATAAATGCCATATTGTATTTTTGAGTTTCGGGAACTTTTGATAGGTTATGACTCAATTATGTAGTTATGAGTCATTTTAATGGTGTATTAACATTTAAAGATGGGAACAAATGTTAAATGAATGATTAAGTCTTCCAACCCTGTTATTTTCTCATTTATATCTTTAAACCTAGAGGGAGTTAGAGAGATCTTGGGAGAAAATGGAGAGAAAAGAGAGAATTGGAGATTTGGAGTCGAAAATCGTTGCTACGGGAAGGAAATTCGAGACTAAAAACTTGAGGCAAGTTTCTAACTTGCAAATTTATGATTTAATGTGAATAATTTGTAGTGATAGGTGTGTATGTGGAAGAATTTAACTATTATCGGTTTTTGATAAATTCTTGGTGTTTAAACCTTTAAACATTGTTGTGAATGAAATTTGGGTGGATTACTCTAGTTAGAAATCATGTATGATTGTTTTGGTGGGTTTAGTGATGGTTGGTGTTAGCAAAAATGGAAGAGATAGGAGTTTGGAGGATTTAGGGTTCCTAAAACTCATAGCCGAAATAGGGCATTATGGCCCTAGCGAATCGATTTGCTAAAAGGGTAGGCTACAGGTCTGGGTTGGGCAAATCGATTCGGATGACCCGAATCAATTTGGAGATATTAAGAATATTGGGTCCTCTTAACCGAATCGATTCGGCCTATGCGAATCGATTCGTCCAAGGGGAAGCGATTCGGAATTTCTGCAGTTTTAGGATATTGTTTTTCCAACTTAGTTTTTATTCCTTTTCTTTTAGGTTTAAGGATTATGAACCTTCCCTGGGGAAGTAATAAAGAGGATTAGGGGTTTATATTAGGAGAATTAACACCCTAGGATAGTATGGGGGTAATTGAGTTTAATTCGGGAGTTATTCAATAAAGTTTAGTGTCGTTTCCTCTAGTGAGCTACCATGGACTAAGGGAGGGTTAAGTGATAGTGTCTAGGATCCTTGGGAGATTAGTATCGAGGAAAATTACCATTGATGGATTATGGTATTACTTTGAACACTTGGAGACTAGTGTGAGGGAAACTATATTTCGTGGCCAATATCATTTATAAAATATGACTTAGTGAATAATAAATGCATATTTTAAATTGGCATTTAATTGTTAAGCACAAATGATTTTGAGAATGTAAAAGTGAATGTTTTAAATGAGGAAAAAAATTGTAAATGATAATTTGCATATACACACCTCTCTAAATGCTATCATATGGGAAGTACGAGCATGATGTGAAGTCCCCTGGCTAGTGAATGCAGGGTGAATATAGTCCTCGGCCATAAGACCGATTATTATATATTATGTGATTATTGTACGGAGTGAGGTAATTTCGGGGGTGGTTATGACTCACTGTCGCAGGTATATAGCCTCTTCCCGATGTCACGCGATGTAGGATGCCTAGGTTACCTTGTTTGATAGGCCCTGGAAGATGATAGCCATTTAGGGGCGCGTCTGGTGGGAAAACTAGGAAGGACGGTCTTAGAATCGTTATATGACATGAAATATAACTATTCATAATAATGTGGGACATTATTGATGGCAAGGAATTTTATGAAATAAATTGCTTTAAATACGTTTCCTGGAGATAAAAAGGGAAATGTAAAGTTATGAGATGTAAAATTAAATTGGTGAGGCATTTTGAGAAATAAATTTCTCTATATATGTTGCCGAAAGAGAAAAAGAAATTGTCCATTTAAGTTGTGAAAAACTAAAATGAAATCTCATTAAGTGAAACTTAGATATTTCTCTCATACATTGTGAACATTGAATAGCGTTATTGTTATTGCGCTCGGTTGTACTCTTAGATTGAGAGGTGAAAATTCTTATCATTATTTGTGAGAGCTAGTTAAGTTCATGATTGATGATAAAATATTAATAATTTTCATGCATTTTATTCATATGGTAATCGTATCAAATCAGGCCCTGACCTATCTATATCTCTTTCTTTTGCATGAATTCTATATTCGCCCAGGTGCTCTACCGCAAGGACACCCGTATTGACCTCTCCAGCCATGTGTCCATGTGCTATAACATTTTGTGGATGTTGTAGGTTATTCGTTTTAGATGCTTCCATCCTTTTGTAATCTAGCTATGATCAGCTTACATATTCGGGTGTGTTTCCCCCGGAATTGTACGAGTTAAATATAATGTGATATTTAATTTTAATACTCGGTGTAACGTATGTGTATTGGTCTATTAATTGACAACTTATTCGGTTATTTTACTGTGCTTAATTGTTATACAATTAATCGTTGTTTTTGATATCCACCTTCTTTTTAAATTGTAATGTTTAATTGATTTTTATTTAACCCTGCAAATTAAAGTTTGACAGTCCATTTTCTAAAATAATTGGTGGTTATCTCGTACTATTATTTTGATGATAACGATGCTAAGAATGGACCATCTATGATTCCTGTAATTATTGGAGTATCGGGCTGGCCACCTCTTATTTTAATAAGCGGGTTATCACAGATCTTCAATATCCCCCTTTGAAAATATGAGACAAAATCTCATTTAAGTCAACAAGAACTCGTTGGGATACCAAAAAGAAATAATAAAATCATATTCCAATAAAAAAATCTATCGACCCATCTCCTATAAATAGAAAAATTACATAACTGAACTATGTACAAACCATTACCCTATCACAATCTGATGCAATAATGAGGTAGTGAAATATGCAAAAAGATACCTAAGATCAAGTTCAGTAGATGAGATTGTACAATAGTGTCGAAGTGGACACAAAATTTCTCCCCCATTTTGTCTCAAATGGACAAAGGGCAGAAAAAGTCAAATAAGAGAGTTATAAGCAGGTAGATGTGACACCCTGCCTAATTAAATATCGCTTGATCAGTCCTACATCAAATTAAAATAGGTTTCTCATCTGGTTCATTCTTAGCATCACTGTCAAAAACTTTTTAAAACATTACTAACCACCTAGTATTCAAAAAGCCGATGTCAAAAGTTTAGTCTTTTTTTTAACAATCAACAACAATAGAACATTATTACATAAATACATCCATTGCAATAGTAATATAAATCCATCCACAATATAAAAGGCTGAAATGAAATAATACCGAATAAACCATCGATTACAAAATTAATTATAAAGTCCAACCCGAATAAAAGTCTGAATATAAGGTATGATTGTCGTAAATGAAATAACTATGGGCAAGATGCCCGAATAAAATACTGCCTTGCACCCTACACCAGGAGTGAAGTAACTGAATCGCCTATGTCCAAATCCTACAAGCATCAACTAGTGCTGCAACTACGCATCCCTAGAATAGATCATCCTGTTTGGCGTCCCTATAGCTGGACACCTAAAATGTTTTGGAAAAAGGTTTTGCAAGTACGGGTAAGATCCCAAGTAAAAATCATTTAAAAATATTTAGCAAGTACTTAAATAACAGTTTAAATGAACAGTTATTAGATACACAAGTTAGGTTACGAACACTCCCTTGAGTTCCTCATCTCTCATCTATAATGCGTACCTAATGTTTGCTAATCAACCCCACCTAGTCAATTCAAGACAATCTAACTAGGCAGCCAGTATCTAATAAACCCAAATCAATCTAGCTCCTATGCACCGCCCATACAGTATGCTATCGAATACCCTATATAATTAACATCTCTCTTGTGTTATTATTAAACCCTAGTTACCCTTTCTATGTAGATTATTGTTCAAGCTTTATTATTTAAGTTTCTCTTATTAAACTTTATTTTAGATATTCACTAACTATCTTCCTACTATTCACACATTAGTAGCTTCATCATCACATAGATATAACCTATCTAATCTCCGTACTAATTACTCTTTAGTAGATTAATTGTTCTTTAGATACATACTATCTCGCCTCTCTACTAGCACACATAAGTAGATTATTTGTGATGTATATATTTTACACACCATATATACTATAATTACACACTCTGCTATTATATTCATGTATCACACATTAAGGGCTATTGGTTCATAATGTTACCCCGACCCCAATAGTTAATCCATATACATTGGTTCGGAATGTTACCTCGCCCCCAATATTCAGATTAATTTTAGTTTAGATACGGACAACTAACAAGTTTGAAATCATAAGTTTTCTACCCATAACTCACAGCGTCCACCCGTATTTCCTTGCAAATACATTTATTACATATATATATATATTCATTTCTCTTTAAGATGGGCAAGGCTTTTCAAATTTTAGGATTAAATGTTCACGTACTTAAGTCAAATAAGATTTCACTATCTTTATCATCCATTGATTTCACACAGTAGATAATTTCACAAGTATATATATATATTCACACTTTATAATATATATATATATATATAACAAGACTCCTCCCAGACTCAGCTGCAGTGCATACTGTAAAACATACAGGAGGTATATATATTTATCATCCATTATATATATATACTAGTACGGCACCTCTAGGCATAGCTGCGATGCATGCATACTCTGTTACCATGTCCAGGTACATTTCTTGTTGTACAGGGGACTATTGGTTCAACTTCTCTCACGAACCCTATTTATCAAATCACACATCTTAGAGGTGAACATAATTCCAATTCAATGGGATACACACATACCTACGCACCTATATGACCGTCAACACTATCTTGCTCATAGATAGCCCGTACCTAGGTTCTATGTTCTAGTGGTGCGAATCAAAATCCCCCCAAAGGCTCCTCAAGATATGATCATCCACAACGCGCAACCACCACTCGATAGCAAGTAGGGTAGGTATGTCATACACACAATAAATCAAATTATAGATATTTTCTCCACGTATATATCAATAATATCAATAGGGCATACGCACATCACATATCACAAGTCCCATACATATTATATTTATATCTCGAATACCCCACGTATTAATGTATTATTACTTTAATCATATTATAGGTATTCAGTCCACCTATATATATATATAACAATAATAGGTCATACACATATCCCATATGACAAGCCTCATGCGTAGTATATTTATATCCCGAATATTCTACGTATTCCATAATTTATAACTTTGTTTATTACCATACATTCCCGAGTATTTCTCACCACTGAAAGGGTATCCTTTATTCCACATAAAATATCATAAGGTGAACTCTCTACACCCTACTGATCTAAGTCCTCGTTCCTCTCGAATTCTTATAACTCAAATTATCTTTTAATTTAGATTTTTCCTCTCTATTGATCCAAATTAATTTATCCCCTAAACTTCCTTCGTAGGTCACGCCTAAAACCCAATATAGACCTACTGATGTCGCAATATAATTTTCTTATATTATAAATTAAATCCCACAAATGAATTCCGAACAATTTCCAAAGGTCCTAAACAAAAAGGAAATTATTGGCCAAAACTAGGCAACCGAATCGATTAGAAAATTTTCTGGCAGATTAAACACCCTGTAGTAAAATATCATTTACTCTCTCTACAGATTTTCGATTGACCTGATGCAATGCCCATTTTAAATCTAAGACATAGATATTTCCATAAATGTATGGATCTCACTCTAATTATAAGTACAATTGAAATGATATACGTTTAAAGTTACGTCAAAAATTCTGGCAGATTACTATGCTGGAAGATCAAACACCCTATAGTAAAACATCGATTACTCCCTCTATAGAACTCCGATTAACCTGATTCAAAGATCATTATAAATCTAAGACATAGAAATTTCCCAGAATGTATGGTTATCACTCTAATTCGAAGTACAATTAAAATGACATACGCTTAAAGTTACAATAAGAATTCTGGCAAATTTACATCTTGTGTTCATCAAATTAACCCTAAGTCATTCAAGATTAATGTTCTTCAATCAAGAACCCATCAAGATTCAATATTAATAATCAAATATATTCTAATATCATTTTATCTTCACATAGAGATGAATTTCCAATAAAAAGTTTACACAAAAACTTCAAAAATTCAACCCAAGAATCAAATTCTCCTTTAATTAACATAAAACCCTAATTTTCTCATAATCATCAAATTGATAAATCAAGAACTCAGATTTATCTCTTATTAATCAACCCAAATCCACTAATTTCGTATTATCATCATTAAGGAACATCTCGACATGCATTCCTACTTTAGTTTATGAACTAAACCCTCCCAAATTCAAATAAAACTTCGAAAAACATGAAATCAAACCCTATCCTACATGGGTATTATAACATGATTGATATAAATTGTCATTTAAATACTTTCCGCTCAATAGTAGGTCTGAAATTTGTTGATAAGATAGTGGGGTGGTTCTCCCCTTGCTCCGTTCTCGATTCCGTTGCGTTCGGGGCGAAAAACTGTGTAGGAAGCTTGGTTCTCCCCTCCTCTTCCTCTCCTATGGCCTATATCCCTTTCGATTTGTGTAAACCCTAGACCCTCTCCCTAATGGGCAGATATACACTTACAATTTTGGAGTTTTCTAAATCCCAAACTCTTGAATGACCGAAATGCCCTTAAACGGTACTGGGATGGTCTAAAATCATCCCGGGACCCAGACTATACACCCGAGTACACTTTTTCGACTATTTTGACCCTTCCGGAACCAACTGTGACCTCAGAATCACCATCCGAGTCACTTTATAAAATTCTCTTATTTTACCTCCAAATACGCCACGTGTGAAATTTATCTTAGACTAAATTAGTTAAATCTGAATCATCGAATTAAATAATTTCTCCTAATTAAATAAATTCTTATGTCATGAATTTAATTAATTTTCATTTTCTCCAAAAATACGTGGTGTTACATACTTCCCCCCTTACAAAGGAATTTCGTCCTCGAAATTCCTTTAAGACATGTACTCCAAGGTCTCTACATGTCCTGAATCCCGTACTCTCAAATCATCACAATTATTTATACCCCTCCCAATTGTGGGTGATATAAACATTTCCACGAACCAGAGCACCCATACAACCTATAAATGTGCATAACTTCACTGATGCTACCTGGCTCTGCTAGCCTCTCATTATCATATAAGTACTATCCCTTAGATATAACTTTATAAGAAAATATTACCCAAGGTACTAAACCCATGTCATAATGGATAATCATCACCCCACTCACAGCACTATGCTAAGATTCACGCGTGGGACGTCTCGCAAAGAAAAGTACAAATAAGGAACCCCCCGATACACTACTGCCTAGCATTGTCGATCGTTGGGATCTGTTAAGCCCTCGGTCCATATTACGTACCCTCAAATACCCATCTTTTGACGTAAAAGTATACGCGTCCACTCCCACGCTAAACAAGAAAATATATATCACGACGCTCTTACTTTCACTAGTTTCTTAGAGCTAAAATATATCTTCGCTCGACAATAAGCTTGTCTACCCTGAATCACATCAGTAACCGTCCCTGCACATCGGGATTAATTATAACTAGACAATATACATAAAAAGTCTAATACATAATATATATAATATATATACCCATATATATAGGATCATCCCTCTTTCAGGTGATACCTCAAAAAATAAATCATACCCTAGGACAGAAAACACGATATCTCTCTACCATAATCTACAATTGCTCAACCTGTTGCTAACCACTCAACTCTCGTAAAGTAGTCTACCCTATTTTCATAACTCTCGAAAGTAGTAAACTAATACCTAATATAAATGTCCTCTTAGTTCATTCTCTTATCCTAATTCATCTACCGAAAATCTCACTCCTCCTATGGTTGTTGTGCCTCACTAACACCATTCCCATATACTTTTCCAGTCCGAGTAGTCTCACTTTCTCACTATGGACAAGTTCAATATAGGTGGCCCTACTCTCTATGCATAGGAAACCTTACATATATCTTCCCTTTATCTCTGGACCCATTATCCACGTCGGGGTTTCCTTCTCTCGAGCTTGGTAGTCTTGTTCCCAATTGCTACCCTTGTTGTCCCTTTGGCTTAACTGTCCTTACGGAACTCATTGCTAGCCTCGATGGCCCTCATTGAATTCACCGTCACTTGGTAGGAATTCAATTGGTCTGAATTATTCAAATTAGTTCCCAACTGGGTATGCCCTCTTGTGGTGTTTTACTATCACTGTTTAATCCAGTCTTGCTCTTCGACTAGATTCTTCAACCCCCTTGGCTCCCCTCTCAAGGAAGCATTGATAAATTCATGTAAGAGTACGACCCTAACGACGTCGACACTAATCATTCTAGACGGATCTCCCATCCAGGCTTGTATATTGTACTCACAAGTCCATTATCAACTTGATCTTTATTTTCTTCGTATTACCCTTCGTCGAGTACAAAGTTTCCTCAACAAGTCAGCTCATTTCTCACAATCGGCCTATAACTCGCTCACTTGTGATAAGTTTCAAAACTCAATTCGCATCTATGTTCTAATAGCAAATGGAGTATCGATCAATCAAATTTCACTCAAATTTCTCTTTTAATCCCATATACTCTTTATATGTGGTGACTGACTCTCATCACTTTATGCTGCCCCTAAGAGATCAAAAATTTCCACTCAAAATTTTAATCCTAGGTGTCGCTACACTCCACCCTACACAATTGCCTTTGTATTTTATCCTTCCATTGGCCTATTACTCTCATTTTTTTCTCTCTAATATATGAATCTCCCAAGGAGTCCCTCCATTTTTCCCCACCTCTTACCGACAACACTGGGTGAGTCTAAATTTGCACCAACATTATCTACAAAAGCGCTTGGGAAAACTTTTGTTCCCGAGTGATTTTACTATTGTCACCATCCTGAAAAATAATCATGGTGACTTCCATCGCAATCACCATTCCCAAACTACTATAGGTCTTCTACTCAGTCTCTCCTCCAACAATCCTTCTAACGGCCCTCATTGGTCGTCCTATAATGTTTGGTGTATAAAGCACAACCGAACTCGTATAGGAATCACATAAACTATATATAAAGATAGGATAATGTAAGTCGCATATGTCGAGAAGTACAACAACCCTATCAAAAGGCTCTACATCAAATAATACTTCGCTGAAACGTGAAAAGACGCACAGATCCTAAGGACACTAGAACCTGATGCTCTGATACCATTTGTGATACCCTGCCTAATTAAATATCAGGTGATCGGTCCTATATCAAATTAAAACATGTTTCTCATTTTGTTCATTCTTAGCATCACTGTCAAAAACTTTTTGAAACATTACTAACCACCTAGTATTCAAAAAGTCGATGTTAAAAGTTTAATCTTTTTATTTAACAATCAACAACAATAGAACATTATTACATAAATACATCCCATGCAATAGTAATATAAATCCATCCACAATATAAAAGAATGAAATGAAATAATATCGAATAAACCATCGATTACAAAATTAATTATAAAGTCCAACCTGAATAAAAGTCTAAATACAAGGTCTGACTGTCATAAATGAAATAACTGTGGGCAAGATGGCCGAATAAAATACTGACATGCACCCTACACTAGGAGTGAAGTAATTGAATTGCCTAAGTCCAAATCCTACAAGCAGCCACTAGTGCTTCAGCTACGCATCCCTAGAATAGATCATCCTATTTCGCATCCCTGTAGCTAGACACCTAAAATGTTTTGGAAAAAGGTTTTGCAAGTATAGGTCAAAGCCCAAGTAAAAATCATTTAAAACATTTAGAAAGTACTTAAATAACAGTTTAAATGAACAGTTATTAGATACAGCTTTTAGGTTACAAACACTCCCTTAAGTTCCTCATCTCTCATCTATAATGCGTACCTAACGTTTGCTACTCAACCCTACCTAGTTGATTCTAGGAAATCTAACTAGGCAGATAGTATCTAATAAACCCAAATCAATCTAGCTCCTCTGTACCGCCCATATAGTACACAATCGAATACCCTTAATAATTCCCAGTTACCCTTTCTATGTAGGTTATTGTTCAAGCTTTATTATTTAAGTTTCTCTAATTAAACTTTATTTTAGATAATCACTAATTATCTTCCTAGTATTCACACATTAGTAGCTTCATTATCATATAGATATAACCTATCTCAGCTCCCTACTAATTACTCTTTAGTAGATTAATTTTTCTTTAGATACATACTATCTCGTCTCTCTACTAGCACACATAAGCAGATTATTCATGATGTATATATTTTACACACCATATATACTATAAGTACACACTCTGCTATTATATTCCTGTATCACACATTAAAGGCTATTGGTTTGTAATGTTACCCCAACCCTAATAGTTAATCCATATACATTGTTTCAGAATGTTACCTTGACCCCAATATTCAGATTTATTTTAGTTTAGATACGCACAACTAACTAGTTTGAAATCTTAAGTTTGTTACCCATATCTCATAGCGTCCACCCGTATTTCGACGCAAATACATTTATTAAATATATATATATATATATATATATATATATATATATATATATATATATCCATTTCCCTTTAAGATGGGCAAGGCTTTTCAAATTTTAGGATTAAATGTGCACGTACTTAAGTCAAATAAGATTTCACTATCTTTCTCATCCACTGATTTCACATAGTAGATAATTTCACAAGTATATATCTATTCACACTTTATAATATATATATAACACGGCACCTCCCAGACTCAGCTGCAGTGCATACTGTAAAACATATCAGAGGTATATATATTTATAATCCATTATACATATACTAGTACGGAACCCCTAGGCACAGCTGCGGTGCATGCATACTCTGCTATCATGTCCGGGTACATTTCTCGCTATGCAGGGGACTATTTGTTCGTCTTCTCTCACGAACCCTACATATCAAATCACACATATTGAAGGTGAAAATAGTTCCAAGTCAATAGGCTACGCATATACCTAAGCACCCATATGACCGTCAACACTATCGTGCTCACTGATAGCCCGTACACCTAGGTTCTACATTCTAGTGGTGCGAATCAAAATCCCCCCGAGGGCTCCTCAAGATATGATCGTCCACAAAGCGCAACCTCCACTCGATCGCAAGATGCGTAGGTATGTCATGCACACAATAAATTAAATTATAGATTTTTTTCTCCACGTATATATCAATAATATCAATAGGGCATAGGCACATCACATATCACAAGTCTCATACGTAGTATATTTATATCCCAAATATCTCACGTATTAATGTATTATTAATTTAATCATATTATAGGTATTCACTCCACCTATCTATATATATATATATATATATATAACAAAATAGGTCGTACACACATCCCAATTCACAAGCTTCATACGTAGTATATTTATATCCCGAATATTCTACGTATTCCATAATTTATAACTTCGTTTATTACCATACATTCCCGAGTAGTTCTCACCACTGAAAGGGTATACTTTATTCCACATATAATATCACAAGGTAAACTCTCTACCCCTAATTATATAAGTCCTCATTCCTCTTAAATTCTCATAACTCGAATTATCCTTCAATTTAGATTTTTCCTCTTTATTAATCCAAATTAATTTAGCCCCTAAACTTCCGTCGTAGGTCACGCCTAAAAACCAAACTAGGCCTAATGGTGTTGTAATATAATTCTCTTATATTATAAATTAAATCCCACAAATGAATTCCGAATGATTTCTAAAAGGTCCTAAACAAAAAGGAAATTATTGGCCAAAACTGGGCAACCGAATCAAATAGAAAATTTTATGGCAGATTAAACACTCTGTAGTAAAATATCATTTAATCCCTCTACAAAACTCCAATTGACCTAATTCAATGCTAATATAAATCTAAGACCCGGAGCTTTCTAGAAATGTATGGATATCACTCTAATTCTATGTACAATTGAAATGGCATACGTTTAAAGTTACGTCAAAAATTTTGGCACATTACTATGCTGGAAGATCAAACACCTTATAGTTAAACATCGATTAGTCCCTCTATAGAACTCCGATTAATCTGATTCAAATCTCATTAGAAAGCTAAGACATAGACATTTCCATTAATGTATGGATATCACTCTAATTCGAAGCACAGTTAAAATGGCATATGTTTAAAGTTACATTAAGAATTCTGGAAGATTTACATCTTGTGTTCATGAATTAAACCCTAAGTCATTCAAGATTCATGTTCATCAATCAAGAAACCATCAAGATTCAATCTTAATTATCAAATATATTGTGATATCATTTTATCTTCACATAGAGATGAATTTCCAATGAAAAGTTTACACAAAAACAACAAAGATTCAACCTAAGACTCAAATTCTCCTTTAATTAACATAAAACCCTAATTTTCTCATGTTCATCAACTTTATAAATCAAGAACTCAGATTTCTCTCTTATTAATCAACCCAAACCCACTTATTTCGTATTATCATCATTAAGGAACATCTCTACATGCATTCCTACTTTATTTTATGAACTAAACCCTTCCAAATTCATATAAAACTTCGAAAAACATGAAATTAAACCCTATCCCACTTAGGTATTATAACATGATTGATATAAATTGTAATTTAAATACTAGCCTCTCAATAGCAGGTCTGAAATTCATTGATAAGATAGTGTTGTGGTTCTCCCCTCGCTCCGTTCTCGATTCAGTTGCGTTCGAGGCGAAAAACTGTGTTGGAAGATTGGTTCTCCCCTCCTCTTCCTCTCTTATGGCTTCTATCCCTTTTGATTTGTGTTAAACCTAGCCCCTCTCTCTAATGGGAAGATATACACTTACAATTTTCGGAGTTTTCTAAATCCCAGACTCTCGAATGACCGAAATGCCCTTAAACAGTGCCGGGATGGTCTAAAATTGTCCCGGGACCCAAACTATACACTCGAGTATACTTTTTTGACTATTTCGACCCTTTCGGAACCAACCGTTACCTCAAAATCACCATCCGAGTCACTTTATAAAATTCTCTTATTTTACTTCCAAATACGCAACGTGTGAAATTTAGCTTACACTAAATTAATTAAATCTGACTCATCGAATTAAATAATTTCTCCTAATTAAATAAATTCCTATGTCATCAATTTAAATAATTTTCTTTTCTCCAAAAATAGGAGGTGTTACAGTAGATATACAAATTATTCAGCTAAAACCATTGCAATTGATTTGCGTAAAGATTCAAAATTCTTAAACTCCAAAGGGTTTGTAAACAAATCAGCCAATTGTAGATCAGTAGATAGGTAATTAATATCTAGTTCTTTTGATTCAATTAATTATCGTATGAAGTGATATCGAATTTTAATGTGTTTAGTGCGAGAATGTTGAACTGGGTTCTTATAGATGTTGACCACACTCTGGTTATCGCAATAGAGATGGAGTTTTTCTTCTTTTATACCATAATCTCTCAGCATTAGTTGGAGCCATAATAACTGGGCACAACAACTTCCAGCTGCAATATATTCAGATTCTACAGTAGATAAAGAGGCGCAGTTCTATTTTTTGTGTTCTAACCAACCAAGTTGTTACAGATGTAGTAACATGCACCTGATGTACTTTTACTATCGTCGAAACACCCAACCCAATCAGCGTCAGTGTATCCAACTATAGTGCTCGATTTGTCATTAGTGTACCACAACCCTAAATTATGAGTGCCTTTTATATATTTAATTATTCTTTATACATAGAATAAATGGCTCTCTTTGGGATTATTCTGATATCGGGCTCACACACACATAGCGAACATGATATCAGGGCGTGAGGTTGTTCAGTAGAGAAAGATTCTTATCATACTACGGTATAAGGTAGAGTCAATGGATTTACCATTTTCATCTTTAGAGAGTTTGACCGAGGTACTCATAAGCATTCTATCTTCCTTAGAAGTATCTAAGACAAACATTTTTACAATCTCTAATGCATAATTAGATTGCGAAACAAATAAACCTTCTAAATTTTATATAACTTGAAGGACTAAGAAAAATTATAAATCCCCCATAAGCGACATTTGAAATTATCTACGCATAATGTCTGAGAAAGACTTGGCTTCTGAAGGGGAAGTGGATCCAAAAATAATATCGTCAATATATACTTGAGCAATAGTAATATTTTTGTCAAAATGTTTGACAAACAAGGTTTGGTCATTTCAACCTCTCCTAAATCCATTATCGAAAAGAAAAGTGGACAGACGCTCATACCAAGATCTAGGAGCTTATTTTAACCCATAAAGAGCTTTCTTAAGATGATAAACACGATTTGAATGATGAGGGTCAATAAACCCTTTGAGTTTTTCTACATAGGTCTCTTCAGTTATAATTTTGTTAAGGAAGGCAAACTTTACATCCGTTTGGTAAAGTGTGAAATGTAAATGGCATGCTATAGAAAAATGTAAATGAACAGATTCGAGTGGAGTAACAGGAACAAATGTTTCCTCGAAATCTATTCCTTCAATATGAAAGTAGCCCTGGGTAATTAATTATCTTTATTTCTAATGATCAACCCAAACTCATCAGCTTATTTTTAAAAATCCAAAGTGTGCCAATAACCCTTTTATTTTCAGGTCTGGGTACAAGATACCAAATATCATGAATGACAAATTAAAGAAGTTCCTCTTGAATTGCAGTAATTCACAATGGGTCATTCAAGGCTTCATTTACATTCTTGGGCTTAATAAGAGACACAAAACATGAAAAATGAACAGTGTTATGAAGTTGGGATATTGTACGAACAGGTTCTGTAGGATTACCAACAACGTTATCTAAGGGATGGTCTTTAGAAACCCAGTTAGGTACTTCAGGGGTTTCTAATCGTAAAGAATCAATTATTTTAGGAGAGTCATAATTTAAGAGGCTTTCAGACTCTTCCACAATAGCTGTTCTAGTGGTTTTAATTTCTACAGAGGTGTCATTTACAACCACATTAATGGATTCCATCATGGTCTTAGTACGCAACATGTAAATACGATAGGCTCTACTTTCAGGTGAATATCCTAGAAATATAGCTTTATCGCCTCTTATTTCAAACTTAGATAAATGTTCTATGTCTTTACAAACATGACATGTAATGCCAAATGTCCTAAGATATTTAAGATTTGGCTTCTTGCCATACCAAAGTTCATAGGGGGTTTGTTTATAATTCTTCCTAAGGTAGACTATATTGATAATGTGACATAAAGTACGAACTGATTGAACTCAAAAGCATTTAGGTAAGTCTTTGGCATGTATTATAACTCTTACCATTTCCGAAATAGTCCTATTTTTATGCTCGGCTATCCCATTTTGTCGGGGTGTCTTGGGAACACTAAACTCGTCTTTGTAACCATTATAATCATAATATTTAGTGACACCTGAATCTATGAATTCTCCTCCTCTATCACTCTAGATTCTATATACTTGGGAGTCTTTTTCATTTTCTATATGAAGTAAGATTTTTAAAAATGCTCTAAAGGTTTTAGACTTCTATTTTAAAAATGCAAACCAAGTGAATCTCGTGTAGTTGTCAACCATAACTATAATGTAACTATTGCCACAAAGACTAATAGTACGAGAAGGACCCATTAGGTTCATATGGATAAGTTCTAATGGTTTAGAGGACATAATATCTTAATCCCTTCTGTGAGATGCCTTAACTATTTTTCCTTCTTGACAGGGACCACAGACTATGTTCGAAATAGGTTTTATTTTAGGAATACCTCTAATAATTTCCTGATAGGACAATTTACTAAGGTTGTCATAATTTATGTGACCTATTCTGTTATGCCATAATTCAGTATAATCCATTCTAGCAATGTTACAGACCTCTGCACTCGGATTAACTGTATAACAGTTATCTGGAGTACGGAGTCCTGTAGCTATGCACTCACGATTTTCATTTAAAATTTTGTAATTGTTCTTCGAAAATGTGGCAGTATGATTACAGTCACAAAATTATGAAATACTTAGTAGATTAGCCTTAAGACCGTTTACTAAAAAAACATCTTTAAGAAAAAGTAGTTCTTCTTCTTGGAGTGTTCCTTTGCCTATAATCTGGGCTAAAACACCATCTCCAAATAAGACTTTGCCTTCGAAGAAGTTAGGTTTGTTTGAGAGTTTGGATTCATCCCCGATTATATGCTTAGAACATCTAGAGTCTAAGTACCATCCAGATATGGTGTGCTCATCTTTCAAAGCATTGATCACTGTGTTACATTTCATCTGGGGTACTAGATCATCCTTTATTACCCAAATGGCTCTAGTTTTCCATTTGGGATTATTAGCTCGTATTTGATAAAACTTGCGAGATTCAGCTTTTTGTCTAATCAAATTTTGAGCAATTTTATTGTTGTTATAAACATTTTGAGCATTCGATCGAGAAAATACTCTAGGGTTACTTCCTAAGGATTGTCTTTTAGTATTAGATCTTATCTTTCTCTTTCGATAGTTAGAGTGTCTATCTCGTGGTTTAGGCAGGACATAATTATTATGGCTTCTCCTAGAATAGTTATTTCTAATAGGTAAAGGAGGGATAAGTAGTTTGTTATATGCATTTGGAATAGAAAACATCAAAATAATGTCCGTACACATCACAGTATAAGCAATAAAGATTGCTCATAGTAGTTAAGTCTTTAGGAAAGTTGTCAAACATAGGTTTCCCTAAGTTAAGACTTTTGGCATTATTTTTAGAGGGAACAGTTTGAAATGAGGTCTCACTCTTTATAATGGGAGGAAAAATGTACTTGGCTTTAAGTTGAACATTATGCTTAGAGGTACTTGTCTCATAAAAGTTTAACTACTGCTTATTTTTATCATAATAAATTTTCAAAGATTGAAAGTCAGGGCAAATTTCAATAGGTCTTTTTTTACACCAGTAACAAACTTTATGGTTTCAAAAGGTTTGGTTGGTTTAATATTTTTGGTGGAAAAACGTATTCCATATCTATCATTAGAATTGATCTTGCTATCAGCAACACAGTTCTCAAAACAATCAGAATTGCTTTCAAATTTTGAGAATTTTTTGAACACTGTTGAAGCCTTTTCTTTTGTTTGTTCCAATTATAATAATGATCATTTATACTTCTTTTCCAAAACATTATTAGATTTAGTTAAGTATTTCACTCTTTGTTCAAAAGTTTTTATTTCCACGTCATGAGTTAAACTTTGATATGTATACTTTACACCATTTTTTTTAACTCTTTGGTTTAAGGACTCTAATTTCGTGGAAAGATCATTGACAAGCTTCTCGACTATAGTGCTTTTCTTTAGAGTTTTAGTGTAAAGTGTGTGAATGTCGGGAAGGTCCAAATTATCGGAGTCACTAAGTGAGTTATGTGTTGTGTCCCCTATCGATTAAATTTTAGGAGTCACACACCCATTTCCATCAACAATAAGACGATCATTTTGACTCACATACACGCGATTTTTAGTACTATAATCATTCTCAAGCAGTAAGGTAGACATATCAATAGAAGCAACATCAGTCATGGTATGATCAATTTCCTCATCATCATTGTAGGTTATATTAGAAAAGAATGGCATGCAAGGGTCATAAGAGTTGGATGACTCGGGTTCTTCATTTTCAGAGTCACTTGAGTCATTCTAAGTCTTGCATAGATGAGCCCTATTATGTTTGGGGTTTTTCTCTAAGTTAACCCTACAGTCACTAGCTTGTGTCCTAGTTTTACACATCTATAACATTCAACACTTCTAAGGTCACTTTTGATCATCAGTCCTTTGTTGGTTAGGTATTCACTCATGATCTCTATTATTAGAAGTGTTGGAGTAATTAGGTTTCCCTTGTCTAGAAGAAACTTTGTTTATACAGTTTACACTTTTTTTGAATTTCTTAGACCTAAGAACAATCTGATTATCAAAGTTATCCAAGTCATAGCCCTCATCAGAATGAAGGTCAAGGTCAGGTTTTCTCAATTTAGATGAGAAAATAAGATTAAAATTTCCATATTTTTTATTGGTTTGGATCAATTATTTCCTGAATTCTAGTTCCATTTCCACAGTTCTTAGTGTACTATTGAGGAGTTTTGGGGTAAGGTTTTGATTATTCATGTTGATACCAAATTTAATCTACTGACATGGACCAATCATATGAAGATACGTGGCTATCTACATGGCAACAACAAGCACTTTCGAGATGATCACACGCTCTGAGGAACCATGTTACTCCGAGGAACTCATACGCTCCGAGAAACAGACCTCTCCGAGGAACTCTTTAGCACCAAGAAGCTCCAGGCGGTCCGAGCAACTCAGGCTGTCCGAGCTGCACCTCGAAGCTGGATACCAACCGTTTAACTGCTCATTAAATGCTTATCATTCAGACGCACACGCAAAAAGGGCATTAAATGTATTACCCTTTCATATGTATATATCATTTAATGTATTACCCTTTCACATGACAACCTCAGGGCTATAAATACATTGTACAATCCTCATTGTAGAGGACGTGGAATCCAGATCGAAATTTCTTGATAGAACTTATAATCGATAATTCCCAAACACTCAGCAATAAAACAACAGTGGACGTAGGCCATTTTTATAAGGCTGAACCACTTTAAAATTCTTTTTCTCATTTATTTATCTGTGATTGAATAATTAGAGTAATCTAACATTTTACATCAACAGATTGGCGCCATCTGTGGAAAACGACTGATAATATCATTTTTCATCAAAAACAATCCATTACCAATGCTTGATATTCCTGAATCCAGCAATCGAAATGCTAGAACCCCTCCAAATCCATCTGCTCCACCAATTATTCCAGATCTGACTAGAATAATGGCAAATCTGGCTCAGGGCCAGACCGTCATGCAAGAAACGATGCAATAACTCATCCAAACCCTCGATGGCGGTGCATTAGCCCATTTCGGACCACGAAGCATTCAAAGAAATACCCGTGCGCCTTCTTCGCGTACTAGGCGTACTAATTCATATCGCAATGAGGAATCTGAAGATTTTTCTTATCAACCTGGAAGAACTTCATTAGTACGAGCCACAGATACTGAACAACGTGTCACCCTCTCCCCAGAGAGGACCAGTGCATTGGAAAGATTAAGTAGGTTTTCTACTTTCGGCCGATTAGGCCCTAGGAGGAACAAAAGTCCTCTTAATGCAGCGTCGAGGAGCTTTCGACGACCAACAAATTTAAGGGAAGGATTTGCCCAGTCTCGACCAGCTGCTCGTCAAGATAGATCCTATGACCGACCAGCTGCTCGTCGAGATAAATCCCAGAAATCCACTTCAACGCGATCAGTTGCTCGAACCAATAGGCCCAAGGAAGGAAATGATGCATGGAAATGATCTATTCAGAGGCTGGAGGATAGATTTGGGGAAATGGCTAAGGGCAAAAACCCTCTACAACGAACCTGTGTTAGAGGAACACCTTTTGTCCAAGACATTGTTGATTTTCCAACACCATCAAAGTTCAAAGCACCTGTTGTGACTCCCAAGTATGATGGGAAGACTGAACCTGTACTTCATATAGAACAATACCAAGTTGCAGCCGACATCTATGCTGTCCCAGATGAGATGAGATGTAGAGCATTCTCGGGAACACTTACCGGATCTGCTCAAATATGGTATAATAATCTTCCTCGGGGTAAGATTTTAACTTTTCTTCAACTGGCTGAGTTATTCATTGGGAATTTCTGCTTTGGAGCAAAGCCAGTTAAACGAGTAGCACATTTATTAAGTGTTAGACAAAAACCTGGTGAGGTACTAGAGATTATATAACTCGTTTTAATAACGAGAAACTCAAAGTCATTGATTATGACGAGAAGACAGCGATTACTGCTTTGATGAGTGGACTACTCCCAAACAAGTTATACTACACTTTGGCCAAAAATCCACCTCGAACCATGTCGGACCTGATGGGAAAAGTGTCCAAGATTATGAATGCCGAGGAGGCTATGTCTGCGAAGAAGAATATGGACACCAAAGAAACCAAGGAGGAAGTTGATAAAGCTAAGAAGAAAGAACATAAGAACAATGGTGGTGACAAACAATCCAAAAATAGGTTGTCATGGGAGGTCTTGAGGAAGTTTGATAATTACACACCTTTGAAGGCAAATATCAACCACGTCCTGGAAGAAATTAAGAACATCGAGGAGTTAAATTGGCCAAAGAAAATGAAGGCAGACCCTGACACGAGGAATAGGGAAAAATATTACGAGTTCCACCAGGATCATGGCCATATGACCAAAAATTGCATAGCTCTTCAGAATGAGATTGAAACACTCATCCGACGAGGAAAGCTAGCAAAGTATGTTGATCGGGGAGGCAAAAAAAGAAACAACGACCGAACTAGAGAGAGGTCTAGATCTCCTCGTCGAGCAGAGGAGAACAAGAAGAGAAACCATGAAGTTGATCCAGAGGATGACCCTGATCTTCCTAAGAAACCAAGGCAGCCAGAACGAGAGGTATTTTCAATATGCTTTGGGTCATTTGATTGTAATGTTATTATAGGAGGAGATGCAGGAGGAGGAGACCTTACTGCAGAAAGAAAAGCTTACCTCGGTGAGTCTCAAGCTTGCTCGTACATTCAGCGAATAAATCTAGCTGAGGAAGATCGCCCGAGAAAGGTGAACAAAGAGAAATTGGTCATCAATTTTTCAAAAAATGACCTTGCAGGTGTTTTATATCCTCACGATGATCCACTGGTGATCAAGATGAGAATGAAGGAGGTAATGATTTTAAGAGTGTTGGTCGATAATGGTAGCTCGGCAGACATTATGTTCTACTCGTGTTTCGATAGTTTAAATCTAAAGCTATCTCAACTGAAGCCTTACCACAGACCCCTCATCGATTTTGCTGGCGAGAAAGTATTTCCACTTGGGATGATTAAGTTGGATATATTCATTGGTACGTGGCCTGCTTGTCGGATAGAAAGAATACGTTTCTTCATGATGGATAAGAATGTCCAATCATCGTACAATATCATCATGGGAAGAGTAGGATTGAAGAAGTTTGAGGCTGTACCATCTACAGTGCATCAGTGCCTAAAATTTCCAACAAACTTTGGAGTAGGAGTTGTGAAAGGTGATCAGAAAGTAGCTCGAGAATGCTATTATTCATCCGCCGAGCAAGAAGAACTGGAAGAATCAAAGAAAAAGACTACTACCTATCAAGTGGATGAAGGTGCAGAAATTGAAACATTGGATCCTCGAGATGAGTCGCAACTCGTGAAGGGTCAAGTGGTGGAAGCTACTGAAAACATCATTCTGGATGACGAGCACCCTGAGCGAACTACTCAAATAGGTTCATCGTTGGAAGACTCATTAAAATAGGAATTAATAACTTTCCTTAGAAGCAGAAGACAAACTTTTGCATGGAGTCACGAAGATATGCCTGGGATAGACCCAAACTTCTTATGTCACGAGCTCAATGTGAATAAGGAGATCAAGCCTGTGAAGCAGAAAAGAAGAGTATTCAATCCCGAGAAGAATCAAGCTATACAGGAGGAAGTCGAGAAGCTCCAGAAAGCTTGTTTCATTGAAGATGTTAAATATCCAGATTGGTTAGCTAATGTGGTGATGGTAAAGAAGAAGAAGAACAACAAGTGGAGGATGTGTGTAGACTTCACCGACCTCAACAAAGCATGCCCAAAGGATCACTTTCCATTGCCCCGAATTGATCAACTGGTGGATGCTACCTCGGGACACGAGTTGTTGAGCTTCATGGATGCTTATTATGGTTACAATCAGATCAAAATGAAACCTGAAGATAGGGAGAGTACTTCTTTCATTACCCCTAGGGGAACTTATTGTTATAATGTTATGCCTTTTGGTTTGAAAAATGCAGGTGCGACATATCAGAGGCTGATGAACAAGGTCTTTGCTGAACAAATCAGTGAAAATATGGAATTCTATGTTGACGATATGCTGACAAAAAGAAAGAAAGATGCCGATCATCTAGTTGATTTAAATCAGACTTTTGATCAACTGGATAAATATCAAATGAAGTTGAATCCGATGAAGTGCATATTTCAGAGTACGAGAAGGTATGTTTCTCGGGTACATTATCAATCAACGAGGCATTGAAGCAAATCCTGAAAAGATCAAAGCTCTATTAAGGCTGCGATCTCCAACAACGAAGAAGGAAGTACAAAGTCTTACAGGACGAGTAGCAACACTCAATAGATTTATGTCACAAGCAGCTGATAGATGTCTCCCATTCTTCAAGACACTCAGAAAGACTTTTGAGTGGAATGATGAATGTGAGAAGGCTTTTCAAGACTTGAAGAAATACTTGGGAGCACCTCCACTGTTGTCCAGGCCGGTGATGGGAGAAAAATTTTATTTGTACCTTGCAGTGTCCGAGAATGCAGTTAGTTCGGTGTTGATCAGAGTGGATAATGGAGTACAAAAGCCAATTTACTACACAAGTAAGGCCTTCCGAGGAGCAGAGATCAGATATCCAAGGATGGAGAAATTAGCACTAACACTGATTGAGGCAAGTAGGAGAATGAGGCCATACTTCCAGGCTCATACTATAGTAGTATATACCGATGTGCCATTGAGACAAGCCCTTCATAAGCCAGAAAAACTAGGGAGATTGATGTATTGGGCAATAGAGCTCGGTGAATATGATATAATTTATGAACCCAGATCATTGTTAAAAGGGCAGGCTGTAGCAGATTTTATAGCGGAGTTCACCTATCCTGATACCGCCGAGGAGCAAAAGTTGCTCGCTGATCAACCTGTGGATGTTACAGGATCAACAAACATAAGCTCAGACCAATTCCGATTGGTAAAAGAGAGTGTGGATGTTACAGGATATGACGCAGAGATAGTTGTGAGGACTCCGAACAAGGAATAAGAGTTGCTCGCTGATCAACCTATGGATGTTATAGGATCAATAAACACTAGCTCAGACCAACTCCGGTTGGTAAAAGGTCAAGTGGATATTACAGGATCATTGAATTCGAGCTCAGGCCAACTCCGGTTGGTAAAAGGGCAAGAAGAAATGATCGACGAAGAGCAAGAAAAATCTGAAGAGGAAAGGAAGCAGTAAATATTTCACCGAGGAACTCTGACTGATCAGAAATTTGAAGACGAGTTACCTATATGGAGGCTATATGTAGATGGCTCATCTTGCACTACAGGATGTGGCGCGGGGATAGTTTTGAGCACTCCGGACGAGGTCGGCATGGAATACGCATTGCGTTTCCAATTCAAAGCTTCCAATAATGAGGCTGAATATGAGGCCATGATTGCAGGGCTTAATTTGGAAAAAATTATGGAGACGCAGCAGGTTGTGATCTTCAGTGACTCTCAATTGATCGTAAACCAAATGATGGGAGTATATGCAGTTAGAGGAAAATTAATGATCAGATATCATGCAAAGGCAAAGGAGTTGGTGTCAGAATTTGTCGCCATTCAGCTTGTCATAATGCCAAGAATGGAGAATGTGAGAGCAGACACCCTAGCCCGACTAACATCAGCTACTCGCACCGAGCTACGACAAACAATCCCAATTGAAGTGTTAGCTGGTCGGAGCATAGATGAAGATCTGACGATGAACTTTATTACCCTTGAATTAGGATCATCTTGGATGGATCCCATCAGGGCATATATTGAGGAGGGAGAATTACCAATTGACAAGCTCGCGGCCAAAAAATTGAAGTTTAAAGCTGCTTGGTACGTATTAACTAATGGTATTTTGTATAGGCGAGGAATTATGGCAGGTTTGCAGAGGTGTGTACATCCCTCCGAGGTGAAAGAATTGATTGAAGATATCCATGAAGGGTCTTGTGGAGCACATGTAGCAGGTCGGACACTTTTACAAAGGGTGATGACGCAAGGATACTACTGGCCGACGATGAGGGTTGATTGTATAGCCTACGCCAAGAAGTGTGACAAGTGCCAGCGTTTTTCCTCCATCCGAAGAACTCCACAAGCATTGTTGACACCCATAACTTCCCCTTGGCCATTTGCCATGTGGGGAATTGATTTGGTTGGGCCACTGCCAACGACCCGAGGAAGGTTCAAATACCTCGTCGTCGCAGTGGATTATTTTACTAAGTGGGTAGAAGCTGAGCCGCTCATTAACATGACGTACGAGAAGGTGTACCAATTTTTTTGGAAGAACATCATTTGCCGATATGGTCTCCCTCCTGCCTTCATCACAGACCATGGAACACAATTTGATAACGAGGAGTTTGCCGCCTATTATCATCAATCAAATATTTTGAAGGTCCACTCAGCACCAGGCCATCCTCAAAGCAATGGAAAAACTGAAGTGACAAACATAAAGCTGCTAAATGGCTTGAAGAAAAGATTGGATGATGCAAAAGCAAACTGGATCAACGAGTTACAATCAGTACTTTGGGCTTACCGAACTACTCCCCGAGTAGAAACTGGAGAATCACCATACATGCTGGCGTTTGGAAGTGAAGCCGTCATACCTTCCGAGTTGGGCCTCCCAACACACAGGGTACTGAATTTCAATTCCCCTGTCAGCGACTTAATGAGAAGATTAGATTTAGACATGCTCGAGGAAGTTAGAGCAGAAGCATCCATTAGAAATGCTGCTTACCAGCAGCGAACAGCTTTATTTTACAACCAAAGGGTGAAGAAGTGCGACCTGAAAGAAGGAGACTATGTGCTGAAGAAAGTAATTCAAAAGCATAATAAGATAGAAGCAAACTGGCATGGACTATACCGAGTTACAGAAGTTGTTCGACTAGGAACTTATCGAATAACAACTTTAGAAGGCGAGGAGCTTAAGAATACATAGAACGCAGAGCATCTGCGCAAGTATTATCAGTGATGTATATGTAACACAGTTCCATCAGTATGAATAAAATGAAGATATTCTGCCAAAGTCTCTCCTTTTATTGAGAATTTTTCGGGGAATACTAGTGCTACACACTACTCGACAAAGCTCAGACTCCTCAGCAAAATATTCCTAAAAATGCCAACTTCGGTTGGTTAGGAAACCAAATATTCCTAAAAATGCCAACCTGTTTGGCTAGGAAACAAAATATTCCTAAAAATGCCAACCTGTTTGGTTAGGAAACCAAATATTCCTAAAAATGCCAACCTGTTTGGCTAGGAAACAAAATATTCCTAAAAATGCCAACCTGTTTGGCTAGGAAACAAAATATTCCTAAAAATGCCAACTTCGGTTGGTTAGGAAACCAAATATTCCTAAAAATGCCAATCTGTTTGGTTAGGAAACAAACTATTCTTAAAAATGCCAACCTGTTTGGCTAGGAAACGAAATATTCCTAAAAATGCCAACCTGTTTGGCTAGGAAACAAAGTATTCTCGAAAATGCCAACTTATGTTGGTCGAGAGGTAAGATTATTCCAGAAAGTGCAAAAGTTGCTAAATATGGCTGGGCGGGGATAAAAACCCACCAACTGTAGTTGGTCGACAAAGAAAATTTACCGACCTTGGTTGGTCGGAAACATTTAAGAGAAAAATTTACTAACTATGGCTGGTCGGGGATAAAAACCCACTAACTGTAGTTAGTCGACATGGAGAATTTAACAACCTTGGTTGGTTGGAAACATTTTAAACATTTTTTATACTCATTACTTTATTGCTAAGTGGTCGAGAAACAAAACTGTATTATTAAGTGATACTTGTAACATTTTAATTATTATTGAGTTGGTCGACAAACAACACAATATTGTTATCCTTTTTAACAGATATGCACAAATATAAAGTGTTTGATAATTACAATACAATAGCAATTAAGATTTGCAAACAAAAATGAAAGTCTTTCATTAAATTCAAAATAAATTACATTGATAATGAGATGAAAGTTACATTGACATGTATACTAACTATTACATCAAAAATTCCTATTCTACTATTTTTTTCCCCTCAGCTTTTGACACAGGTTCCTCGCCGGGAGGCGGATCATTTAAAGACAGAGGAGAATTGATGAAGTTAAGATCCTTCAACATCCTGACATTCATCACGGATGGTCGATCTAAAAGATGCTCGGGACGAGATACCTCGATTTGAGAATGTAAATTGTAGTCACCGAGATACATGGAAATCAGGCTCCGAGGAATGGCCCTAGCAGGGATCCAACCCATGTCCAAATTAAATTGAGGCACAAGTAGGTCGAGTAGCCCGGGATCATAATAGTCCCACAGATAATGACCTTGTTCGAGCTTCAACACACCTAAGGCATTCAGCCAGCCTTGCTTATAGCCCTCATTGTTGGCATTCTGGATACGATCGTCCAAGTGGTATAGTGCTTCGTTGTATCCAGCCATCCAGAACTCCCTGGGCTATTTGTGGAACTGATATGTTAGCCTCTCCATCTGCTCGTGGAGATTCTTGATGAAAAGATCCTTATTCTCCAAGACTGACTTCTGCGCAGAGAGCTGTTTTTCTAGATCCCTAATCTTCTTTGACATATCAGACAATGCCTGGTTCTTCGCCATTAATTGGAAAGCCTGGTTCTCTAAGGAAGACTGAGTCCTCTGTTCCTCGCCAAGAACCCGAGCCTCTCTTGCTCGTCCCCGAGTAGCTCTTGCTCGACCACGAGAAGATGTAAAGGGGCCAGAGCTCTTCAAAGTCTCCAACTCGTCCCTCAACTTGGCGTTCTCAACCTCTAAGAATGAAAATCCCTCGTCGGTCACTGGGATCAAGGCACTAGAAGTGGAAGCTGCAGACATCAATTGTGAAAGCTCCTTTTGCAGGTTGTTGTTTTCCTTTTCCAGAAACTCAGCAATCTGTCTGCATTCTTCGACTTCACCTCTCAAGATTCTCTCCCTTACATCGTACCCAGCAAAAAGCTTCTCGTAGCCCTTTTCGGCAATGATCTGCTGGTACTTCTTCTCGTACCCCTCATGCAATAAGGCAGTGGATTGTTTGTATTGAAGCTGAAGGTCTTCGAGGGTGCTTTGAAGATCCTCGATCATCTCATAATAGGCAACGTTATTGTCTACAGCCCGATCAAGCAGACACTTCAGATATTGATATGCTCCGACTGCCTGTTCTGAAGCTTCCTGGCCGAGGATGTCGACAACTTGTGCTGCACTCAGGTCTGTTTGACCAGCCTTAAAATATTCATTACATTATCGCAACAACTTTGCATCATGGGCAGATAGCAGTTCTATCCTGGCCAGAAACTAGCAGAGAAAGAAGAGTAATCATTAATAAGAAGAATAAGCAGAGTATGAATAGAAAATAGACAACAGTATGCAAAAAGTTCAAGTTTTATTAGATCATAGTTCAGAGTTACATATTCTGGGTTACATTTGATAAAGAGAAACAAAATAAAGATAAACTCGAACAACACTACACCTTTTCCTTATCTCCTAAAACCTTCTCGGGAGGCTAGTATGAAGAGGTAGGTTTCTCGGAGGGAAGGGATAGTTGCTCGGGGAGAGTAGGCAGTTGCTCGGAGGAAGAAACGATTTGCTGATTTTCCTCGACAACAGGCGGGATGGCTAGGGCATGATCTCCCATCACCATCGAAGACTCTTTGGAGGTAGCTTCGTCCTCTTCTAAGTCTTCTGGAGTTAGAGGGGGACTAGGGATATGTCTCTGGAAGAGCTCGGAAGACTCGTCGACCTTCATCTCCTGAAGGGCAGCAACCCATCCATCCCTAAAATATTTGAGACTGCCATAGTCCACTTGCGACACCATGGAAGCCAACCCCTTGTTCCACCCCTTGTCCCAGCCAGAGCTAAAGGACTTCTTCACAGATATCTTCCTCTTCAACTTCTCCGAGGAGAGCTTCTCGGACAACAGGTTCTCAGCAGTCTTCAACTTATTTTCTACCTCTTCCTTCTGACGACCTACTTCCCGAAGTTTCGCCAACTCCTCCTCAGCAGCTTTGAGTTTATCTTCAAACTCTCCAGAAGTTTTGAGCTTATCCTCGAGCTCCTTATTTTCCTTCTCCAGGGCATTTATTCTCTTCTCCAACTCCTTGGAGGCATCAACAGCCCGAGCTTTTTCTTGCTCGGTGGAGGCAAGCTTTTTCTCCCAGACAGCTTTGTCATCAGCATATTTCTGGCGAGAATCTGCCAGAGACTTGGTAGCTTCTTCCAGAGCTCCCTCCACACTGGACAAGGAGCATGAAGCCTTAATCACTTCATCCTTCTTCAGGATTATATTGAAGCAGCTCGTCAACTGTGAACAGAAAAAGAAAACAAGTTAGAGACTGAAATAACAAGGGAAATATGAAAAGTTCAAAGTAAGAAAACTTACCGAAGCAAGGTGACGAGCAGCTAACGAGGTGACCATATCCCGAGTAAGGTTTTCTTCAGTACCTTGGACCTCGGGAATGAGCCAGGACTTTACCGAGCTCATGGCAGAGCTCGGGGGAATAAAAGTTGGAACCCCAGTTCCAGCAACTGGGGGTTGAGTGACGGTATCAGCCAAATTAACCGAGGATCTTTTCTTCAGCCTCCTCGGGGGAACAACAACGGATTCAACCAAGGAAGAACCCTTGGTCGGTGATATTACAATCACCTCTCCAGGAGCAGTAGAGCTGCTCGGAGCCACTGCGGGCTTCTCGGCAACTTTAGCAGGAGCAGTTGGAGGAGCTGCATCAGTCTTCTTTGTCCCCTCCCTTGGGACGTCGATATTACTCCTTTTTGCCTCTCCAGAACCAAAGGCAGTTTTCTCAAACAGGGTAGGAGGTCTTCTCTTCTTCATCCTTTCACTTAAAGGAATATGGGATTCAGGCGATGCGCTGGTGGTAGCTGGTACTGGCTCTGATTCACTTATCACTGGACGAGCAGTGAAAGAAGTGGTGTAGCTCTTGTACTGCAGTAGATACGAAGTTGATCTAATGTGTTCATCGGCAACACTTTGATGCAGAATCCAGATAAGTTTCAAATGAATTATATTGACATCTGCATCTTTTGGGCACTTTCTCTTGCTATCAACTACAAATAAATAAACATTGTTATCAGTGGCACATTTTATCAAACACAAAAGAAACATGATTTCAAAATAAACAAAATAAAATAAAAATAACCTATCCCATTGCCATAAGGAGGGCATCTGGGACCCTGGTAAACCTCATCTCCCGCTAATGGAGGGTGTTGCCAATTTTTTATGACAACCCCGTGTTCAAAATAATCCCTATTGGCATCAGGGAGAATGACTACTAAGGTTCTATTTAAAAATCTAGTTTTTAAATAAAAAATATTATCATTAACTGCCCATCTATAGCAGTACATGATTTTTGGAATTCCTATTCGAGTTCCATGGATTTGATTTAACCTATGCACCCTGTTAACTATTCTCCATGTGTTGGGGGCTATTCTTACCGGAACAACATCAAAGTATTGACATAATTCCAGACACAAGGGATTTGGTGGAAAAGAAAATCCACACTCAGTAATAAAAAGGCTGGGGAACCAATGTCCCTCAGCCAAATTGAAATAATCAGAAGGCTCAGAAAGCTCTTCCAAGACAACCCAAGAGGGAATGGAAAAATTAGATCAAAATTTGTCAAGAGATTCAATAGGGTAAACCATGGTGATTAAAGGAAATGAAGAAGAAAGAAGAAGACCTTACAGAAAAAGAGTAGAGTTGTTGACAACGAATGATGGAAGAGATGAATGCACAAGAGAGTAGAAGACAATGAAAAACTCGAAGATACAAATTTGAAAAGTAGAAGACGATGGGAGTATCTGTGAAGTTTAAATACCTTGCCTTGGGAAATGGTGAAGTAATGATTACAAAAAAGGATGATTACGTTACCGATGGCTAAAAAGATGAAAAGTGGCGCGGGAATCAGAGCTTGCAACAGGGGCTAAAAAGACGAAAAGTGACGCGGGAATCGAAGCACGTAGAAAAGTCCAAAAAGCATGATTCTACGAATTGGGAAGGAGAAATAAATATAAGGGAAACGCTCCTAAAAATTCGGAAGACTACTTAAAGCTACCATATTCCGAGAAAGAATGTTCCATACTCCTCAAATTTTGAACTATGAAACATTGGGGGCTTCTGTTGATACCAAATTTAATCTGCTGACATGGACCAATCATATGAAGACACGTGGCTATCTACATGGCAACAACAAGCACTTCCGAGATGATCACACGCTCCAAGGAACCATGTTACTCTGAGGAACTCATACGCTTCGAGAAACAGACCTCTCCGAGGAACTCTTTAGCACCGAGAAGCTCAAGGCGGTCCGAGCAACTCAGGCGGTCCGAGCTGCACCTCGAAGCTGGATACCAATCTGTTTAACTGCTCATTAAATTCTTATCATTCAGACGCACACGCAAAAAGGGCATTAAATGTATTACCCTTTCATATGTATATCATTTAATGTATTACCCTTTCACATGACAACCTCAGGGCTATAAATACATTGTACAATTCTCATTGTAGAGGACCTGGAATCCAGACCGAAATTTCTTGATAGAACTTATAATCGAGAATTCCCAAACACTCAGCAATAAAACAACAGTGGACGTAGGCCTTTTTTATAAGGCTGAACCACTTTAAAATTCTTTGTCTCATATATTTATCTGTGATTGAATAATTAGAGTAATCTAATTTTTTACATCAACAATCCATTTCACCAATAGCATATTTTTTGTTATCAAACTTCTATAGAAGTGATATTAGAATTTTTGAAATAATTTATTTCCTATCATAGGTTATACCATTTTCATGTAACTTAGTCACAATGTTAGTTAACTTAATATAGAAATCATTAAAGGTTTCAATCTCGGACATGACAAGTGAGTTATACTGTTGGATAACCATTTGAGTTTCAGCAGCTTTAACTCTCGTATCACCCTCATGTACAGTTACAAGAGTATCCCATGCTTCCTCACAAGTAGTGCCGGATGAGATCCTCTTGAACACATGTTCATTTATTGACATAAATATGGAATTCTTGCCTTTATTGTTACATAGAGAAATTTGTTTCTCATCTTTAGTGAATTCATTTAGTAACTTCCTGATTCTCACAAGAAATCCTTCAGCTGCTGGTTTAGTAGGAAAAGTTTAACCATTTTCTATAACTTCCCAGACTTCATCTTCCAGAGTTCCTTGAATGAAAGCAATCATCCTTACCTTCCAGTAAGGAAAATTGGTTCCATCAAAGAGAGGGGGTCTAGATATGTTACCCAGTCTCTCAAATTTCTCGTCCATACTTTTGTTTTGAAAAATGCATTTCAGCAATATAGGATCTAAAAGATTTTAAAACAGCCAAGCTCTGATACAATTTGAAAAAATGCAACTTAAGATGTTTAATACAAAGTCCAACAACTAAAATGGCTCTAAACTATTTGTTGAAGAAACTCTTTTAATCAAAACAAAACTTAACACAAGATGTGTTTTAAAAACATATCAAAATAGATTTAATCAGTGTGAACAAGTTATTTCACATCTACAGTAAACCAGTTTTGAAAAACAAAACTAAAACTATTAAATCAGCACAGCTAAGAAGAAGGTGATGAGAAAATGAAGAAGAACACAAGTAATTTTTAATGTAATAAAACCCCAACCAATTGGTGAAACATCCACGGTGACCTCTACGTCACAAAATGAAAAATTCACTAAAATCAAAATAACAAATTACAAGCTATTTAACAATCAAACCAAACCAACACACCTAAACTACGTTCAGAATCATTATCAACTCCTCTGGATTATATCTGACTTCTCTGAAGGTTGTTATTGTTGATGTTCTCTCGAGCTTCATAACTTTACTTGATTCCAGTATTTACATCGACTCAAACAAGTTCAAGATCATATAACCAACACTTTAAGTGTGGTAGAGTGAAAGTGTAGTGGTGATGTGCTTTCTAACATATGCATGCAACACAATCACACATAATGCAAACAGATTGATTTAATTAACTTACAAAGTCACTAGATATGCAAGAAATTTCAAAATCAATTTAGTCAAAACTAAAACAGACTTTAGACCTTTCAAAATATCCGCAGATCAAGAGGGAATCTTGTTGTGAAATATCCAAGATCCTACCACTTTCGTATTTTGAAAATATTATGTAGAAAGTGCAAATCCCAATCAAGATCTCAAAACTAGATCTTAGTCTGATAGTTTGAGTAAAATGAAATAAGAATGAAGATTATTGGTTTGGGGTTTTGAAAATATAAAATTAGTTTTAAAAATAACCAACAAACAAGATTTCTCGAAAAGAGAAATCAACACAGTAATATATCTATGTGAGACATATCACATAAATGAGATCCCAAGTTTCTATAAAGAGAAACTGAAAAATTCAACGTGATTAAGTTGGAAAGATGATCAAGAACAAGAGAGGATAACTTCTCAACACACGATCTAAACACTCGGGTTTAAAATCTCATAAAAGTGTTTCTGGATTAGGGTTTGACGAAGTTAGGGTTAGGGTTTCCTTTCACTCTTTTATTTTTCTCTCCTCCCTCTACTCTCTCTTTTTTTTTCTCTCAAAAGAGGAACTTTTAAAAGTCTTTAAATGCCTCATAGATGGCATATATTTATACTGGCATTCAAAGGATCTAGAACAAAGTCATAAACCAACGGCTGAGATTAAAGGATTTAAAATGATGCAAATCCAATGGACCACAGATAGTGGTGCAAAGCTCAACTCAGATTGGTTAAAACCATCGCACTTGGATTAGTTCCAAACGCATGCAGAACGTTGATTGATATGATCCAATGGTCCGAAATAATGTAAATGTACGTGAGTTAATAAAAACATAAATCAAACCGTTGTCAGTGCAACACGTGTAAGTTCGGGATCAAGACTCAAACGCGTGTTTTTGAGTTTATATAAAATTCAGTTTTCACCCACATATGTTTCTGCCGCTTTTAGATTTCACCCAAGACAGTTTTATGGAAAAAGAAATATTTGCAAATCAACCCACAAACTTCCAATTTTAATTTCCAAAAATTAATTAAAATTCTTAGAAAATGTTAATTAAATCCCAAAAATATTTAAAAATCATATTAGGGGATTTAACTCACACAAGGTCATAATGAGAATGGTATACAATATGTATGCAGTCCTAGTGTGGTGTATGTGAAATACCATCAAGAACTTGTAGTGGAGTATCAATGTTGCTAAGAGAGTTCTGAGGGTTTTTAGTTTAACTAGTAATGGGCACAATTTTGTCACTATTTCCAAACTAGATAAGATCCTATATAATTCAGACTCAAATGAGTCAAAGATATAGGGTGCTTTAACGTCTTGTCATAATCGAAACCAAATGAAGAAGACGATAAAATCGTGGAATAGACTAGGCAACACAAAAAATGGGAAACTGATGATTATCTCTATCATGGTCACATTCTCAATGCACTTGTTGATCATTTGTTCAACTTGTAACAAAATTTTGGGACTGCAAAAAATTTATGGGTCACATTGGAGACCAAATATCTTACGAAATACGCATTAAGTAAGAAGTTACTTTTTGGTCAGTTTTTGAGCTTGAAAATGCATAATAATAGGCCTGTTCTAGAAAAAAATCATGACATCCAACGCATCTTAAATAATTGCAAACTTAAAAATTTAAATTTGGATGATAATGTAATTACTTCTCCCATAATTGAAAAACTTCCTCCTTCATGGAATGATTAGAAGAAAGAACTCAAGAACAAAAATGAAGATCTTTCATTTGAAGAATTAGAGAATCATTTAAGAATTGAACAAGATTCTCAAATTCTAGATGGTAAAGAGGAATAGAAAAATTCTATTTCTTAGGTCCATATGGTGGAGGAAGGGAAAGAGCAAAAATTTGGCAATCATGGAAATCATAACAAGGAGAAGAATTTTCAAACAATTCTAAGGTAAACAAAAATAAGAAAGGAAATTGATTTCATTGAAATAAACTAGGTCACTTCAAGAATGATTGTCGTGAGTTCAAGAAACTAAAATAAAAAGGAGGATCATCAGACACAAAGTAATAATTTACTGCTACCATATCCGAGGCTAATATGCTTGGAGAAGATCTTGGTAGATTGATTCTAGTGACACAAGGCATGCATGTACAGACAATAGTTTGTTCTCTATCTATGAAACATTGGAAGTGGATGTTCTCTATGTTAGAAATTCTTCAACTTATGTGGTTAAAGGAAAAGGGACAGTGGATCTCGAATTCACTTCTGGAAAAATCCTTAGTCTCACTAATGTTTTTCATGTTCCTGATATTAGGAAAAATTTAGTATCTAGAAGTCTTCTTAACAAATTTGGCTTTATGCTTGTATTTGAGTCAGATAAATTTATTCTGACTAAAAGTGGTACCTTCGTAGGCAAAGGTTATTTGTATGAGGGCATGTTTAAGCTCAATATCAACAAAAAAAAAATCTTTTTCTTATATCATTGATTATCTTTCATTATGGCATAGTCGTTTAAGACATGTTAATACAAAGAAAAAGCATTTCATTGTTAACTTAAATTTAATTCCTAAATATGAGAATGGTATGAATGAAAAGTGTAAAATATGCATGCAAACAAAAATAACAAGATTGACTTTTCCAAAAATAGAAAAAACTATATCTTTGTTTCAATTAGTACATAGTGATATTTGTGATTTGCATGGAACACCTAGTAGAGGTGGTAGTAAATATTATGCTACATTTATCGATGACTTTTCAAAATATTATTACGTATATCTTTTAAACTCTAAGGATGATGTGTTAAATAGATTTAAGACATATAAAAATGAAGTTGAAAATCAATGTGATACTAAAACAAAATGTCTTAGATCTGATAGAGGTGGTGAATATCACTTTCCTCAATTTTGAGAAGATATAGGCATTATACATCAAGTTACTGTACCTTATACACCATAACAAAATGGAGTAAAAGAAAGAAAAAATAGGAAAGTAACTGAAATGGTTAACGTTATGCTTTCCTATTCTGGTTTAAGTAATGGGTTTTGGGGAGAAGCACTTTTAACTGCGTGTCATATTCTGAATAGGATACCTGATCAAGATAATAAGAAAACTCCTTACGAATTATGGAAGAATAGAAAACCGAATTTAGGTTATCTTAAAGTTTGGGGTGGTAGAGCTATTATAAGACTAATTGAAACAAAGAGAAAGAAATTAGGAAGCAAAGGCGTTGAGTGTATTTTCATAGGTTATGCACAACATAGTAAAGCCTATAGATTTTTGGTTAGTGAACCTAATGATTCTATTAAGGTAAATACAATGATTGAATCGAGAGATGCAATTTTTTTAAGACCAAAGGTTTTCTTCTATTCCTAGAATAAATAATGAAAAATAAGTAAACACTCCTTCACAATTACCTGAAACTCCACCAGTAGAACGAGAAGATATTAGAATAAGTAAAAGACCTAGAAAAGAAAAGAGATTTGGTCCTCATTTTGTAGTCTATCTTGCTGAAGGAACTAGAAACACAACTTGTAATCATTTTTCTTTGATTATTAGTATTGAAACAATCCCACAAACTTATAATGAGGCAATTAAGTTTGTAGATTCAACATTTTGGAACGAAACTATAAATGATGAAATGGATTCAATCATGGGAAAGAGAACTTGGAAGTTAGTAAACTTACCTCTAGGATCTAAACCTATCAAGTGTAGATGGATTTTTAAAAATAAAATGAAAATATATGGAACATTTGATAAATTCAAGGCTAGATTTGCTAAAGGTTTTACAGAGAAAGAGGGAATTGATTTTTTTGATACCTACGCACCAGTTGATAGAACATCTACTATTAGAGTTTTAATTGCATTAGCATCTATATATAATTTAAAAATCCATCAAATGGATGTGAAAACTACTCTTCTAAATGGTGACTTAGAAGAAGAAATTTACATGGAACAACCTGAAAGGTTTGTTATGCCTGGACAAGAACATAAAGTATAGAAACTTGTTAAGGCATTATATGGCCAAAAACAAGCACCTAAACAATGGCATGAAAAATTTGATAAAGGTAAAATTCATGAATATGATAAGTGTGTTTATAGTAAATTTGTTAATGGTAAAGGTGTGATCATTTGTTTATATGTAGATGATATGTTAATTCTTGGTATTGATTTAGAAAGCATTAATAATACAAAGAATTTTCTGTCTTCTAAATTTGATATGAAAGATATGGGTGTTGCTGATGTCATATTAGGAATGAGAATAATAAGGAAAAGAAATATAGTTCTCACTCAATCTCATTATCTTGAGAAAATTTTGAAGAAATTTAATCAGTTTGATTGCACACCTGTTAGTACATCTTTTGAACCACAGCTAAAGATGTTCCCTAATACTGGTAATGCACGAGTAATTGGTAGTTTAATGTATGACATGACATGAACTCGACCTAATATTACATATGATGTTGGTAAATTAAGTAGATATACTAGTAATCTTAGTTTATTGCATCGGCATATTGTTAATAGAATATTAAAATATTTAAAAGGAACTATGGACTATGATATATACTATAGTGGATATCCTTCAGTATTAGAGGGTTTTTCTGATGGCAGTTGGATAATTTAGCAGGAGGATCATTCCTCAACAAGTGGATGGATTTTCACTCTTGGTGGAGGAGTTATTAATTAGGGATCAAATAAACAGACTTTTATAATCGACTCTACAATGGCAGATGAGTTTTTAGCATTAGCTACAACTAGTAAAGAGGAAGAATGGTTAAGGAATTTATTGATTGAAATTCTAGTTTGGCCAAAACTAATGCCTCAAATATCTATACATTGTTATAGTGAGTATACACTTTCTAAAGATTATTATAAAGTGTACAATGGAAAATATAGACATAGTTATGTCAGTCAAATGATTACAGATAATGTAATCATAGTGGATTACATAAAACCAAGTCAAAATTTAGCTAATCCATTTACGAAAGGTCTTGCAAGAGGACTGGTGTCTAAGACATCATTGGGGATGGGACTAAAGCCCATTAACAATAATCACTCTTGATTCAAACTCAACTTGATACTTGACATATTCAAGTCTCAAGTTCAATGATTAAAGTACATCATACGACATGATTGCAAGCACTACAAAATCAAACATCCCAAGGATAAGTGCTTAGAACATGTAATGAATAATGAAAGAGTATTAGTTTAATCTTAATATATTTATGGTGTTTTAGTTACATGGACACCTATGATAGTCTACATAATGAGTCTGGAAGTGGTTTCACTTCCTATGAGAACTGGGCTTGACTCTAAAGCACTCATGAAATCAAGGTACAAACACAAGGCCTAATACATGTGTCGACTTATATGGATAATCAGTGACTAAATGATTTGTGTGTGTGGACAAATCCGGTGGATCAATATGGACTGATAGTTCAAAGACAAGCCTACTATACTTTTATGGTTAGCCTTGACGAATCTTCATTGGGTATTGGTTTAAGTCGTGAGACATTAGTGCTTATACACAGTCTTATAGACAATCAAATATTTACAAAACTTATTTTGAAAATGGTGGAGGAATGTTAGAGATTTTTAAAATAAGTGAGTAAAAGCTTTGGGTGTAAAAGCTTGTCCCACATTGGAAGTGTTTGGAGAAAAGTGGTAAGTGATACCACTTTGGAAAGTGAGTAAAGCTAAGTGATACCAACTATGTTATAAAAGGAGTGGGCAACCTTTTCTCCCACATTGGAAAAATATAAAGAAAGTGTGCACTTAATATATACAGATGGAAGATGAAGAGATACTTCATCTAGCATTTAAGAGGACTATACAAGAGAGTTCCAATACGGTGCGAAGCACCATACGCACGCACTTATGCGCACACGTGTGGGGGAAGTTAGTTGTAGAGGCTCTAGTGGTGCACTTTCTACTTCGTATGTCGCATGTCCGCAGTGGTAGCGGGTTATCGGGATTCGTCCGGGTCAGATCGCGGTAGCTTGGGCCTGATCAATTTTTGTGATGGTCTGTGTAAAATTGGTTCAATTTTAATTATACCTATTCAAAAATGGCTTAAGACTATTGGTAATTAACAGTCATACCATTTCAGAATTAATTAAGACTGTTAATTCAACAGTCATGACTCTTGAGGACAAAGCCTTTCACTATCTATAAATAAAGGCTGACTAATTCGAAATGGCACATTATTATTCAGATTAACCCAGTTCTAGATTTTTCAAACCCCAGAAATTATTCACTTAAATTTTCAAGACGTACAAAATTATCTTATTCTGTTTTGTGCCCAGAAATAGAATAAGAAATTGAAGTTGCTTGTTATTCGTTGCTCCATCCAAGGACTGTCTTCAAACATACAATTTGCAGATAGTGCAATCGCTTTATTGTATCTTGAGTACGGATTTGCAGATCCCCGTTTGTATACCAAATTATCTTGGTGGGGCAAATACTGTATTTAGGAAAGTGACATCATGCCCTGAAGTTTCCATAATTTATTTGAAGTCCAATAGAATTATATTCAAGAAGTTTTATTATATTAAAGTTGACCGAATTATTATAAATAGAAGAGTTTCATTTCTGCCTTTGCATACATATTATCTAACAATCTTGGATGCAAATGGTCAAATTACCAAATCTTTAAATCATATTTTACTTTTGGTCTCCGATGAAAGAGAAAAAGTGTACAAATTTGAATAAAAACAATTGTTTCTATGTTCTTACAATATCTATCACTTGATTTAATATGGTTCCAAACTTCAAATCAATTACAAAGCTATCATATAAAATGTATTAGTAGTAGTTAAGCAGTTTTTTTCCCTCTTTTAATTAAGTGGGCATTACTTATTGGGGAAAGAGGTGAAACTAACAAAATGAGTGTACCACTTTAGTACAAGAAAGATTAACCAAATTTAAAATACACATCGAATTCCTAATGCATCTCATCAGAATTGCACGACTACATTCAGATTATTCAAAAATGAAATATTTTGGTTCCCGCGGTAGTGCAGCCAAGAAAACATGCATGATTCTCTCAGTGATCTATGAAGTGAGAATTTAAAACTATGTTTAAGGTGCCATCGAAAACCTTGATTTCTCACTGAGAGGGGGCGAATGAGTCAATTGCTATTGCTTTGTCAAGTCAACATTTACCATTAATGTTAGTGCTACACATATATTCAATAGATCTCTATAAGATCCATAGATAACCAACTCCTTATCATTAGAACAGTTTACTGTCCAACTCTTTAATGTCCTTCCCATTTATTTTAAAAGAAAATTCAAGACCTTTTTGGCTCTGATAGGGCTCCTTTCGAGTGTCAGGAAAATTTTCAATTCAAAAACTTCTCCATTCTCTCATGAATATGGATAGTGTGTTAAAATATCCAAAAAAAAAAGATATGAATACGAATAATATGTATATCGAACACAGATAATCCATATCTAAACCGAAGTATCCATTTTTACGGTTATTCGTATCCCTAATTTATTTAATAATAATTTATTATTAATATTAGTTATATATAATTATTATTTACAATATTTATTATATGAAATGTAAAATATAAATATAAAAAATAAGGAAATAATTCTTTTTCAAAAATCAAAAGATAGTGAATGGCTTGAAAAGAAAAAAAAGAACAAAAATCGAACAAAAAAAACCTCAAACAAAACATTTGACCTACCCGCTTTTTCCTTCTCCCTAATTTTCAGCACACACCCTCTTCTCTAAAGCCTTTCCTCTATTGGTAACTTAGTAAGATCCTACCCCCTCTCCTCGCCCCTAACACTACATGCGCATGCACCTACAACACACAAACAGACACACAAGCACACAACAATGCAAACACATGGAGGCAAACATAGTAACACACACAACAATTGCTAGGACTAAATTGTTAATTCTAATTTCTATGTTGTTGATTATGAAATGGTAGATCATTTTGTTGACTCAAAATTGTTAATTCTAAGTAGTTAGGGATTGATACTTATTTTAAAAGTAGTCATGATTGTTGATGTCCAAACTTGGTAGATACTTCATTTTAGCTAATAATTTCCAATTTTGTAATTACATATAAAATGTAAACAAGAACAATGAGGAACAACAAGGATTTTTAAAGTGGTCCAGCTTAGGAAAAGCCTACGTCCACCATTATGGTATAACTATTTGATGTGGTTGCATAGAATTTAGGATAGTATTGCATATATGATCCAGACTTTTCCCTTGAGAAAAGAAAAATAAGATATTTATAGTGGTCCAGAAACCAAGGGGTGGAATGCCATTATATATCCAGGCATTTACACCAGTACATAATAAACGGGACCATTAATCGTCTTAGGCACGTGTGGAATGCCTCTTGATAATTCCCACGTGAATCATTGTTCTTCTTCATGATGGTTGACCTTGTTAAGCTAGGAGGTCGGCGCGCTGACCAAGTTGATATGTGGCCAACTAAGTGTAATAAAGAATTGACGTGTACAATCATGAGGACATGTATCCTAATATCATAATTCTGCGTGTCATGAATAATTTGACCCACAATAGCCCCTAATGCTCCACACTTGATGTTTTCTTGTATGGATCGAGTATTAGTTATAAAAAGTTGTTCAGCTAACTTATAGGACGATGGTCGATAGCCCACCTCCTGTACTTATTTTTTCACCAGTTTCGTAAGTAGTGTCATTTTTGTAAATAATTTTAAAAAACAGCGAACTGCCAAAATATATGTTGGTCCTTTCGCATCTTTAGGAACCATGCGGTCTTCATTGGTTTAGTTAATCATTATATTTCAACTTTTGAGGTGAAACTATAAAAGGACATATATTTCCCCCCTTTTTCTCTTCATCACCAAACTTTTGAACTTATGCTTTCTTTTTCTTCTCAAGCTTTCTTTCTCTACTTGTGATAGTTTTTATTTGTCGTTGTTTCTCAAACTATATAAGCTTCCATAGAAGAGTTTATGGAGAGAAGAAAGATCCCTAGTTGGGTAGGTTTACCAATATAAAGTGTCCCTATTGATGTGTTGTCAATGACTGAGGGTAATTGGATCCCCACCTTACTCATTGCTGAGTGTCGTATAACTTTTCCCCTAAATCCACTTTTTCTTCAGTTTTACTAGTATTTTGATGTAGTCATAGTGAGGGTAGCCCCCCAATACATAGAGGCTTATAAATGGGGTAAATTGGTTAAATGAAATCCATAGGACTCGTATTGGTATTCCAAAGTTGGTGTTTTGTTACAAATGGAGAATCACCGGTGACAACACCTATTACTTGAAAACCAGACACAACAATAGAGCATTGGTGGTCAATCTGCCAAACTCAAACAAGGATTGCTGGGACTATAGCATAGTAGTGAAGAATTTGCAATATGCCCACCTTCCTGAGGGGGTAAGATATTTTGGACCCAGGTTCCCCCAGGCTGGGCATGGCATATGTTGTACTATATTTTGAATTTTTATGTCTTTTCATGTGTACTAACTATTTGATGATTTACCAACTAAATGTTTTTCTTCGTTCTTGTGTATAGGAAAGGAAAAAAAAGCATCTGAAGGAAGGGAAAATTAATATTGACGATCTCAAGTACTTGTAGGCCATTCACCAAAGATTATGTGAAGAATATCCATGAGAAGCCTCTATTTTGCTTGAATAGAAGAGTTATATTACCTAATTTATTAATCGACCAATAAATAAGCTGCCCTAGTCCCCCATAAACTTAAACGAGGAAAAAATTTCTACTTCATCTACTACCAAGTCGACTAGAGTGGAGAGAGATTTTGCGCAAGGAGGAACATCCCCTTCATTTGAATCTCTTGATCCTAATATCACTATTTCTTCTCTTCACTAAACATGTTGACTGTATATGGATCTCCCCCTCCTACCATATCACTACAGCAAGTCCTAATATTACTATTTCTTCTCTTCATTTGTATGGAAACACGAGTGTAATATTTAGTTTATTAATGAAATGAATAAGTTGTTCAGACCTTCTGATGTTCTTCATTTCTTTGACTGCTGTTGTTTATTTTCCTTAGTTGGTATTGTGCTCTTATACTTGTGGTTTTCTAGTTGGATGACAGGAAGATTATGATTATATTTGTTGAATTTGACCTACTTAAATTCTATAAAAGTCTACTTGAAGTTGGCCATGTGAGTTAAACTAAGGTGGAGTTAGTAGGGCAGTGGCGAACAATGCAACAAAAGTCTACAGATGACTCAGATCAAGTTAACCATGCATATGTACATTTTTATTATTTCATTGATAGGGCAGTAGCGAACAATGCAACATATTATGAGATTATTGAGCAGTGGCAAGAGGATCACAGTCTTTCTCGCTCACTACTACACTCTGATTATGAATCTAAGTATAAGGTATTAATTCTTCATTGGGGCTTTGATAAGTTGGGGGATGATTTTACATTTGCCTTCAGGATAAAGATATCGTTCTAAATAGATAATTGGAGAGTGCCCTGGAGGTTACTACTCTTGTTGAGAAGGACAATAACAATTTTAGTAATGAATTGGAGAGCTTGAAGAAGTCGACTGAAGTAGCACCGAACGAAGGTGTCTTTTTACTAGAACTTGAGAATGATAGACTGTTAGAGGATCACTAAAACATAAAGAAGAAGAAAACCAAATCTAGCCAACCTTCTAGACAGGTTATTATTGTTCAACGCTAAGAAAACATTAGCCGACCAAGATGCTCTCTTATAGGAGAAAGAGAAAGCCATCATAAAGCTCCAAGACAGAGTAAACCGACTAAATTTTCACTTACATAAACACCCAAAGTTGTTTGTCTGGATCGATATAATAAATACTTAACTCACTTGGACGATCATATGGAGCAAGTTCACCGGGAAGGATATAAATTGAGTTGTTTGAATTTATTGGGGCTGATGAAGATAAAAGATAAAAGTGACTTCCCGTATTGTCATGATCCAGGAATATTGGATTATCTAGACCCTACTTTCAATATTGATGTCAACTGGAGTCCAACCAATGCCATTCCTCAGAGCTTAGTGAGAAAATGCTTAGGGTATTATTGGCTTCAAGTTGAAGATGAATACATTGGCCACCAAATTTGTTGGATTGGTTGAAAAGATGTCACTTCAATTGTTTAATTCACGATTAAACTATCTAAGTAACTCCGAACTATTTTTTGGGGGAAACTCTTCTATTTAAATCAAAGAGATTAACCACAAGATGTGTCTATAAAAATATGTACAAGATATTTTCAAGATTATGTAACTAGTTTTGAAAAACAAAACTAAAATAATATAAATCAATTTAAATCAGCACACCAACAAGAATGAGATGAGGAGATGTAGAAAGATTAAGTACACACAGCTTTTAACGTGGTAAAACTTCACGCAACTGAGGAAACATCCACGCTGACTTCTAAGTCACAAACCAAAAATCCACTAAAATAAAATATACAAGTTACAAGTTATTTAACACACATGCAAACAAAACAGACATATATAAGTTTAGAATATGTTCCCACTGGTTTGATTCCCACTTCTCTGCAGTTCTGATGTTGTTGTGGTTTTCTCAGCTTGCTAACTTCTCAACACTTTGTTCTAGCTTTACGTCGACTCTTGATGTTTTAAGATCTTTTAGCCAACACTTCTTGCGTTGTAGTGTGACAAGTGTTTGTGACAGTGTTCTAACACATGCATGCACACACGCACACTTATTTATACAAACAAGTCCTATCAAATTACAGAACAAATCTAAATTATTAGGGCATTCAGTTTCTCTCTTCCTTATAAACAAAAGACTTCTTGATCTTTAAAAATATCCAAGAATCCAAGGTTACCTTGCTCAGAAGATGGCCAAGGTCTTAAACAATTTCAGAGGGTTTTGAAAACAATTTTTGAAATTATAAATCACCAATTGTGATTCCAACTAGATTAGAAGTCTTGTTTCATAAGAACTAGAAACAAAAAAGGAATTTGTTGATTCTTGAGTTGTGAAAAACATATACAGAAGAAAATAATCAACAAATGTGATTTCTTAATATGAGAAATGAAATAATGCAGATCTAAATGATATATGACATAAAATAGCAAGATCTACAGTTTCTATAAAGAGAAATAGAGATCAAACTTAAAATGTCTAAGTTGGTTAGAAGATCTCAAACTCGGAGGATTCAACCCACTAACAGCCTTCTAACCATCTCCAAAACAACTCCCAAACACTCAGGTTTGGTTTTGGTTGTAAACTGATTTTAGATTTAAAATGAGTTTAGGGTTTGAAATGGATTTTAGGGTTTGGAGGATTTTAATGTTCTCTCTCTAGTTTTTCTCTCTTTTTTTCACTCTGGCTTTTATCTTTTTATTCTCTCAGTTTGACGAACTACCAAAAGTTCCAAAATGCTGAGGCTCAGTCTCCTTTTATACTAAGCAAGGAAGGATCGAGAACATCATCTCTAATATAATGGCTGAGATTTAGCCTTTGACAGTTGACTCTCATCTGACGGGTTATCAACAGTGGTGGATTAAATGTTTAGTGATTGGTCTAAAGAGGGTTCACAAGGATTATGATAAAACGCATGATTAAATTGAACCAAGGGCTGAGATTGTGTGCTGATCCTGTGTCTAACATAAAACACAAATCAAGCCGTCGTAACATTGATAGGTGTAAGGCTCAGATGAAACCAAAATCGCGTGTTTTAAAAATAATTACACACAGTCTCAATCACTTTTGGATTCTACCCAACTAGACATTCAGGCAAGTTTCGTTAAAACCAATTATCACAAAATGAGCACAAATGTTTTTAAAAACCAACTTTTATTATGTAGAAAGTCATTTAAAAGTTATTTAAAAATCCCAAAATTAGAAAAAACTTATTTAAAAGGGAATCAACACACACACGAAATTAATGCAATATATATATATTATGTATGCAATGCTAGTGTGTGTGTGTATGGTTGAGAATTTACCTTTAAATGAATCAATTGAGGCATCATGTGTAGAATATGAGGTTCTTTGGTATCTAGGGTATGGGACTCAAATTTTGTCACAATTTCCAAACTACATGAGCACTTATACAATGTAGACTCAAGTAAGTCTAGAGTATAAGGTTCTTCAATCTACCCCTTTGGAAATATGAGACAAAATCTCCTTTGGGTCAACTAGGACTCGTAGGGGAACAAAGAATAAGAAAAACCTATTCCTATACAAAATTCTATCTACCCACATCTTAGAAAAAGAAAATTACACAACTCAACTAATTACAAACTAATACCCTAACAACATCTGTTCTAGACAATGGTACAGATTCCTGCAAATAAAACTAAGATCAAGCTTTTTAATCATATGTACAAGAAAAAATGAACTCATAAGACTCAAATTTCTCCCCCATTTTGTCTCAAATGGACAAAGGGAAAAAATACTTAATTCACACGAGTTTATTCAGCACAAACCATTCCTATTGATTTTCACAAAGAATGAAATCTATTGTAATCCAATGGTTTTGTGAACATATATGTGAGCTGCAATTCAGTAGGAAGATAATTAATTTCTAATTCCTTAGTTTCAACTGATTCGCATATAAAATGATGTCTAATTTTTATATGTTTTGTTCGCGAGTGTTGAACAGGATTTTTAGAGATATTGATTGTGCTTTGATTATCACAATAGAGATGGAATTGGTCTTTTTGAATGCCATAATCATTTCGAATTTTTTTAAGCCAAAGTAATTGATCACAGCAGCTACCAGCAGCAATGTATTCAGATTCAAGTGTAGACAATGAAGTGAAATTTTGTTTCTTACTACTCCATCCTACCAAATTGTTACCAATATAGTAACATGCTATTGATGTGCTCTTACTATCATCAGTACACCCTATCCAGTCAGCATCAGTGTATCCTATTATAGTACTAGGAGTATCATTGGTATACCAGAGTCCCAAATTTAGAGTGCCCCTTATGTATTTAATGATTCTTTTTACACATACTAAGTGGCTCTCTTTAGGATTATTTTGATATCTGGCACACACGCAGATGGCGTACATAATATCAGGATGCGAGGGAGTAAGGTATAGTAATCTTCCTATCATACTACGATATAGAGTAGGATCTATGGATTTTCCACTCTCATCTTTAGATAATTTGACCGTAGTACTCATGGGAGTTCTAGCTTCTTTGGCACTTTCAAGCCCGAATTTTTTAACAATCTCTAAAGAATATTTTAATTGCGAAACAAATAAACCTTCTGAATTTTTTTTGACTTGAAGACCCAAGAAGAATTGAAACTCCCCTATAAGAAAGATTTGAAATTCTTTATGCATAATTTCATAAAATGATTTAACTTCTGAAGGGGAAGTTGATCCAAAAATGATATCATCGACATATACTTGAGCTATAATAATATCTTTCTCATAATGTTAGACATATAGAGTTTGATCATTTTCGCCTCTCTTAAAATCTTTATCTCAGAGAAAGTTGGAAAGACGCTCATACCAAGCTCTTGGCGCTTGTTTCAGATCATACAATGCCTTTTTAAGACGATAAACATGATTTGGATACTAAGGGTCAATAAACCCTTTGGGTTGTTCAACATAGGTCTCTTCAGTCAAGATTCTATTAAGAAAAGCATATTTTACATCCATTTGGTAAAGCATAAAGTGCAAGTAACAGGCTATGGCAAAGATAAGACGAACAGATTCTAGATGAGTAACTGGAGAAAATGTCTTATTAAAATCTATTCCTTCATTTTGAGAATATCTTTGAGCCACTAATCTGGCTTTGTTTGTAATGATTATCCCACTTTCATCAGTTTTGTTTTTAAATAGCTAACGAAATAGCTAACGTGTGCCAATAACCTTTTTATAACCAGGCCTAGGTACAAGATACCAAACATCATAAATGACAAATTGAAAAAGTTCTTCCTGCATGGAAGAAACCCACTGTGGGTCATTCAATGCCACGTTTACATTCTTTGGTTCCACAATGGAAACAAAACATGCATAATGAGGAAAGTTTCTTAATTGAGATCTTATACGTACGGCTCATGGGAGTTACCCATAACGTTATCTATGGGATAATATTTAGAATCCTAGTTAGGTACATCAGGTTTCTCAATAGGCAAAGAATCATCTATTTCTGGAGAGTCGTTTTTTAAAACAATTTCAGACTCTTCCACAATAGTTGGTTCTCCAGTCATACGCTCAATAGTAGTGTCACTTACAATAACATTTATGGATTCCATTAAAGTTTTTGTGAGAAGATTGTAGACACGGTATGCCCTATTGTCGGGAGAATATCCTAGGAAGATAGCTTTATCGCCACGAGTATCAAATTTGGATAAGATTTCTCTGTCTTTACAAACGTAACATGTACTACCAAAAGTTCTAAAGTATTTAAGGTTGGGCTTCTTCCCATACCATAGTTCGTAAGGAGTTTGTTTATAATTTTTCTTAAGATAGACCCTATTAATAATGTGACACACAGTACGAATTGATTCTACCCAAAAATATTTAGGTAAACACATGGCATGAATCATAACACGTGTCATATCTTGAAGGGTACGATTCTTTCTCTCAGCAATTCCATTTTGTTGAGGAGTCTTAGGAGCACTAAATTCATGTTTGTAACCATTATCACAACACTCTATAACAACTGTATCTATGAATTCTCCTCCTCTATCACTACGAATTCTATTTACTTGAGTGTCCTTCTCATTTTCAATACGAAGTAAGATTTTCAAAAAGGTTCTAAAAGTTTCTGACTTTTGTTTTAAGAAGGCCACCCAAGTAAACCTGGTGAAGTCATATGCCATAACTAGAATGTAACTGGGTCCATAGAGACTAATAGTACGAGAAGGACCCATTAGTTCTATATGGATAAGCTCCAAGGGTTTAGAGGTAAGGATATCTTTAACTTTATTATGAGGTGCCTTAACAATTTTTCTTTCCTGACATGATCCACAGACAATGTTAGAGATAGGTTTGATCTTTGGAATTCCTCTAACTATTTCTTTTGAAGACAATCTACTAAGGCTATCGTAATTTATGTGACCCATCATATTATGCCATATTTCATTGTCATCCATTCTAGCAATGTTACAGACTTTAGTACTGTTCTGGACAGTATAAGAATTGTCAGGAGTTTTGAGTCCTGTCATAATTATTCTTTAAAAAGGCGACTGTATGATTTGAGTCAAAAAATTACGAGATACTACGTAGATTAGCCTTAAGACCTTTTACTAGAAGAACATTTTCAAGCACAGACAATTCTTCTTCTTGGAGTGTTCCTTTACCAATGATTTGAGATGATACACCATCATCGAAAATAACGTTTCCTCCAACAAAGTTGGATTTGTTTAAAAGTTTTGTATCATCCCCAGTCATATGTTTTGAACACCCAAAGTCTAAATACCACCCAGAAGGGGTGTGTACAACTTTTAAAGCAGTAATCACAATGTTACACTTCATCTGGGGCAATAACTCTTCTTTTCTAACCCAAATAGCTCTTGTTTTTATTTTTCACTTATTGGCTCTCATTTGATAAAATTTGCGACCAATAGATTTTTGTTGAAAAATATTTTGCGCATGCATTTGAGTTTTATGGAGTAGATCGAATGGACGATGTTTTGCCTGGACGATGTTTCGCCCAGGAAATAAGACCTGTCAAAAGAAGACCTGGAGTAGTTACTTCTCTCATTTCTGGTAGGGGTAGCTGGAATATTACTCTTCGATGGTTCAGTGGTGGACTTATCTTTCAACTTTTAGGTCAATTGAATAACTGACTCTTGCAAGGTTTCTTACCATTTGGCAAGATTAAGTAAAATTCCTTATATGTCTGTTACACTAGGGGGAACGGATTGATCTAGAATGTTGTTTGCAGCTGCAAGGCTGCTGTAAAAAATAGTTGTTATCCCTTAGAGAATTTCAAAGGGGAGCAATTGAATACAATGAGTATAGAACAATGACCACAAGTTGTTCCCATAGAGGACACCAATATATTGATGTCCAAAAGTGGTAGATACTTTATCTTAGCTAATAATTCAAAATTTTGTAATCACAGATAAAATGTAAACGAAAATAATAAGGAACAAATAGTATTTTTAAGGTAGTTCCGCTTAGAAAAAGCCTATGTCCACTATTATGGTATTACTATTGAAGGTGGTTGCATAGAATTTAGGATATTCTTGTATATAAGCCCTATCCCTTGAGCTAAGGAAAATAAGATATTTATAGTGGTCCAAATTTTAAGGGGTGGAATGCCTAAATATATCTAGTCATTTACACAAGTACATAATGAATAAGACCATTAATCTTGTTAGGCACGTGTGGAATGTCTCTTAATAATTCTCATGTGATTGGCGTTTCTTCTTCTCGATAGTTCACCTACTTAAGCTAGTCGGTCACTACACTGACCAAGTTGATCTGGAGCCAAGAAAGTTTAAATAAAGAGTTGAGGTATACAATCATGAGAAAATGTGTCATAGTATCACAAGTCCGCGTGTCATCAATTATTTTCCCCAAAAAATGATATTACATGTTAAAAAATGAAAGTTAATTGAAATGGATAAGTAATATAAACGGATATTGATATTATCCAAATTCGAGAAATCCAAAAGGATACGGATATGGATAGATTTTTTGCTATTTAACATATACGGCTACAGATATGAATAGTGCATCCTATTATTGGATACGGATATGGATACCATGGTATCCACTCCATATTCGTCCCTTTACCACCCCTAACTAAGCCCCACGAGCAGTGAGAAGGGGACCCTGCAAAATCAGTCCCTACTACCGCTACCCTTGTTAATAAAGGGACAGTTATTTCTAACATTTTGTTAAATTTTAAAGATTTTTCACCTAACCTCAAATGTTTTGTGTTATTATTATTATTTGAAACTCTAATTATCTCTCTCATTTTATTGCCCAATTTCCCATTTGAGCCATTAATATTGGTAATTTGCGATTGTTCACGTCATTATTAAGGCCACCACACCGTGGGTTAGACTTTGGAGGGAAAGTTGTTGAGCATAGGCCCAAGCAATGGAAGTGGGTATACTTTTATCTAGAGATAAAACATTCTTTATGGCTTTGTTAATAGTGTTTATTATTGGACTTCCAATATATATAATTGTCTAATATTGGTTTGAATTTCGCATTTTATTGTTGTTCGGCTAATTGTGATTGTTGAATGAAATAGAAGAAAGTTTGAGTCGATATGAAGTAAGACTTGCACCAGTGATACAAGCCATGGGGGCAACGACTAATGTGATTGAGTTAACAGAAGTTAAAAGGAGATTATTCCAATTTCTTCTTTGTTCTTCGATGTTTTTATGCATCTCCACTCTATCATCAATGACCTTCATTATCATGTATAACATTTTCAACATGGTTGCATCGAAATGGTTTGTTTGTGTAAGTGAATCTAAAGGTTTTATAATATGGGTTGTGTTTGTCTAATCATTTCTCATCAACTCCAGTTCCTCAACCAAGCCTTTAGTGTGCTTTTGGGAAGAGAGTTACCTTTTGTATTAGTTTTCGAAAAAGTGATAATAGCCCCTATGATTAGTCTTTGGCTACATGGAAAAATATAACAATATGACAATAAGTGTGAAGTTTGATGGGTTTCCATGTAATTTTCTTTAAATATTATCTTGGTTGGGTTTATGATGTTTTTGGATGTACTGATTTTTGATTGAATATTTGCTCAAACTCAAGCTCTTGTCATTTATGTTATTTCTGCTTCTTCTTCTTTTTGTCGTTATCAAGATTAGTTCATTTACTTGTTGTAACAAAATTTAGTTAGTTATAATTAGCTATCTGATCTGTGTATAAGAATAGTATGCACATGCCTTTTTTAGTAATGCGAAATAAACTGCAACTCATTTAATTGTTCTCTTTTTCTTAATATATATTTCTCTCTCTCTCAATCTCATTTTTTATCGATCTCATTCATTACAAGTTTATCTTGATTTACTATTGAACAAATCCAAAAGTTCCTTTCATTTTTTATGGTATCAGAGCTAGAGATTCTCAAAACCTAGATCAATTCAATATTCCGCTAGAGTTTAGCAACGACATTAGCAACTAATAGGGTAAATCTCCCACCAAATTTAGTATTCTTTGTCTCGAATTTGACATAACAATTTCCAATCAAGCTTGAAACTATGAATTTCATAATTTGGCAACTTCAAGTCAACAATGTTCTAAGAGTAAATCATCTTCTTAGTTTGTCGATGGAATAACTCAAATTCCATATCAACAATTAACTGATCAATCATGTATTCATACTCCTAACCCTGATTATGATAACTAGTTAGATGATGATAGACAATTGACTGGCTGCATAATTATTGTAATTTGACCCATAATTTTCCAACAACTTATTGGATTTAAATATGCACATGAAATCTAGAATTATCTGATGAGTAGGAATCTATCAGTATCAAGATCACACATCTATGAGATAAAATTAAAATTATTGAATGCCAAGAAAGATTGTTCAATGGATGAATACTTGGGTAAAATAAAGGACTGTTATGATAAATTGATAGCTACAGATTGCCCAGTTGCAGAGGAAGATTTGGTTATTTATACCATAAATGGCTTATCTCATGAGTACTCATCTCTTAAAACTTCTCGAAGAGATAGAACTCAATCAATCACATTCTCTGAGTTACATGTTATGTTTATATTAGAAGAAATTCATGTGAACAAATAGACTAATTCATCTGAACCAACTATAACCCTTTAAGTCATGGATAATATAGTTTAAACTAGTTCTAGTGTCTCCAATTCCAGCCATACTCCTCAAGAAAATAATATGTACATTCTCAAAGATAACTAGTTGTCTCAACACCTTTAAGTTTTCTAAAATAATGGAGAAATGGAAATTTGAGAGGGGTCGGGCAATGGGAATGGAAGAAACTTCAACTCCAATAATCGGGTAATTTGTTAAATTTGTTTCTAGGGTAACCATTATGCCTTTGAGTTTTACCATAGACTCAATCAAAGCTATATAAACCATATTCCCACTTCTTATCCGAATACCAACTCCCATCCTAATAGCAACCTTTGTACTGGTATCAGTTCTTTTCCTTCTACCCAAAACCAACATCCAAATCAAGCCATAAACTCAAATTCTTTTCAATCCAACTTTCTTGATGCATCCTCCTATAATCCCAGATTTATAAAACCTACATCTACCCATGCATACCTTGCACCCCAAATAACCATATAGTCCCACCCTTCAAACTCATCCTTTCCAGACCAAACCTATGATAATCAATCATTTGCAACCTTTCCTGAAAACTCTTTCCTATCAGACTCAAAATTTTAACCTCAATCCTACATAACTCAACATCAAAGCTTTCACGTCTCTTCCACAACTATATGGATCTTTGATAGAAAAACAACAAGTCATCTCACTAACTCTCTTTCACATCTTCATAATTCTACACCATACAATGGATATGACTCCATTACTATAGGCAATGGTACATAGATTTCCATTTACCACATTTGAGATGGATTACTTCATGCTCCAAACCAACCATGAGTTATATCCAAAGTTTTTAATCCACCTCATATCAATTAGAACTTAATTTCTTTGTATCAGTTAGCTAGAGATAACCATTGAAATATTTCATTTGACTCTCATATTTACACTGTTTAATATAAACTCTCTCACAAAATACTCTATCAAGGTTTTTGGTGCCAAGTTTTATATTCTTTTCTACTCATCTATCCCATATCATCTCGCAGAAAATGACCGCATCTACCAGTTTAGTCTTTATCATTTATCCACCACATCACATTTGGCACTTGAGGCTAGATCATCCATCCATTTCCATTATCTCTCATCATATTAAACATCACAAACTTCTATCATTGTCTTCATTTACCTTTTTTTCACCCTCTTTCATTTCTTATTGCATCTCAAAGTCATAAGCTTCCTTTTTCATTATCCACTACATCTTGTTCTCATCCTCTTCATCTCAACTATATTGATGTGTAGGGACCCACCAAAACCTCCTCTATCATGGGCTTTTGATACTATGTCCTCTTTATTAATGACTTCTCAAGATACACATGGGTCTATCCTCTTTATACTAAATAAGAAGTTTATTCCAAATTCATTCAGTTGAAATCTCTTGTGGAACACCAATTTTCTCATAAAATTAAGATCCTTAGATAAAAAAAATGGGACTGTATTTCTCAATAGTCCCATGAGTAATGTCTTGGATATAAATGGCATTGTCTATCAAAGATCATGCCCTCAAACACCTGAATAAATCGGGATTAGTGAGAGGAAACACATGCACCTTATTGAAACTTCTCTAACTCTTGTATATCAATATTTTCTTCCTCCTTCTTATTGGATGAATCTCTTCTTACATCTATCTATCTTATCAACATGATGCCTATACATGTTCTTCATTTCATTTCTCCTCGTGAAAAACTCACTGTTTCAAGTCCAGATTAATCTTCTCTTAGAACCTTTAGATGTGCCTGCTTCCTATGGATAAAACCTTACAGATCTTCAAAACTTAAACCTTCTTCCAGGTTATGTATTTTTCTTAATTATTCATTATAATCAAAAGGTTATAAATATGGGGAAAAGTCCAGTGGTAGAGTCTTTATCTCTATACATGTAATGTTATTAGAACATATTTTTCACTTTGCTGATGAGCCTCTTGCCTCATCTAACACCTCTACTTCTAACTTACATGTGTCTCCTCACTCCTTCAATTTGATTCACTTTTAGAAAAAGAAGATGAATTTCCCATGTCTTCTTCTTCTCAAACATGTCTTCCTCTAATAAGAACTCTGCATTGTCTATTTCTCATCCTACTCCTAATGAGAATGTTGCTCCTAATCTTCTAGATGCATCAACCATCTATTCATCCAACACTTATTCCATGATCACCAGATCTAAATCAAGGATTTATAAACCCAAACATCCTCTTTATTAACTCTCTACTCTTCATCCCAAACCTAAACCTACATGCTTTACCCAAGATATTAAATTCTCTGCTTAGAAACAAGCCATGACAGATGAATATCAATCCCTTCTCAATCAACAAACCTGGTCTCTGGTTCCCTTACCAGCCGACAAACCTATATGTAAGCAGGTGTTCAAAGTAAAACACAATTCAGATGGGATCATAGTCAAGTGTAAGTTTACACTTATAGCCAAGGTATCTCATCAAACATAGGGAGTGGACTATTTTGAGGCTTTCAATCCTTTTGTAAAACCTCTTACCATCAGAATGGTCATATCTCTAGCAATCCATCATAGTTGGTCCTTAACACAACTTGATGTCTCAAATGCCCTCCTCCATGTCAGTCTAGAGGAAGAGGTCTATCATAGTCAACCTCAAGGCTTCACTAACCCTTTTCTTCCCACTCATGTCTCCAAACTCCATAAGGCCTTATATGGACTGAAATAAGCCCCAGGAGCTTGGTATTCTACTCTTTCCAGATTTTTATTGGATCAAGGTTTCACAAAATACAAAGGAGGCACCTCTTTGTTTATTCAACTGACTAATTCTCACATCATGGTCGTTTTGATTTATGTGGATGATATAATAATTACTAAAAGCTCTCTTTATTTAATTAATATCTTCATCACAGTTATGCGGGATATTTTTTCTTCAAAGCTCTCTTTCTCTTTCTTTTTCTATTATTAATAGCTTCAAGTCTATCTTTATCACATCCCTAGAATATGGTGTGACAATATCAGTGATCTATCTCAAGACAATAATCCAGTTCTTTATGCAAGGAGTAAACACATAGAAGTGGACTACCACTTTATCAGGGAAAAGGGTGCTAAAAAAATTACTTCTCTCTTACATTTCCTAACAAGATAAATTGGTTGATATCTTTACAAAAACTCCATGCACCCCAAGGTTCAAATATCTTCAAGACAAGTTGCTTCATTCTTCTACTTGATCAAGTGTAACACCCCGGGTTTTAATTAATTGATTTTAATTAAATATTGGGAGTAAAAATAAAATTTGTGGAATTAATGACATTTACAGAATTTAACTTGGTTTTATTATTAAAATTTTCAATCGAGAATTTATTCGAGCCTTTTATAAAAAGGTTATAAGGTTTATTTTAAATATTTAAATGGCTGGTGGGTATCTGTTGAGATAATATTTTTTTATCAGATAATTAAGTTATTTTTTTAGAGATATAATTGTGGGATTTGTGGAGCTCGTTCGAACGACGTCGCATTGTCGTTCGAACGACATGCGTGCTCGTTCGAACGACGGGCGGTGGATGGATGATGTACACTCCTAATTGTGTTTTAACTCTTAAACCCTTCATATACTAAATAGAAACGGGGCTAGGACTTCATAAATCACTTTTATCTCAAACATTCTCCAGAATGCTTTTCCAAAACATATTTCTCTCATCTTCAACACTTGGCCCCTACCTTTCACAAGTTTTGAAGCTTCTATTGGTGTTTTCTCAAGAGGAGTTCAACCTTCTATTCAGATTTTGATTGAAATTAATCACAGGCATGAATACTTCATTCTTTTCCTTTAGTGTTATACGTTTTAAGTGTTGCATAAACTTTAATTACATGTTTTACTTAATCTCAATTAGAAACCTAATTAGATAAACTGGACACTAAAGACTTGGGGTTGTTTTTATAACACCTTTTTAACATGAATAATATTCATAACCCATGGGTACATAGGTTTATAAGTAATTTTGGGTTTTGTCGGTGTAGGTTGGATAAACCCTAGTTTTGAATTAAATGAATTTGGGGGCGTATAACTCATGTAGTTTATGAAGAGATAATGAATTGGAAAATTTGATGTTTTTATGATGAAAAATCAGCATATTTAATTGATATAATTAAATGAGATTTATTGGGTATTTTGACGTGGTGATAATTAAATTAAGATTTAGTACGTTAATTATTGTGCTTTTGTGTGAATTATTAGCATTAATATATAAATTAAAGTCCGTAGGAAGTGTAAATAATCGTTTTTATCATATATTTGAGTTGTGATGAACAAATAAAATCCGTATAAACTTCCTATGAACTAATGTTGTCCATAGAAAATATTTTATACTTCCTACGAACAACATTAGTTCGTAGGAAGTTATGTTTACAAATCACCGCTGTAAAGGTTCGGCTTCAGAAAATGTAAAACCAACTTTTGATATGCTATAGTTACCTTTCATCACATCCCACCAGTCCGATTGCTCTAAGGGAGAAACGTGATAGTCTTGGGTTTAGAGGTTTAGGGCAGTCTAAGTGGTAGCTTGCTGGTTGCTGATTGGTTTGTGTGGAGGTTGTGTATGCGTGTTAGTATGTGTTGTTTAATTGAATGCACGTGGGGAGGTTTAGTAAGAGGCTTGATTTGATGGGTTTGAAATTAGAAAACTCAAAGTTTTATAATGGGTTGTGGACCAGGTTGTTTGTTTGTAGATGTGAGTTGGATTCAGAGTGTATTTTGGTTAAGGCCTATTAGATTTGGCCTACATGCCAAGTTTTATTTCCTGGCCTGTGTGCCAAGTTTTATTTTTGTTTGGTTGGGCCTGTTAGTAGGCATGTTGGATTTTTTTTGGGCATATCAGATATATTCGTTTGATTGAGGTTTTGCCTTTAGTGTTAATTAAATTTTACATTTCACCAAAAAAAAAGTAACCTTGGTCCCTCCCATCGATCGAAGAGCTCGCCTCAGATTCGTTAACGGAGTATAATATTAAAAAAAATTGGTCCGACAATAGTGTCATCCCTAAATATTTTATGCTCCATGTAACCTTGGTCCGGCAACGGTGTCGTCCCCAAATTTTTTAGACTTTCTTATTATACTATATGGGTGGGTTTGATTTTTGGTTTTCAACAAGGGTGGATCGACATGGGATGATGCGTTTGGTCTCAGCTTCACTGCTAATATGTTGTTTCTTGCAAATGACCTTCGACCACACTACCAAATTTCTCATTTGATTTCTATACAATCGTCGTGTTGACGACATCATTGAGAATAAAAATTGTAATTTATTATCAAATATTGCGAGATTCATATGTTAAACAATCTTTTTTTTCACAGTCTATTTTGTGTGTGTAAGATATAGGACAAAATGTCCGTGAGAATATTTTGTTAATTATGTAGATATAAATTTTCTCCCAACACTTTTCTAATTAATTTCTACACATTTTTGAATTTCTAATTTTTTATATAACAATAAATATGTATCATTTGTTACTCATCTCTCATTTTTCAGTATTGATCTTGGATTTTTGGGTCTTTGGTTTTGATGTTTGGTTTCATTCATCATATATATATATAATAAAGTAAGAAACTTATGTATGTCATAAGTTTGATCGATGATGTCATCTATATGAGTTATTCCTGCATTTCCTATTTTACCCCTCAAATCTTTGATTTCCCCCTCTCTTCTTTCTCACTAATTAGTTCCCCTATTTTACTTTAATTCAAACCCAAGGATAATTTGGTAAACACACACCAAAAGCACAACTTCTCAGCACTCTCTCCCATACACTCACCCAAACCCCCACAATCTCCCTTCTCAAACATATCCTTTTTCCCTTCTTCCTCCCTCATCGCCGATCTGCCTCAAAAAACAAAGCTCTCCCAAAAATTAGGGCTTGATCAGCTGTAGCGCATCTCCCTACCCGATCTTTCGCATTGCCTCCATCATCAGTTGTAGTGCTTCGATTATGGGTTTGGGGGATTAGGGCTTTGAGATATTGGCTTAGGGATTCGATTTTGGCTCATCAGTTGCCGGTATGAAATTAGGGCTTGATTTTGGACGATTTAGTTTAGTTAAAATATATTTTTATTTTGTTCCTTTTCTTTTAGATCTGTTTCTATGTGTGTTTATATTTTGGGATTTGTTTATTTTTTCTATTGTAGGTCACTTGATTATACATGAACACCCTAAACATGTATACTCCTTTTCATTTTTATTGCGTGTCTATTTATTTTCTCTTTTGGGATCTAATCGTTGTTTGTGTTTTGTTGTTTATTTCTTCTTTTGCAGATTAAGACCAAATTATACTTCAAAACTCTAAACAGGTATACTCTTTTTCATTTTTATTGCGTGTTTATTTTTAGATTTTAGGTTAGAAGGTTGATTTTTGCATTTTGCATTTTAGGAGTTTCGATTTGTGATTTTGTACCATTGTGGTATACATATTTCGGTGTGTGGTGTGTACTAATTTGTGATGTGGACAATTTCGGTGTGGTGTGGACGATTCCGGCGTGTATAGACTGCTGTTTCTTTTGTTTTTTGATTGTTCATATTACACTGTTTGTATAGATATTTTTGTGGTTCCCATATTTCGGTGTATATATTGCTTATTTGTGGTGTATAGATTGCTTATTTGTGGTATACATATTTCGGTGTACATAATTCGGTGTTACTAATACATACTCCAGTGTATAGAATGATTATTTGTTGTATACACATGCCGGTGTATTGGTGATATGCAATACTTACTCACGTATTTTATTTTCCAATTCTTGGTAGTCTCATAGGGCCATATGAAGTTTTGTGTGTCGTTGGTTGTTTGGCATTCATCTATGCACTAAAGTACCCAAAATGGTATAAGAGGTACTCGATTTTATTGGCACTTAAATGCACGCTTCTTGAACTTTTGAATGTGTAATGGAACTTTTGAATGTGTAATGCCTAATGTATATTAAAACATTTTTTAATTTGATTTATGTTATGAATGTGTAATGGAACTTTTGAATGTGTATGAATGGAACTTTTGAATGTGTATTAATGTGCATGAATGTGTTAGCACTTAAATGCATGTCTAATGTTTTATAGGTTCAATACGTTAGTTGGATTTTTTGTACCATTGTCCTTTTTCTTCAAGTGTTGCAGGTTTAGCTGCTACTACCATTTTCATTGGGTGCTGACGAATGCGCCCCAAAAATGTCTCCCTAACATCATTATGCATTTTTAAGATTTGATACAGATTTATTAGGTGACAATTTTCCTTAGATTAGTATTAAATGTGCATTTATCTTCAAATTTCAATTCTTTTGTGTATTTATGTCCACATCTCTTCAATTTATGCATGTGTATTTATTTGATTGTTTTAGTAATTCTCTTCCAGCCGTGTGATATTTTGTTACTATACTTATTGAAAAACAAAGCTAAATCAGTAGAAGTTTCTTCAAAAACTTTTGTATGCTGCTACTGATGAAGTTTTGTATGTTGTTACTGATTGTATGCTTCCCCAAAACTTTTCTATGTTGTTACTGATTGTATGATGTTACTTTGATTGTGATCGACTTTTATGCTTCTATTATTGATTGTATGCTGCTACTGATCATATGCTACTGATTGTATGTTGCTATTGTGGTTGAAGGATATTATTTTTCCATCGGAGATGCTTGAGAGGCAGTTACTGGAATTGGATGGCATTGAGGCTGAAATTGGATGGCAGTTGCTCAAAGTGGTGCTAAATTTTCACTCTTACTGGATTGTTTCATTTGTTTAATTTTTCAGCATATATTATAACTTTTCTCTTAGTTATTTATCAAAGTTTAATCCATCATATTGAAAGAAAGGTGTAGTCAATCACATGATATCTTTACTTGATTTTGAAAATCGGAGGACTCCATGTTGTTGCGCATCGTTGCTCTTGCATCCTCTAATAATGCTCAAGCTATCGGGTTTCAGTTTTAAGCTTTATTTGGAGGACATACATGGGGCACAGGACAACTGTTTATTTCTTTATTTGAAATTGGGTTAAAAATATTAACCGGTCAATTGTTTATTTCTTTACTTGGATAAAAAATATACATGACATTTTGATTTTTATCATGCTAAGAAATGGGGAATTTTCTATTTCTAATATAGCATATATATATATATAGCCTATTAGTTTAAACCGACTTTGATACAACCATAAGTGCGCATAAATTTCCTTAGCTATTTGTGAGTATTATGCACATAGACCATAAGTGCGCACAAACCTTTTAATCATGAGAGGTTGATGTCACATGTAAGCCAGAGCACATAATATTTTCATCTTTTCAACACTGATCAATTTTGGTGAACAACAAACTCGACGATAGGGTCAATGATAGTCGAGATCATCTCCTCGAGAGGCAACTCATACCACCATGAAGAGACAATACCATGTAAAAGGTTTATAAAAGTGTGTGGACATGGACTGATCCACGAATTTATTTTTTGGTTAATATTTATCTTTTTAATATGAGAAATAAAAATTTGCTAAAAGAATGTATAAATAGATATTCTTCATATACACCTACGCAGGTATTAGAGAGGGAACTTTCCCCCATTAATTATATACGAGTTCCTATATGGACTTGAAGGCCAAAAGCAACTTATTTGCCATTTATAGTTGACAAAGCCATTGAAACCTTTCAATTTGGAAAGGAAAATTGTAATCTCTTGCAGGAAGAATTCAACTGATTCAGTCTATTTTTTATAACATGATTATTGACATTTTCCATATATACAAATGGCCAATCAATCTTCTTAAGAAAAAAAAAACACTGATCACTATTTTGTTGATCACCTTTAATGCTCATTTGGTTTGTTTTTATGCTTTATAATAATCTAAATTGGTACATTTAAATTTCAAGTATTAAATTCATTTTCATACTTCAGAAACAAGATGGAAACTCAAATCAATGACCAATGATCAGTGTTTGTACGAGTAGTTGAACTCCGCATGGTCTAGGTTGGTTTTCTCTGGGCTTGGCAATGAAAACATTTGTTTTTTTCCATTTTTCTAGCCTTGGAAATGAAAACATTTGTATTTTCAAAACAGGTTCAAGTTGTAATTAATATTGGGACCTAACATTTGTCATTTTTCTAGCCTTGGAAATGAAAACATTTGTCATTTTTCTAGCCTCAGATGCCATTTTCCAACTTTTATACACATTGGTTGAAATTAAACATATCAATTCTATTTTCAAATTATGATAGGATGAGCAGATTATCATGAAATATGTTCTTATGTTTAAGCATTGCAAGGTACGTGAACGTGAAAGCTGAGGCATTGATTCGGGCTTAAAGAGTGGAAAACGAGAGAAAGCTCTATAAAAAAGGCTTTGAGGTTTTTGTACTTATTCCAAAAGAATTCTGACCAGAGATTGTGATTAGTTTTGAGATTCCAACAAATTTTGAGACTAGGAGCACTGAACAGATCTTCTAAAGGCTTAAACCCCAGACCACACTGGATGGCATAGGTCAGTCCACTTTATCCAATGGTATTTTGATATATTAACCCCATAAGAAATTGCAGAAAATTAATGAATAATATGGATGGTTTTTTTGGGAGGGCTCAGGGATGCTAGGATGTGGATTGGGAATTTGGGATAGAGGATGGAACTGAGTTTATGAGGCTTCTGCCAGCAAAGGGGAAATTTGGTCTGCCAAGAGGGAATTTTGATTCTACTTTTTTTAATGTTTAGAACATTAATTATTATAACCTGACGAACACGACTTAATCAATATTTGTTTCATTTTTCTATGTATTATTCATATATGGGTGCAGACTAGCTTAACAATTTCTATTGTGTTTGTGTCTTTGTTGCATCCTTGCATTTAATATATCACCAATTTCTGATACTCCAGCTTAAAAAGCACATTCATGGCACGCATGTGTAAGGAATTGATACTCCAGCTTAAAAAGCACGTTCAAGATTACCCTATTTGGACCTACATTTGTTGTTTATTTATGTCATTTTATTCCCCTCTTTGACTACAAGTCATCGTTCTAGCATGGATTTTATACAAAAAAGTGTATTTCAAGCCTTTTTGATTCCTCAATAAATATTTGTTATTAATTTTATTAGTGGTTTGCTTCCCAACTAATAGTGGTCCTGAACGCTTGACACTTCTATTGCATCATGAGTCGAGGTTATATAAATGATAGTATCTTGATGATTTCAAGTTTATTGATGGCATTCCCAACAGTAATTGTCATGAGGATGTTTGGATTAAAGCCAAAACATTACTTCTTTTAGAATCTGTTTTGAAGCATGGTGATGTCTAGACCCAAACAATTACAGTTTCTCCCCAGAGTCTCAAGAGAGCACACAAACACAGGATCGGTGTCACGATCTTAAGAATGAGAGTGATCCGAATGGAGATGCTGAGAATGAAGGTCCTCTAAAAAGGGTATGCATACCAGCAGTTCAATGATGAAACATGTTGCTCGCATATGTACCATGGTTGGCCCATGTGTCACAGTTTCTGCTTCTGAGAAGAATGCGAGTTGTAAGCGTATGGATCACATGCTTCTGACAAGAATGAGAGTTGTAAATAGTTTATGCTCGCACATGTTGGGATATAATTCAATGATGTGTGGGTTTTTGGATTTGATTCAATTGGTGAAAGCATATGGATCACATTAATATGTTCTAGATGGGTAATTCTTAATTTTTGATTCTTAATTTCTCTTACGGTGACGCATATTTAACAGTGTGATTCTTAATTTCTCCTATGGTGATGCATATTTAAAATTATGATTCTTAATTTCTCCTACCATTTGAATGCTACTCCATCTATTCATTCATCTACAATTATTTAAACTTTGTTGATATAAAAGGATTTTTTTTATCAATGATGTAGTGTATTATAACCTCAATGCAATGCCATGTGAAAATGATGTAGTGTATGATATCCTCTATAAAAACTGTGTTCTGTTTCTTTTACCAGTAAACGTTTTATGTTCAGTTGTATGTTCAGTTGTAAATTGTGTTCAGTTGAAACCTCCCTGATCATGAACATGTCATGCATGAATAGACGAGTGTTAATAGACCAAATATGCATTAATAGACCAAATATGCCATTTCTTAGGGTCGCATTATAATAATGTGTTTCCACGGACTTGAACGCTTTTTAGTTTCTTAATTTATTTATAAGAGGATTTTATAGTCCTTGGTAATGAGATTTTTTTAGCTGTTGATAGGGATGATGTAGTGGGTTGCAATCAAACCCGGAACTCGCTGCCCCGCTGCCGACTTCGAACCACCTGCGACGCTGGAGACTACCTATACTGGTGATCAACCTAAAACCGACCTGCTTACCTCTGACCCGAACCCCAAATTCAAACGCCGGCGAGACGAGACCCGAAAACCGGTGACGATTCCGATTTCTGTATTCAGATCCGGCGAACCCAATGTTTATACAACAACAAAGAGAAGAGCCCATGTAATTTTTTTTTTTCTTTTCATCGATTTGTTCTTTCCGTTTTCTAATCGTTTTGTTCTTTCCGTTTTTGAGATGTACGAACAAGGTTTTTTTTCTGTACGACTTTTCATCATTTTGTTGTTTTCTTTTTCTAATCAGTTTGTTCTTGAAGTTCTGAATCTGGGGTAAGAACCATGGCCATACCCGAAAACCGGTGACGATTCCGATTGTTGTATTCAGATCCGGCGAACCCAATGTTTATTTAAGAACAACAACAACAACGATAAGAACAACAATGAAGAATAGTTCAGGTATTGTTTTTTTTTTGCTTTTCATTGATTTGTTCTTCCTTTTTCTAATCTTTTTGTTCTTGAAGTTTTTTAGATGTACGGAGCCCCCTCCCGCCCCTGGTAACCCCCCTCCCCTCTCCCCCCTTACCCACAAACACACACATGACCAAACACACACACACACATGCACGCAGAAACACACATACACATAAACACACTCACACGCACACAGAAACACACACACACACACGCGCGCACATAGAAACATAAACACACATGCACACACATCGTTTTGGGGATCTATTTTTTAATTTTTTAATTTTTTTAGTTTGTTCTTCAACAAGGGGATGGATCTGATTTTTTATTTTATTTTTTGTTGGTTTGTTCTTTAGAAGGTATTTGGGGATGATGGTATTCTGCGATTTGGGGATGATGGTTGGTATTTTGCGATTTGGGGATGATCGTATTCTTCAAGAAGTATTCGCGATTTGGGGATCTGATTTTTTGTGGTTTGTTGTTCATTAATTAATTTCTTTCATTAATTAATTTTTTATTTGTTCATTTGTTGACGATATGCTTGCGTGTTTGAATTAGTGGAAACAAGTTGTCATTACAAATTAAATCAGGGCCAAGGTGTCGAGAAACTCTAAAAAATGCTAACATGGCCAATGAGTTGTCATTACAAATTAAAGAATTGGAGTTGAATTAGTCTTGCGTTTGTTCATTTCATATATTTGTTCGTAATAATATAATTGTGAAAGTATTATTTTTGTTGGATTTTTTTTAACAGGGTGGATAGTTCGATATACAAAGGAAATTCTGTCAAAAATTTTTAAAAATATTTACACTTTCGTATCACTTCTATGCATTTTAGTTTTGTTTGATGAATTTGGACTATTTTAATACAGGTGGATTTGTTGTTATCCCTTAAGTAGGGTGGATAGTCCAATAAACAAAGGGGATTATGTCCATTTTTTTTTTAAATTGACACTTCGTTTACTCAAGACGCAATGTGAATTCAAAATATTTTTTTAACCTAATACAAACACTACCGAATAAAAAAAATAATTTCGTATCGTGTGACATTTTAATTTGGTCATGATTATGTTTTTTTTTTTAAAAAGATTTCACAACGGGACCAAATTAAAATCATGTTGTGAAATCTTTTTTTTATAAACACTTTGTTTGGAAATATTTTATTTTTGCTGAATTTTTTTTTTTTAATTCGGTAGTGTTTTTATTAACATTTTTTTGCTCGAGTGTTGGAGAAAGATGGAGAGGGCTCTTATTATGGGATTAAGGTTAGTTTGTCATTTAATAGTTTTTTATCAAACGCAATATTTGATATTGATTTTTTGTGGTGCAAGTGTTTTGTTTGTTTTGATAAAAACATTTATTATTTTGGCATAATTTTTTGTGTTTAATGAGGTCGTGTTTAACAAGGTTGTGTTGTAAATAAAATAAGTTATAGTGTTGAACAAACTAAAAATGATGTCATCCAAAATATACACGTCACGACATGATTTATTAATGTTTACATATCTCGAACACGACCCAATGTTTTTTAACCAAAAATGAACTTGACCAAAATAAACACGACACGACATGAGATTTTATTACCAATCACGAACACTACCGTTTTGCAGGATAGTCATATAATAAAGGATATTAAGGCCATTATTTTTTAAATTACACTTTGTTTTGTCGGGAACAAAATTTTCGTCGTTTTGTAACTCTGCACTTCGAAAATTTTGTCGTTTCATGATTACGTACTTGAATTTTTTTAAAAACGTGCCTTCAGGCATGGGTATACGACACGACGCGATAACACGACACGGAACGATAATACGACATGAAATGATAACATGACGCGATATGGAATGAAATTGATACGGTCTTTCGTGTTCAAGTTGTGTTAAGATCTGTGCTTTCGGACCTGTTATTAAGTCGCGTCGTGTTCGTGTCCAATTTATGCCATTAATTGACCCGATAAGGACACGATAGTGACCCAATTAAGATCACGATATAGATTTTATGGAGATTCACTATTGACCAAATTTAGACTCATTACCAATCCACTATTTCGATCCATTATTTTTTTTAATTCCTCAACATATGGTTTAATCGTTCCCATCATGTCGTGTTGGGTCGTATCTTATCGTGCTATCCTGATGTGTTTTATTTTTAATGTGTCGTGTTTGACTTATTTATACAAGATTCAAAAATTGCCCAATTGCTTTAAGCCAATAGGCTCGAACTATAGGTTATTTAAAAAATGGTTTATCTGTTTCGAGCTATATATGATGTATTGTCCTATCAACGACATACACTTTCAAAAATTAGCATCGTGCCTTCGGGCCTCTCCCGTTTTTTGAACCTGAGACCAACAATAGCTTTGGCGAGGGCACTTGCCATCGTACGCACAACTCTATGCTTTTTAAAATTATCAGCGTGCCTTCAGGCACGAGCATACCCTAGTCTATATAATAAAGTAAGAAACTTATGTATGTCATAAGTTTGATCGATGATGTCATCTATATGAGTTATTCCTTCATTTCCTATTTTACCCCGCAAATCTTTGATTTCCCCCTCTCTTCTTTCTCACTAATTAGTTACCCTATTTTACTTTAATTCAAACCCAAGGATAATTTGGTAAACACACACCAAAAGCGCAACTTCTCAGCACTCTCTCCCATACACTCACCCAAACCCCCACGATCTCCCTTCTCAAACATATCCTTTTTCCCTTCTTCCTCCCTCATCGCCGATCTGCCTCAAAAAACAAAGCTCTCCCAAAAATTAGGGCTTGATCAGCTGTAGCGCATCTCCCTACCCGATCTTTCGCATTGCCTCCATCATCAGTTGTAGTGCTTCGATTATGGGTTTGGGGGATTAGGGCTTTGAGATATTGGCTTAGGGATTCGATTTTGGTTCATCAGTTGCCGGTATGAAATTAGGGCTTGATTTTGGACGGTTTAGTTTAGTTAAAATATATTTTTATTTTGTTCCTTTTCTTTTAGATCTGTTTCTATGTGTGTTTATATTTTGGGATTTGTTTATTTTTTCTATTGTAGGTGACTTGATTATACATGAACACCCTAAACATGTATACTCCTTTTCATTTTTATTGCGTGTCTATTTATTTTCTCTTTTGGGATCTAATCGTTGTTTGTGTTTTGTTGTTTATTTCTTCTTTTGTAGATTAAGACCAACTTATACTTCAAAACTCTAAACAGGTATACTCTTTTTCATTTTTATTGTGTGTTTATTTTTAGATTTTAGGTTAGAAGGTTGATTTTTGCATTTTGCATTTTAGGAGTTTCGATTTGTGATTTTGTACCATTGTGGTATACATATTTCGGTGTGTGGTGTGTGGTGTGTACTAATTTGTGATGTGGACGATTTCGGTGTGGTGTGGACGATTCCGGCGTGTATAGACTGTTGTTTCTTTTGTTTTTTGATTGTTCATATTACACTGTTTGTATAGATATTTTGTGGTTCACATATTTCGGTGTATATATTGCTTATTTGTGGTGTATAGATTGCTTATTTGTGGTATACATATTTCGGTGTACATAATTCGGTGTTACTAATACATACTCCAGTGTATAGAATGATTATTTGTTGTATACACATGTCGGTGTATTAGTGATATGCAATACTTACTCACGTATTTTATTTTCCAATTCTTGGTAGTCTCATAGGTCCATATGAAGTTTTGTGTGTCGTTGGTTGTTTGGCATTCATCTATGCACTAAAGTACCCAATATGGTATAAGAGGTACTCGATTTTATTGGCACTTAAATGCACGCTTCTTGAACTTTTGAATGTGTAATGGAACTTTTGAATGTGTAATGCCTAATGTATATTAAAACATTTTTTAATTTGATTTATGTTATGAATGTGTAATGGAACTTTTGAATGTGTATGAATGGAACTTTTGAATGTGTATGAATGTGCATGAATGTGTTGGCACTTAAATGCATGTCTAATGTTTTATAGGTTCAATACGTTAGTTGGATTTTTTGTACCATTGTCCGTTTTCTTCAAGTGTTGCAGGTTTAGCTGCTACTACCATTTTCATTGGGTGCTGACGAATGCGCCCCAAAAATGTCTCCCTAACATCATTATGCATTTTTAAGATTCGATGCAGATTTATTAGGTGAAAATTTTCCTTAGATTAGTATTAAATGTGCATTTATCTTCAAATTTCAATTCTTTTGTGTATTTATGTCCACATCTCTTCAATTTATGCATGTGTATTTATTTCATTGTTTTAGTAATTCTCTTCCAGCCGTGTGATATTTTGTTACTATACTTATTGAAAAACAAAGCTAAATCAGTAGAAGTTTCTTCAAAAACTTTTGTATGCTGCTACTGATGAAGTTTTGTATGTTGTTACTGATTGTATGCTTCCCCAAAACTTTTCTATGTTGTTACTGATTGTATGATGTTACTTTGATTGTGATCGACTTTTATGCTTCTATTATTGATTGTATGCTTCTACTGATCATATGCTACTGATTGTATGTTGCTATTGTGGTTGAAGGATATTATTTTTCCATCGGAGATGCTTGAGAGGCAGTTATTGGAATTGGATGGCATTGAGGCTGAAATTGGATGGCAGTTGCTCAAAGTGGTGCTAAATTTTCACTCTTAATGGATTGTTTCATTTGTTTAATTTTTCAACATATATTATAACTTTTCTCTTAGTTATTTATCAAAGTTTAATCCATCATATTGAAAGAAAGGTGTAGTCAATCACATGATATCTTTACTTGATTTTGAAAATCGGAGGACTCCATGTTGTTGCGCATCGTTGCTCTTGCGTCCTCTAATAATGCTCAAGCTATCGGGTTTCAGTTTTAAGCTTTATTTGGAGGACATACATGGGGCACAGTTCAACTGTTTATTTCTTTATTTGAAATTGGGTTAAAAATATTAACCGGTCAATTGTTTATTTCTTTACTTGGATAAAAAATATACATGAGATTTTGATTTTTATCATGCTAAGAAATGGGGAATTTTCTATTTCTAATATAGCATATATATATATAGCCTATTAGTTTAAACCGACTTTGATACAACCATAAGTGCGCATAAATTTCCTTAGCTATTTGTGAGTATTGTGCACATAGACCATAAGTGCGCACAAACCTTTTAATCATGAGAGGTTGATGTCACATGTAAGCCAGAGCCCATAATATTTTCATCTTTTCAACACTGATCAATTTTGGTGAACAACAAACTCGACGATAGGGTCAATGATAGTCGAGATCATCTCCTCGAGAGGCAACTCATACCACCATGAAGAGACAATACCATGTAAAAGGTTTATAAAAGTGTGTGGACATGGACTGATCCACGAATTTATTTTTTGGTTAATATTTATCTTTTTAATATGAGAAATAAAAATTTGCTAAAAGAATGTATAAATAGATATTCTTCATATACACCTACGCATGTATTAGAGAGGGAACTTTCCCCCATTAATTATATACGAGTTCCTATATGGACTTGAAGGCCAAAAGCAACTTATTTGCCATTTATGGTTGACAAAGCCATTGAAACCTTTCAATTTGGAAAGGAAAATTGCAATCTCTTGCAGGGAGAATTCAACTGATTCATTCTGTTTTTTATAACATGATTCTTGACATTTTCCATATATACAAATGGCCAATCAATCTTCTTAAGAAAAAAAAACACTGATCACTATTTTGTTGATCACTTTTAATGCTCATTTGGTTTGTTTTTATGCTTTATAATAATCTAAATTGGTACATTCAAATTTCAAGTATTAAATTCATGTTCATTCTTCAGAAACAAGATGGAAACTCAAATCAATGACTAATGATCAGTGTTTGTACGAGTAGTTGAACTTCGCATGGTCTAAGTTGGTTTTCTCTGGGCTTGGCAATGAAAACATTTGTTTTTTCCATTTTTCTAGCCTCAGAAATGAAAACATTTGTATTTTCAAAACAGGTTCAAGTTGTAATTAATATTGGGACCTAACATTTGTCATTTTTCTAGCCTCGGAAATGAAAACATTTGTCATTTTTCTAGCCTCAGATGCCATTTTCCAACTTTTATACACATTGGTTGAAATTAAATATCATCAATTTTATTTTCAGATTATGATAGGATGAGCAGATTATCATGAAATATGTTCTTATGTTTAAGCATTGCAAGGTACATGAACGTGAAAGCTGAGGCATTGATTCGGGCTTAAAGAGTGGAAAACGAGAGAAAGCTCTATAAAAAAGGCTTTGAGGTTTTTGTACTTATTCCAAAAGAATTCTGACCAGAGATTGTGACTAGTTTTGAGATTCCAACAAATTTTGAGACTAGGAGCACTGAACAGATCTTCTAAAGGCTTAAACCCCAGACCACACTAGATGGCATAGGTCAGTCCACTTTATCCAATGGTATTTTGATATATTAACCCCATAAGAAATTGCAGAAAATTAATGAATAATATGGATGTTTTTTTCGGGGGGGCTCAGGGATGCTAGGATGTGGATTGGGAATTTGGGATAGAGGATGGAACTGAGTTTATGAGGCTTCTGCCAGCAAAGGGGAAATTTGGTCTGCCAAGAGGGAATTTTGATTCTACTTTTTTTAATGTTTAGAACATTAATTATTATAACCTGACGAACACGACTTAATCAATATTTGTTTCATTTTTCTAGGTATTATTCATATATGGGTGCAGACTAGCTTAACAATTTCTATTGTGTTTGTGTCTTTGTTGCATCCTTGCATTTAATATATCACCAATTTCTGATACTCCAGCTTAAAAAACACATTCATGGCACGCATGTGTGAGGAATTGATACTCCAGCTTAAAAAGCACGTTCAAGATTACCCTATTTGGACCTACATTTGTTGTTTATTTATGTCATTTTATTCCCCTCTTTGACTACAAGTCATCGTTCTAGCATGGATTTTATACAAAAAAGTGTATTTCAAGCCTTTTTGATTCCTCAATAAATATTTGTTATTAATTTTATTAGTGGTTTGCTTCCCAACTAATAGTGGTCTTGAACGCTTGACACTTCTATTGCATCATGAGTCGAGGTTATATAAATGATAGTATCTTGATGATTTCAAGTTTATTGATGGCATTCCCAACAGTAATTGTCATGAGGATGTTTGGATTAAAGCCAAAACATTACTTCTTTTAGAATCTGTTTTGAAGCATGGTGATGTCTGGACCCAAACAATTACAGTTTCTCCCCAGAGTCTCAAGAGAGCACACAAACACAGGATCGGTGTCATGATCTTAATAATGAGAGTGATCCGAATGGAGATGCTGAGAATGAAGGTCCTCTAAAAAGGGTATGCATACCAGCAGTTCAATGATGAAACATGTTGCTCGCATATGTACCATGGTTGGCCCATGTGTCACAGTTTCTGCTTCTGAGAAGAATGCGAGTTGTAAGCGTATGGATCACATGCTTCTGAGAAGAATGAGAGTTGTAAATAGTTTCTGCTCGCACATGTTGGGATATAATTCAATGATGTGTGGGTTTTCGGATTTGATTCAATTGGTGAAAGCATATGGATCACATTAATATGTTCTAGATGGGTAATTCTTAATTTTTGATTCTTAATTTCTCTTACGGTGATGCATATTTAACAGTGTGATTCTTAATTTCTCCAATGGTGATGCATATTTAAAATTATGATTCTTAATTTCTCCTACCATTTGAATGCTACTCCATCTATTCATTCCTCTACAATTATTTAAACTTTGTTGATATAAAAGGATTTTTTTATCAATGATGTAGTGTATTATATCCTCAATGCAATGCCATGTGAAAATGATGTAGTGTATGATATCCTCTATAAAAACTGTGTTCTGTTTCTTTTACCAGTAAACGTTTTATGTTCAGTTGTATGTTCAGTTGTAAACTGTGTTCAGTTGAAACCTCCCTGGTCATGAACATGTCATGCATGAATAGACGAGTGTTAATAGACCAAATATGCATTAATAGACCAAATATGCCATTTCTTAGGGTCGCATTATAATAATGTGTTTCCACGGACTTGAACGCTTTTTAGTTTCTTAATTTATTTGTAAGAGGATTTTATAGTCCTTGGTAATGAGATTTTTTTAGCTGTTGATAGGGATGATGTAGTGGGTTGCAATCAAACCCGGAACTCGCTGCCCCGCTGCCGACTTCGAACCACCTGTGAGGCCGGAGACTACTTATACTGGTGATCAACCTAAAACCGACCTGCTTACCTCTGACCCGAACCCCGAATTCAAACGTCGGGGAGACGAGACCCGAAAACCAGTGACGATTCCGATTTCTGTGTTCAGATCCGGCGAACCCAATGTTTATACAACAACAAAGAAGAAGAGCCCAGGTAATTTTTTTTTCTTTTCAATGATTTGTTCTTTCCATTTTCTAATCGTTTTGTTCTTTCCGTTTTTGAGATGTACGAACAAGGTTTTTTTTCTGTACGACTTTTCATCATTTTGTTGTTTTCTTTTCCTAATCAGTTTGTTCTTGAAGTTCTGAATCTGGGGTAAGAACCATGGCCATACCCGAAAATCGGTGACGATTCCGATTGTTGTATTCAGATCCGGCAAACCCAATGTTTATTTAAGAACAACAACAACAACGATAAGAACAACAATGAAGAATAGTCCAGGTATTTTTTTTTTTTGCTTTTCATTGATTTGTTCTGTCCTTTTTCTAAACGTTTTGTTCTTGAAGTTTTTGAGATGTACGGAGCCTCCTCCCGCCCCTAGTAACCCCCCTCCCCTCTCCCCCCCTTCCCCATAAACTCACACATGACCAAACACACACACACACACGCACACAGAAACACACATACACAGAAACACACTCACACGCACACAGATTTTTTATTTTATTTTTTGTTGGTTTGTTCTTCAGAAGGTATTCGGGGATGATGGTATTCTGCGATATGGGGATGATGGTTGGTATTTTGCGATTTGGGGATAATCGTATTCTTCAATAAGTATTCGCGATTTGGGGATCTGATTTTTTGTGGTTTGTTGTTCATTAATTAATTTCTTTCATTAATTAATTTTTTATTTGTTCATTTGTTGACGATATGCTTGCGTGTTTGAATTAGTGGAAACAAGTTGTCATTACAAATTAAATCAGGGCCAAGGTGTCGAGAAACTCTAAAAAATGCTAAGATGGCCAACGAGTTGCCATTACAAATTAAAGAATTGGAGTTGAATTAATCTTGCGTTTGTTCATTTCATATTTTTGTTCGTAATAATATAATTGTGAAAGTATTATTTTTGTTGGATTTTTTTTAACAGGGTGGATAGTTCGATATACAAAGGAAATTCTGTCCAAATTTTTTTAAAATATTTACACTTTCGTATCACTTTTATGCATTTTAGTTTTGTTTGATGAATTTGGGCTATTTGAATACAGGTGGATTTGTTGTTATCCCTTAAGTAGGGTGGATAGTCAAATAAACAAAGGGGATTATGTCCATTTTTTTTTTTAAATTGACACTTCGTTTACTCAAGGCGCAATGTGAATTCAAAATATTTTTTTAACCTATTACAAACACTACCGAATAAAAAAAATAATTTCGTATCGTGTGACATTTTAATTTGGTCATGTTTATGTTTTTTTTTTTAAAAAGATTTCACAACGGGACCAAATTAAAATCATGTTGTGAAATCTTTTTTTTTATAAACACTTTGTTTGGAAATATTTTTTTTTTGTTGAATTTTTTTTTTTAATTTGGTAGTGTTTTTATTAACATTTTTTTGCTCGAGTGTTGGAGAAAGATGGAGAGGGCTCTTATTATGGGATTAAGGTTAGTTTGTCATTTAATAGTTTTTTATCAAACGCGATATTTTATATTGATTTTTTGTGGTGCAAGTGTTTTGTTTGTTTTGATAAAAACATTTATTATTTTGGCATAATTTTTTGTGTTTAATGAGGTCGTGTTTAACAAGGTTGTGTTGTAAATAAAATAAGTTATAGTGTTGAACAAACTAAAAATGATGTCGTCCAAAATATACATGTCACGACATGATTTATTAATGTTTACATATCTCGAACACGACCCAATGTTTTTTAACCAAAAATGAACTTGACCAAAATAAACACGACACGACATGAGATTTTATTACCAATCACGAACACTACCGTTTTGCAGGATAGTCATATAATAAAGGATATTAAGGCCATTATTTTTTAAATTACACTTTGTTTTGTCGGGAACAAAATTTTCATCGTTTTGTAACTCTGCACTTCGAAAATTTTGTCGTTTCATGATTACGTACTTGAATTTTTTTTAAAACGTGCCTTCAGGCATGGGTATACGACACGACGCGATAACACGACATGGAACGATAATACTACATGAAATGATAACATGACGCGATACGGAATGAAATTGATACGGTCTTTCGTGTTCAAGTTGTGTTAAGATCTGTGCTTTCGGACCTGTTATTAAGTCGCGTCGTGTTCGTGTCCAATTTATGCCATTAATTGACCCGATAAGGACACGATAGTGACCCAATTAAGATCACGATTTAGATTTTATGGAGATTCACTATTGACAAAATTTAGACTCGTTATCAATCCACTATTTCGATCCATTATTTTTTTTAATTCCTCAACATATGGTTTAATCGTTCCCATCGTGTCGTGTTGGGCCGTATCTTATCGTGCAATCCCGACGTGTTTTATTTTTAATGTGCCGTGTTTGACTTATTTATACAAGATTCAAAAATTGCCCAATTGCTTTAAGCCAATAGGCTCGAACTATAGGTTATTTAAAAAATGGTTTATCTGTTTCGAGCTATATATGATGTATGGTCCTATCAACGACATACACTTTCAAAAATTAGCATCGTGCCTTCGGGCCTCTCCCGTTTTTTGAACCCGAGACCAACAGTAGCTTTGACGTGGGCACTTGCCATCGTACACACAACTCTATGCTTTTTAAAATTATCAGCGTGCCTTCAGGCACGGGCATACCCTAGTATATATATATATATATATATAAATCTTGGATTTTTCACACATTTTTGTGTATAGTTTTAGCACCATTATTCTGCTCGACATATGCTTAGGGATTTATAGATGTTATGAATTTATTTATTTACAAAATATATCTCTTAATATTTTGAACGATTTATCTAATTTGAATTAGTATGTTTGTAATATAAGGGACTATTGAAGGTAGAATTCTATGTAAATTATTTTATTCAAGTTCATCATTTTATAATACTATTGAGTTCATTAGTTTGTCGAATCATAAAATTTAGTCGGTCTTGCCATAAGTGACTATTTCTTCAAAGGATAGATTTTGAATTCCTTAAACTAATAAAAGGATGTGCTCATTATTTTTAAATTATACACCTAGAAATGCAGCTACGCATCGTGTGGCCTGTATGCTAGTATATCTGATAACATAATATAATTTTGGTGTCTCCTCTTAGAGGATTGACATGTGGAGAGACTAATAAATACACTATTTTCCCACCTCCATCTAATATCTAATATCAAATCTTAAAAATGGTGTCTCTATTAGCAAAAGTTATGACTTCTTCCGTTCATGGCTGTTGAGTTTCCAAAACAAAATGACTATTGAGTTTCCAAAACAATTGTTCAGTTTTCCATTTTTATATAAATACTATTGTTGATGTAAAAAATTAGATTGCTCTAATTATTCAATCACAGATAAATAAAATGAGACAAAGATTTTAAAGTGGTTCAGCCTTATAAGAATGGCCTACGTCCACTGTTATGTTATTGTTGAGTGTTTTGGGAATTCTCGATTACAAGCTCTATCAAGAAATTCCGGTCCCTTTGAATGAGGGTGATACAAGGTATTTATAGCCCTTAGGTTGTACATGAAAGGGTGTGACATTAAATGATACACATATGAAAGGGTAATTCATTTAATGTTCTTCAAACGTGCGTGCCAAGATGATAAGCATTCAATTAATGGTTGAACTGTTGGTTATCTAGCAATTAATGCTGTGGTCGAGATGCAGCTCGAACCGCCTTAGTTGCTCGTCGTCCAAGAATTCCTCGGTGCAGTAGAGTACCTCGGAAGATAAGAGTTCCTCGGAGGGTTGGTCGGGGAAACAATCTTCCTCGTTGCTATTGTGCCACGTAGATTGACACATGTCTTTTTGTTATTCGTCCACATCAGCATACTAATTTTAGTATCAACAGAAGCCCCCAATGTTTCATGTTTCGAACTTTGAGGAGTATGTAACATTCTTTCTCGGTATACGGCGATATTAAATGACCTTCCTAGTTTTTAGGAGCCTTTTTCTTCATATTTGAATTTCCTTCCAAATTCGCAGAATCCGCCTTTTTTGCATTTTTATAGGCGCTTCGATCTTCGTGCCCTTTTTGTCCTTTTAGCCGCCGGTAGCGTAATATTTCCTTTTTGTAATCATTTCTTTCGCCGTTTCCCAAGTCAAGGTATTTAAACTTCAGAGGCAATCCCATCGTCTTCTACCTTTTCAATTTCTGCTTTCGAGTTTTCTAAAGCTTTTCTTTCTCTTGTGCATTCATTTCCTCCTTCGTTTATCAACAGATCTCCTTTTTCCCTGTAAGCTCTTCTTCCTTTTTCTTTTATTCATCATGGTTTATATTATCGAATCTCTTGAGAAGTTCCGCTCTGACTTCTCTATTCCTTCTTGGGTAACTTTGGAGGTTCTTTCTGAGCCTTCAAGTTATTTTCATTTGGCTGAGGGACACTAGTTCCCTATCGTATTTATTGTTGAATGTGGATTTTCTTTTCCACCAAATCCGTTGTGTTTAGAGTTTTGTCAGTACTTCGACGTTGTCCCTGCAAAAATAGCCCCCAACACCTGGAGAATAGTTAATGGGGTGTATAGGTTAAATAAAACTCATGGAACTCGTATAGGAATTCCTGAGATCATGTACTGTTATAGATGGGCTGTTTTAGACAACGTTTTTTATTTAAAAACTAGGTTTTTGAATAGGGCCTTAGTAGTCAACCTCCCTGATGCCAACAGGGATTATTTTGAACATGGAGTAGTTGTAAAAAATTGGCAACATGCCCCTCTGGTTGGAGATGAAGTATATGAGGGTCCCAAATGCCCTCCATATGGCAATGGGATAGGTTATTTTCAATCTTATTTTGTCTTTTGAAATTATGATTCCATTGTGTTTGATAAAATGTATGACTGATATTTCACTATGTTTTTTGTTTGCAGTTGACAGCAAGAAGAAAACTCCAAAAGAAACAGAAGTTAATATAAAGATTTAAAACATATCTGGAATTTGCATAGAAGAGTTGCAGACGAGCACATAAGGTCTGCTTCATATTTGCTGCAGTATAGGAGCTACACATCATCCTTTACTGCTCGTCCTGTGGTCAGCATTAGTGACCCATTGCCAGCTTCCGAGGAATCTTCACCAGAATCCCATATTCCTCTAAGTCAGAAGATGGGCAAGAGAAGAGTTCCTGCTATCTTCGAGGAGACTTCCTCTGCCGGGGATGGAAAGAGGAACAAAGCTGAAGTCCCAAAGGGGACCAAGAAAAATGATGTTGTTCCTTCTGTTGCTGTTCAGAAGGCTGCCGAGAAGCCTCCAATGGCTCCGAGCAAGAAAAGTACTTCTGTGGAAGCGGTCACCATTTCCCCCACCAAAGGTTCTTTGGATGAAATTGCTGAAGTACCACTGAGGAGATTGAAGAAATCTTCCTCGGTTAGTTTTTCTGAAACCACTCCTCAGCTCCAAGCTGGTGTTCCTAGTATCATTCCCCCGAGCTCTGCAATGAGCTCGGTAAAAACTTGGATTATTCCTGAAGTCCAAGGCATCGAGGAAAACATGCCTAGGGATATGCTGACATCCCTAGCTACTCGTCACATCGCTTCAGTAAGTTTCTTTTTATCTTGAATTTTTCCTTCTATCAATATATATATCTCGGCACTAACTCATCACTATCTTCTTTTTTCAGCTGGTGAGTTGTTTTAACACCATTGTGAAGAAAGATGAAGTGCTCAAGGCTTCAAGCTCCTCGTCGGGAGTAGAGGATGCATTCCAGGGTTTGGCCCAATCTCTGAAGGAATCCCGTCAGAAGTATGACGAAGATAAAGGTGTATGGGAGAAGAAATTGGTTCCATCTGTAGCAGAAAAGGTGCAGTTGGGAAACAAGGTGAAGGATTTGGAGATGGAGAACAAGAAATACTCCGAGAAGCTTACTACTTTCGGGGAACTTGAAAATAAGCTGAAATCAGCTGAGGAAGAGGTGACACTTCTGCGCGAAGCAAATTGTCAGAAGGAGGAGTTGGAGGCCAAGCTGAAAGCCTCCGAGGACCTTCTATCCGAGAAGCTATCCTCGGAGAAGATGAAGAGAAAAACAGCTGTGAAGAAATCCTTTCGAACTGGTTGGGATAAAGGATGGGATAGGGGGGTAGCAGCAATGATGACCCAGGTGAATTATGGAAGTTTGAAATTATTCCATGATGGTTGGGTTGCTGCCTTGTAGGAGTTGAAGGTGAGCGAAGACTCCGAGCTATTTCAACAACATCTCCCTGGTCCTCCTCCAGTTATTGAAGACGAAGATGAAGACGAAGCTGCATCTGAAGAATCTTCAATGATTGTGGGTGATCAAATCTTTGCTCCTCAACCTAACCAGACATCTGCTGAGGAGATTTCTTCTTTGCCTGCTCCTCTTGAACAAACCTCAACTCCAGCCGATCAAATCAATGTTCCCACCGAGCAACCAAGCTCCTCGTCCCAGCCTCCCGAGAGAGTCTTGGGAGACAAGGAAAAGGTGTGAAGTTGTTCGGTACTATCTTTCTGTTTTTCTCTTTACTTGTACTTTGTATCTCAGATCTTTGTAACTTTTGCCTTATGATCTAATAAAATTTGAGTTCTTTCTTTCCATATGATTGTCTCTTCTTTATCTGCACTCTGTCTTGATCTTCTTTTTATTTCTCTGTTAGTTTATGACCAGGATGGATCTTTTGTCTGCTAATGATACAAAGTTGATGCAGCAATGCCATGAGTATTATAAAGTTGGTCATACAGACCTTAGTACATCAGAAGTTGCTGACATCCTTGGCCATGATGCTTCAGAGCAAGCAATTGAGGCTTATCGGTACCTGAAGGATTTACTTGATTGAGCTGTGGCCAATAATGTGGCATACTACGAATTAATCGAGGAGCTTCATTATTCCCTAGAAGATCTTCAAAATCAACACAATGAATCAACTGCTCTGTTGCACGAGGAGTATGAGAATAGATTTCAACAGCTTTCTTCCGAGACAGGCCACAAAAAGATCATTGTTGGGTACGATGTCAGGGAGAGAACCCTAAAAGGTGAAGTTGAGGCCTGTAGACAGATCGCCGAGCTGCTGGAACAAGAGAACAACAATTTGCAAAAAGAGCTGGCACAGTATAAGTCTGCAGCTTCATCTTCCACTGCCTTGGTACCAGTCTCCGACGAAGGGTTCTCATTCTTAGAGGTTGAGAATGCCAAGCTAAGTCAAGAATTGGATGTCCTGCGAAGATCTGGTGCTTCTACTTCTGCTCGAGGACGAGGAAGAGGTTCTCATCCTGCTCGGGGAGGATCAAGGGCTCTTAGTCATAATGTTGAAGAAGCTCGTACTCAATCAACGCTGGAAACTCAAGCGTTCCAATTGAACGCAAAAGATCGGGCTTTGTCTGAAATGTCCAAGAAAATCCTGACTTTGGAAGATCAACTTACTGCGACGAAGTCTGCTCTACATACCAAGGACCTTTTCGCCAAAAACCTGCTCGCGCCATTCCTCGGAGCTTGATTGCGAATTATCTTGGTGACTATAACCTTCATTCTCGAATTGACGTATCTCGTCCTGAGCATCTCTTGGATACTCCTTCAGTAATGAATGTCAGAATGTTGAAGGACTTGAATTTTATCAATTCTCCTCAGACATTAAATGATCCTCCTACTGGCGAGGAACCTGTATCAAAGGCTGAAGGGAAAAAACCAATAGAATAGGATTTTCAATGTAATAGTTAGCACACATATGTAACTTGTAATTTATTTGAATTTTAATGAAAGACTTTCATTTTCTGTTTGCAAATCTGTATTGCTTATTCTTTTGTACTTGTCTAACACTTTTACATTTGTGCATATGTATCTGTTAAAAAGATAACAATATTGTGTTGTTCATCATCCAAAAAAGTTTACAAGTATCAATGTTGCTCAATCACTTAATAATAAAGTAATGAGTATAAAATGTTTAAAATGTTTCCAACCAACCAAGGTTGTTAAATTGTGTTTGTCGACCAACTATAGTTGATGGGTTTTTATCCCCGACCAGCCATACTTGGTTCAATTTGAAATATTTTCATAAAATGTGTCCGACCAACCAAGGTCGATAATTTATCCTCGTCGACCAACTACAGTCAGTGGGTTTTGATCACCGACCAACTATACTTGGTTCAGTTTGGAATTTTTGTATTTTCGAGGAACTTTTATATTATAAACTTACTTCCCGACCAACATAAATTGGCATTTGAGAGAATATTTTGTTTCAAGCCAATCGAGATTGGCATTTTAAGAATGTTGTTCTTGCCCTTTTACCAACCAAAGTTGGTCGTGGGTTCAAACTGTTAGGTTCTTTCGAACTATCTTGTCCACAAGCTCTTTTACCAACCGAAGTTGATCACGCAAGTGTACACCTCCTAACCAAAGGAGTATAATTTGTTCTCGCTATTTTACCAACCGAAGTTGATCACGCTCGAACTATCAGGTTCTTTCGAACTATCTTGTCCACAAGCTCTTTTACCAACCGAAGTTGATCATGCAAGTGTACGCCTCCTAACCAAAGGAGTATAATTTGTTCTCGCAATTTTACCAACCGAAGTTGATCACGCTTGAACTATCAGGTTCTTTCGAACTATCTTGTCTACAAGATCTTTTACCAACCGAAGTTGATCACGCAAGTGTACGCCTCCTAACCAAAGGAGTATAATTTGTTCTCGCCTTTTTACCAACCGGAGTTTGTCGTGGGTCTGAACTATCATCTTCGTCTTCTTTTTGCTGTCGAACAGCGTAGTGTACAACTTTTGCTGTCGAGCAGCGTAGTGTACAACACTAGTATTCCCCAAAAAACTTTCAATAAAAGGAGAGAAGATGGTGAAATATCATCGTTTTATTCATAATGAAGGAACTGTTTTACATTTTACATTACTGATAATACTTGCGTAGGTGTTCAGCATTCCAAGCATTCTTGAATTCCTCTCCTTCTAGAGTTGCTATTCGGTAAGTTCCTGGTCGAACAACTTCTGTAACTCGGTAAGGTCCATGCCAATTTGCTTCCAATTTATTGTGCTTCTGAATGACCTTCTTTAACACGTAATCTCATTCTTTTAAATCGCATTTCTTCACCCTCTTGTTGTAGAATAAAGATGTTCGTTGTTGATATGCAGCATTCCTAATGGCTGCTTCTTCTCTAACCTCCTCGAGCATGTCCAAATCTAATCTTCTCATCAAGTCACTGACTGGGGAATTGAAATTCAGCACTCTGTGTGTTGGGAGACCCAACTCAGCAGGTATTACAGCCTCACTTCCAAATGCCAGCATATATGGTGATTCTCCAGTTGCTGCCCGGGGAGTTGGTCGGTAAGCCCACAATACTGACTGTAGCTCATTAATCCAATTTGCTTTAGCCTCATTTAACCTCCTCTTCAAACCATTTAATAATGTTCTGTTCGTCACTTCAGTCTGTCCATTGCTTTGAGGATAGCCTGGTGCTGAATGAGTTTTCAAAATGTTTGACTGATGACAATAGGCGGCAAACTCCTTCGTTATCAAATTGTGTTCCATGGTCTGTGATGAAGGCATGAGGGAGACCATATCGGCAGATGATGTTCTTCCAAACGAATTGATACACCTTCTCGTACGTCATATCAATAAGTGGCTCAGCTTTTACCCACTTAGTAAAATAATCCACTGCAACGACGAGGTACTTGAATCTTCCTCGGGTCGTTGGCAGGGGTCCAACCAAATCCATTCCCCACATGGCAAAAGGCCAAGGAGAAGTTATGGGCGCCAACAATTCTTGCGGAGTTCGTCGGATGGAGGAAAAACGTTGGCATTTATCACATTTCTTAGCATAGGCTATACAATCAGCCCTCATTGTTGGCCAGTAATATCCTTGCATCATCACCCTTTGCAAGAGTGTTCGACCTGCTACATGGGCTCCACAGGACCCTTGATGGATCTATTCAATTAATTCTTTCACCTCGGAAGGATGTACGCATCTTTGCAAACCTGCCATAATTCCTCGTCTATACAAAACACCATTAGTTAGTACATACCGAGCAGCTTTGAACTTCAATTTCTTGGCAGCGAGCTTATCCTCTGGCAATTCTCCTTCCTCGACATATGCCCTGATGGGATCCATCCAAGATGGTCCTAAATCAAGAGTAATAATATTCATCGTCAGGTCTTCATCTATGCTTCGACTTTCTAACACCTCAATTGGTATCGTTCTTCGCAACTCGGTACGAGTAGCTGATGCTAGTCGGGCCAGTGCGTCTGCTTGTGCATTCTCCATTCTTGGTATTCTGATCAACTGTATGGCGTCAAATTCTGCCAACAACTCCATTGCCTTTGCATGATACTTGATCATTAATTCTCCTTTAACTGCATACGTTCCTATTATCTGATTCACAATTAATTGAGAATCACTGAATACCATCACTTGTTGCGCTTCCATAATCTTTGCTAAATTAAGACCTGCTATCATCGCCTCATATTCAGCCTCATTATTGGAAGCTTTGAATTGGAATCGCAGGGCGTATTCCACGTCGATCTCCTTTGGAGTGCTCAGAACTATTCCAGCGCCACATCCTGCAGTGCAAGATGAGCCATCTACATATAACCTCCATATAGGTAACTCGTCTTCAAATTTCTTATCTGACAGAGTTCCTCGGTGAAATATCTGTTGTTTTCTTTCATCTTCCCCCGGTATTTTTTTCTCCTCATCGACCATCTCTTCTCGCCCTTTTACCAACCGGAGTTGGTCTGGGTTTGAATTTGATGATCTTTCTACATCCACGAGCCCTTTTACAGGTTGGTCAGCGAGCAACTTTTGTTCCTCGGGGGTATCAGGATATGTAAACTCTGCTATAAAGTCTTCTACAGCTTGCCCTTTTAAGGATGATCTAGGTTCATACACAATATCATATTCACCGAGATTTATTGCCCAGTACATCAATCTCCCTTACTTTCTGGCTTATGAAGGGCTTGTCTCAATGGCATGTTGGTATAGACGATGATGGTATGGGCATGGAAATATGGCCTCATTCTTCTACTTGCTTCAATTAATGCCAATGCCAATTTTTCCAACATTGGGTATCTGATCTCTACACCTCGAAAAGACTTACTTGTGTAATAAATTGGCTTCTGGACTCCATTCTCCAATCTGATCAATGCCGAGCTGACTGCATTTTCTGATACTGCCAGGTATAAGTACAACTTTTCACCCATCACTGGTCTGGACAGCAATGGAGGTATTCCCTGATATTTCTTCAAGTCTTGAAAGGCTTTTTCACATTCATCATTCCACTCGAAAGTTTTTCAGAGTGTTTTGAATAATGGAAGACACCTATCAGTTTCTCGAGATACAAATCTATTGAGCGCTGCAACTCATCCTGTAAGACTCTGTACTTCTTTCTTCGTCGTTGGAGATCGCAACCCTAAAAGAGCTTTGATCTTTGTTGGATTTGCCTCAATGCCTCGCTGGTTGACGATGTACCCGAGGAACATTCCTTCTCGTACTCCAAAGGTGCACTTCGTCGGGATGAGCTTCATCTGGTATTTATCTAGTTGATCAAAGGTCTGACCTAAGTCAACTAGATGATCAGCAGCTTTCTTTCTCTTTGTCAGCATATCGTCGACATAGACTTCCATGTTGCAACTGATTTGTTCGGCAAAAACCTTATTCATCAGCCGCTGATATGTCGCTCCTGCATTTTTCAAACCAAAAGGCATAACATTATAACAATAAGTTCCCCTAGGGGTAATAAAAGAAGTGCTTTCCCTGTCTTCAGGTTTCATTTTGATTTGGTTGTAACCAGAGTAAGCATCCATGAAGCTGAGCAGCTCGTGCCCCGAGGTAGCATCCACTAGTTTGTCAATTCTGGGCAATGGGAAGTGATCCTTTGGGCAGGCCTTGTTGAGATCAGTGAAATCAACACACATTCTCCATTTATTGTTTTTCTTCTTTACCATCACCACATTCGCCAACCAATCTGGATATTTCACATCTTCAATGAATTGGGCTTTCTGGAGCTTGTCGACCTCCTCTTGAATAGCTTGATTCTTCTCGGGGCTAAATACCCTTCTTCTCTGCTTTACAGGATTGATCTCCTTATTCTCATTGAGTTCATGGCATAAGAAGTTTGGATCTATTCCTGGCATGTCTTCATGACTCCATGCAAAAGTTTTCTTTTTGTCTCTCAAGAAAGCTACCAACTCCTGTTTTATTGACACATCCAACGATGAACCTATCTGGGTTACTCGTTCAGGGTGCTCGTCGTCCAGAATAACATTTTATGTAGACTCCACTGCCTGTCCTTTTACCAAATGGGATTCATCTCTGGGATCCAATGTTTCAATTTCTGTACCTTCATCCACCTGGTAGGTAGTATTCTTTTTCCTTGATTCTTCAGGATCTTCTTGCTCGGCAGACGAATAATAGCATTCCCACGCTACTTTCTGATCACCTTTCACAACTCCCACTCCGAAATTTGTTGGGAATTTTAAGCATTGATGTACTGTAGATGGGACTGCTTCGAACTTCTTCAAACCAACTCTTCCCATGATGATGTTGTAAGCTGACTGCACATTTTTATCCATCACAAAGAAGCGTATTCTTTCTGTTCGGCAAGCAGGCCAAGTTCCAATGAATATATCCAACTTGATCGTTCCAAGTGGAAAAACTTTCTCGCCAGCAAAACCTAGAAGGGGTCTGTGATAAGGTTCCAATTGAGATAATTTCAAATTCAAGCTGTCAAAGCATGAATAGTACATGATGTCTGCCGAACTACCATTGTCTACCAACACCCTTGAAATTACTACTTCTTTCATCCTCATTTTGATCACCAAAGGGTCGTCGTGAGGGTAAAGAACACCTGCCAGGTCATTTTTTGAAAAGCCAATAACCAGCTTCTCTTTGTTTACCTTCCTCGGACGATCCTCCTCGACCAAGTTTATTCGCTGAATATACGAGCAAGCTTGTGCCTCTCCGAGGTAAGCTTTTCTTTCTGCAGTAAGATCTCCTCCTCCTGCGTCTCCTCATGTAATAACATTACAATCAAATGACCCAAAACGTATGGAAAATACCTCTCGTTCTGGCTGCCTTGGTTTCTTAGGAAGATCGGGGTCATCCTCGGCATCATCTTCATGATCCCTTTTCTTTTTCTCCTCTGCTCGTCGAGGAGATCTAGATCTTTCTCTGGTTCGATCATTATTTCTTCTTTCACCTCCCCGATCAACATATTTTGCTAGCTTTCCTCTTCGGATGAGTGTTTCAATCTCGTTCTGAAGAGCTATGCAATTTTTAGTCATATGGCCATGATCTTTGTGGAACTCACAATATTTATCCCTGTTCCTCGCATCAGGGTCTGACCTCAATTTCTTCGGCCACTTTACCTCTTCGCTATTCTTGATTTCTTCCAAGACATGATTAATACCCATTTTCAAAGGAGTATAATTATCGAATTTCTTCAGGACTTCCCATGACGACCTATTATTCTAGGAATGCTTGTCACCGCCATTGCCCTTATGTTCTTTCTTCTTGGATTTGTCATCTTCCACCTTGGTTTCTTTATCCATATTCTTCTTCGCAGCCATAGCCTCCTCGGCATTCATGATTTTGGCCGCTTTTACCATCAACTCTGACATAGTTTTAGGTGGATCTTTCGCCAAAGTGTAATACAACTTATTAGGCAACAACCCACTCATCAAGGCGGTGATTGCTGTCTTCTCCTCATAATCTATGACTTCCAGCTTCTCGTTATTGAAACGAGTTATGTAATCTCTAGTACTCTCACCAGATTTTTGTCTAACACTTAACAAGTGTGCTACTCGTTTTACTGGTTTTGCTCCAAAACAGAAATTGTCGATGAACAACTCGGCCAACTGAAATAAAGTTGAAATTTTACCCCGAGGAAGATTGTTGTACCATATCTGGGCAGCTCCAGTAAGAGTTCCTGAGAATGCTCTACATCTCATCTCGTCGGGGACAGCATAGATATCGGCGGTAGCTTGATATTGCTCTATATGAAGAACAGGATCTGTCTTTCCATCATATTTGGGGGTCACCACTGGTGCTTTAAACTTTGATGGGGTAGGAAAACCCACAATGGCCTGGACAAAAGGTGTTCCTTGAACAAAAGTTCGTTTTAAGGGATTCCTCGCCTTAGCCATTTCTCCCAATCTATCCTCCAAACGCTGAATGGAACCCTTCCACGCATCGTTTCCTTCCTCGGGCTTATTAGTTCGAATAATTGATTGTTCTGATGTGGCCTCTTGAGATCTTTCTTGACGACCAACTGGTCGTGATTGTGATGATCCTTCTCTTAGATCTGATGGTCGTCGAAAACTCCTTGACATGGTCTTAGGTGGACTCCTATTCTTCCTAGGGCCTAATCGACTGAAAGGATACACCCTACTCAGTCTTTCCACGACACTGGGTCTTTCTGGAGAAAGAGTGATACGTTGATCAGTATCTATAGCCCTTATCGACGAAGCTCGCCCAGGTTGATAAGAGAAATCATCAGATTCCTCATTACGATGTGACTCAGTACGCCTGGATCATGAAGGAAGTAAATAAATTTGCCTCTGATCACTTCGCTGTCCTGAACGTGCAGGTGCACCGCCATCAAGGGTCTGTATGAGTTGCCTCATTGTTTCTTGCATGGCGGTTTGTCCTTGGGCCAGATTCGTCATAATCCCAGCCAGATCTGGAGGTGCAGAGGGATTTGGAGAATTTCTAGCATTTTTAGCATTTCGATTACTGGATTCCGGGTTATTTGCCATTGATGATGAATGATTTTTGGTGAAAAGCGATAATAACAATCGTTCCCACAGACGGCGCCAATCTGTTGATGTAAAAAATTAGATTGCTCTAATTATTCAATCACAGATAAATAAAATGAGACAAAGATTTTAAAGTGGTTCAGCCTTATAAGAATGGCCTACGTCCACTGTTATGTTATTGCTGAGTGTTTTGGGAATTCTCGATTACAAGCTCTATCAAGAAATTCCGGTCCCTTTGAATAAGGGTGATACAAGGTATTTATAGCCCTTAGGCTGTACATAAAAGGGTGTGACATTAAATGATACACATATGAAAGGGTAATTCATTTAATGTTCTTCAAACATGCGTGCCAAGATGATAATCATTCAATGAATGGTTGAACTGTTGGTTATCTGGCAATTAATGCTGTGGTCGAGATGCAGCTCGAACCGCCTTAGTTGCTCGTCGTCCAAGAATTCCTCAGTGCAGTAGAGTACCTCGGAAGATAAGAGTTCCTCGGAGGGTTGGTCGGGGAAACAATCTTCCTCGGTGCTATTGTGCCACGTAGATTGACACGTGTCTTCTTGTTATTCGTCCACATCAGCATACTAATTTTGGTATCAACAACTATACATACAAAAAAATCCTCGAGAACCTTTCCCCAACACCCAACAAAATAAAACCCTAAAAATAATTTTCTCTTCCTTTCTGGTCGCTCCTCGCCACTGACACGCCCGGAGAACATAACATAACATCCGTCCAGTCCCGCTGAAAATAACATCCTGTTGAAACAATCTCTCTCTCACTCAGATCTGAAACCGCAAGGTTTCCCATACTTTAGTTGTGAGGTTATTTTGGATTGCACACTTATTTTCTTATCATTATTAGGTTAAACTGTCCCTATTTGACATTATGGATGAATGGCTACCATTCATTGCCACAAATGTTTTCATCAAACCATCGATTATTTCTCCCATGTGATGAAATGCACAAATATATACGAAACAGGTTAACTTGCCAGAGTAGGTAAGAGGGTCCTCCTTTGTAACTTCTCTTTCTATTCCTTCAGATAGAGCAAGTCTTACAAATGTATTTGAATTTATGGAGAAATGAAGTTTTAACAAATCTTTGTGTTTGGGTATCAAACTTGGTGGCTTTGCGTGGACACAAACTATACCCAAATTCGAGGCCATCACAATTCAGGTTCTTTAATACTCTATAAAACTCTACTGATAGAGAGTTTTTCACCTTCTCATGGGCATGGGCTTTGATTTTTTTTCTTCCTTTTTCAGCTTTTTTCTCGTATTGATAATTGAATTAGTTAGTTACATTACATAATTGTTTATTGTGGCTACAATTATAGTGAGAGAGAAAGGAAAATTGAGGGTAAAGTTTATTTTTGGCCGAGAGTTGTGCCTTTGCCAAAATAAATCATGTCTAAGATTTCAAAGAAAAGGGATATAATATATCTAATCTAATAATAAAAAATGGTGTATGTAAGGTACGTACTGGCTTGTACCGTTATTAATTTTTAATATATTGTGGCTCGATTGGTTATAGTTATACGGTTATTGGTTATAGTTATACGGTTATTATTAAGTTGTAACTTTTTGGACTGGATTATGTTGATAAAAATATTAACATAAGGTCTTTTCATGCTACACAATATTTAATATTTGAAAAATTCTCTTATGTTTCTCTAGCAGCACGTCTTTTATTTTTAGTTGTTTCTTAAAAATTTCGAATAAAAGACCTTACTATTAATTGGTGTTTATTTTATAGTTGTAATAACGATATTTAAATAACTATAAAAAGACTTCAAATTCTTATTCAACTTAAATAAAAGACGTGATGCTAGTAAATATAAAATTGATGTCTCCAAGTGTGGGTTTGACACGTGGCAATAATAATTAGAGATCTAATTTGTGTGATGCCATATGATTCTTATTGTTAGTCTTTTCCTCTCCCTCTATCTAAATTTTATTCCATTTCTTCCTCTCTCTTCCATCGTTTCCACTCCTTTTCCTCCAACCCCTCTTTATCTTTCTCTTTTATTGAAAAACCTAAACTAACTATGCTGATTCAATTGAATTGTTTTATATAACAATAAATATGTATCATTTGTTACTCATCTCTCTCATTTTTTAGTATTGGTCTTGGATTTTTGGGTTTTTGGTCTTGATGTTTGGTTTCATTCATCATATATATATATATACTAGGGTGTACCCGTGCCGATGGCACGATGATAAATTTGCTCTCAATTATTTGTGGTTATAGCACAATCCCGAGTATTTATAGTTATTGAACACTCACACTCCTATCACTCCTATGTATGGTATTTTAAACTTTAATAAAGACTCAAAAATACTGATTTGAAATATTAAAACATAAGTCAATTTTCATTCAAGCATATTAAATGATGAATTAAATGTTAAAACCTCTCCAGTTTGCTTCCATCCCCCCTCCCCAAAAAATAGGACAAAATTCAATATACAAACCAACATGTTTAATATTGAATTACAAAAAAAGATGAAGCATAACCTATTTGATGAGAATCTTTATAAATGATATACAACGATAAAGTGAACGTGCTGATTATTGCAAACTCTTTCACCCAAGACCCGATCTTTTCTGTCTTTCCTTTTTTCCAATTCTTCAATGTGGTGATTATCCATGTTAAATTTTGTTATTAAGAGTTAAAATTAATTTTGAAGAATGCATCCGATTTTTTTTTATGATATAAAAATAATGGTTTTGACATAATGAATGATAAGCAACCATAAGCTATGTACAGGGATATGAGTCCTCTAGTCTTTCAAGCTATGGCTCGGTGAAAACCCCCATCACAATATGAGTTTTTTTTGCTAGTATTGATCAAATCGTTTTGCTATTGATTACAAAAATTTATGGAGAGAAACAATCTAAAATTAAAAATTAATAAAGAAAGAAAAAAGATCATTACCCATCATTTTCTCATTCATACAAAAAAGTCATAAATACCCTCTTGAAAAATTTGTCAAATAATTGGTGCAAATTATCCACCTCGAGCCATGTGTTGAAAATATTTAGAGCACTTTTTTATCGAATCTTTAGAGTACTTAAAAATATTTAGGATACTTTTGGGGAAATGGGGTTTTACATTGAGCCTTCTTGCCCCCATGTGTCCAATGTTTCACCTACTCCTACCCCACGCCATGTGCTCACATTTTCTGTAAGTTTTTAAATTGAGTTGACACAAAAAAATGCTTTATGAGACTCAAGATTATTAAAAAAAAAAAAAAACAGCTTCCTTTTGAGAAATACTTGGCATACATTGTGTTGATGTTGTGAAGTGTTTTTTGCCTCACATCAGCAAAATGAAAACCCAAAGCCCAGAGATAATATCAAAATTTTAAAAACTATGAAATCTCTACATTCTATAAATAGACTAAAATCAAATCACACATGAAATTGAACCTCTAAATTGACCAGGGATATGGACAAACATGAAGTAATATTTAGCATTTTGAACAGGGAAAATAGACAGAATGCTACAATACCTACATACAATCACACCTTCAATATGTATTCGGCACAAATCACAAAAAATAAAAATATTAAAAGCATTAAAGAAAGAAAATGAAAAGTAGAATAAATTTCACCTTAACACTTAAGATAGAACATCTATGGGGTTCTCTATTCCGATACTGGATAACGTGAAAAGAAAAAGAAAAATCTAAAAAACAAAATTATAAGGCAGGCCTTGTAGATGTGAAAAACTTATAGATGAACCCATAGAATGAAAATATCCTAAATCCAGTAACAAATCAAGTAACAGAACCAGCCATTGTGTGGACCCGTCTAATGTCAAGCTCATGGAGCAAATCGACCCGGGTAGACATGGGCCCGAGCCGAAGAGATTGTGTGATAATTTCTCCGTAAAACAACCCAGTAGAGAGTATACACAAAATGATACCCCATATTAGATAAATGTGTGTAAAATGGTTATAACAGAAAGTCTGAGTATATGTGATGAATCAACCATAGAACACATAAAAATGAGAATGAAATTAAAACTCATTTTTTTCATTAACCATTCATTCCAAAACCTCCTGGAGTACACATTCTAAAACACAAACTTGTTATCCCTGAAGAAAACAAATTAAAAAGGAACAGATAAACAAATACATCAAAACCAAAACGATACTGTAAATATAGATCTTTGAAGAAGAAAACCTTAAAAGAAAGATTGGGAGGCACCATGTTGGATCTGAAAAAAAAAACAATCATCACCAGAAAACATATATGAAAACACACTTTGTGTGTGATTCCAAAAAGAAGCTGTAAATATAACAGCTTTGTCAAAGAAATAACACCAGAAATAAAAAATAAAAAATAAAAACAAATCTCAAAATCTCAGAACAGCCAATCTCAGCGAAAAAACATGACGGTGCTTCTTGCCCCAAAATCGTCTCTCTCTCTACTGCAACTAAGAAAATATGAACAAAGAAGTGAAATAAAAATCAGAGTGAGATAGTTTCTAATCAAACCAAATAGAAGATAATACAACTTAGAGTGAGATACCTTTTCCGGCAGGAGAAAAGAAATGGCGGTGCTTCTTGTGCCGACGGTCGGGTGCAAAAAGAGGTTGAAACGTAGTGATTTTGGGTGTTGTTTTGGGGCGTTGTTTAATTTAAAACGTAGTAAAGAATGGAGTTGGGTTAGAAGTGAAAGATTGATGAGGGAGCGGGTTTGAAACGTAGTGTCAGATAAAAACAATAGTGTGGGGCGTTTGGCAGGGGGGCAATACCCAAGTCTGTACTTGCTACAGACTTTAGAGAGGGGCGTTGTGCTGCTATTATCTTGAGCCTTGTTTTATTGCTATGTGCTGCTATTATCTTGTGACATGGCAACTTAAGATGTGGCATTGGATATGGAAATTTATGATGTGGCATGAACAGTGAAAACCCCTCCTTCTTTATTATATATATATATATATATATATATATATATATATATATATATATATATATATATATAAAGAAATCTAGGATTTTTCACACGTTTTTGTTTATAGTTTTAGCACAATTATTCTTCTCGACATATGCTTAGGGATTTATAGATGTTATGAATTTATTTATTTACAAAATATATCTCTTAATATTTTGAAGGTTTTATCTAATTTGAATTAGTATGTTTGTAATATAAGGGACTATTGAAGTTAGAATTCTGTGTAAATTATATTATTCGAGTTCATCATTTTGTAATACTATTGAGTTCATTAGTTTTTTGAATCATAAAATTTAGTCGGTCTTGCCATAAGTGACTATTTCTTCGAAGGACATATTTTGAATTCCTTGAACTGATAAAAGGATGTGCTCATTATTTTTAAATAATACACCTAGAAATGCAGCCACGCATCGCGTGGCCTGCATGCTAGTATATCTAATAACGTAATATAATTTTGGTGTCTCCTCTTAGAGGATTGACATGTGGAGACAATAATAAATACACTATTTTCCCACCTCCATCTAATATCTAATATCAAATCTTAAAAACGGTGTCTCTATTAGCAAAAGTTATGACTTCTTCTGTTCATGGCTGTTGAGTTTCCAAAACAAAATGACTATTGAGTTTCCAAAACAATTGTTCAGTTTCCCATTTTTATATAAATAATATACATACAAAAAAATCATCGAGAACCGTTCCCCAACACCCAACAAAATAAAACCCTAAAAACATTTTTCTCTTCCTTTCTGGTCGCTCCTCACCACTGACACGCCTGACGAACACAACATAACATCCGTCCAGTCCCGCTAAACACAACAGCCAGTCGAAACAATCTCTCTCTCACTCAGATCTAAAACCGCAAGGTTTCCCATACTTCAGTTGTGAGGTTATTTTGGATTACACACTTATTTTCTTATCATTATTAGGTTAAATTATCCCTATTTGACATTATGGATGAAAGGCTACCATTTATTGCCACAAATGTTTTCATCAAACCATCGATTATTTCTCCCATGTGATGAAATGCACAAATATATAAGAAATGGGTTAGCTTACCAGAGTAGGTAAGAGGGTCCTCCTCTATAACTTCTCTTTCTATTCCTTCAGATGGAGCATTGTATTAGGAATCGAAAGCACGACCCTAAGTCTTACAAAAGTGTTTGAATTTATGGAGAAATGAAGTTTTAACAAATCTTTGTGTTTGGGTATCAAAATTGGTGGCTTTGTGTGGACGCAAACTATACCCAAATTCGAGGCCATCACAATTCAGGTTCTTTAACCCTCTATAAAACTCTACTGATAAAGAGTTTTTCACCTTCTCATGGCCATTGGCTTTAATTTTTTTCCCTTTTTTTCTGGTATTGATAATAGAATTAGTTAGTTACGTTACATAATTGTTTATTGTGTCTACAATTTTAGTGAGAGAGAAAGGAAGATTGAGGGTAAAGTTTATTTTTGGCCGAGAGTTGTGCCTTTGCCAAAATAAATCATATCCAAGATTTCGAAGAAAAGGGATCTAATATATCTAATCTAATAATATAAAATGGTGTATGTAAGGTACGTACTAACTTGTACCGTTATTAATTTCTAATATATTGTTGCTCGATTGGTTATAGTTATACGGTTATTATTAAGTTGTAACTTTTTTGACTTGATTATGTTGATAAAAATATTAACATAAGGTTTTTTCATATTACACGATATTTAATACTTGAAAAATTCTCTTATGTTTCTCGAGCAGCACGTCTTTTATTTTTAGTTGTTTCTTAAAATTTTTTAATAAAAGACCTTACTATTAATTGGTGTTTATTTTATAGTTGTAATAACGATATTTAAATAACTATAAAAAGAATTCAAATTCGTATTCAACTTAAATATTTCGGTTCCATTGTGTTTATGTGTTGTACATACGTAAGAATTATAGCTTGCTCGTGCATCGCGCGGGGTTTAAAACTAGTATATATAAAATTGATGTCTCCAAGTGTGGGTTTGACATGTGGCAATAATAATTAAAGATCTAATTTGTGTGACGCCATATGATTCTTATTGTTAGTCTTTTCCTCTCCCTCTATCTAAATTTTATTCCATTTATTCCTCTCTCTTCCATCGTTTCCACTCCTTTTCCTCCAACCCTTCTTTATCTTTCTCTTTTAGCGAAAAACCTAAACTAACTATGCTGATTCAATTGAGTCTTTAGATAATATAAGGAGTGGGATTGATTCAGTCGGAGGGAGAGAAGATAATTGTGCTTTCTCATGGCGGACGAAGCCATGCAGATATTTGAATGAAAAATGATTGGACCTTGATAGTTGATATCTAAAACCATGATTAAATGTATATTTTCTTTCTTGGTCCCATATTCACTTGCGTGCTTTCTAAAGCCAACGGATGGACATTTCCCATCCACGCAATATGAATACAGTCAATTCGATTTTGTATCATGATTTTTTTATACGATATTTGTTCTTAGTTATAATAATGCACCAGATTCTTTTTATAAAAACACATGTTTGTTTATTACAAATATAAACTTATCCAAAAGAGAATACCTATATGGTATGATTATTTTGTGTATTATTTGAAATAAATTGTGAATTTTCCCGAAGTGCTACATTCATTTTTCCCAAGTGCATAACTCTATCTCTTTATTACTTTTAGTAAATATATGATATTTGGTTTGCCAATGATTGGTTGAAGGTATTTACTGTAATCACATAATTCATATTTTGTTAGTTACAGCTCATAGTTGTCCAATAGCTAAGAGATGTTAAGTGCAAAAACTTTGAAAGTGCCTTTGGCACAAGTCCCACATCGGTGGGTTGTAAAAAATGGGATGAGTTAATATACCTTTTTTGTGAGTCTAAAGGGTAAGCCCTTTGGGCATTAGATGTTTTGTGTGTATGGGTGGGGGACTTATTAGGCCAAGCCACACACGCGCACGCCGTCGTCCGTTCGGCCCGTGTCCGGGTCCGAGGTCTTGGTCTTGGGCTTGGGCTCATTAAGAATTAATTTTTTGGACAAATACATTATTGTTTTTTGGGCTTTAAAAATTATTTTTTAACGTTTTTTTTAATTTCGAAAAATTAAAACGTGTTTTATTCTGAGTTGATTTCTTCTACCGAGTTTCCCACTACTTCCAAGATTTTTCTCTCCACGTTGTTTACCCACGTCTCTTTTTTTTACCCCATAAAAGAGGTTGTAGCCTCCGTTTTTAACACACAGTTATCTCCCACGAAAATTCTAAAAAAACAGTTCTCATCTTCTGACCTGCGAATTTTTTAATACACAGAAATAATTATTCATCCACTGAATAATTATAACGATACAGAAATATATAATCTTTCACAGATTATTTTTATTTATCATGATCGAGCAGTATACATGTTTTATAATAGGTGTTTATTGAGCGAATCAAATTCGTGCTGCTGATTCGTATTATTTTCCGAGGGTATTTTATCCTGGGGGTGACGGGGCTATACACTGTCCGCACAAATTGGAGGCAGAGCCGCGAAACACCTTAAAAAGAGCGGCATTGTCCGCGACTCAGCCATCTTTCTGGACTGTCCATTTTTGGGTTTCTTATATTTTTCGCCTTCGGTTTATCAACTCCTAAATTGGGTAATTTCGTTCCCTACTTTAATTCTACATTTATTTAAATTGCTGCAACAACAATTTTAAGGTGTTTCTGAAATTCTGCCATGGACGAAATTAACTCAAGTAACCTTAATAAGCCTTTCAAATATGAAGGCACCCATTTTAAACGTTGGAGCAAAAAATTGCTATTTTATTTTACTACGAAAAAGTCGCATCATGTGTTCAATTTGACAAACCCGTAGTAAATAAAACACCTACTGTTGAGGAAAGCAAAACAATTAGAACTTGGGAGGAAAATGATTTTTTGTGCAAGAACTATATTCTGAATGCTCTAAGTGACAAACTTTATGGCTATTATGCCAATTATAAAACTGCGAAAGATGTTTGGGTTGCACTCTTTAAAAAATATGACACGGAGGAGGCGGGTGCTAAAAAATATGATGTCAGTTGTTACTTGAAATTTCAAATGACGGATGACAAATCTGTTGTTGCTCAAACCCATAATTTGCAAATGATGGCCCATGAAATTATTTCTGAGGGCCTGGCTTTAGATGAGCAATTTTAGGTGGCTGTAATTATTGATAAATTGCCTCCACTGTTCAAAGAGTTTAAAAATGTTTTGAGGCATAAGTCTAAAGAATTTTCACTAGAGTCATTAATTACTAAATTGAGAATTGAGGAGGAATCCCGAAAACAGGACTATAAAGATGAAATTCTTGTTGTGTCTAACAATAAAAATCAGAAAAAGAACCACGCTCCAGTTGTTTGAAAAGCAAACGGAAAAATATGAAAAATCAGAAAAAGAGACACAACCAGAATTTTAAAAATCAGACTCAGACTCAGAATAAGTATAAGAACCCTGGAAATGGACAGTCTAGCAACTCGGAACAGTTTCTGTGTTTCAAGTGTGGCAAGCCTGGCCATATGGCTCGCAAATGTCGCAATGTGCCACAAGCACAAGCGAATTTGACCGAAGAGGACCTATGTGCTATGATTTCAGAAAACAACATGGTTAGCGGTGCCGAAGGGTGGTGGTTGGATATTGGCGCTTCCCCCCATATCTGTTATGATCATAGTCTGTTAAAGACTTATTCTGAGACTTCGGATAAGAAGGTGTTGTTGGTTGATTCTCACTCCACTGAGGTTGCTGGTACTGGAAATGTGGAATTGAAGTTCACTTAGGGAAAGACTATTATCCTCAAAGAAGTTCACACTCCCGAGATAAGGAAAAATTCGATTTCGGGCTATCTTCTCAACAAGGCTATCTTTACTCAAACTATTGGTGCTGATTTATTTACTTTGACCAAAAATGGAATTTTTATAGGCAAGGGTTATGCCACTGATGGGATGTTTAAGTTGAATGTTGATGCAATGAATAAAATTTCTCCTTCTGCTTATATTGCTTGTTCACTTAATATTTGGCATTCTAGGCTTTGTCATCTTAATAAACGACTTGTTAAAAATATGAGCACTTTAGGATTAATTTCAGAATTATCATTAAATGATTTTGAAAAATGTGAATGGTGTAGTCAAGCAAAAATCACTAAGATACCACATAAATCTGTTTTTAGAGAATCTGAACCACTTGATTTAATTCATTCGGATATTTGTGGATTGGATGGTGTCACAACTAGAAATGGCAAATGTGATTTTATTACTTTTATTGATGATTGTTCCGATTATTCATTTGTGTATTTAATGAAAAATAAAAGTGAAGCATTTGACATGTTTAAAATTTTCCTAAATGAAATTCAAAATCAATTTAATCGGAAAATAAAAAGGTTACGTAATGATAGAGGCACCGAATATGATTCTGAACCATTTATTGAATTTTATAAAACCCACGGTATTATTCACGAAAAAATTGCCCCTTATTCGCCCGAAATGAACGGTAAAGCTGAAAGAAAAAATAGGACATTAACTGAATTAGTTGTGGCTATTTTATTAAATTCAGGGGCTGCCTCACATTGGTGGGGTGAAATTATTTTGACTGTGTGTCACGTGCTTAATAGAATTCCTAAGACTAAAATGAAAATATCTCCTTATGAAATTTGAAAAAATATTAAGCCCAACGTGTCATACTTTAGAACGTGGGGATGCTTAGCCTATGTACGTATACCCGACCCTAAAAGGTCTAAATTGGCGAGTAGAGCATATGAGTGAATTTTTATAGGCTATGCTATTAATAGCAAAGCATACCGATTTTATGACTTGAAAAATCAAGTAATTATTGAATCAAATGACGCCAATTTTTTTGAAGATAAATTTCCTTTTAAATTGAGAAATAGTGGGGGCGAGTCATCCACTAATATTTCTTTAAATAAAAATAAAGAAAATAATGAATCCATTTTAGAACTTCGAAAAAGTAAAAGGGCTCGTGTAGAAAAAGATTTTGGTCCCGACTTTTATGCTTACACTTTAGAGGAGGATCCTAACACTATTCAAGAAGCTTTATCTTCTTTAGATGTCGATTTATGGAAAGTGGCTATTAATGATGAAATGGATTCTTTGGAAACAAATAAAACTTGGCATTTAGTAGACCTTCCTCCTGAGTGTAAAACAATTGGGTGTAAATGGATTCTTAAAAAGAAATTAAAACTTGATGGCACTGTTGAAAAATATAAGGCACGTCTTGTTGCTAAAGGTTTTAGACAAAGAGAAAATGTAGACTTTTTTGATACATTTTCACCTGTGACTAGAATAACGTCTATACGTGTACTATTTGCTATAGCTGCCTTAAATGATTTAATTGTACACCTAATGGATGTTAAAACTGCATTTTTAAATGGAGAATTAGAAGAAGAGATTTACATGGATCAACCTGAAAGTTTTATTGTACACGGTCAAGAAAATAAAGTATGTAAATTAGATAAATCTCTTTATGGACTCAAATAGGCACCTAAACAATGACATGATAAATTTGATAGCCTAGTCATCTCTAATGGGTTTAAAATTAATAAAAGTGACAAATGCATTTATTATAAATATTTAGAGAACATTTACACTATCATATGTCTTTATGTTGATGACTTGGTTATATTTGGTTCTAATATTCATGCCGTAGAAAATGTTAAATCATTATTATGTGCCAATTTTTATATGAAGGATTTGGGTGAAGCTAGTGTAAATTGGGAATTAATATTACTAGGTCAGAAAATGGACTTTCTTTGGATCAATCTCATTACATTGAGAAAGTTCTAAAGAAATATAATTACTTTGACTATAAACTTGCTAGTACTCTATTTGACCCTAGTGTAAAGTTATTTAAGAACACTGGCGACAGTGTAAACCAAAATGCTTATGCAAGCACTATTGGTAGCTTACGTTATGCTACAGATTGCACTAGACCTGACATAGCTTATGCTGTGGGAATACTATGTAGATTTATCAGTAGACCTAGTATGGATCATTGACATGTTATTAAGAGGGTCATGCGGTACCTTAAAAGGACGATGAACCTCAGATTACACTATAATAAGCATCCCGCTGTCCTTGAAGGATTTAGTGATGCAGATTGGAACACCCTATCTGATGATTCTAAGGATACTAGTGGATATATATTTAGCATCGTTGGTGCTGCAGTTTCTTGGAAATCTAAGAAACAAACTATTGTGGCTCAATCCACTATGGAGTCCGAGATGATAGCGCTAGCTACTGCTAGTGAAGAGGCGGGTTGGTTAAGAAACCTCCTGTCAGATATCCCATTATGGGAAATACCGATTCCAGCCGTTTTGATTCATTGTGATAGTACCGCGGCTATTGAAAAAGTTGAGAACCGTTATTATAAGGGTAAGAAATGACAAATACATCGTAAGCATAGTACTGTTAGAGAATTTATCTCTACGGGTGCTGTGAGGGTGGATCATATACGGTCTGAACAAAACTTAGCTGATCCTTTGACGAAATGACTAGCCAGGGAGAAGGCGTGGAACACCACGAAAGGGATGGGACTAAAGCCCTTGGATAAATGAGTCATCTGTGATGGTAACCCAACATATGGACTGGAGATCCCAAGAAATATGTTCAAAGGGTAATAAAAAGTCACAAGTGATATGGGTTGAATCATTCGATTATTAATTAATATAGAACGGGGTTTTACTCCGAGTCCATCCCTATGGAGCATGATATCCTGAAGCGATTAAAGGATGAGTTATTATAATTCTTAATGAGTTCTATAGCTCTATTTTGAGTGGGGTACTTAGCTACAGGAGTATTCTTGATAGACTCACCTATGTGAATGTGGAAGTGTGGACGCTTCCTATGGATATTTTGGGCAAATTCCTAAAGCGTTCACTATACTGGGATAGAAGCACATGGCCGTAACGTTCTAGCTATTAGAACTACACCCAAGTAGGGTTGTGTGGGGGATGTTGTCAGAGATAGAGTTCAAAACTAAGGTTACTCTAGTATATTCTGAATCATCCTTACTATGTAAAGGTTCAAGTCGAAAGACACCTTTGCTTATGCACAATTCTATGAATTATTGCTCGATAAAATATTTTCAAATTTTGCAAGTGGGGGATTGTTAGTTACAGCTCATAGCTGTCCAACAGCTAAGAGCTGTTAAGTGCAAAAACTTTGAAAGTGCCTTTGGCACAAGTCCCACATCGGTGGGTTGTAAAAAATGGGATGAGTTAATATACCTTTTTTGTGAGTCTAAAGGGTAAGCCCTTTAGGCATTAGATGTTTTGTGTGTATGGGTGGGGGACTTATTGGGCCAAGTCACACACGGGCGCGCCGCCGTCGCCCTCCGTCAGGCCCGGCCCGTGTCCGGGTCCGGGGTCTTGGGCTTGTGCTCATTAAGAATTAATTTTTTGGACAAATACATTATTATTTTTTGGGATTTAAAAATTATTTTTTAACGTTTTGTTTAATTCCGAAAAATTAAAACATGTTTTATGCTGAGTTGATTTCTTCAACCGAGTTGCCCACTACTTCCAGATTTTTCTCTCCACGTTGTTTACCAACGTCTCTTTTTTTGCCTCATAAAAGAGGTTGTAGCCTCCGTTTTTAACACACAGTTATCTCCCACAAAAATTCTAAAAAAACAGTTCTCATCTTCTGACCTGTGAATTTTTTAATACACAGAAATAATTATTCATCCACTGAATAATTATAACGACACAGAAATATATAATCTTTTCCAGATTATTTATATTTATCAAGATCGAGCAGTATACATGTTTTAGAATGGGTGTTTGTGGAGCGAATCAGATTCGTGCTGCTGATTCGTATTATTTTCCGAGGCTGTTTTATTCTGGGGGTGACGGGGCTATACACTGTCGGCACAAATTGGAGGCAGAGCCGCGAAACACTTTAAAGAGAGCGACATTGTCCGCGACTCAACCATCTTTCTGGACTGTCCATTTTCAGGTTTCTTATATTTTTCGCCTTCGGTTTATCAGCTCCTAAATTGGGTAATTTCGTTCCCTACTTTAATTCTGCATTTATTTAAATTGCTGCAACAACATATTTGAAGATGGGTTAGTTTTTATTTTTAGATTTTCTATTGGTAAAGCTACTGCTATAAATAACATAAATTTCATCACATTCCTTCTTTCAATGATTTTAGTAACAAAACGAAGAATTATTTTCTAAATTTTGGACAAGAAGAACTTATAAATTATTAATGATGAGCAGAGGCACTACACTTCAAATTGAAGGAAATTACCATATAGCAAAGAACGAAAGAGAAAATATTATTGCCAAAGTAGTAAACTTTTCTCCTCTTTGAAGTAATGTGTTTTTTGTGTTTTTTGCTTTCGTTTCAACATCCAGTAATGCATAACAATTTTTGTAACATTGTTTCATTAGGCTATTAGGATAATCTTTGTTAATATTTTATTTCCATGTAAAACATTAAACTTACTATGAGATGGTAAAACTACAACTATATGATCAATAATAAGCGTTGGCTATGTGATAAGAATGAAACAATAAAAGGAACTTTGAAATGTCCATCTGCATTTGAGACTTGCCCATTTATAACTATATGTATGAATTTTATTATTGATATATATTTTGTAAGTTTATGGAAGCCCCAAGAATAACATCATGTGTGGTTCCATTAGAAATTCAATGTAAATTATATAACAAAGTTTCTAAATTGGAAAATAGTTTTACTGAAATAATTGTTAGAATGCTCCCGAGTCCAATATAAGCTATATAGTTATCCTGAAGGTAAATTATATACCAACTAATGATTTGTTCAATTAATATTTTATTGCAGAACTATTTGCTTTTTGTATGGATTCAACTTTGAGAAGTATTTGGAGCTAATTTTATTTCATGAATTATTTGTTTGTGTACTATTTGTTATTTTGATAGATTTAACATGTTAAGATTTTTGGGGTTGAATACTTAAAAAAATAGACTTTTGGGGTTTAGTTAGTTAAACCTTCACTATTATAGATGACTTTACTTTGATCGGAAGGGAAGGTTTAGTTCAATTATATTTAGGTAGGATTGTACACATGGATCTCATGATTATGTATTTTATATAAATCTAACACGATTTGTGTTTGTGAAGATATTTTTTTATTTAGGTACGTAATTAATATTATCAGAGTGTAGGTCAGTTCACTTGGTTATTGACTAACAATCAAGTTTATATCAGAATCATGTTGTTTTTAGGACATTGGAGTTCTCTAATTTTATACATTTAACTTTGGTGTGCTTTAATGAGAGTATTTATTTCCCCTAACATATGGGAGTTTGTGTGTTAATTGATAGTTCAGTAATAGAGACGGATTAGAAACCAATATAAAATCTTGAAATTCTGTAACAAAATACACCGTTGCAGTATGTTTAATTGTAAGAATTATTATTTGATTTGATGAATATAGAATAATATGACTTATTAGGTTATTAATGGGATCTTGGTTTTTCAATAATACCAATTATCAGGTAATCTAATACCTTTTTTTGTTTTTATTTGATTCGAAGAATTGAGGATCAACTGGAATTTTGCAAACCCAAATTATAAATTTAGTTATCATCGTCCTTTTGGACTCATCCTCAAGGAAGATTTTTGTCAGGACAGCAGTGAGAGGAGAAGGTTATCGCTCAGAATGTCCAATGAAGACTTCGAGATGGACAAAATAATTGTAGTCCCTTTATCTTGTTGGATAAATTTCAATATTTATTGATATTTTAATTTTTAGTTGTTAATATTTTATTATATTATTGGTGTTTTATTTTGAACATAGTTTGGATTTTACTTTAGAAGGTAGAAACATGAGCAAATGGGTGTGAAAGATATGAAAGTGCTCAAAATCCCATATTGTCCCACATTAGAAGAATACTACAAAAAGTAGTGGTATATCAACTAAAGGACAACTAAGATTCTTAGTTGACAAGTCAAATAAGAGGCTATGATCCTACGCATCGCGATACCAATCGTGACACGCGTAAGCGCGATTGGGAGACTTAGGGAGCATTGCGCGCTTTGACGCGCACTTGGCACTTATAAAAGGAGTTCCAGGCCTCTGTTTTGGACACCGAAAATTGCTAGTTTCTCCTCTCTCCGTCCTCTATACTTTGGCATTATCAAGTTACAAATTCAGAGTGTTCTCGATTTGATCAAACAGTACATAGTTTGAATCAAACAACTGTTCATACACTCGATTTGATCAGAGTGTACTTGCGGTTCTGGTTCTGTCTCAACCGGATTGGGAGAAATTTTGCCTAAAAGAAAGCGTTCCAAGAACGTGCCTTGCAAAAATTAATTAATATATTTCGTTCTTTCCATAACAAAACTCCAACATATCTATCATCCTCTCTAATATGATGTTTATCATAATTTATATTCACCACCAATCAGAGAATTTTGTTACTTAATTTTCATATTGATTCACATACTCTGTTTGTGTTGAACCTACTGTAATTTTTAGTTCACGCTTATTCGGTTTATGATAACTTAAGTTTTGTTATGGATTTAGTGATTTGCGAAGGAATCCTCACTTTTTGTTACTTCATTGAATGATAATTATTTGTCTTATATATTTTCTTTTGATTTAATTTTCATTCGTTTAGATAATTTTCTCACCACTTTACGGAACATAAATATCTATTTATTAATACAATCAACCATGTGTTGCTTTCATGTAACCCAAGAAAGTACTATATGTTTGTGAAGATTAATTCAAGAAAGCTATCTGTAGAATTCTATTGGAGATGGTGTATATCAGCATTTTGATGAAATGTCTTATAAAAGAAAATTAACTTTCAATTTTTAGCATTAGAAATGAATTTATTAGTAGCTATAATTTAGTTATTTTTTTATCATCACCCCTAAGATATTGTAGATATATTTTAAACATTTTCATTAGTTACATACCCGTTAAAATTCAACAAAAACGTTTGTAAAGATTTTTTTAGATTTAGTACATAGCAACCTTTTACCGAAATGTTATACAAAAGAAAATCTGCTTTTATTTTCCTCAAGAATAAAAATGAACTCATTTCTTAGTTATTATTCTATGTCATGTTTCCCAACAAATTATACTTTTATTCTTTTAATACACTTTTTAAACGCATTTGTTGTGTTACGTACACTTTGTTATAGTAATTTTATGGCTATTATACTTTTAGTTGGAGATACATAACATCATCTAACATGTACAAATAATTATGTCAATATTGATACAATAGTTATCCCAAAAATTATAAAGCACCCGCGCATCGCACGGAGCTAAGAACTAGTCCATGTATCTAATATAACAATATAAAAATGGTGTCTCTACGTGGGAATGTTACACATGGAAATCCCCATAATTGATACCATTTTGGCTTCCAACTTTACCCCTCCCATTGCTGCCTTTAGCGGCTCAATATCAAACGCCAAAACTCACCATTTCCTATGTTCGTTTCTCTCCATTATTTTTTTTACGAAGTAAAACATTTAACTCACATATAACAATATATCAAGAGGAACATAAAATAGAAAAATGGTTAACAAAACTAATAGCCGAATGAACAGCCATAAACATTAACTTCTCTCCGATTTTCTTTCGAAATAATAAAAAAAATTAAGACTGCAAATCCAAAGTTGCAGTTCATAATTGTATGCCACAAAGTTATGCAATTTTCAGAGGTGACATTCAAGTACACCTGATAACCTCATCTACAAGAATTGTCTCTCTTTTATTTCAAGTGTCTCATATATTGTGTCTGTTTTATTTTAAAGGTTTTCTAAGTTCGGTTTGCGAATATTGATATCTAGGGATTTATTATTAACTTTCAATATTTTTTAGTGTTTATGCTTTATTAATTATTTGGATTTATTTAGTGCAATTTTTTTGCCTCAACAATTTTACTTCTACATGTGTAGGTTTGTGTTTAATAATTAGTTTCACAAGGTTGGAATATTTGGATATTGACGGCAATTTTACTTTTAAAGTCTTGATAACAATTCTACTTTTATTTGTCTACCTCTGTAGTTGGTTGACATGTAGGATGTGAATTTATGAATGGCTCCATTAAGGAACACGCTTACAGGTTTGATTATTTTAAAATCTCTAATTTTTTTATATATTATTATTTTACATCTATTAGTTTTTATAAATTTACAACTTTTTTTATTTGGTTCCAGATATGTCATGTGTTTATTTATGTACAATCACATGAAATGCGTACAATAAAGCTTCTGTTTTTAAGGTAATCCATAAATTCAGTATCATCAGATTACATATATTTTGTAACCATTGGTGTATTTATTCAAAAACAAAGAAAAAATAAAAATAGAAAGAGAAAGAGAAAGAGAAAATGACATGTTATTTAATCTTTACATCATTGTTGTAATTTTTCAAGTGGGTTTTTTATTTATAAAGTTTGGTTTATTTGTTATTAATTAGTTGACTTATGATCGAGATATTAGTTGTTATCTTAGATGAACTTTATGTTTATGTAGAATTTTGGTTAAGATGTATGCTATGTGTTTGACGGAAGGCCGGAATGAGTATTACATTATTTTAAGACTTTTTTTCCCTTATATATGAGTTCATAAGAACATTGCTACTTTCTATTTCAAATTCATCATTCTACTGTTTAATAAGTATTCTTAATGATACTTTATTCTCAAGTGTATCTTCCCCTTCTATTATAAGTTGTTCAATTTCTTAATACACTTGAACTATTTTTAATTCTAACATCCAATTAGTTACTACATGCTTATCTATGAAGCAATTCACATTTTGAGATATTGTTGTTGGGTCAAGTGCCACGTGTCACCATGCTTTAATTAACCAATTGCAATCTCTTACCTCTAGAACGATTTCTGATGGTGGAGTCTCTATCCCTTATGTTTCGTTAACTTTGCATTTATGTTTTTAGGAGACTAAACGTCAAGTGTATCTGGCTTTTCAATAGAAGAGATGGGTTCAATGGATGAGGAGGAGTTTTATAATATAAAAGGACGGGGAATGATCATACGCATCAGTCTATCGACTTGAGAAACATTTTAGCCGAAACCTTTCAAAGACTGAGTTAAGTCAGTCGTCGCCTGAAAATGGCGACGTCGTTGCTGACAGGGTCGCCGAAAGTGTAGCTCAAACTTTTAGCCGACGACGTAGATTACCGGTTGGTAAAAGGTTTTAAGGAGATGAGATCACTTTTCTGGATTGAGACTTTCAAACTATGGACAATTGTGTTTCCCATCTCCTTCACAATACTGTGTTGGTTTGGTATGTATGGACTGAAACTGTAGTTGCAACTGTCATTCATTTGAAGAATGTGATTTAAATCCCCACATCTGGCATATTTCGATTTCTCTACACTTTATTCCATAGCTATATGTATACATATGTAGCATATAAAGAATTATAAATCGATATGTATAGGTGTATATATATATAGCTGGAACATTTCCTTTGAAAAATCATTTTAACATCAAATTGATATTCGTATTATTATTTACCTATGTGTATATTATTTTTATATTTTGGGGGATTATTTAGTGTTTGTCCCCTTTCAATTATCTGTATCAACTTTATTCCTGAAAGATTTATTTTGTAGTGTTTTACCCTAAAATTATAAAATAGCTTTTATAGGTATCAATATTTCCTTATATAAAACAATACACTTTAAATAAAGTCGGTCACGCATACTTGTCCAAGGTACGCCAAGGTATTGGATTTAAAAAGTGTAACTCTTTTTTATTCTTGGGAAAATTGTAGGCTTCGGCGTCTCCAGTGTTGGAGAACATGATAGATTGTCCACGAAAGTAGTAGAGCTCCGAGAGGACCATTCCAATCCTTGGCGTACCTTGCGATGCCGTTGCCGTGTTCGTTCGATTCATCTATTCCAACAAGTCAGTTACAGACACATGCCAAATCTTATTATATTACTATTTCCTTTTGAGAATAAAAGATTTTTCACGTCACTAAGTGAAGAACATATGGGCAAGTATAGGATTCATATGTTAGCGCTATCTCAAGTATGGCAACTATTAATATGTCCATTATTGTTCTGTGATGCTATATTCATGTATTTAGTTTACAAAGTGTTTGAAGAAATTTTTGGGTAGTTTTTTTTTCTTTTGTAGTTGAATCATAATTTTTTTCAAAGGTTTGTTTCATTCACTTTTAGTCATTTTTGTTGTATGTAGGTTACTGGTCTACTACAAATGTATCTTATTTTTTGAGTTATCAATAAAAAAAATTGTATCAGATAAAATAAATAATAGTTGACTATGGATAAGCGAAGGGAAATTGCATCTCATGTGAGTTTGGTCCTTTATTACATAGGGATTGCAAAATCACGTCTTTTTCGATTTCAACCAGTCCATCATTTAGCCATTGGGGCTGAGCCTTTATTCCCTATTTTGCGGTATGTCTTCACTTAATTTAAGTTAGTTTCAAGTTTAAAATTTGGATTACTTTGTACGATAAGAACAACACAACGCCTACGCATCGCGCGGGGTTAAAATCTAGTTATATAGATTTTTGGGATCCAGTCCTCTTTTTTATTAGATTTTCATTTTGTTTATTTTTTAAATTATATTAATTCTCATAATCAATTAATAATGTCATCAACCTCTTTGTAACCATCTTTAATCACTCCTCTTCTTTTTTACAGAAAATGAAATTTGTCCCATATTGTTACAATCAGAAGAACAAATAAAAAAAAGGAGGCTTCGCTTATAGGTCCTATTAAATATTTCTTTACTCATTCTAGTCCCACCATATTTTTCCTCTACATGTAGTTTCTACTCCTAATTTTTTGAAATTTTTTTTCACATTTATACTCTTTTAAAACTAATCATCCGTAACTTCCTTGGAGAAATTACAAAAGTGGTTGAACTTTTTTTTTTAATTTTCAAATGATCATAACTTTTGATTACCAAATTTATTTTTCACAAAATTATTATTTTTGAAATATCCTCATCGAGATCTATCAAACATAAATTTTTTCACAAACTTTACTGTATGCACTAGAAAATGAAATAGTTTTATATTTATAACATTTTCATAAACGGTGACATTTTTAGTGTTAATATTACACATACAATAAAATTTACTAGTTAAATAAATGGGTCAAATAATCTATAAACTCATATATATATATATATATATATATATACACACACACACACACACACACACACACACACACACACAGAGAAACAGAGAAGTAGACTCATGTGCACACTAAAGCAAAAAAAAATTTAGGGTTCCTTGAAATGTTTAAATAACATACACAAAAATGATTCTAAAAAACCTTTTTTGCTATTTTAAACAAAATGAGTTAAACTTTTGCAGCTTTTAAGCTCTTTGAAATCTTGCGAATGTTTGACCGATTTTTTAAAAATAGCAAAAAAAGTTTTTTTAGATGATTTTTTTATATGGGGTCCTTGGAATGTTTATATATCACAAAAAAATCAGGTCAAAAATAATTTTTTCTGTTATTTTTAAAAAAATGCAAACTTTAGTGTGAATAGGATCCTGCCTCTCTCTCTCTCTCTCTCGTTATATATATATATATATATATATATATATATATATATATATATATATATATATATATATATATAGCGAATGTACGTGCCTAAAGGCATGTCGAAATTTTCCAAAGCATTTAATCACGAAACGACGATAATTTTTCAAAGTACGTAATAGCGAAACGCAAAAATTTCGAAGTGTAATTTTAAAACAATTGGCCATAATATCCTTTATTTATAGGACTATTCACCATGCTTAACAAACAACAAATAGTCCAATAACATTCAAATAATCTAAATTCATCAAATAAATTCACATATAATACGAAATATACAATATTCATCATGTCTCAAAAAAATAAAGTGTCAAATTTTTAAAAAAATTGGGCATAGTCTCCTTTGTTTATGGAACTATTCACCCTGCTTAACGAATAAAAAATAGTCCAACATCCAAATTGTTTAAATTCATCAAACAAATTCAAATATAAAATGAAATATACAATATTCATCAATCAAATTCATTGTGTTTCAAAAAAACAAAGTGTCAATTTTTAAAAAAATTGGGCATAGTCTCCTTTGTTTATTGGACTTTCCACCCTATTTAAGGGGTAACAACAAATCCAACAATAAAAAAAATCCCAAATTCGGAGATGGGAACTAGAAGGACGGGAAAGGAGAATATTAATTTATTCTTTCTGTGGGACTTCCTCAAAATGTCTAGTGCCGTGGTGTTTGACCACCATCTTAGATGGGGTGAGAGAAACTGAGAAAGCCTTTGCAGGAGCATCGAAGAGCATGTTTTTGAGAATTGCAATTCTTTTTAAGTCTTTTGCACTCATCTTTTTCTGGATTAGGTGCTACTACTACTGTCTTCCCATCCTTCTTCCCACCTCTCGCTATTATCATTCTTTCCCTCTCAGTTTTCTGTACGATTTGACAAACAATACACATAATTAATCAGTTTCTCGAACAAAGATACAATCACATAAGTAAATATACAATCAATAACATACATGATCTTTTTTTCATCCTAATCTTATTTGCATCCAAGGAAAAGAAGATTGATATTAATTTCCTAGCCATGTTATTCGATTATTGTAGTGAAGTTGAAAAGTGGGTAACAATAAAAATTAATAATAATTTCCTAGCCATGTTATTCGATAAAAAGTCCAAACTGTGGCAATATCGAACAGAAATGGAGAGAAAACTATTGTATTAGCTTCAATAAAAATTACAAATAACATCCTAATAACGTCCAAAGCTCTCAAGTAGAGAGCATGATTATATACTAAAGAAAAAAGAACACTATATACACTAAGCAGGTATAACATATAACTCCATATCTAAGCAGGTATAATAGTTGAGCAGGTATGACAACATAATGAGTTCATTGTGTGTGTATATGTGTGTGTGTGTGTGTGTGTGTGAGTGGGGAAGGGGGGAGGGGGCGGGGGAGAGGGAGGGGTACCTTTTTTTCAGGTGAAGGTAACAATGTGTGGTTGTGAGATTTGTGTGTATGTGTGCATGTGCGTGTGTACGTAGGGGAAGGGGGGAGGGGTGGGGCAGGGGGCGGCGGAGGGGGAAAAGATGAGGGAGATCTCTGTGTGTGTGTGTGTGTGTGTGTGTGTGTGTGTGTGTTTGTGCGTGTGTGAGTGGGGAAGGGGGAAGGGGGAGGGATTTTACCAGGGGCGGGAGGGGGCTGCAGAGGGGGTGGGGGAGGGGGTTACATATATGCAATATGCATATATGCAGATTGCATATATGCTGTGCGTGTGTGAGTGGGGAAGGGGGGAGGGGAGGGGTGGGCCAGGGGGTGGCGGAGAGGGAGAAGATGAGGGAGAGCTGTATGTGTGTGTGCGCGTGTGCGCGTGTGAGTAGGGAAGGGGGGAGGGGACGGGGCAGGGGGCAGTGGAGGGGGAGAAGATGAGGGAGAGTTGTGTGTGTGTGTGTGTGTGCGCGTGAGGAAGGGGGGAGGGATTTTACCATAGGCGGGAGGGGGCTGCATATATAAAGATGCATATATGCATCGCATATATACTATGTGTGTGTGAGTGGGGAAGGGGGGAGGGGACGGGGCAGGGGCGGAAGAAGGGGAGATGATGAGGGAGAGTTGTGTGTGTGTGTGTGGTTGCATGCGTGTGTGAGTGGGGAAGGGGGAGGGGACGGGGGCAGGTGGCGGTGGAGGGGGAGAAGATAAGGGAGAGTTGTGTGTGTGGGCGTGTGTGCGTGTGGGGAAGGGGAAGGGGGGAGGGGGGAGGGATTTTAATTGGGGCGGGAGGCGGTTGCAGAGGGGGCGGGGGAGAGGGCTGAATATATGCAGATTTCATATATGAAGATGCATATATGCATCGTATATATGCTCTGCGTGTGTGAGTGGGGAAGGGGGAAGGGGCGGGGCAGGGGACGGCAGAGGGGGAGGGGGAGGGGGAGAAGATGAAGGAGATCTGTGTGTGTGTGTGTGTGTGTGTGTGTGTGTGTGTGTGTGTGTGTGTACGTGTGTGGGTGTGTGCGTGTATGTGAGTGGGGAAGGGGGAAGGGGGGAGGGATTTTACCAGGGGCAGGAAGGGGCTGCGGAGGGGGTGGGGGAGGGGGCTGCATATATGCAATATGCATATATGCAGATTGCATATATGTTGTGCGTGTGTGAGTGGGGAAGTGGGGAGGGGGCGGGGCAGGGGGTGGTGGAAGGGGAGAAGATGAGGGAGAGTTATGTGTGTGTGTGTGTGTGTGGGTGTTTATGTGCGCGTGTGTGCGTGAGTGGGGAAGGGGGGAGGGGACGAGGCAGGGGGTGGTGGAGAAGATGAGGGAGAGTTGTGTGTGCATGTGTGCGTGTGGGGAAGGGGGGAGGGATTTTACCAGGGGCGGTAGGAGGTTGCAGAGGGGGCAGGGGAGGGGCTGCATATATGCTCTGCGTGTGTGAGTGGGGAAGGGGGAGGGGGCAGGGCAGGGGGCGGCGGAGGGGGATAAGAGGAGGGAGAGGGGTGTGTGTGTTTGTGTGCGTGTTTGAGTGGGGAATGTGGTAGGGAACGGGGCAGGGGGAGGGGGAGGGGGAGGGGGAGGGGGAGAAGATGAGGGAGAGTTGTGTGTGTGCGTGTGTGAGTGTGTGAGTGGGGAAGGGGGGAGGTGGAGGGATTTTACCAGGGGTGGGAGGGGGTTGAGGAGGGGGAGGGGGAGGGGGCTGCATATATGCAATATGCATATATGCTGATTGCATATATGCATCGCATATATGCTGTGCGTGTGTGAGTGGGGAAGGGGGGAGGGGGAGGGGCAACGGGCGACAGAGGGGGAGGGGGAGAAGATGAGGGAGAGTTGTGTGTGTGTGTTTGTGTGTGCGCGTGTGTGAGTGCGGAAGGGTGGAGGAGACGGGGAAAGGGACGGTGGAGGGGGAGAAGATGAGGGAGAGTTGTGCGTGTGTGCGTGTACGTAATCGCGAAATGGCAAAAACTTTCGGACGAACGTAATCGCGAAGTGCATAACAAAAAAAATTCAAAGTATCACTCGTGCCCATAAAAGTGAAGAAAAAATAGAGTTCTTTAGACATCAAATAGAATACTTTAGATATCCTGTGCCTAGAAAATTGACATCATCCATAAATGTCTAAGAAGGCAATCAAAATAGGTAAAAAAAAACTGAAGAAAAAACCTTTAAATGAGCCAAATATGTAATGAAAAAAGGAACTATTGACTTAAAAGTCGATTTCGACCCCTCTAGCAGTGCCGAAAATAGCCTAAAACAAAATTAGTTACGCACGGACGATATGAATCCAACGGCGCTAGAATCGCCTCATTCCGATTTACGGTTAAAAAGTTATGGCATTTCTCCCAACAGTGGTCATTTCGCGCTGAAATAATCATTCGTTGTTTAAGAAAGTTAGGAGTAAAAAGACTTGCCTTCTCATGTAGACCTGCTTCCCCTTCTTCAAACAAAGACATGCTATCTTTTTTTTTAGCAAAGAACTGCTTGTACATATCTAAGACCCGCTCTCTTTTTTTTAGTGGGGCATCTGCTTTTCATGTTGCAAACCAATACCTTCTCTGGTTTTGAAAGCCTTGAAAGCAGAGACTACTCATGGTATACATCCGAGAAAGATATTTCTTGCACAGCAGGTGGCAAATCCTGAATCCTAATTCTTTAGCTCAATAGTAGATTCATGTATGATTCTAAATCGTATACATCCGAGAAGGGAAATTCCTGCACAACAGTAGATTCATGTATGATTGAATTCTAGTAAAATTGAAATGACTTATCAATAAACTTTAGCTCACAATTCTATTGATCTTTATTATCAACAAGTGTTATATTGTTATATAAATAGAAGTGAATTGCATATAAGAACAATACATGAGTCATAAATCATAAATCAACATATGTTATAAGAACAATAAATAGAGCAGCTTATTATCAACTGTTCAATTAACAGCAGTTTATAGACAGAGTAGTTTATAACAACAACTATTTATTATCAACAACGATTATAAAAATAATAGACAGAGTAGTGAATTGCATATAAGGCCAATCAAATCATATAAGACCAATAAAATTATATAAGAAGAAAATCAAATCATATATTAGAACTAAAAAATTAAACAAAGCAGTGAATTGCATATATGAACAAACAAATCAAATCATATTCATCTTTCTTTTACAAAACTGAGCACTAAACCTAAAAACTCATCTTTACCATTTTTTCAAAATTTTAAAATAATTAAATCTAAGCATATGTCTTTGGCCCAAACTTAATTAATTACCATATGGTTTATCCTTTTCTCATGGGCTCATTATGTATTTAAAGCATGTAAAATATTACGTCTCCAATGTCTCGCGTGTTGTGAAGCATTTTATATGAAAATGGCTTACCGATTGTTGTGAGTTGGGGTCAAACACGTCCAATATTTTGTTTGTACAGTGCATCTAGTCCAACAAAACAACTGCAATTCAATACTTAGTGATTAAATCTGCATAAACTGAAATGAACTAAATCTACATAATTTCCAAAGTCGCGTGTGCCACTCCAATTCGCATATATTCCAAAGTTGTGCCAACCAAAATCATGCTTTGTTTGAATAGGTTTTTTAAGCCAGCATTTTGGAAATATGTCACTATTCTGAATCTGCATAAATTGAACTAAATCAAGGAATTAAACTAAACTAAATCTTCATAAAACACCTGAAATAAGAACTACTGCAATTGAATATTTAGTGACTAAATCTGCATAAACTAAAATGAACTCAATCTGCATAATTTCCAAAGACGTGTGCGTCACGACTCAAACTCGCATATTTTCCCAAGTCGTGCAAATCGAACTCGTACTTTGTTTGAATTATTTTTCTGAGCCAGCATTTGGGGAATATCTCACTATTTAAAACTTCATTGATATTTTAAACTGAAATAATATTGTTATTGTTTACAACAACTAAATATGCAAAGGAAGTAGTACTGCATTAGTGCCTATGTTTGACACAAATAGAATATACAAAGGATATTTACTATTGTATGACATCTACGGGTATAGTACTAATGCATTTTATTTACACAAACTGAAATAATATTGCACAAAAACTAAATCAAAATATAATATACCTAATTTTGACCCGGTGTTGTGAATCCAAGAGTATGATCTATAAAACAATAAAATATAGCACAAACTGAATATTATGGTTTTGAAACATTATTTCATTTTAACAAAAAAACATAACAATCATACATCTGCATAAAAAAAACATAACAAAAAAAACTCATTTTTTCTTTATGTGTTATGTCGTCCTGGGTGAGAGATGAATAACAAAAATGGATGAAACCCTTTTAAACTAAAACCAAAACCGAAGACCTGCTCAGATGTTGTGTACCATTTTTTCGTTATGTGTACCATTTTCTTTCTGTAGCATTTTTCTAGTTGTCGGCCGCTCGATCTTGTTGACTGTAGATCTTTCTTTGGGCCTTAGATGGAGGTTGAAGAATAAATGCTCAAATTCCCAAACAAATCCTTCTAAATATACAAACCCAAACTAGATACAAAACCTAAGAACGTAAATACATGAGTTTCTGCTACCCAAAACTGACGAAACGAAACCCAACCTGTCAAAAACTTAATGAGAATGTAAATCAAAATGGATCAGTTTCCAATCCCTTAAGATTGAGAGAAAGGGAATCAATAAAAATAATTTTTTTAATATACTTACACATAAATCAAAACAGCAAAACGTGGGTATGTCACAACATTCCCACGCCCACCTTTTTTAAAGATTGTTGCCCTGATTTAAGATTTTGGGTACGAACATTTATTAACAGCAATGTTGTATGAATTATGGAGGGGGATTTATTGGAGGCCGGAGCCGGTGAGAGGGAGTGAGGAGGTTTGGGTTTGAACTCGGGGGAGAGAGAGAGAGAGAGAGAGAGAGAGAAAATAGATATCGTGGTGTGTGGGTGGGGATTGTGAGTATTTGGAGGGTTGTTTGAGAAGAGAGAGAGAGAAAGGGATTGTCTTTTCGTGTGTTTTTACCAAAATAGGGTGGTGTTTGAATTAAAGTGATAGTGGAGGAATTAATTAGTGAGAAAAAAAAGAGGTGGAATTTTAAATTTTAAGGGATAAATTAGGTAGTGGTGAAATAGGAATAGTGTTGCATTTTAAATTTAATGGAGGGAGATGATCTCAACCATTTAAATGTGTAAAAATATGTAAGGAAGTGGCACACATCTAAACCGTTAAAATGTGTAGTTAATTCAAAAACCAAGATACTTTATTATATATATATATATATATATATATATATATATATATATATATATATATATATATTGAAAAAAAGATATTTATTTTCAGTTTAACCCATTTAGTTGCTCAAACACCCATTTATCCAATATTCTCTTATTTTTAAAGGTTCGACCAGTGGCATCCAATTCCACCCATACTCACCCCAAATCGAGATCCGGTCGATCCAAACTGCATTTACCCAATATTCGACAACGCATGCGAGCTCTACCCACCACAAATTGAAAAATAAAATAGTTTTATATCTGTGACATTTTCCCAAATTCTTGTGAAAGTGTCACATTTTTTTGTAAACACGGTAAACTTTAGTGTATGCATAAGAAAATAAAATAGCTTTATATTTGTAACATTTTCACAAACAATGACATATACAGTAAAGTTTTCTAGTACATACAGTTCACTTTTCGATTTACACTCTGTGTAATATTAACACAAAAAATGTTATAAATATAAAAATATTTCATTTTCTAATGCATACAGTAAAGTTTACTCTGTGTGTGTGTGTGTATATATGAGTTAATAGGTTATTTGACCCTAAATTTTACTCTCTATGCAGTATTAACACAAAAATGTAACTGTTTGTGAAAATGTCATAGATATAAGACTATTTAATTTTCCAGCGCATACAATAAAGTTTATGGCATGTGTTGTTTTTTTTCTTTGAAATTTTATAGGCTTCATGTGTCTTATTTGATAGATTTTGACAAGGAGATTTCAAAAATAGTAATTTTGCGAAAAACGGATTTGTCAATCAAAAGTTATGATCATTTGAAAATTAAAAAAAAAAGTTCAACCACTTATGTAACTTCCCCAAGGAAGTTACGGATGTTTGGTTTTAAAAGGGTATAACTGTGAGAAAAAGTTTCAAAAAATTAGAAGTATGACCTATATGTAGGGGGAATATGGTGGGACTAAAAGGGGTAAAGAAATGTTTAATAGGACCTACATATAATAACCTCATAAAAAAGCATGAAAGTGATAATAAGTGAAACTATAAAATCGAGATTAAATACTTGTAATCCCTTAATTATATATATATTTGATACTGTAGGGGAATAATCTATACAACCCGGACAATTTGAGTCGGATTAATACTGGCCCAAAATCATTGGGCAGAGGATCGTAACTAGAGATAGACACTAGTAAGATTTCCACCTGTGTGGATCTCGGAAAATATGAGCATAATCAAGAGATAACTTCATCTAAAAGCTAGGGAGCCCTTCACGCACTATCTCTTCCTCCCCTATAAATGTAACCATTACTCTAGGGAAAAGGGAAAGGGGACATATAACTCTTGTTATTAGAGAGAAGAGAATAAAAAGAAAAATTAAACACCCCGTCGACGTAGCCCATTATCGAACTACGTAGATACATGTGTTGTCACAGTCGTTTTATTCTGTTAAGCATTAATAGCCTAAGGTCATTCATTGTGTCATAATTACACCTACAATTGGCACCGTCTGTAAAAAAAAATGAGTTTTCTCTTCCTAAATCAGTTAAAGTCAACAAAAAACCACGTCTCACCCAAAAATTCACATCCAGCGCCACTAGCGGGGTGGACTGCCAACACCCAGAGGATAGTAAGATATCCACCCCATAGGAGTCGACGTGATCGTCATGCTCGTTATTTCTCATAAGAGAAACACTCTGAACTAATAAGCAAGCAACTTAGGTTCACTCAGATCTCATGACTGGTCGATGCATATGAACGGCGGATCCTCCAGCAGGACGAGGCTACAGGCCTGTAAGAGGAGGAAAATTCACATCTATCTCTATATATGAAAAGGATGGAGTGAGAACTCTACGGAGATTAAAACAATCACCATGGCCAAACACCTATTCATCTGGCTAGTAAACATCGCAGCCGAGGAAGGAGTTAACATCGCGATCAGGAGCACACCGAGTATGTGATTCCTCCTGCGAGATAAGATCAAGGTATGTGACATTGTAGACACGATATCCATAATCTCCTTAAGAACGAGATGGATTAACACCAAGAGAGGGGGAAATAGAAGAACGGATGATCAAAAGTATGTGGATAAAGTAGATCCCGTTAAGGATTTTCAAGTGATCAGCACCATGTTCAAGAAGCCAATTTACATGATCTTGAGCAAAATCAAGAATAAACATTTCCTCAAATGGAAAACTAAAATGGAAGGAGACCTACCGAAGATAAATAACGCGCGGAGTTATGCGTACCACAAATATAATGGTCACACTAAGGATAACTATAAGGCCCTCAAATCCCATCTTGAAGAATTGGCTCAAGCCGGCTATTTAAGTGTCTATGTATTAAAGAAAGTGGCTAAAGTCATCATTGACATCGACTATAAATCACGCAATGCCCGAGAAGAAGAATTCAGACATGGGTTTGCTGTTGACGCGACCATAAATGTGTCTAAAGTGTGTGGTTATATAAGCTTAAGTGCAAGCCTGTTGCTCAAGTAATAATCCTAGTAAGTCGCGGTCAAATCCTCATGGAAATATGACGAATACTTGTGATGATGATCAGTAAGACGGAGAATCCTAACTTGACTCTAAAAAAGAAACAAAAAAAATGATTTAAGGAGGAGTCGATCTACGACCTTGATGCGTATTAAAATTGACTACTAGATACACTACATGCGAGTGAAATCAATTAAGTAAATTAGATGAAAAGACCAAGTCTACTGATAGAATTAACGATGAATGAGGGAAGATAGGTCAGAATACAATCCCCTGAACCCTTTTAATTTTACCGCGCAGAATGCTAGGTTTTGGAATTATAATTTTAAATGAACTCGGACTTTATTAATCCTAAGCATTACTTATATGAGGATAGAAGTCCTCATCACACATAATCAAAGGCAAAAACAAAGCGGTGTCGCATTAGCTAATAGGTGTGTCACACTCTTAAGCATTCGGGTTACCTAGGGCAAACGAGATCAAAATTCCTACGACGGTTGTGAGAGTTACACGACACGATTGCTTTAATATTCAATTCAAAAACCTATTTCATACAATGGTAAATTACATCGGGTTGGGTTCATGCACCCTAACCCTTAAAAACTTATCCAAACATGTTCAACCTAATGAAAAATATAATATCTAATGTGCATGTAATTATAACCATTAAGAAACTTGACCTAGATATGCAAACAATAATTGGAATTTTAGACAATGTGGAAAATAAGCAAAGAAAAGTTAACCTGCAAGAATAGAGAAGAAGAACATAAACATTGAAGAAGAAAACCTTGAATTCATTCCATAAAACTTGAGTATTGTAGAAAAAAATAAAACCCTAGGGTTCTTGGGTGCAAGAACCCTCTAAAACTATTAAAAACCTATCTCCATAATGTCTGGTCTCCAAAATAACTAAGTACATTACGTTATATTAAGTCATTCATCCATGCACACTATTTTTTAAATAAATAAAATTATAATTTTGGCTTGCCGAACCGGTTCACTTTTTTATGCTTCATGGGTCGAATCGGTTCACGTTTCCAGAGTGGATGTGAAAATTGAGGTGAAATTTTTTCTTAGTATTTTCTTCCTTGTTTTTCCATGATTTCTTCCTAACTTTGAACCTTCTTAACTTTTCACTCGTGACTTGGATTTGGATGTCGTTTCTTCATATGCTCTTGTGAATCCACAAAATTCAACTTCTTTTCAGGAGTCTGTTCCGAGTTCTGGGTATAAAATTATGAAACTGCCCCTTGACTTTCCTTCCCTTGCATTTTCTCTCCCTTTTGATTTTTTTCTCAATCTTCAAAATGGCATAACTCTTTCACCGTAGCTCCGATTGGGGTGTTGTTTCTTCCAATTTTCTTATAAATTGGAACCCTTAAATTTTCTAGCAGGACCCACCTCCGGACTTAGGCTGAAAAATTACAAAAATGCCCTTGAACACTTCATTTCTTGGGTTTTCTTTGTTCTTTCGAGTTCTCTTTCGCACTAACATACTTGAAATTCCTGTAAAACACATGAGAGATACACAAAACACGAGGTACTTGCCAAGGAGAAATAGTATCATGATTATTAGATAAAACCAAGTCAATTACACTTCACAGGATCATAAAAATACCAAAATTAAGGCGATAAATATACAATATTTATGCATAATAAGCTATCATCAACGGTGCCTAAATAACTAAGAAGATTCAAGGCTAGATTATTTGGATGGAACTGAAGAAAGTCATTGGGGTGTCAAAGGGCTTCCAAATCGATCCCATCAAAATAACAACCGAAAAAATCATCACCAGTGTTTACTGTTGTACTTTTGCAACAAAATTACTTCGTCTTTAAAGTGATTGTAACATTTTACAACTAAAACGTAACCTTAATAAAAAAATCCTTAAAGGAAATTGTTCGTACTAGAAATAAATGACCACATGATATGTTATAAACTTGTTCATTAATTGATGTTATGAAATCCAAACATTTAGTTCATAAATAAATATCACATAGATAAGCACTCAAGTGACCATTGTCACAAGATCTATATAATTTACATTCCAAACTAACATAATTCAAAGTTACATAATGTATCTACTTTATAAATACACAAGTTAGCTAGTCAACAATTCCCTAAAAAATTCCATAAAAAAAGATTAAGTTTCTGCACCCAAAAGTAGCTCCAATAGAAGTCTTCATGAACTCCAATATGCAATTGAAAGAGTTTGAAAAAAATAGATTTCACACAATACATTTTAAAAAATAGGTCTTGCACTCTAAAACTTATATTTAATATTCCATCTTAATATGAAGATATCACAATGTATGATATCATACTAAAATAATAAATTGTTGAGGACAATTTCTAAAATTTATAGTGTAATAATTTTATTTATAAAATTTGGAAATTTAAAGAGTGTTCGAGTGACATCGTTGTCGTTTTAACAACCTTATTAGGATGACTACACACTCATTCAGAGAATGTTTTAAGAACTGACTTCCAATGGGACGTGCAGTTTTCAGTTTCATTTGAATAACTATGTAATTAAAAATTTAAAAATATTATTAATTACACTTCTTGTCCAATAGTGAATGAAATTAAGCGTACAAGGACCCAAATAGGTTTAGTCACATAAACTAAAACATATGGATGCTTTGTTTGGTGGGTCTCATACAAGAGACTGTTCACTGAATGTGAAAGAAATAATGGTACATATAATAAAGATGCAAATACACAAAGCTCTAAAATTCATTTGTTTCTTCAACTATCATTCATGTAAAATGGAGTAGCTTCGTAGGACAAATAACTATAAGAATGCAATACAATTCCTTATTATATCTAATGGCATCTCTCATACATATGCATTCAGGAGTTAATATATAACATATCAGTAATGACGTTTTCATAGAAAATTAGAAGGATTAATCAATATGCAAACATATAAATAGTATTTTCCATATACAATACATTAAAATAGATACCAAAATAATTTATATTTGTAAATTGGAACTTAATCAAAGAGGAAATAGATATATCAATGGGTATTTATGAAAACGCCTACACATTCATTATCCTATAACCTATGCCTCAATGTAGCAACTGAATTTATATGGATTTGAAATAAAAAATCACATCCAGAAAACTATTACAACGTATCTTTCAAATCTAAAAATAAAAAAAAAATCATATTACAAATATAATAAGGAATTGTACTGCATTCTTATAGTTGAAAATAAGAGCCTTTAAGTATAAATGAAAATAAGATAAGAGAGAAAGAAAGATCCTTTAAAAGTATAGTATCATAGTTGTAGAAGATGGTGTTTTGGGCGACATAGACAGGAGAAAATGTATGGAGATGGTATGGGAACAAAGCTACACAAAAGTTCTTTTTTTTTCAAAATAAACTAATTAAACACATTAACTTTACTTATAAAGAATTTTTATGGAGTGTCATGCCTTGACCAGAAGATGTGGAATGAGTAGATCTCAATGCAATTAAGTATTCCATGAGCTTATGAGACTTAGCTTGTCATGATAAAATGATATCTATGGTTTCTTATTAAATCTCCATTCCTACCCATTGAGCTCGCTCCTCTTCTCATTGAGTTTCTTACTCTTCTTTCTAAGCCACTGCCTCTGTCTCATTAGATTGTAGATGCTTCATCAAATCTTGGATAAATCTAGTAGATTCCTTAAGAGTCTTTTTTAACTATAAATTATTCTGTTAGAACAATGTGGACCTAGAATTTGTAGGGTTGGGACCATTCCCAATACGATTGATATATCCAGGTCTTGTGCCAAGAACTTTATCCACAATATCGCCTGGAGTCAAAGAATTACCTCCCTCAAATGTGTATTGTGATTGGAGACATATCATCTCACTGTGTATACAAAAATTATAGTCATTATGGGATTTTTTTCAAATAGAACATACGTAACATTAAAAAATATATTATGCAATCCAATAATCAAATCAATAGATTTCAACCCCCTCAACGAAGAAACTAACGACCAGCAAATGAAATGAAATGAAATCGATGAAAAAATAGTAAAGAAACCACAACAACAATTATATTCAGTTCCTTCAAACGATAACATCTAATCTAAATAAAAAAAAATGAAATTATAAATATTAGATCCAACAGAATCTGACCATTTGCACTTTCATGTAATATAAAACAATGCAGTAACCTGGTAAATGCACGTAATAAAATTCATGCAACCCTGCCAATGCACTTTAAATGCATTTAGAATATTCTACTCAAAAGTTTCTTCACATCCTTAAAAATTCACCATTTAAATGCATTTCAAATAAATTTTAGATTTGATCCAATAATCAAAGCAATAGATTACAACTTCATCAACAAATAACATAATGACCATGTCATAAAATTTGTACATTGGATTTTTCATTGTAACAAGGCCATAACTCTATGAATATACCTTGCTCAATAAAAAAAACATGCTTTGGTTACTTTACTTTTATTGTTGCACTTTATTCTACTAAAGATTCCTTTTGACTTTGTTTATATAGGAAAATTTAAACTGCGAGAACTTAGTTATGCAAAGTAGTTACATTGGTGATAACTGATCATATTAGTTTACTTCATGACCATTTACCATCATATCGATTTACTCCATGACCCTTTACCATTTAACTCATTGGTGTACAAAAAAGCATTCCAAGGGTGGGTGGGTGGGTAAATTTTGAAATGATAAATTGTGAGGGAGTTTCATTACTACTTTTAATAGCGAGATGTGTCATATGAACTAGTTTATGTATGTAGATAATAATTCAGATTCAAGAGATGTCTACTTCCAATCTTTAAAATGGGCCTATTTAAAAAAATTGATCATATTAGGCTCCGCACCATCAACTTCATGACTTTTCTGTGTAGTTAGCAAAAAATAATTAGTAAGTATATTTTTCGTCAAAAAAAAATTCATCTAAAATAAAAATATATTACCAATACATGATGAACCATTGCAAATGACTTTGCCCACTTATAATGCTTTATGGTTTGTCTTGATCTGTTAGTTTTGTATGGCATGTCATTTTTTCATTTGTTTTATAAATAAAATATTATATTAATAACAACTAAGGGGACATGATCGGTATAGAGGGAGTATACATAGTACAATGTAGAAAAGGAGAAAAAGAAAGCCAACGGGATGGCTCAAACCTAAGCCCCCTATCACACGTAGAATTTTACATAACTTTATTCATCTCCTCCAGAATCACATAAATATATATGTGATTTTACTTTTACCAAACCATCAGCGAACTCAAAGAAAGGTGTCGAAGTCTTGGTAGATCTAATTCCTTTCCTTCAAATCACATCGCATTTCTCCCACTCCAAATCTTCCATAAAATACAATGAGGATCTCTACTTCAAGTTTTTTTAACACCCATCCGGCCCTCCGTGTGGGTGCTACGACTTCAGCAAATCCCTCTCCGACTTGGGCATCGCCCAGTCAACCCTACTAAGAGAGAACAATACCTGCAAGATACCCCTTATCACCCATTAATTCAAGAAGAATGGGATTAGTCATATCTTCCTCCTCCATACACATCTAACACCGAATAGCCATCTCATGCCTCCATTTTGCAGCCCATCCATAATAAAAATCTCCTGCCTTTTTTTCGTTTATATGAAGAATCAGACTTTTGGAGAAGACTTAACCCTTTATGTCTCTTTCCATGGAAAATTTACAATCTCATTCCCGCAACCTCTCAAATTTTCATGAAAGTCTTTCACTGTGAACTTTTGCATCCTTCCTGACCCCTATCTTAGACTGTCTTCCCCTCCTGAAGTAGTTTTCGCCAAATCCAACCAGTCCAAGATGTCTTCTTCTCCTCTAACTCCCAGTCCCACAATCCCCAACCACAACAAATGATCAGTAACTGCATCGTCTTTGTCCCCTCCAATGCTAAACATTCATAGAAACCTCACCTGTAGGGATCCATTAGTACCCCACCTATCCTTCCAAAATCTTAATCTCCACCTGCTACCCCCGTAAAAATCCATAAAGCTTAAGAACTCACCCACCGCTTTAATATATGTTACCATAAACCCACCCTATGCGCGTAGTGCCCCACACCCAACCCACCCCATCTGAGAGTATCCCCCCTCTCCACCACTATTTTTCTCCACAACCTATTATCCTCACGGGTAAATATCAATACCCATTTACCAAGAAACTCTTTATTAAAAAGCTCCCAATTCTTCACTACCGCCCCCTCCTTAATCGTCTTGCACACATCCCTCCAACCTACAAGACAATATTTAGAGCGCTCTTCATTCCCTCTCCACATAAAATTTATCATCATCTTTTCAAATAACTTGCGCACGAAGCATGGAAGTGGTAAAATGGATAAGTAATAAGCACGCTTGATAAAGTGCTTTTTATCGATGTTAATCTCCCTCTCTTAGACAAATAACTATCAATCTTATACGCATTTTGTACGCCGACATCATGCATGCTGCTGTGGATCACAAAGGAGAAGTCCCCTTCCCATATCCCTGACTAATCACTTCCATCCTCACCGGTATCGATATTGTAGCTCCCTGCGTGTACCCTTGCATTTCGAAGCCCATTGGACAAGAATCTCGCACTCGGAGTGAGCACAAAGGGGTGTTCTACAAGCTACGGTGGAGAAGGATGTTCATACGGAGGAAGAGGAAGAAGATTGCAAAGAAGAGAGTGAAGAATAGGTTCATGGTGAAGAATATGATGAAGAGGCGGACTCTGATTATGTGCCCGAGAGGAGTCCCTATCTCACTAAATTGACTCAATCGCGGTGCAACTCCAAGGGTTTATACAAGAATATTGAGCGGACCAGTAGTACTATCAACAAGACACTAGGATGGTGATGACACTTCAAGCCGAAATGTATAAATTGCATGTGAGTTCCGATGTGCCCCTCCCGACCTACTTTTAAAATCCTTATGATTCTGGTGCCCCCAGCTCATCAAGTCAATCCCCACAATAGGCCTGTTTTGGTTTTTGGTTGTTGTTGGTTATTTTCGCATTCCTTTTGTAGTTGTTTGTATTTTTTTGGCTAAAAATGTTACACAAAACTGTATTTCTCTCTTCGTGCTTGTAATAGGGTTTAATAACGAAAATTTTTCATTTTGGCCTTTGTTCAATTTTTAGGTATTTTCATCTTTCTTTGAGTTAAAAATAAATTTTGTGAGTATATTCACTACAAACTCTCGTGAGACACCACTAGTCCTACTAGGGTAACCTAGGTGTTTAAAGGCTTGTTGCATATGATAAATGCAATCACTTACCCGATAAATATGTATTCTATCCTAGTAACATATTTCTGAAGTGTTGGACCTTTCTTTGATTTCATTACATTGCTCGGGACGATCAAAGTTCTAAGTTAGAGGGAATTGATAAGGAATAAATTCTTCATATTTATCCCCTTAATTTTGAGGCTTTTGTCATTTTATGCAGTGCAAATTGAGTTGATTTATCTCATATAGTTGATATTGATATTTTCTGTCTAGTTCATCGAGTTTCATGTTTCTCTCTTACATTTTGCAGGAATTTTATACAAGTGAAGAAAAGAGAAAACTCAAATTTAAGAAAGAAAGAAAAGAAGAAAAGTCAAGGGTAAAATGATAATTTTATGCCGGGAATTTGGACGTGGAACCTAAGTAAAGTGGAAGACCTCGAGTCCACAATCATGTAGGAAGAAATGACGTCCAAATTCGAGTCCTGTGTGAAAAGTTATGAAGCTTCAAAGTTAAGAATAAATCGAGAGAAAAGGAAGAAATGAAAGTCAGTAAACCGAACCGATAGCAGCTGAAGAGAATCAGTCCCCTTTACTGGAAAGAGAAAACCAAACCGATGCTAAAGAGGATGGATTGATCTGTTGTACTATATAAAGTCTAACCGATTAGCCCAATTAATGAAGGAAAAATAAAACCGATTCGGTTGGCGAAATTTTTATTTTTTATTTTCAAAAATAGAGTTGTGCATGGTTCAAACACTTAAAAAAATGTAAGAGTTATATAATATTATATCACCATACATTAGAAGTTTTTTTTGTACAGAATTTTGAGAGATTCTTGAAACAAGAACCTTAGGATTATCATTCTTCAAAAATGTATTCATCTTTTGGCATCAAATTCAAGGGTTATCTACTATTCAATTATAGTTCGTTATTGCTTTCAATTTCTCTCTTCTTTTATCTTGATAATTCATTAGTTCTTAATTAAAAATATTTATTACCGTTTAGATATAGTTTCATCATGATTCTTATCACATGCAACGTAGCAATCATCTTTTGTTAACAATTACGTCATGTCCTGCTAGATTTCATAAGGTTGGTATCCGTGAACCCATCCTTAAATGGTTCGCATGGATATAATAATAAGTTCTTGAGTTAAATAATTAATTAGAACATGTCAGTTCATCAATACGAAAATCATAGGACTTTTAACCTCGTTTTCTCTAGGTATGCATGTGTTGACCATCTCGTCACGTGCTTTATTTGTATTCTTGATTTCATATGGTGCAGGTTTATTCCTTCATATGTGTAATGCTTGAAAGTAATAAAGTTTCTCTTTAATTAACTATTTAATTCTTGACTAATTTTGTATCCGGTGGAATCATTAGGGGTTGGGCGATTTTATTCCAACCTTATCTCTTTTTCATAGTTATAATTTCTTAGTTTGTTAAGTCTTGTATGTTTAGTTAGTTTTTAATTTAATTTATATTTCATTAGTTGTTAGGTGTAACAACCCGCGTAATTTTGGGCTATTTTAATTAATTTATGGAAAATGGAGGAAAATAAATTTTTGATAAAATTATTTTTATTGCTCAAATATGTTGGTTATTATTTTTAAAGGAGAGAATTTCAAACGGTTTTGAAAACGGAGTTAAAACGGATTTTAAAATGATTTTTAAATGTTTTTAACTCTTGAAATTCTAAGTCGGCGAACATTAAGTAATTTTCAAGAGTTGTTTTAACTTCCAACTCTTCATTTCTTTGCCTTATTTAAAGGAGTCTTTTGGATTCCAACTCTTCATTTCTTTGCATTATAAAAGGAAGTCGTGGGCAACCCTTTTAACCTACTTTTGGCACAAATTTTGGCAGCAAATATATTTTATATTCCTCTTCTTTTTATATACACATTGGCCCTTGAGATTTGTGAGTTCCAACCTTAGATTAGAGGTGTTCTTGGGGCTATTTTTGAGGATGTTCTTGGACGAGCTTTTGTAGATCTTTTGAGTTGATCTTGAGGATGTGATCGTTGGTTTCTCATCATGGTTTGAGGTATGGGGTTTTACACAATATGCTCCTTAAATCTCGCGAGTGTCATTCTCTTTGAATTCTTGTTTAATTGAACTCATATTTGAATTGATAAATTCATTGAAATCGGGAAAATAATTGTTGAAATTATTTTGATTCATGTGGTATCATTATATTGTTGATGAGCACGTTGTCATGAGATTTTAATATGGCACGGATGTTGAGTACCCGCCAAAATACCTATTCCCGAGCTATGGCTTGATAAAGAATATACGAATGGGGTGAGGCCTAGTGACCCATTGATGTGTTGTTAAAAAATTTATTGATAAATGCTTTGAGCTTTTCATTTGATTTGAATATTCGTACTCGTGTTGTTACGTTTTATTCATCGCTAACCTATATTTTTTGAGCATCTTTCTTGTCGTATTGTGTACTTCCCCATATTTTCTTTTAGTGGCAGGTTAGCATGAATTTGAGCGCTATGGACCAATTGGGATTATTTTAGCAAGGATTATTTGGGAAGAAATTTTTAACACAAGAGATGAGAAAAATTGTATTTATTTTGTTGTATAGAGCATTGGAGATTTGTATTTTTATTCGAGTTAGATAGTTGTAATTTTAATTCGAGAGACTTGTTGTAATTGAAGAGATTGAGATTAGTGGATTTATATTATTGTGGGTTTACTTAGATGCTCTATACCTTGTAACTTGTGGATTTGGATTTATTTTATCTCATTAGCGCTTCGTTCGCTCTCCCCGGGTGGGTGGGGTGTTACAAATGGTATAATTACAAACTTATAATACCCTTTTCTTTTATTTTTTTTGAGTCATTCTAGGGTTAAGGGTCTTTCCTATGCGTCGTCACGATTCTTCGACTTTTTCCCTGTGTTCGATACCGTACTTGGTTGGATTATTACTTACGCGACTGGTTTACACTTGAACCGTATTCACACGCATTAGAGACACTTATAAAGTCGCATCAAGTTTTTGGTATCGTTGCGAAGGAAGGTGCTAGGTTTGAGCCAATCTGGATGGTTTTTTCTATCTTCTCATCATCTAGTATAATGGTTTTCGTAGCCTTTATAACTTGCCCCTTTACTGGATCAATCTCTTCACGTGCATCCACGGTGCCAATCTGGTACGTGGTGGTGGTGTTATTTTGGATTCTTTGTTGGTCGATGGAGGTATAGTAGCCTTCTCAGGCTTCCTTTTTATTGCCTTTCACCACTCTGACCCCGTAGTGGGTGGGGAACTTCATAGACTGATGAGTTTTGGATGCCACTACTTTGAACTTTTTCAGTACAACTCTGTTAAGGATCATATTATATGGCAGAGTAATGTTCTTGTCCAAAACAAAGAAGATAATCTTCTCTGTCCTACTTGTTGGCAAAGTGATGATTAACAATTCTAGCGTGACAGTTCGCAAAGGATAAACATTTTCTCCGAAAAATCCTATTAATAGTCAATGGTATGGTTCCAGTTTTCTATCTCTCAGACCCGAGATATGAAAGCAGATGTAGAACATGACATTAGTTGAACTACTGTTATCCATGAGAATTGTTTGCTTCCCTTACGTGATGCACATGGTAGGTAACAACTAGGTGAGCGTCATGAGGGTATAGAACTCCCAACAAGTCATTTTTTTAGAAGCCAGTAACGGTGACACTCCGCCTATTTTAATCGCGGTTGATCAATCCTTTATCAAAATAAAACAGGATTGCCATTTGGTTCATTCTCAGCACCACGGCCTGGTGTCAAATTTTAAACTCTCTAATCTTTTTAACTTAAACGCACAGTAAATCCATCCACATAATTAATACAAATTAATTGAAATAAATAAAACAATAACCAATAACCCTTGGTGCAACATTAATGCAACCTTATCGAATAGGCGCAAACGAAAAAAGTGGAAAAATAATATAAATGACAATAGTTGGGAAACATTTCTGAATATAACTCGCTATACCTCCTATCTAGATCAAAATGATAGATGCGTCTAAACAATCCCTGCTAGCATCCACAGCTGTTGCAGTATCGCTTGGCTCAAAGGAATAATATCATCCAAACGTCCCTGTGTCTGGACACTTAAAAGGTTTTTAAAATATTTGCAAGCGGGTCAGAGCCCAAAGCATTTTGAAAATATTTAGTAATTGTTTATAATACTTGAACATTTAAATTATGATATTCTTCATATTTAAGCTAGTGTCTCACTCACATGAGATACCCCTCACTTCTCATCTAACAGTGCACACCTAACGCATGTATTTTAAACACCCTATTTATGCTATTCAGTCTAACTAAAATCTCTCAAAACTTCTAAGTAATCATACGCCATCTCATACTATGCGTATATAATATTCTATGCTTTCGCACGAGCTTTCGCATTATAAATTCTCGCTTATAATTTCTCCGTTCATTATGAACAAATTTCACTAATTATTATACACTATTCACATCTTAATGTTATTAGTCTCGTATATAATATTCTCATCTTTATATACGTATCGCATTTTACTTCGGATTTTATTTTCCCGAATGTAACAATTTACTTCTAACTTTATTCTATATATATATATATACAATATACTATACACATAAAGCATATCCATACTTGTATATCACACACTATATAAGTATAATAACCATCCCTCAGACTTACAACTCAATGGATGCAGTCTCTACAATGTTATCATCTTCTAGAGATTTGTGACACATCATCCTAGGTATCAACAGTCGAAATCTCACTACGCCTTGGTAAAAATCTAGATCACAACGTATGGAAAGCCGTCATAGTTCCTCACTGGAAATGGAGAATTAAGAACACCCAAGACGTCTCACCCATGATAAAATCACACAATATAAATAACCGAGGCTATGACTTGGGGACTATACTCTCCCTGCTCCTCATGCTAGGGGATTCACCCTCTAAGGACATAAATTTCCAACTGAGTCTCTGTATTGTTTTGACTTAATTCTGTGAACAAAACGTGTTTGTAATATGTCATAAGGTGTTTTTTTTTCTCACGATTCCACTCGGTCTATGATGTATTGAAGAAATTGCAGACTTTACGGCAAAGCTTCAAAGATTTAATAATGTCGTAGTTCAAATTGGAGCAAGTTTATTCGTCTTCAAAGTTAATTGCATTCCAAGATCACTCAGGTATGAATGCGTATAATTAATGGTGCTCGGAATTATTTTATAAAAGATAAGGATGTATTTTTTATAAAGAAAAATGTTTTAAAATGTTTTATAGTGTTTTAAAATGTTTAAACTACGTTTTATGATGATAAGCTCGTAAAAGAGTTTGACATTTTTGGATCTCTAATTAGAAGAGACGTTTTAAACAAAAAGTCAAAAAGTCAAACTTTCGCGCTGTCATTCAAACGACATCGCCTGTTGAGTCATGGACCGAAACTAAACTAAACAAAGAATGTTTCACAATATAATTCTAAGGGTATGCACGTTATTTCTTCACATGTCAAACAAGAAGAATATAATAGAATTGTGACTTGTGAAACATCAAAAGAGGCTTGGGATATTTTGGCACTCACTCACGAGGGCACTAGCACGGTTAAGGCGTCAAAACTTCAAAATCTCACTACACAGTTTAAGACTATTAGGATGTTAGAGAGTGAGACCTTTGATGAGTTTTATGCTAGGTTGTCCAATATTGTCAACTCATCGTTTAACCTATGTGAGAAAATTCCCGACAACCGTGTCATTAAGAAAATCCTTAGGTCGTTGCCTAGTAGGTTTGATGCGAAAGTGATCATTTTAAACTCGTTGGGTAGGTTAGAGTCAACGAAACTAGAAGAGATTGTAGGTGACTTACAAACCTATGAAATCGACCTGATTACCTCCAAGCAAGTGCCTAAGAAAGAAAAGGGTATTGCTTTGAAAACCCGGAAGGAGGAAATTAAATTTTCGGATTTCGATTCCGATTTTGAGGATGTTGCTGTGTTGGCAAAGAAATTTGAAAAATTCAAGAACAACAAAGTAGATCCCGCCTCTAAGGATAAGTTTGAGAAGCCTAAGAGTCGGATAAGTGTTTTGGGTGTGAGGGGTACGGTCACAAGGTTAAGGAGTGTCCCACTAGACTTAAGAAAGAGGTCAAGCAATGCATTTTCTATAATGCCACCTTAAGTGATAGTGATCCGAAAGAGGGAGAGAGTTCCCCCATTGAGCGTAACTTTGTTGCGTTTATGGCATGTCATGTGAGCGACGACGATACTACTCATGTGAATGACACCTCTGAGGAGGTTTTGAGTGAATCCCATGTTAGTGAGGGTGAAGAGAGTGACGAGGAGGACGTCGATGTGAAAGAGTTGCAAAATTCGTTTAATGAGTTGTATGCCGAAACGGTGAAGGTGAAAAAGGCTAACTCAAAATTGCAATCTAAGTTGAATAAGTGTGCCATAGAAAATAATGATAATTTGATTGAGGATCTTAGGGCACGAGAGAAGAAGTTCAGGGAGAAACTAGAGTATGTGGAGAAAGAGAGAGAGATAATCTTCGTGGTTTGATGGAGTCCTTGAAAAAGGAAATTTTAGAATTTAAGGAGTCTAGGCATTTGCTCGAGTCTAGGATTCACGAGTTGGAGGAGAGATTGATAGACTCATCTAGAGACAAGTTTGACTTGGAGGCTAGGTCGGAGAAGTTAGATAATATTCTAGGCACCGTCCAAATTAAGGGAGAGAGGGGAGGTATAGGTTTTGATGAGAGAGTTGGTCCCATTCCCCCGCACTTATGAGAAACACTATGAAGGTTAGAAAAGGTCCACATAAAGATAATCATTCCCACCACCGCTACACTTGCACGTTTTGTGGTAGCAATGGTCACCTTAGGCGTTATTGTTAGGACCTTGGATAAGCTCCTAGGAGGTTTAGGAATAAAGTTTCCCTGATTCCCAAAACCTCCATGCGTCGTTTTATACCTACTTGGGTTAGGAAATTGGATTTAGTGGCTTTAGGAATTAAACTTCATGATTCTAGTTTGGGTGCACTTGATTATTCCCATGCTAAATCTAAAGGATGATAGTGTTTCCATGTTTGTCATATGCTAGTTTACTTCATGATTTATTCATTGCTAGTGTTATGACATGTTTATCTATTTGTATTATATTTTTAATTTATTTGAGTCCTATTTGAAAAATAAAAAAAGATTTTGTTTTTGAGAAAACTTTTGAAAATCCAAAAAGAATTTGCTTTTCTTTGAGTCAAAATATGTTTGAAAATCCAAAAATATTTTCGATTTTTGTTTTTGAGTTTACATGTTTGATTTGGCATATTGGTGTGCTTGGAACCCCCCCCCCCCCCCCCAATCGTTTCATTATCCATGTGGCTAGGACATTTGGTCACTATTATCGATGCTTAGAATGATCTTAACCATTGTTTACATGGGGTTATTTCGAAGTTGATATGCATTTTGATTCGACTTTGTATATATGCCAACATGCACACATGCACGAGTTTATATGGATGTTTGACTTCTCTTGCATATTTGAATTTGGTGAGGCGTTCTTATCTCAATCTTGTCATCTATGCATCAGTAAACTTAAGGAGAAGTGTGCATGTAATAACTGTTTACCGTGAGGATTTGAATTGATCTAATTTAAAAATTGATGAGTGATTCACGGGAAAGGGCGGTGAGAGTTCAAAATTACCTCGTCGTTAAAGACACCGTTTAAAAGATCCCCCAAAGAAAATGCAATATGCTAAGAAAAGGGATAAATTTGTTTAGTTCATTCCAAAGAAAATATGATATTAATTAGGGAGCTTGGATGGATTAAAAATTTAAACGGGTTTGCACAACTAATCTTAATGTTAAAACATTGCAATTTGACGCTATTGTTTGAAGAATCGTCAAAATTCTGGATTTGTGTGCATGTGGTATGTTTAGTTCATTAAGCTCACTCTTTAATTGTCAAATGGCTATGATAAAGTTTGATGACTTATCGCTATCAGTTAGAGATTCTTGATCGTTTCGAAATTTTTGAATTGTGATTCATTTGTTTTAGATTCACGCCCATTCCTTCCATGTCCATGTTTGAGCACATCGGTACCATGTTTGCATGTAACTCGCATTTTAAGTTTTTATGAATTTTGCATTTTGTGTTAAAAGCCTACTGTTTTTGCACTGTTTTGCATCTGTCAGTCCCTTCCTGGAATTTTTTTGTGGAATTTTTTTCACTGGGAAATATTTTATAATATTTATGGGAAAGTGGGAAATTTTGGTAGGTTGCGCGAAGTCGTTCAAATGACAACTCATCTCGTGCGAACAACATTTGTACTTCATTCGAGCAATATCCTCATCTTGTTTGAGCGATATCCCTCGCTTATTCGAACAACAGGCTGAAAAAATTGCTTCTGATTGGTTTGCAGTCCTCTGGTTCAAATTGGTAAATTTTTTGGTATTGCTGAAGGATTTTTTTGGACTGTCTGGTTTATATGCAGGTTCTTTTATTTCAAAATTGGTATTTTACATATAGTCTGTTTATCACACCTGATTAATTTGCTATATTATTTGTGTGATTCCTTGGTCTACTAGCTACTGATCTGTCATTGCATAATCACATTTAGCTGGTTGTTTCATGATTATCTAGCGTTTTCACTTCTCAAATTGGTTTCCAATTGATTTAAATTGGTTTATATTCTCTGCTAGATATTTCTACTTGGTTTATCTTTTCACCGAGTTGTCTATTCGAGACAAAAAGGGGGAGAAATGTATGTGATGTAGGGGGAGATTTTAGCATGTTTTGATTTCATATTTTACAAATTTGTATCTCTGATTGATGTTGGTAGATCACATTGGTATCATTTTCGCACTCATCGAATTGGTATCATTTTGTTGCTAAAGTTGTTTAACAAATGAGTGTTTTTAGAGATTATTCATATTAGTATCTATTATTGTTTGGTATCATTTGGATAAATGTATTGGTTTCATTTGTTCCTCCATACTTCACTGGGTATTTGTTTGTCCGTTTCATGTGTGTAGGTATGCTTCAGCGATTCGAGATTTCAAGTCTACATCACATTCAAACAGTTCATGCTTGTCGGTGCTACATATTCTAGTCCGTGTCCTGTAATTTTTTATTTTGGGTTTATGGGATGGGATTTAGGCGTCATGCGGCTTGACGGCCCGGTTATGCATTTCACTGGTTTAGTTTTGTCCCGGAATAGTCAAAGGGGGAGATTTGTAAGGACATAAATTTCCAATTGAGTCCCTGTATAGTTTTGACTTAATTCCGTGAACAAAACGTGTTTGTAATATGTCATAGGGTGTTTTTTTATCACGATTCCACTCGGTCTATGACGTATTAAAGAAATTGAAGACGTTACAGCAAAGCTTCAAAGATTTAATCATGTCGTAGTTTAAATTGGTGCATGTTTATTCGTCTTCAAAGTTAATTGCATTCCGAGATCACTTAGGTATAAATGTGTATAATTAATAGTGCTCAGAATTATTTTTATAAATGATAAGGATGTATTTTTTATAAAGAAAAATGCTTTAAAATGTTTTATAGTGTTTTAAAAGGTTTAAACTACGTTTTATGATGATAAGCTCGTAAAAGAGTTTTACATTTTTAGAGCTCTAATTAGAAGAGACGTTTTAAATAAAAAGTCAAAAAGTCAAACTTTTGCGCTGTCGTTCAAACGACATCCAATCTCATTCGAACGAGATGGGATGTCGCTCGAACGAGTTCCTCAAGTCGTTCGAACGACACTTTTTTTGAGGCGGCGTTTAAATCCTATTTAAATAATGTGTGCATCATAATTTCGTAGGTGTGCTTTCTGGAAAACAGTTTTACGAACCAGAACCTTGTTTGCACATGTTTTCTAAGGTTTACAAAGCATAAACACATCCTTAGAATTTTGCAAAGATCCGAGTTATCATTCTTATATGCTTACGTGATCTTGCTGCACTAAAGTTTTTGTTCTACACATTGAACACAAAGGGTTTTGCGGTGAAGAAAAGAGAAGAACTTCTTGTTCGACATCATAGACAAATTAAGCCATATCGGTGGACAACGAGACATACGTGGACGCGTGTGTTGTGGACAGGTGTCGTGGAAGATGGAATTTCTGCGTGGGCATTATTGAATAACGGGTGGAGATCATAAGGAGCGTCAAGACCCGTGAGGATCGAGTCTTAGTGTAAGGCTAATCTGTCTTTGTAAAACCATTGTTCATAGTGATTGTCTTGCTTGGGCCGTCCGAGGTTGTTTTCCCGTTTTGGGTTTTTTCCTCGTACATCCGGCTTTGTGAGTATTCTTTACTTTACTTTACTTGATTTAATCACTAGATGCATGTTTAGGATTAATCAAGATAAAACTGGTTTAAAGTAAGAATTGGATTTTCACATCTTGGTTTGGTCCTTGATTAAAAGTTGGATAATTTTTTAATAAAAATTGGTTTGAAAGAAAACACACACATATTGGGCACTCTTCACACCCACAGCGCGTAACTTCCCATGATAGCACTAGAGGGGTATGATTCACATAAATATACCATTCATACACAGATATATTTATAATCATATCATATATATATTGTCTCTATACCCATGTGTGTGTGTATATATATATATATATACACACACACCTATATCCCATGACACTATCCTCTAAATCCCGAATATACCAATTCGTATTAATTCATAAGTATACTCACTTATTTTAATCCAATAAATATTCACTCACTTGTGATATAATTATCACATTAAATACTTCAAAATATTATCTTATCACGTCTACCTAGTATTCTTATTTCATCCTACTCGTACATTAGGATTCACTCATATATAATTGGCGCACGCGCATGAGCGCGCACACACACACACACACAGATATATATATATATATATATATATATATATATATATATATATATATATATATATATATATATATATATATAAACCCACCGAAATAATTCCCCGAGTGTCGTTCGTCCCAAACACTCCTAAAATCCATACACCGAATTTTATTCCCACTAACACAAGGTTCATATATTACTCACCTAATCATTTAGAAGTCCTAACACTCTTTTTCGGATACCCTAATATTTATCTCCACAAAATAGTTCTCCTTCAATCATTAAAACCAAGAATTTTTTTCATATCTGACAGGGCCGAATCGATTTGCCTTACACCGAATCGATTCGCTTCGACTGAAATGATTTGACTCCTAGAGAATCGATTCGAAATGGTTAGTTTGGCTACTTTTCGAGTTCATCTTTGTTTTTCTTATTTCTTTCTTTCTCTCGTGGACTTATAAGAGATAAATCAGGGTTCTCCACTTATTAAACCCAAAGTTGACTCATATATACAAATGCAAGTAACTACTGCTCCAAAAAGTCCCCGTAACAAAATGCTACTCATGGGTACTCTATTTTGACTATTTCAGCCCATCCGAGATCAATCGTGCACACAAAATCCCCATTCGAGTCACGTATAAAAAATTCACCTTTTGAAATCCAATACAACTCCGCATGTGCTTTTTGAATAAAATATTATTTCTTGTCGCTTTTCCCAATCGCGACATGATATAAAGTAATCCAACTTCATTTACATATTCCCATAAGTAAATATAGTACATGTAAATATTAATCCATCACTCGCCAATTAATAATTATCCATTCACTTAATTTCTCAAATAATTTCTCCGAGTATTAAATTTCACCCACTCATGTAGTTTAAATACCCATAAAAGTACGGGGTATTAAAGTAACCAACTTATCTTTGTTCACTTTCGTAACCAATTATGCCTCTTTAATTTTGCATTTATGTTTTCAGGAGACTAAACGTCAAGTGTATTTATCTTTGCAATAGAAGAGATGGGTTCAATGGATGGGGAGGAGTTATATAATATAAAAGGACAAGGAAGGCTCATACCTATTAGTCTAACAACTTGAGAAACATTTCAGTCGAAACCTTGCAAAGACTGAGTTAAGTCAGTCGTTGCCTGAAAATGGCGACGCCGTTGCTGACAGGGTCGCCGAAAGTCTAGCTCTAACTATTAGCCGACGACGGAGATTACCGACGACGGAGATTACCGACCGGTAAATGGGTTTAAGGACATGAGATCACTTTTTTGGATTGAGACTGTCAAACTATGGAGAATTGTGTTTCCCATCTCCTTCACAATACTGTGTCAGTTTGGTATATATGGACTGAAATTCTAGTTGCAACTGTCATTTATTTGAAGAATGTGATTTAAAACCCCATACATGGCATATTCTGATTTCTCTGCAGTTTATTCCATAGCTACATGTATAAGTATGTAGTATATAAAGAATTATAAATCGATATGTATAGGTGTATATATATAGTTGGAACATTTCCTTTGAAAAATCATTTTAACTTCAAATTCGTATTCTTTTTATTATTTACATAGGTGTATATTATTTTTAGATTTTGGGGGATTATTTAGTGTTTGCCCCCTTTCAATTATCTGTATCAACTTTATTCCTGAAAGATTTATTTTTTAGTGTTTGACCCCCAAATTATAAAATAGCTTTAATAGATATCAATATTTTCTTATTTAAAACAATACACTTTAGATAAAGCCGGTCACGCATCGCATGACCCGTGCAATGCATGATCGGGTGTAACATGTTTTGAAATATATTATTCTAATATATAAATGCAGAGATATTTCTACCAACAATGCAAAGACAAATTAATTAATTTTGGACTTAGAACAAAAGAAAAAATGACAAAGGACTAAAAATTAACAAATTCTAAAAAATAGGACCATCAAATAAATAATAGTTAAAAAATCATGTTATTTTGTGTCTCTTCTATTTGATTCTTGTGTGCCCGTGCTGATAATATGATAAAAATAATAATGTAGTTAAAAGAGACACACGATAACATGAAGTTTATATATATATAATTCAGATTTCCCTATAGCATTTTAGAAAACACTTCGCTATCCAACCCCGCTAATTGTTAGGGGGAAAGGGCATGAAATTTTTGACATGATAACACGTTTACGGTACCAACTCGAAATGACCCGAACATGACACGATTATCATATATAGATTTAAGAGTACTCAAAACTTATACTCAAATTAAAATCAACGTGACCCGAAAATAACATGACTAACCCGAATTTCTGCCCCTAGGGGAAACATTAGGCATGCGCGTAGTGCACGACATAATGTAAGGGTATTTTTGTCCTGACATATTTTTTTTTGAAAAAAATCTTAAAATAAGAGATAAATCATATAAAAATTAAGAAAATAGTAAAAAATATTTTCGAAAATAATTCCGAAAACATATTTAAAATAATTATTGAAAACATTATTTCCTAAAAAAATTATTTCAATCAATAAAAAAGGATTTTCAGCAATAAAAAATTATCCAAGCTACCAACAGTGCTAGTTTAAGATAAAATCTAAAAATTGTGCACACATTCAATTAAACATAAGTCATCAGTCCTTAAAGAAAAGAAAGGATACATTTAAATATTCGGAATTAAAAAAATGGTTCAAAAGTGATATTTTTGGGTTATTTAGAGTTTGGATTATGTTTGTTATTGGTTATTCTTGATAAATGCCATAGTTTTCAGTATTAATGGATAAGTAACGAAAAAAATAAATTATATAAAAAAAATAATATTCTCGATACTGAAAATGTGTAATATTCTGAAATAAAAAATAATATTTTTTTAACTATTTTTTAAGTTTTGAATATTAAGAAAACTTAATATTCTGAAATTAAAAATTTGTCATGAAAAATATTAGTATTTTTTTCAAAATTAAAACAGAAAAAACTCTATCAAGGTACTTAAAAAACAATATTATGTTATTTTATCAAACAACTTTAGTTTACGTTATTTTTTTTTATTACAATATTAAATATTACATTATTTTATTTTCTGAAAAAAAAAACTGCACATTTTTAAAACTATTTTAACTTTTGTTCTTAATAAAATCAGAGCTTATTCCTATGTCTTCATGGGTTTGTGTTTGTATAGACAAACCTGCATATGCCTTATTATAGAAACAAAACGAATATAACTATTCAACAATTAAAATAAAACTTCTTTGAGGTTAAATGGAGAAAAGCAAAACTTCTTTGAGGTTACAGGAATGTGACTGTTATAAAACTTCTTTGAGATTACATGAAGAAAAGCCAAAATCTTCTTTGAGGTTACATGAATATAACTGTTCACTATTTTCCTTTTTGTATGGGTACAAAACTTCACTATCTCAATAACTGGAGAAACAAATTGCAAGATAAGGTTACATAATTATTTCACGATTAATAAATTGTAAAAAATTAAAAATTATTCTACTTACAGACCTTAAAAATTACCATACAGGGCACACACATACCTCAAAGTCCCCCCCCCCCCCCCAAAAAAAAAACATGGTCAAACTCTAGAGCTATTAACAAATTTTAGAATTTTAAACTTGAGTGAAGATCAATTTGAGAGGCTAAAAACAGTGAAGCATTAAGAAAAAAAATCATGCACGAGCATGTGTAAATAAGGATAACAATGAATCAAGATGTGGGGATATATCATGAAGGATAAATAAGCATTGCAAAGTGAAAGAAAAATATATGCTTTACATATTGAAAACTGAAATAGGTGAGAGTGGCACTTGGATAGGAGTACAAACAAAAACCATAATAAAGAGAGAAAAAACACAGAATTCCTAACCCTCCAAAGAATTACGCTATCTTATACAATCATTTTTTAATGCTGAGAGAATTTTTTATGGAAGCACATCCCTAAAAATAACATGAATCTCTTTATGTTACGTTAAAGGTGGTTTAAAAAAAATCTAACCAACATACTAAGAAACAATACGACCGGAACAAAGATATTGAATGGCTATGTTTGAATGCTTAAGATAATTTTGAAAACCCCAATAAATGAATTATATTAAATTTGCTTAAAACTGTCCTTTAAAAAAGTTCATGAGATACATAGAATATGAAATGTACACTTTATATTTAACCATAAAACCATTGACACCGTTTAGCATCTCAAGGAAGTAAGCTTTTCTATGTATGTTATTGTAACCTACAACAATTTTTTATTTTTCTTTCTTCATCGGCATCTTCTGATAACTTCCTCTATCTCTATATATGTATATTTGTGATAAAGCATGTGATATATATATATATATATATATATATATATATATATTGGAGAGATTAACAAGTGAACCTAAAAGATGAACTTTGTAATGAATCTTAACAAAATAACACCTAATAACTCATTAATTTTAATTTCTATGTTGTAATTGGTCCACGCCAATGGCAACGAACACGCGTGTCGATCGATCCCCAACCCCCTCACCAGACCCCCCTCCCCCACCATAGCAACCCTTATAGCAGCCCTTATGACTGTAGGACTTCCATGGAGGTGGGAGTGGGGGTAGGGGTGCGGGGTGGGGGGTTGGTGGGGTGGGGTGGGGTGGGGGGATCGAACAACACACGTGTCCGTTGCCGCTGGCAGGGACCAATTACAACATAGAAATTAAAATTAATTGATTATTAAGTATTTTTTTTGGTAAGGTTCATTAAAAAGTTCATCTTTTAGGTTCACTTGTGAATCTCTCCCTATATATATATATATATCCTAGCGGACTTCCCGTGCCTAAAGGCACGTCGAAAAATTCAAAAATACATAATCACTAAACAACAAAAAATTTCAAAGTTCGTAATTTCAAAATGGCAAAAATTTAGTTCCCCAAATATGACCAACTGAGCCTAAATAGTTATTAACAAAAATCTCAAATAATGAAAATTCATATCTTTTTAACCAAGCACCAAGTAAACGGATATATGTACAGAGATTATATGAGTTTCTTTTATAAGTAGAAATAACAACATATTAAAAACCCATTATATAATGAAACCAATACGTTATATTTAATTCACTTTCTCAGTAACAATGAATACATACATAAATATATGTCATCAAGTCCATAAAGACCTCTTCTAGAGAAGACTCTTAATGATTATAATTACCAAATCAATAGTAAATGAGAAGGCCTATTTTTGAAGACCTCATGTATTGCATGTCCGATTTTTGCTGGAGACTCGACCACTGTCGCGCCAGCACCCTGAGCATCTTAATTTTGTCTTGTGTTGTACCCTTTCGACCCGATACTATGGCTCCAGCATGTCCCATTATCCAGCTAGGTGGGGCAGTGAGTCCAGCAATAAAAGCAATAATAGGATTTTCAGTCCCACTTTCCTTTATGAGGGTTGTAATATCCTCTTCAGCTGTACCACCAATCTCATCAATGGGATCAGCAAAAAACTTCTGCATCAATCACAAAGATCACTTGACGAAGGCTTAAATACCAATATCAACATCAATATTCTTCCTCAATGTTTCTACTATCTTTCTCACTTCCTAAATACCAATAACAAAATGACTGTGTAATCACCAAAGTAACTGTTTCAGTTAGTTTTAAGCTGAAAAAAAATAAATTAGATATAGTCATGAATATATGTTAGTCAGCCATAAAAAATCATCAAGGTAAAGTAACTAAGAAAAATTTTGTGTTTCAAACTCATACAATACATAGTGAGAGACCCATAATAATTCTAAAGGGAGAAAATTTGATTGAGATTGTTGAAGAGTAGGCCAGACAAAAGGACATAAACCCGAAGGACGTCCATTATTGTTCCTAGCCATGTTCTGGACCATTTTTGCGTTTGTTTCTGTTAGTAGTACTATTGTGGTTTCCTCATTTGTTGTTGTTTAAGCAGCTGAAACTGTACAAAAAAGGGAGTAACACTATCAGGAAACCTTCAGGCACTATATAGGATCTTATGAATGACGCCAACTCCCGCAGACATATTCAACAAAAAAATAGGTAGTGTACTTCAGAAGCTGAAGATCTTCGTATGCATTCTCATTATTGAATAAATGAAAGCCCTAAATGAAGTATTATTCTCACATCTAATATAATACATGCACGTCACATGTGCGATGCAAAAAGTGTCTTTTAAGAAAAATTAATTAAACCATGACTTTGCATGTCTTCACTTTTATTAAATCTCAAAATTGTCTTCCGGGGCAATAGACTTATCACAGGGGCTTTTTGCAACTTTTACTTCTAATAGAAAAAGGAGAAAAACCTTATAATTGCCTGAGTGTAAAGTTTTCACAGGACTTACCCGATTGTAGAGGTGTATTCATAGAGCCACGCACCTAAAAAATCAAATTATGTGCTAAACCACCTAATTCGACATTGATTTTCTCTCTAAATAAGTTAAAGCAGTTCAACAAAATAATAAACTGACCTACATCTTAAACAGAAAAAATTGGATTTTTCAGATTATAACCATATGAATACACAAATGGATATATGCTCGTTCCTAGCCAATTTTTTCTTTCATTTGAAATATCACACGACATAACCATAATGATTGGTATTTATCAGCCTAACCCATGATTAAAACCAAATATGCAGAAGCAGAAAAAAAGGCGTACCATAAAATTATATAGCCTAACATACTCACATCAAACTATTAACTGAACAAAAAAGTAAAACAAATCAAAGGAGAACATAATAAGCATCAAAGATATTCAGATAGAGTTTGTATGGAAAAAATTTCACTCACTCGGCTCTGCGCATTTTCACGTTAAGAGGAATTTTCTTGTAGGACTAAACCTTTGTAGTTGCTTGACGGGAGGGCCTTCTTCCAAATTCTTTAGCTTGATGGCATGGGGCAGAATCACCTTGTCTATTGACCGCTATAACAATGGAAGTTGAATCATCTTCATGAATTGGATCATCAAGCAAATGACATATAGGATGTTTGGCATCATCTGTCTTATAGAACTCTTTCGTACATCTTGGTTCCTCAGATCTACACGTAGAGAAATACAAAAGCATAAGTAAGTAATCTTAGTCTCCTTCTTAATTATAAGAAGCCAAACACATGAAGAAAACATTGCAATTATCCCCCATTGTTGTCACAGATTAATAATCATTACTTATTAATCAACATCAGCAACCAATAAAGGAGCAACCTAACATCAACAATCAAAAGTAATACATAAGTATTCCCTCATTCCCCCATTTTAATGATGCAATTCGGACAAACATGAGCAACCGACTGCTTATAATATACAAAGAAAAATACACCACAATTAAAAGCAATAGACATTTCATGTACTCTATATTTTGCATAAATTTAACAAAAAATGCATCCATCTAAGAAAAAAAATTAAACACACTTGCAAACCGAAAATTATTAACGAGAAGGAAAATAAATTTAAAGATAAATACGTAAATATTCTTTTAAAACTGCAGGAGAAACAATTTGCAACTTGAGAATTCAAAAGGTATTAAAGAGGGGATGTACATTCCAATCACTTGTTAAAAGTTTTGGCACATTTGAGAAGATATGCATATCTATATCAAAATGCCGTGTTCATATATCTAAACAAAACACAAACAATAGTTAAACCAATAATACCTGAACCAATGAAGGTTAAATTGAACACAAACAATAGTTAAACAAACTTAACACATATCAAAACATACCTCAGTTATGTTTGGAGACGTGTACCTATTAACATAGAACAAAAATTTTGATGTAGTTCTTTTAATTTGTGTTTTTAAATTCTTGATTGATAAAGTTCCGTTTGTAGACGTGTACATGTTAACAGGTAACACGTGTACTTGTGAATATAACACAAATAAACTTAATTTCCAAAACACAAACATTAAAGTTCTTTGAACTCTAATACTGAAAATTTTGCTACTGTTGAGTATAACGGATGATCATACAGCTTCAAAGAATAACCATGTCTTAGTGATTCTTTAAACTCAACTTTCCAAAAAGGGGTTGAGGCCTACAACTTGGACAGATGGTCTTACAATTTCAAACTTCAAAAAAGGGGGTCACAACTTGAACAAATGGTCATACAATTTCAAACTTCAAAAAAGGGTTAACACCACTATTAATAGTGATGCTAAAATCTAGTATATTAACACAACTGTTAAATCTCAGCACCTACTAAACTAATATTTTAACACCACTATCTCAGTATATATTAATAGTGGATTTTCAATTAAGGTTATTTCTTATTTACTTCAAGTTGTGCACTATATGACTGCATTTCACTATGATGAAGTGCTATATCTAACATAACATATTGTTCAAATGCTAAAACCTTTTAATCATTTTTAATTTCAACTACAAATAGAAGAAGAAAAATATAAGAAATTGTGAAAAAAAAAGAAAATTATCCCGAACATTTGATACAACAAAGTTATAAATTTGAATAATTAATTTGAAAACCTCCACCACCAAAAACTGAGATAAATACACATTGTAGGCTCCACTTATTATCTAAAGTCATTTAGTAAAGCAGGTAACTCATGTTAACAGTCATGAAACATCTTTTATACATTCATAAAATCTAGTAAAAAGGCAATAAGTGGGAAGAATACAAATTAGGATATTGTGTTTGGTATTTTTTCAAACACCTAGATGAGAACTAAAATAAATTATAAGAAACAACCCGTGACAAACCCAAATCTACCTTTTCCTCTATGGCATTTTAACCATAAACAATTAACATAAAATCGTTGACATATAAAATTAACATAAAATCGTCAGCAATACTGAAACCTTCACAGAGTACCACTAAACCGTCACCCGGTACCGTTAAACTACCACCTAATATCGTTAAACCGTCACTATTGTCGTTACATAAGATGATAGAAATAAATACTCAATCTCGTCTACAATTAACATAGAAACCGCTCAACATAACATCAGAAATGTCTTTCACAGAGCATAACATAATATAACTTAACAAATGTCTTTCACAACATTCAACTATACTTATGATAAAAGGGAAAAAAACTAACTATAGCACAAATACTAAAAGAATAGGATTGAACCAACCTCAATAGAGATCCCACGGTTCACATTCACATATACCTGTTGCAACTTCATCAAACAGAAAGAAATATTATGAGTAGCTATGTTTAGAACCCTAGATCTTAAGAAAATCACCAAATCAATATAGTCGAACCCTATAGTTTGGAAACCAAAATTCGAACCCTAAACTTAACAGTAGAGGTGTGTGATTATGCGAGAGAGAGAGGGAGAGAAAGAGAGAGAGATAACCTCTAGCACATTGTAACATTTGAAATCCCACCATCTGCGTCAATCGATACGAGAGAGAGAAAGGTGTTTACGATTGTGTGGGTTTGGTATAGATATTGTGTTTCCCAAGTAAAGTTTTTTTGAATTAAATTAAAAAGTGACATTTTGTATGCGATGGGCGGGATAATGAAAAATGAAAGGGTAATCACAACCATCTATTTCTTGCTTTGTTGGCACCATCACAACCTCTACTTCGCTTATCTCTTTATGGAATAGTGTCCAAATTCTACTCTCCTTATTATATATACTAGTGGAATGTCCATGCCTGAAGGCGCCGCAAAAATTTCCAAAGTACGTAATCGTAAAATGGTAAAAATTTTCAAAGTACATAATTGCAAAACGGCAAAAATTTAATTCCCCGACAAAACAAAGTATAATTTTTAAAAAAATGTCCCAAACCTCCATTGTTTAAAGAGCTATCCAATCTACTTAATAAATAACAAATAGTCCAAAAACATTAAAATAGTCTAAATTCATAAAAAAAAATCATATATAATTTTGCAAAACCTATAAAAAACACAGTACAACTCTACTAAAAAATAAAAAATATTAACTGGAATAAAAGAGAAAAAATGTGATTGTATCAAGAAACCAAGAGTACTCAAGTTCAAAATACTGGAATTCGACCACACCTATCGACATTAGAAAAAAGATCATGAATTAATCAGCCAAAAAATAAATGTAAAAATGGATGGTTGTGTTGGTCATCATATTATTCATAAAAATTAAGAAAAATCACAAATACTTCGTAAGATTGCAAGGAATTTCAAAGTGCATACAAATTCACACATGGCAATTCAAAACAGGATATCAAACTCATTCATATATCAACATGGTACAAACTCATTTATATACCCATTTAAGGAAATGTCTTATTTAAAATAAAAAGAAATTTATTAATGAATATATAGAATAACCCTCTCTAGGTAGGTGGCTTTACAATGTAGAGAAAATATAACATCAAATATTCTTAATGAAAGGAAATTTTGATGAATGTAATAATAAATACACCTTAATGAATCTAGGAAGATCTTCTATACAAATAAAAGAAGAAAACCTTTTTGAGTTTACTCCATAAATAGATAAATGACAGCAACTTTAATCACTTCTTTAGAGCAGCAGCTGATAAGAAACTGATAGTTCTTTATTAATTTTTGGATCTCTTGTATACTTATTCTAATTTTCTAAGGAATAGATGTAGTAGAGCAAGAAACAATATCAAATAGAAGTTTTGAATCCATTTTCGAATCAATGTTATAATGGTTCTTATCAATGCATAATTTAACTCCTTGAATCGAATGAACTTCAGCTTCTAAATAGGATCCATTTGTTATGAAATTTGATGAAGCCCAAACTAAATTCCCCTGATCATCCCTTAAAACTGCCGTTGAAACGGTCAATCCGCTAGTAATGGCTAGCATTTTTCAGCTAGAATTACCAAGAAATAAAAGAAAAAAAATGTACATTAGGCCTCAGTGTTAACCCAATGAATCTAATAAAGAAAGAAAACCACAAAAAGAGAATAGTGAACAATTACAATGAGAATAAACTGCACCTTAATTGTGCCTCGTCACTGGAGTATACTGAAAAGGTAAATGCAGTCTAAAATTCCAGATTTATAATGTAAAGAATTTCCCTACATTACATGTCCTCATCATGTTAAACCACCCGCTACATGAAAAAAAAAAATAATATGCATGGTAAGAATGATTTCTCATGATTACCATTTTGATATTAACGATCAGACTCAGGTTTACTGCCTAAATAATGCGTTGTAAGAATGAGCTACCGTTTCTCCAAACACTGCACCTGTGTAAATAAGAAAGTATATATTTTAGTGAAAAAATAGTAAATAAAATTCAATGTACATTGAACACACAAAATTGGAGAAAAAATTGCATCCACTGAGGGGTAAAACATTTATGCGGATCCATGTATGTGGACGCAACGCATAGCCAAATGGAACTAAAGAAAGCAACCTTCAAACCTGCTGTAACCGTAATTTTGGTTTTGGGATCAATCATTCCAAAGTTAATTGATAAACACAATGCATATTGTATATCAAAGACCATTTGCATAAAACTCATTTGCACTCGTGAAATTCATCCGTAATTACCTCCGTCACTCTGCCATTTTTTCAAGCAACTACCATATTTGCATACTCAAGAAACTAAGTGATTACTAATTATACGATTCCAATTATAATTTATAATGAATGGACACTTTCATCTAATGAAATTCCCAAAAGAATACTCTTCTAGAGAGAAAAATATCAAAGCAAAAAAGTCCCCAATGATGTGAATTACCTCAGTTGATAATTTTATCTAACTCCTATCAAGAAACTACAATGTACTCCAAATTTAGAAGTTATCAAGGACCCGATGTGATATTTTAGAATCGAAACAAATAGAACAGAACTCAACAAAACTAAGGCAACTCAGGATCCCGACAACTACATCGGAACAAACCACCAACAAAAACAATCCAGACTAAACTTGAACCCAAAATCCCAAAACAAAGGCCAAATACAAAACTAAAACACATCCAACTAAATCCTTAAGAGCACAAACAAAACTGAATAGAATATTAAATCTTGAGTTAATCCACCTTCAACAGAAGTTTAAAACTCCACACCCAATGGCTTAAGCTAATTCTCCTTCAAACCATCAATTGATTATCACAATTTGATTAGTAGGAACCGTCTTTATAATTTGGCCAAAGCCCATGAATGCTTAACTCTTCTGCAGGCTTCCCTGTCTTTGGGTTGCAACAGCCATGCTTGTTGTATGTTCCTGGCCAATGCATCAAACATAATTCAACTGACTTTTAATAAATCCACCAATTAAGTTTTCCATAGGAGATACAAATAAACGGCAGGAGTAATTTTTTTTCGCTTTACATACACACAAAAAAAATAACTGAAAAAGGGGACTGCATGCATGAGAGGACTCTAATTTATTTGTTGAACAAAACCTGCCCACATCTTTGTAATTTGTCCAAAGCCGATGAATGCTAAAGTTTTCAGCAGGCTTCCTTGTCTTTGGGTAGCAGCAGCCATGATTGTTGTCATAGTATGATCCCGACCATACAAATACACGGGAGTAAATATTTGAAGTCTTCTCGGCCATTGCATTAAGTTTTCCTTAGATCTCAAAGCTGAAAATTTGATCGCCAAATTCATAAACATTAATAAAATAATCTGAAACTCCTAAATATTTACGTTTGAAAATCTAGTAGATTAAAATTGAAGAGAGAAAGATTATCATAAATTAATAGAAGTAAGGTAGATTTTGGCTAAACCACGGGTATTCAAAATAATGAAACCTAGAACTATATAATGAAGGATCAGAATAAGTATGAAGAATCAAACTCGTGATAATAAAAAATTACAACCGTGGCCTTCTCCCTCTATTTGGCAGAAAAACATAAATACATGAGGAGAATAATAGAAAATTACAAACAATACACATGCATGACAATATCACGTAATTTGTATAAAAATTTTCCTCTATTCAAACTCTTTTTTCAAAGTAAATGAAAATAGGTTCATGTGTGCGTTGGATATTATGAGACTTGCATCCCTTACCCAATGTAATAAATTCAAGACCTAGAATTTAGTATACTGAAAATCACAGCCCACCAATCACTATAAAGGTCCCAAGCATCCTAAAGGCAAAAATAACAAAAAGATATGCAACCTGAATAAAACATATGCATAAATTAGTTCCCTGAGCAAAAAAATGATTTATCCTAATTAATTGTATTATAAATATCCCTAACAAAACCAAATTTCAAGGACATTTATTTACACATTACCTTCAAAACCTTTGTGGACCTCACATTCACAATGTTTTGGTGAGAGAATATATTCGCAAAGGTCTGCCCTAAAAATAAAAATGAGGAGAAGATGGGTTAGATGGAAAAATAAAAACATTACGCAGTAAATATAAGCATTATAGAGTAAACCTATGCGAAAGGGCGCTGTGAAATTAGTGACAAAAATTTTTCATATAGCAATAATTTTACCATTCTAGGGAACTGAAAACATAGTATATATATATATATATATATATATATATATATATATATATATATATATATATATTAAAGATGTATTCAAACCTAAAATTTCAAACCCTGAACTTTGCTTCAACACGTTGATTTAATCCCCAAAATACCAATACAGTACTTAGAAACTCAAAACCAACGCATAAGATAGAACTAAAAACATCCTATTTTGAATAAAAATAATTAGACATACCCCATTATTAAATTACAATGAAATTATAGAAGTTCTTAACTTGTTTTAATAAAGGTTAAATTACAGAAGTTCTTAACTTCCACACTCTTTGGTTATTCCAACAACGAATTAACACTGTGCAAGACATATAAAATGAGAAGTTATTTATTAAAATGACAGTTTAGAACGTGGAAGTGTTGAGAAAATAATAGTGCATAAAAAATGAACAGAATCAAATCTAATATGCATATGAGTAAACCACATACTTAACACAACCCAAGATATCAATATGCATATGAGTCAAATATAAGTATGCAAATGAACATGTGAGATAAGGTAAAAAATTCTACATCCTCAAGAATAAACTAAAAGTATTTTCATTTAGAAACATTATGTAATTTTGTGTAACCTATGTTTAGGCTAATGTGGAAAACATCAGAAACATTTTGTGTAACCTATGTTTCGGCTAATGTGAAAAATATAAAAATGAAGCAAATCAATATTAGTGTACCGCCATAAAACTAGTAACTAATTCACACCATCACATTCTATTTATTATCTAGCCAACCTTGTTCAAACTTTCTCATCCCTTCAGGAACATATCCCATGTTCAAAATTTCAAGACCAAGCCATATATCATGACATCAAGTATGTTTGAAAAAAAACTACCAAGATTAAAAAAGTAAACCACACACCCTCAAGAAACAAAGAAAGGGAAAACATAGAAGAAGGTATACCTCAGGTTTCTTGAATCCAAAAAATAATATAGAGTCCAAATTGATACCTGAAAAACAAAAGATAAACAACAAATAAGAAACAACCAACAAATTATTAGTAAACTCACCCTTAAACAAAATATAAATTCACGACTCAGCAATGAAACACACATCCATAAACCCTATACCACAAAGAATTAAATGTGTAAACTAAAACTGATAAATTAATAATACTCCCTTAGATCAAGACAAAACATAACATAAAACTAATTAAGCACAAAACAAAATGAAAAACATCACAATGAATGAAAAAAAGTCTACGTTCCAAAAAAAGTCCCAAAAATAGACGAAAAGGTAGAGTTATACCCGATTACTGGTCGCGCTACAAGAAGAAAAAAATAGATTAGATAATAACCTGGATATAAGATAGTATGTGCGTGCGTGTGTATGTGTGAGTACGCGAATGTATGCTTGTGTAAGAGAGTGAGAGAGAGAGTTTAAGTGAGGACGACAATAATGGAGGAGGGCGGTGGCAGAAGGCAGCGAAGAAGGGTGAACGGCAGCGCGAGTGTAGTTGTTTAACATACAATTAATTCACATCCATGTTTTATTAATATGATTGTAGATCCAGTACTAAAAACCCCAATAAACTTTAACAGAGAGGCCTTGATGTATCCATTGTTTATGATGCCGGTGAAAGATGAAAGGGGGATCGATTAGAAAGTGTGTCTGAAGGGAATCGAGAAACCGGGTATGAAATTAGTTAAAATTTGACATAGAGGTTTACTGCTATTTAAACCGTTAGAGTTCCTTTTTATATAAAATAAACAAAGGTTCCACTTCAATGGATTCAGTCAAGTAAGGAAAATCTAAAATAGTTTCACAAATACATATAGATTCAGTATGAACCAACCTCATTAGAGCTCCACTGGTGCTAGTTCACATATACCTACTGAAAATTCCTTAAGAACAAACCAAGAATATTATGAGTAACTATGTTTGAAATCCTAAATTTCAAGAAAATCCCCAAATCGACAGTATGAACCCTAAAATCACAACCCCCAAAATTTCAAGGAACCCTAAACTTTAAAAACCAATTTTGAAAGAGGTATACTGTAAACGATAGAAGGTGTGTGTGTGTGTGTGTGTGTGCATGTGTCTGTGTGTGTGAGAGTGAGAGAGAGAGAGTACCTCTAGCACAGGGTTTGCTGACCAGAGAGAGTGGGGTCTGAGAAGGTGGATATGAGACATACGGAGAGGGGCTCGATGGAGATGGGAGGGGGGAGGCAATGGGGAGAGGGCTTTTTGTGAGGGATGTTTTTTTGTGTGAGGGAGGTGCTGAAACAAAATAAACGTGTGAGAAAATGAGAGGTAGGGTTTAAGTTTCTTTTCAATAATAGGCATATCATAATCTCCCACCCTTAGATCTTAATAGGAGGGCAAATCACAACCATTCTCATCTAATATGAACCCTTAATTTTTGGCCTTGTTGGTTCAATCCTAGCCTCTACTTAGCTTATCAACTTATGGAATATTAAAACTATTCTACTCCTTATTTATATATATATATATATATATATATATATATATATATATATATATATATATATATATATATATATATATATATATATATATATATATTAAGGAGAAATGGTATTTTTACTGTTCATAAATTCTGGAGACATTTGACGGTTGAGATTGAAGCCAGTAATGCAATAATCCTACGATTCAAAGTGTTTTATTGAAAGCTTCCTTTGACTCATTGGTATAGATTAACAGCTCATACAAAATGGAACGGAGAAGACAAAGTTGTCAAAAGGTAACTATTATATGGCTCGAGAAGGATGGCAAAGGGTTCGAAACCTCATCTTCCTCTTGCTTTTACCTCTATCTCATTAAAGTTGCCAACCCTCTTTCACATCTCATGAAACCCAATACAACACTCCACCCAATTCCCATTCTCTCTAACCTCATATCATCCCTCACATCTCTTCACCGTCCCTATCAGTTCCATTGCCGAAACAAATGGTCTACACAGTGTTATTTTCTCTCTATATATCTCTATTTTGTTATTTAGTTTAGTTTAGGGTTTGTGTTCCATTGTCGAAACAATTGGTGTACACGGTACACAGTATTTTTTCCATTTGATTCTCTATTTTTCGCTGCCTAGATATCCATAACAAGATGACCATTCCGTTTCCATAAATTTATGGCCATAAATTATCTTGCAGAATCGGGTAGGACCAAGTCAAGATGGGGTGGTGGGTCTCAGGTTGATTAAGGGCTTGAGTCGGGGCTGGTAGTTGAGGTGGGTTATGTTGGGGCTGGTTCGAGTTGGGGATGGTCGCTGGGGACGAGTCTGGAGTGAAAGAATGGTTTGGTGATGGATTTGGGCTCAACTGGATGAGGGTAAAAATGGGTTGTTAATTAGTTATATTTTTGGGGTTCTCTTTTAATTCTCACTATTTTCACATCTTGTTAATTTTCACCATGAGAAAGGTTTTCAAGATCTGCCAACTCTCCCGAGCCCGACCTCTCTATAAATAACTCTTCATCTCTCTCTCTTGGTGATGGTTCTCTTGATGTATGCCTCTTATGTTTCCGGATTGGAGTCGAGGGAGATTAGGTATACTAAAAAGATTAGTAAGATTTTTTTTGCAGTTGGGGCCTTTGAGTATTTTGTTCCATTTTTTCAGGTGTTTTGTGACTGTAACGACACTATTTTTATCTATGTTTGGGTTTTGTGACTATAAAGGGCACTGTTGCCATACCAGGAGTTCGCTGACCTCAAGGGTACTCACGCCTAAACATTTTTGTGGTTCATTTAGGGTTTTGGATCAATATTTTCTCAATGTTTGGGTTTTGGATCAACATTTTCTCTACGTAGTTTCCACTCCTAAATGTTTTCTCTACATTATTTTAGTTTTTGTTTAGATTAGAAATGGAGACTCTATTTTTGATTTTTTTGTTTTATTATTCATCTGAAATTACCATTATTTTGGTTTCTAACACTTTATGCACTCATGGATTTGTTAATGAGAAACATTGTTGTGAGACCTACTGTAGGAATGGGGGTTCTATTTCTATATTTCTCTATCGTCATTTGGTGTTGATATGATCGGGCTTCATTTTGGATTTCATTGCTGTCATGGATTTGTTAACGAGAAACATTGTTGTTACAATGTAAGTTTTTTAATTTGAGATTCTTATTGTAACACTATAAATTTTTAGGTTAGGTTGAGTTTTTACTATAAATTTGTATTGATATTTACTTCAAATACCTATTTTTTCTTTCTAATATGCCTTATTACAAGGCATCATATAAGTCATTAATTGGAGGTTAATAATTATAATTTTTTTAGTATTTTAGAGTAGGTTGAGTTTTTACCTAATACATCATGACGGGGGTAATAATTTATTGGCCTTGAGCCTAAGAAAAAGTATTGTAGTTGGGACTCACAAAAAAGTATTGTAGTATGTAAGGTAGCTTACCGGCAAAAGATAGGAGGGGAAAATATATAAATTACTCAAATAAATTAAGATAGATCTACAAATAGTGTTGTCGCACAATCCAAGGCAATGTTACTGTCGATTTTTCTCAATGAATCAAGATAGGTCTGCAAATAATTGATAGAAGGTGATCCATATAATTTGAAATCTAATGGATTTTGTCCGATGGTGTTGTTAGATATAGGCATGGGGCCCAAAAGGTGTACTAATAATTCAGATGGGTAAATAAATCTTTCAAAAGTATTGTAGCAATGTCGAAGTCTGACACACATCAGACGAAGAAATGCATGATAAAGAAACGAAAATCTCAATGATGGTAGCATCAAAATAAAAAAAATAATGCAAAATTTGAACTTTCTTTTCAGGACTACTGTTTTCATTTTTGTACTTTCTTTGCATTTATAATAGTTACAAAATTTGATATATTTAAGATAGTAACTCTTTTACCTCTTACAGACGTGGGATTGTTACCCACTCTCTTTGATTCCATCCCATCACCTCCACTTTGTTATTTAGGTAATCCATAATTAGAGAATAAAAAGTTTGTCGGATTATATATTGTGATCTTTGTATTAATTTTTTATTGAAATGAACGTGAATAAAAAAATTGTTTCATTATTTATTTTAACAAAAGTATACGTGAATAAACACTCGAAGAAACTTAGTATAAACTTCATTTTTTTCAAATTTTTATAAAACATAACTTTTTAAAAAATATAGTTTTTTTTTTAAGAAACTAAGTTTTGGCTTTAATACATCACTAATTTTTTTAGACTTTAATACAGGAATAACGTGACTTATAATTTTCAGACTACGTTAAAATATTATTTGACGCGAATAACGCGAGTAAAATTATGAATTAATCGTGTCATTGTAGTAATGTTAGGTGAAAAACCAGATCTCTAATGAGAAGATTAATTTGTCGAGTTTTTAAAAAAAAATGATGTCCAATTTTTTTTTGTTTAATATAGGTAACATCAATTTTTTTTGAATAAAAATAATGACCATTTTTAAAATAAATAACAAAAGTTATTTTTATTAACATCCATGAAAGAAAATTCCGACATATATACGTATTTAAAAATGTCAATTTCAAATCAATGTGTTGATTTTATTTTCGTGTGTAAAATTCTCAACTACTCTATAACGATTAAAACTAAATGGACTATTATTATTGTTGCGCACTAAATACGAAGTATGGTTCAATCAATGACGTACAATTTAGAAATTTTGCGTCGTGCCTTCAGGCACAGGCATACGCTGGTGTGTGTGTGTATATATATGTATGTATACGTTACTACCATAGACGCGTAGATACATTTATTAAGACATAATTATATCTCATCACTTTCACAATATAAATATGCACGCGGACACAATATAAATATGTAGGAAATCCCATAGATACTCCATGTTGGTGATGTATCCCTGTGCTACCGCTGTGAAGACAAACTCAGACATGTGATGTAATCTGTTGCTGGAAAAAAAACAGATTAACATAGCATGGGGACAAATGTAAAACATAAAATTAGATGATTAGAGGTCTGGAAACTATAAGGGAAAATAATATTAAGAAAGAATTGTGAAATAGTTTATGATTTTCATTAATTGGAGAAATGATCCTACAGAGATATATATACTAGAGACTACATAAACTAACTCTAGCTACTACCGATAGAATAAAGACAACTATCATAATAAGTTTAACTAACACACAAACAAAGTCTAACTAAAACTAACAAACTATTGAGAAAATAACTGTTATAATAACTTTTTATTCGGAACAGCCCCCCTCAAACTCAGAGTGGATAGACTTTTTACTTTGAGTTTGTCTTGAAGTAAGGTAAATCTTAAAGATGAGATGGCTTTTGTAAGAAATCAGTAGTTTGAGCCAAATCAGGTACATGTCGAATAGCAATAGTCTTCGGGAGCACTTTTCCTCTAATAAAATAAAGATCAAGCTCAATATGCTTCATTCTGGCATGAAGAATAGGATTGGCCACTAAATAGACGATACTAAGGTTGTCACACCAAACCACAGGTATTGAAGGTAGATTAATATGAAGTTCAGTGAAGAGAGATTGAAGCTATGTAAGTTTTGAAACAACATTAGCTAGACTCCTATACTCAATTTAGTGCTAGACCTGGATATAGTATGCTGCTTCTTGGACTGCCAAGCTACTAAATTCGAGCCAAAGTGTTCACAAAATCCAGAAGTGGAGCGATGGTCATCAAGGTCAAAAGCCCAATCTACATCATACAAAGATTCCAAATTCAACATTGATGGCTTTTTAAGATGTACGTCATAATCCAAGGTGCCTACGAGATATCTTAAAATACATTTTATCGAGTTCCAATGAGACTAAAGTGAATTTTTCATGAATTGACACACCTTATTCACGATAAAAGAAATCTCAGGCCTAGTGATAGTAATATATTGAAGAGTACCAACTATAGAAGGATACAGATGAACATCTTCAATAGGATCACTCTAAAAGTAGAGAGTTTAAGGCCACTGGTTATAGGAGTAGAACTAGCTTTGGCATATTACATTTTGGCTTTGCACAATAAATCTTTGAGGTACTTGGTTTGGGATAAATGAAGTCCATCTTGAGTGTGATGAACCTGAACACCAACAAAGTAATTGATTTCACGAAGATCTTTAAAAGCAAAGGTCTTATGCAAATCAGTAATACGAGATGTGACAACAGAACGATCACTGTCTATAATTAAAATATCATCCACATACACCAGAACACATGTGAAATGAGTAGTAGTAGCTCTAGAAAATAGAGATTGATCAAATTTAGCATACATAAATCCAAAAGAAACTAGGGGCGTATTGAGATTCTCAAACCAGGCACGGGGAGCCTGTTTCAGTCCATAGAGTGCCTTGTGTAATTTTCACACGGAATTGGGGAAATCGGGATGTACAAAGCCTAGAGGTTGTTCCATATATACTTCTTCATTCAACACTCCATTAAGAAAATAATTGTTCACATCTAATTGACGAACATACCAGCCATATGATAATGCAAGAGTTAAAACAACTCTAATGGTGACAGGTTTGACAACTAGACTAAAAGTTTCAATAAAGTCAAAACCAGGTTATTGGTGAAAGCCCTTGGCAACAAGGAGAGCTTTGTACTTATTGATAATCCCGTCAGGATTCTCTTTAGTCTTAAACACCCATTTGCAACCAATAGGTTACGTCCATCAGGTAAAGGGACTAAAGTCCATGTATGATTTCGATCTAAAGCAATAATCTCATCTTGCATCGCTGGTTTCTACTGAGTATGTTGTGGAGCTTCCTTAGCAGAGGTAGGTTCAAGTGTTTCCATATAAATATTAGGTTTGAAAATCCCAGCTTTAGAACGAGTCTGCATACAATGAGTGTTAGGACCTGAAACCTGTAGTTGCACTAATAAACTGTAAACATTAGCAACATTATGGAGTGGCATAGGTGAACATTCAACATGTTGGGAAGGAGAATGTGAGCTATGAGAGACATAAGATGAAAAATTATGAGATGAAAGGAGAGGAGAGGAAGCAGAGAAAGAAGAACTAAAAGGAAAAGAAGAGTTTGAAGGATCAACATAAGTAAATAAAGATGAGGAAGAGATGGGTAGCGAAGCAAATGGGAGCATAGAAGGAGATAAAGAGATATAAGGGGAATTGGAAAATGAAAAGTAGAGAAAGGAAATGTGAACTCATAAAAAATGACATCTCGATAAATGTACACCTGTCCATTAGCTGCTAAACATTTATGCTCTTTGTGGTTTAGACTATATCCTACAAAAGTACAAGGTTGAGACCTGAACTGAACTTATGTTGATTATACGGATGAAAATATTGATAGCAAGTGCATCCAAAGACTTTGATCATGGAGTAATCTAGTGGAGTATGAAATAGATGTTCTATTGGGGACTTAGAACCTAAAACTGGTGTGGGAAGCCTACTTGATAGAAAGACTGCAGTTCGACAATCTTCATCACAATATTTGGGAGGCATATGTGCATGTGCTAGGAGAGTAAGACCATGTTAAACTATATGACGATGTTTTTGCTCAACTAGACCATTTTGTGCATGTGTGTGGGGACAAGCAACACGATGAATATTACCACTATTAGTGAGAAAGTCGGTAAACAATCGAAACTCATCACCCGATCTGTTTGAATAGACTTAATTGAAACACTAAGTTGCAGCTTAACCTGACCTTTACAGTTTTGAAAAGTTTTGAAGGCTTTTGATTTAGTTCGAAGAAGATACATCTAAGTATATACAGAATATGCATCTATAAAAGTAATAAAATATTGATAGCCATTAGATGAAAGATGGGGTGAAGGTCCTAAGTAAATAAGTTATAGTGGAGCAGTGTATGATGTGTTAGAATTAGGAAATGGTAACCTATGAATTTTTCCAAGACAACAGGCTTAACATAAATCAAATTCACTTTTATTGCATTTGAGAGAAATATTGCAATTATTAAGAACAGCTTGTACAATCTTAGCAGATGGACGTCCTAATTTATCATGATAAAGATGAAAAGTAGATGATCTTGAGTTGATGGAAGAATCCAAAAGCTGAGTGAGTCAAGTGTTGTTGGTAGACAAGGGACCAGAAGAAGACTTTGAATGCAGCTGAGTAGGAATGGATTTGATCTGAGCTAAACTTCCCATTTGAGAGTGATAAAAAATATATAGGCCATTCTTGAGTCTCCACATTAGTAGGATCTGGTTGGAGATCTGATCCTTGACAAAATAAGAATCAACATGAAATTCAAAGAAAATTTTATTATCACTAGCAAACTTAGAAACACTTAAAAGATTCTTTGTTATGGTAGGGTCATGTAAGAGTTGATTTAGAGAAACCGTTTTATGAATAAATGGAGAAGTGAAGGTAGAATATCCAATATATTTTACGTCCAAACCTGGGCCATTTCCCATATGAATCTTTTCCTGACCACAAAATTCAGTACCTACCATCAGGTTGTTTAAGTCTGGATTAACATGGTTCGTAGCTCTAGAGTCTGGGTACCAATTTGAATCAGAAATGGAAGTTGGTGTTGCAACCATGGATTGCATTTGAGCAGGTGCTTTATTTTGAAAAGAATTGTTGATTGATCCTTGAAAGGAAGATGACCCTTGAAAATAGTGATCAAACCTATAGTAACATTGTAGAACCAAATGTCCAATCTTACCACAAAGTTGACACTCTGGTTTTTTGTCTTGATTCCACGTGGAGTGCCACCCATGACGACCACCTCCTCTGCTTTGATTTAAGAATCCTCCTCTTGATTGAAATCCAAAGCTACCACGATTGCCATTGTTATTACAAAACCATCATGGTTTGGAGCACCAAAACCACCATGAGTATTCTGAAAATTACTACGATTATATTGAAAGCCACCTCTATAATTATTAGACTGTGAGAAATTTGCAAGATTAATTTCACTAGAATGTGAATCCAAGATTTTTCATTCTTTTCAATTCGGGTTTTTTGAGCAAGTAAAAGAGATTCAATTTCAGCTACCATGTAATCATCAATGCGAGAATTGACAGAGACAACAAAGGTGTCAAATTGTTCACCGAGTCCATTAAAGATAACATCAATGTGATCTCGCGGAGAAATTGCACAGCCAATGGAATCAAGAAGATCAAATAAACTTTTGATTTTTATCAAATAAGCATCAATTGACAGAGAACCTTTCTTTATATTCTATAATTGAGTTTTAAACTTCCTAGTCTTAGCTTTATTCTGAGTAGAGAAGTACTGTTCAAGTGTATTCCAGATCTGAGCAGAAGTCTCACAACCTACCATTAGAGTAAGAAAACTCTGCGACCTTGAAGATAGCAACCAAGATACATGTAATTGATCTTATTGCTCAAATTCAAGAAATTCTTGATTAACCTGGCCAACGATCTTATTTTTTTGACTTAAATTTTTTACTAGAAATGAATTCGGATCTAGGAACTTTTGAAGACGATGACGTTTGATTGTAGAAAGAACTTGATGTTGCCAAAGAAGAAAATTATCATTGTCCAGTTTAACGGACAAATAGTGTGTGAATGTAACTGGAACAAATCTTGAAGAAGACAAAGATGAAGTTGGACCAGCTATTACTCTGATATCATGTAAGGGAGAAGAATATTAAGAAAGAATTGTGAAACAGTTTATGATTTTCATTAATTGAAGAAATGATTCTACAGAGATATATATATGAGAGACTACATAAACTAGCTCTAGCTACTACCAATATAATAGAGATAGTTATCATAATCAGTTTAACTAACACACAAACAAAGTCTAACTAAAACTAACAAACTCTAACAAACTATTGGGAAAATAACTGTTATAGCAACTTTTTATTCTCAATAGAAACAATTCATTATTCATATACGAAGATAGATCTCTATTAAAATTTAACTTTTACTTCTCCCTCTTTCAGTATAGACTTATCCTATTTGGCAACCTCTCACTCACCCTCATGCACATATACCCTACTCTGCTATCTTCTCCTTTACTTTCTTTTTTATTTTTTCGATTGGTTGTATTACTGGGTATCCTAAATCCGCAACTAATAGTTTAAATAAATGACAAACATAACCAAACAGTCAATGGGAAAGTATATTGTGAATATGGATACAGAAACACATGAGTGAAAAAAGCTATAACAAATAAACCACTGAGTCGAATAAGAAATGAAGATAAACAACATATTAACATAAAATATTGAATGATGTAATAGATAAATCAAACATTGAAGGTGCTATTGACTTGAATATGGCGACTCCATTAAACCAGAGAAAGCATTCACACTCAATATCCATCGCTTTATTAGTTTTGTGGTAAGCGAAGATAAAAAGATATTTCTACTTACCAGAAAAGAAGATAGCATAAGGCTAGCCAAGAGGCAGTGAAGGAGAAAAGTGGCATGGTTGAGATGTTTATATTGCGAGAGAGGGAGACGAGGACTTGATAATAAAGATGTTGAGGTCCGTTGCAGGAAAGAGAGGACTCAAGGTAGTTTTTAGGAGTGGGGTAAAAGGGAAGTTATCTACATGCATTTTAAAAAGAAAATGTTGGATGCCTGTTAGTTTGATGTGGCAGCAATAGAATTTTTAATTTAAAAATAATGTAAAACTACAGAAAAATTAGATTAAGAGTTTGGCGTGTTCTAAGAGTTGTTCCTAGATAAGTATATATAATAAGATAGGAGTTCAACAATGAGGAGACGCTGCCACATGTCACCATTTTTTAATTAAGAAATTGCAATCTCTTACCTCTTGAACGATTTCTGATGGTGGAGTCTATCTCCCTTATGCCTCTTTAATTTTGCATTTATGTTTTTAGAAGACTAAACGTCAAGTGTATCTGTCTTTGGAATAGAAGATATGAGTTCAATGGATGGGGAGGAGTTATATAATATAAAAGGATAGGGAAGGTTCATATGCGTCAGTCTAACTACTTGAGAAACATTCCAGCCGAAACCTTGCAAAGATTGAGTTAAGTCAATCATCGCCTGAAAATGGCGACGTCGTTGCTGACAGGGTCGTCGAAAGTCTAGCTCCAACTTTTAGCCAATGATGGAGATTACCGGACGACAAAAGGGTTTAAGGAGATGATATCACTTTTCTAGATTGACGCTGTCAAACTATGGAGAAATGTGTTTCCCATCTCCTTCAAAATACTGTGTCGGTTTGATATATATGGACTGAAACTCTAGTTGCAACTGTCATTCATTTGAAGAATGTGATTTAAAATCCCATATATGGCATATTCTTATTTCTCCGCACTTTATTCCATAGCTACATGTAAAAGTATGTAGTATATAAAGAATTATAAATCGATATTTAGAGGTGTATATATATAGTTGGAACATTTCCTTTGAAAAATCATTTTAACTTGAAATTGATATTTTTTTTATTATTTACATATGTGTATATTATTTTTATAATTTGGGGGATTATTTAGTGTTGGTCACCTTTCAATTATATATATCAACTTTATTCCTGAAACATTTATTTTTTAGTGTTTGACCCTAAAATTATAAAATAGCTTTTATAGGTATTAATATTTCCTTATTTAAAACAATACACTTTAGATAATGTCGGTCACGCATCGCGTGGTCTATACGCTAGTAACTAAATTTAATTTTGATGTCTCCTATTTGAGAATTGACATTTGTCAACATTAATAATTCTTATCCTTTTTAAATGGCGGGCATTGTATTCCGATTATTTTCATTTCTTCTCGCGAGGCCTTCAAAATGGGAATACTAAACGCTGCATTATATGCCTCTCTCTCTCTCTCTCAGGAGGCTTTATTAAAATTAAAAAAATTTAAAGACTTCATTCTCTCTCTCAAAAGTTGCTCTACATATACTAATTGATCTTTCATTCATCTCCCCTCTCAAATCATATAAACTGGTAAATCCATTTACGGGGTAGACTGGTATTGAACGATTTTAATATTTCTCTGCACTGAGGGAAAAAAGGGGGTATTCTCAAACACAACTCTCTCTATATTTGTGTATGTTCCCAGATAACTGTTCTTCATGCTACTCCTTTTTGGATTATAGACACAACAAAGCATGTGAGTCAAGATAGAGGAGCAATCCGGCTCACGCCAGCATATTGGTAAATTATCAAAACCCATAAGCATTTCCAATTTCTTATATTGATGATAATTCATTTTAAGGTCTTGGATTCAAAAAGTGTAACTCTTTTTTATTCTTGGGGAAATTGTAGGCTTCGGCTGCTCCTGTGTTGGAGAACATGATAGATCGGCCACGAAAGTACCGGAGCTCCGAGAGGACCATTTCGATCCTTGGCATACCTTGCAATGCTTTTGCCGTGTTCATTCGATTCATCTATTCCAACAAGTTAGTTCCATACCCATGCCAAATATTATTATATTACTATTTCCTTTTGAGAATAAACGATTTTCACGTCACTAAGTGAAGAACATATGGACAAGTATGGGATTGATCTGCTAGCGCTGTCTCAAGTATGGGATCTATTAATATGTCCGTTATTTTTCTGTGATGCTATATTCATGTCTTTAGTTTAAGTGTTTGAAGAAATGTCTAGAGTAGTTTTTTTTTTTAGTTGAATCATAATTTTTTTCAAAGGTTTGTTTTATTCACTTTGATTCATTTTTATTGTATGTAGGTTGCTGGTCTACTACAAATGTATCTTATTTTTCGAGTTATCAATAAAAATTCTATATCGGATAAAACATATAACAGTTGACTACGGATAAGTGAAGGGAAATTGCATCTCATGTGAGTTTCGCCCTTTATTACATAGGGATTGCAAAACCACGTCTTTTTCGATTTCAACCAGTCCGTCATTTAGCCATTGGGGCGGAGCCTTTATTCCGTATTTTGCGGTATGTTTACACTTATGCTGAGTTTGATAACACTAATTTTTCATGAAAAATGCAATATATGGATCTTTTGTATGTTTGATAAACAAAATTTTCTATGGAATTTGTTTCTTTAAAACAAATCACGTAACCACTTTTTCCACAAAAGATGGAATTAAAAAACCTCCTCCCACCCTGTTATTCATTTTCCAGGAAAAAGACTTAACACACCAAAAAAATTGATAACGAACTTATAAAATGAAGAAAAACCCAAAAATAATGAAAAAAAATGCAGAAAGTGAATAAAACCCAAAAATAATATAAAAAAATCCAAAAGTGAATAAAACCATAAAAATAATGAAAAACATCTAAAAAATGACTAAAAACCCAAAAATAATGAAAAAAACACAGAAAGTGAATAAAACCCCAAAAATAATTAAAAAATACAAAAAATAAATAAAAAGTCCAAAAATAAAGAAAAAAAATCACAAAATGAATAAAAACCCAAAAATAATGAAAAAAAAATCTAGAATCTTATTAAAACCCCATAAATAATTTAAAAAAAATCCAAAATATGAATAAAAACCCAAAAATAATGAAAAAAAATCCACAAAGTGAATAAAAACCCAAAAATAATGAAAAAAAAATCCACAAAGTAAATAAACCCCCAAAAATAATGAAAAAAATCCATAAAATGAATAAAAACCTAAAAATAATGAAAAACTACCGAAAGTGAATAACTCCAAAAATAATGAAAAAAATACAGAAAATGAATAAAAATTAAAAAAATTCGAGAACGTGAATAAAAACAAAAAATAATGAAAAAACCTAGAAAGTGATTAAAACGCCAGAAATAATGAAAAAATCCATAAAATGAATAAAAATAAAAAAAGATTGAAAAAAAAGCAAAAAAATGAAAAAAAAACAAAAATAATGTAAAAAATACAGACAGTGAATAACACTCCAAAAATACATAAAATGAATAAAAATTCAAAAATAATGAAAAAAATCCAAAAAGTGAATCAAACCCTCCAAAAAATGAAAAAAATCCAGAAAATGAATAAAAATCCAAAAATAATGAAAAAATACAGAAAGTGAATAAAACTTCAAAAATAATGAAAAAATACAATAAATGAATAATAAAAAAAAAAAAATTTAAAAATTGAGAACGTAAATAAAAACCCAAAAATAATGGAAAAAATCCAGAAAGTGATCCCCACAAATAATGAAAAAAATCCAGAAAAAGAATAAAAATCCGAAAATAATGAAAAAAAATCCATAAAGTGAATAAAAACCCAAAAATAATGAAAAAAAATACAGAAAGTGAATAAAACCCCCAAAATAATAGAAACAGTCCAAAAAACAAAAAAAAAACACCAAAAATAATGAAAAAAAATTACATAAAGTGAATAAAACTCCAAAAATACAAAAAATGAATAAAAATTCAAAAATAATGAAAAAAATCCAGAACGTGAATAAAACCCAAAAATAATGAAAAAAAACTAGAGAAAGTGACTAAAACCCCCAAAATAATGAAAAAAAAACGAGATCGTGAATAAAAATCCAAAAATAACGAAAAAAATTCAGAAAGTGACTAAAAACCCAAATATAATGAAAAAAAATATATAAAGTGGATAAAACCTCAAAAATAATGAAAAAAATTAAGAAAATGAATAAAAACCAAAAATTAATGAAATAATATAGAAAGTGAATAAAACGCCAAAAAAATGAAAAAACCCAAAAACAATGTAAAAAATACCGGAAGAGAATAAAACTCCAAAAATAATGAGAAAATACGAAAAATGAAAAAGGAACTGAAAAATAATAATAAAAATACATAAAGTGTGTTAACGAAAATGTATTTTATCCCTAATTAATTAAATTAGTTTAATTAATGTACATTTTAGTTTAACTTAATATATTGATTTTGATGATTCCAAACATATTTTTATTAGGTCATTCTATAAATATTTAATATGGTATTATCCTGTTTATTTCCGACTCTACATACCTCGACTTTACACAATGACATATCCGAGTAAAGGTATTCGTGTATATTTCATATTTGCACTTGACACATTAGGCATACATACATATTGCATATTTTAATTGTGTGTCTTATTAATTGTGAGCCAAAACATTCTTTTCTAAAAATGAAATTATTTTTTTGAAAATAAGTTGACACAAAATATTTTTTTATAAAAGTTGCAGAATAATTTTGTTTAAGTTGAATTTCTTGTTAAACATTTTTTTTGTACACTTTGCTTTGGCCGAATTGGACCTTACTTCCTTAATGAACAATTTCGTCCTATTTGAATTCTAGCAGATTTTATTCTTCATAAATCGTACTGCTTAGCCTTAGAAATCTTGACCCCCCTTGCCTTTGTATGTGCGTAGTACATATTATATATATATATGCATACGATATATATGTACATGTCCTTATATGTTTAATATTTGTTATGGGCCTGTTGTCATAACAGTTGCATTACGTGCGCTATTATTGTTTTTGAACTTGGCCATGCCCTACCGATTTGACCTTCATACCTTGGCTGATATATATGATGACTGAGCTGTCATCGTATGTCCTTGGTTTCGTCCGCCAGCTATGAAGAAGACCTGCGACCTTTTCTTGTATTGATCTTATATACTTACATATATATATCTAAATCTTTGCGTGTACTTCTTACCTCTCTTTCAAAACATGTCATTTTTTTTATTCATATCTATCCTAAATAAATTTATTTATATATCTGACCAAAAATCCTTGTATAATTCTGTGAGGAATTTAATTATATCTGTCCGGATTTTTTATATTCTTGTGTCCGAAAATCTTTACATATAAATATCTGTCTGGATTATTTATTTCTGTCCGAAATATATTTTACGAAAAAAAATCTGTTCGAATTTTTTTTTTCGTCCGAAAATAATTTTATCTGCTATATATTTTTGTTGTCTTGTCCGAATTTTCAACCTCCATAAAACCCATCCATTGGCTTCTTCACTACCATTAATTACAATTCACATAGTAGCCCTCTTTTTGTTCATTTCGTTTTGTCAATCACAGCCATTAAGTTAAGTCACCCCCAATTTCATGGCTTCCACCAATCCTTGAGTTGACGTTATCTCTTTTGTACGAATGATGTTACTTATATATATTTTATATATTTGTTGGATGTTGTCATCTGTTAAGAGATTTGAACCAAGCCAGTCTTATATGTGGCTGATACTGATTGCGTGTTCCCTTGGTTCTGGCGATTCGGCTATACTCATTTAATGAGTACAGCACTTTTTATACTAGACTGTGTATATTATTTTATAGACTTTGTCAGTTACCAGCAAACTTCATACATCATAAAACTTACATCAAAACAGTTTACATCAGACTGATTTCATAATTTATATCCAACTGGATAGATTTCTTTTGGACTAACACTTCCATTTCTTTTATTTTTATCCTCTCTCTATCAGTCTAACATTATTTATTAGACAGCAAAGATGGTTTTCATCAGATACGAATTCATTACAAGATCCTGTGCATTAAATGCTATACACTCATACCACCCCTAGTTGAAGAAGAACAGCTCACCCATACTTCTCCAACGGTTATTTTTTAAAGCTACAAAGCAGACCATATTAGTTGGAAAGTAGCACAGACGAAAAATAGAGAGCATCCAAAAAATTTATTCAGCTCCACACAGACGAAAAATAAAAGAGCATCCAGAAAATTTTATTCAGCTCAATATACACACAGAAAAGAGAGCAACTCAAATTTGCAATCAGCTCTACAAAGCAATAATTTCATCATTCTTCCATTCGTTGAAGATCAAGAGAAACAGAGCACAACAATTCCATTTTGCTATAATCTCAAGAGAAGTTTAAGAGACCAAAAATTAGATTTATTTTTGGTATCTCAACCAAGAAGAAACTCGGACTCATTTTGTATCTTTAAAGAGTTTCAAGAACTGTACATCATTTCTACTCCATTTGTGTAAAGATTTGAAGCTTGGGTTTTTAGCTTCGGTGGTTGTACTAGTAGCTGTTTTTTGCTGCTCGGTTGTACAAGAGGTGGTTTGATCCTACCTTCAAGTGGATCAGGACTAGTGAAGCGCGGGAGACGGAAGCTTGCTCTTGGCGCGTGGACGTAGGCCGGGTTTTAGCCGAACCACGTTAAAAATACGGTGTCATTTATTTTCAGTTTTTAAATTTATTTATATGCTTGTGATTGATTAATTTTATTTGCTCATTACTTGCAAGATATTTAAAATCTGAAAATTTGGTAATTTTATTTTAAGACAGAAATAATTATTTTCGTAATAATTAATTTATTCCAGAATATTAATTTTTATTAAATACGAAAATTGTTTATAAATTTATTGGGTTTTATAATCTTGAAATATAACAACTTGTTTAATTTATTGAGAGTATTTGGTTGTTATTCTTGATTTGAATCATTTAAGATTAATTCTAGAAGATAAATTATTATTATACAGAAATTAATTAAATATTTATTTGGGTGTTGAAATCTGTGATTTATCTTGTTTAAGTTAAGTGGTGATATTATTTGATATTCTTGTGTGAATCTCTTTAGATTAAATCCAGAATATAAAATACGAAAATTGATTATTTATTTATTGGATATTGTAATCTCTTGATTAATCAATTGAAAGTATTTATTTGATAATTTATTTATTGTGTGTTTCAATCTCTGATTTAAATTGTTTAAATTTATTGGTAACATTTATTTAATCGTTATTGGTTTAATCTTTTAAGATTTATTTAATCTGAAATTTGTATTAAGTGTTTTAAATTAAATATTTTCTGAAATATTAATTAAACCCGAAAAGTTTGTAAAATCTCAATTCACCCCCCCTCTTGAGTATTTTTCTGGGCAACAATTGGTATCAGAGCTAGTGCTCTTCTTATTCTTTAGATTTAACAATCATAGAGTTAAAGATCATGGCAAACTTTTCTGTATTTATTTTAAATGCTGCACTCTACATTTTTATTATTTGTATGCTAAAATGTTTGATGTCGTGTAGTTATTCATTGTTTCATTATGTGAGAAGTGATAATATATCAAAGATCTATTAGAGTTTTATTTAGCATTGAGGGTATTTTAGTATTTTCCCTTTTGACCCTCACCATAACCAAGAAAGACACAAATAGCTGACTTTGGAGATAATTTGGTACGTTCCACACGAGGTCGAAGAACAAAACAAGTACAACCAAACACCTTTAAGGAAGAATAATCAGGGGCACACCCATACAACTTTTCAAAAGGTGACAAACCTGAGCAATGAGAGGTCGGAATCTTATTAATCAGATTAACAGCAGTAAGGACAGCCTCTCCCCAAAACTCACTAGGGACATATGCAGATAATAAAAGAGAGCGAGCAGTTTCAACAATGTGCCGATGTTTCCGTTCAGCAACACCATTTTGCTGAGGAGTGTCAGTACAAGATGATTGGTGAATAGTTCCATCTAAATCAAGCAACTCACCGAAATTTTGAGAAGTATATTCCCCACCCAAATCGCATCTAAAGCATTTTATAATAGTAGAATGTTGAGTTTTGACAAAGGCACGAAATTTATTATAAATATCAAAAAAATTCGAACGTCGTTTCATGAGAAAAACCCAACAGTAACGCGTATAATCATCAATAAAGGAGACATAATATCGAGACCCTCCTCTTGTAATAATAGGAGACGGTCCCCACACATCAGAATGAATAAGATCAAAGGGTGCAAAAGTAGAGGAAATACTTCTATTAAATGGTAAAGCTGAAAATTTTGCAAGTTTACAACCGCTACAATCAGAGATATCATGGCAATGCAAATTTCCTAATTTTCCTGTGGAAGCCAAATATTTTAATCGTGAACCTGAGACATGACCAAGACGAGAGTGCCATAAATAAAAGCTAGACGAATCTGAACTCAAACGAAAGGATGACAAGTCAACACTGGAAGCTGCAACCATTGGAACATTAAGTTTCTCCATGATGTACAATCCCCCTTGCCTACGGCCTGTCCCAATCACCTTCTGAGACTGTGGATCCTGCACATGACAAAAGGTAGAAGAGAAGGAAACTGAGTAACCGGCATCACATAGTTGACCAACAGAGATAAGATTCATTGTAAGCTTAGGAATGTGGTAAACATTAGAGAGAGAGAAGTTGGGTGATTCAATAGTCCCAATACCCGTTGAGGGCATGGGAGTACCATCAGCAGTCATAACGGGCAACGAAGAAGTGGGACAAAAAGAACCAAAAGAGGACAAATTTGGTGACATGTGATTAGAAGCGCCGGAGTCTAGAATCCAAATACCTGAGGACTTACCTGGTGAAGAGATGGACATGGCATGAGGCTGTGTGGCAAGAAACTTTTGAAACTGCTCAGCAAGAGAAGACATGGATGGAGCTAAGGATGAAGAACCTGATGCAAATGAGTCTGATAGCGGTACAAAGCAAGATTGGTTGCTCAGGGTTTTTCTCAGCAATATGGTATGGATTATGACGAAACCTTTGCCCCTGTTGCGAAATTGACTACTATTCGTACTCTTATTGCTGTTGCATCTGTTCGTCAGTGGCATATATCGCAAATGGATGTTAAAAATGCGTTCTTGAATGGTGATCTTCATGAGGAGGTTTATATGACTCCTCCTCCGGGTGTTCCACATGGTCCTGGTGAAGTTTGTAGGCTTAAGAAAGCCTTATATGGTCTCAAACAGGCACCACGGGCTTGGTTTGAGAAGTTTACTGCCGTGATTACCTCTCTTGGGTTCATTCCAAGTGAGAATGATTCAGCTCTCTTTATCAGGTGCACCTCCGGTGGTCGTATTTTGGTCTCTTTGTATGTTGATGATATGATTATTACTGGGGATGATGTTGGTGGAATTACAACGTTGAAGTCTGAATTATCTCGTTGTTTTGAGATGAAGGATTTGGGGCCCCTACGTTACTTTTTGGGTATTGAGGTAGATCATTCTCCAAAGGGTTATCTTCTCTCACAATCTAAGTACATCGGGGACATTCTTGAGCGTGCTCGCCTCACTGATACTAAGATTGTTGATACCCCTTTGGAGCTTAATGTTCATCTTTCCCCGTATGATGGTGTTCTTTTGCCTGATCCCACCTTATATCGCACTATTGTGGGCAGCTTGGTTTATCTCACTATTACTCGTCCAGATATCGCTCATGCTGTCCATGTTGTTAGTCAGTTTGTTACTGCTCCTACTACAGTTCATTGGGCAGCTGTTCATCGTATATTGCGCTACTTGAGAGGCACTCGATTTCAGAGTCTTTTACTTCCTTCATCTTCTTCTTTGGAGCTGCGTGCATACTCTGATGCTGATTGGGCCGGTGATCCTGCAGATCGCAAATCAGTTACTGGATTTTGTGTGTTTCTGGGTGATTCTCTTGTTTCTTGGAAGAGCAAAAAGCAAGTTGTTGTTTCTGTGTCTTCCACGGAAGCCGAGTACCGTGCTATGGCTTCTACCACTCGCGAAGTTGTTTGGCTACGTCGGTTACTTGCAGATATGGGTGTCTCTCTTTCTCAGCCCACTCCTATGTACTGTGATAATAAGAGTGCTATTCAGATTGCTCACAATTCAGTTTTTCATGAGAGGACTAAGCACATTGAGATTGATTGTCATATTACTCGTCATCATCTTACGCATGGAGCCATCACTTTGCCTTTTGTTTCTTCTTCCGCACAGATAGCTGATTTGTTTACGAAGTCTCATCCAGTTCAGCGTTTTCGTTTTTTGGTTGGCAAACTCTCAATGCTTCTCGCTGCAGCATCGTGAGTTTGAGGGGGGGTATTAGAGTTTTATTTAGCATTGAGGGTATTTTAGTATTTTCCCTTTCAAAAAATTCTTCATAACATAACTCCAATACGTATAATTTTTTCCATCTAATCTGACACTAATTGATTGCAGCGAATCATCTCTTTCACCAGCCATGGCGAAAATAAACAATCAAACAGTACCCAAACGGAACCAAATCAAACGAACTAAACAATTAATCGAACAAACAGGAGGAAAACGACCATAATTACCTTCAAAACAGTCGAGCGAACAGAAAAAGTACCTCCGAAAAAAAATTTCGGGGCTCCGCCCCGAACCCCGGCAGGGGCGCGCTGCCCCCTGCAACCCCCAGCCAACTCACCGCGGAGTTGGATCCGCGGACTGTGTTGATGAGATTAAACTTTGATCCCGCTCTGATACCATGATAATATATCAAAGATCTACAATCAAATGGAAAGAGAGAAAAAGAGGGGCTAGGGTTTCATATTGCCATACACTAGAATGTCTTACAATAAAAGGAAGAAGAGAGAATAAATATATAACCTACTACAACCACCTAATAATAATAGGAGAAGGGAAAATACTAAAATACCCTCAATGCTAAATAAAACTCTAATAAGAAGAAAATGGACACACACTCAACCTTGCATTTCAAGCTTTATTTTAAAGGAAGAATTCAATCCTTGCGTATATGCCAATGTTGATGAATCAAGCATTGAAGAGTCTATTACTCCTTGTCTCATGGCAATTGGTAATGAAGAGGTACAATCTAACCCTTGCATTAGTAATGATGAATCATATTCTACTTATAGTGCAAATCATGATATTGGAGATGATACTGTTGATGATTATGATGAATTACAAGATGCATTTAATGAGTTATATGAAAAATATGAAGATATTGGAAAGAAATTTATTGCACTTAAAAAGACTCATGCCAAATGTGATTTTATATCAAAAGATTTTGATAATCTAAAATTAGAAAATGAATCTTTAAAAAGTGAAATTAAATCTTTGAAAAAGGAAAAATATGTTAGTGTCCCTAATCTTTTTGAATCTGAAAATAATGAGTTGAAAAAGGAAATTGAATATTTAAAGAATACCTTTACTAAAGGAAATGATTATTTTCATAAAATTATGGAAAAACAAAGAATTCGTTTTAATAATAATGGTATAGGATATGAGGAAGAAAATGAGAAAAAGAATTATTCTAATTTATTTCGAAATGATGCCTCATCTAGTCATTCTAACTCTTTATGTTCATATTGTGGTAGACATACACATTACTCCAAATTTTGTAAATTTAGAAAAAGAAAATATAATACAAAATTAGCTTGGATTCCGAAAGAAACAATAATGTATGCTAATCGTAGTTTGCCACACTCTTTTTGGGTTCCAAAAGATAAAGTATTTATGTGCAAAACCGGTATTGGGACTTGAACAAAAATTTATGTGAATAGAATTAGTGTTAGATTTTTTTTTGTTGAACACATTTCTTTTCTCGATAAATTTTGTGATATATTGTTTTCATATTTAATATGCTTAGTTTCGTGAAATATTATTTCATAAGATTCTTACACCTTGTATGCTTATTTGAATTAGACACCATTCTTTATGTGAAAATATTTGTTTTGTGATTAAGGATTTATAATTTGATTTATTTCTTATTAATCTCAATGGTTAAAAATGTGAATAATTTTTTAAAGTCAAAGAATGCTATGGATGTTAAATTATTTCTTTGTATATGGATTAATGAAAATTTTATTTTAGTACATGATAAAATTGACATTGATGATTATTATTTGTTATGTACATTCTAGTATGTCATAAGTTGCGTATAATTATTGATCTTGATGATTATCTCTTATTATGACTACGCTTGAATTTTTTGATAAGAAAATGAATTCTGAAATTTTCTATTTAATATTGCTTTATGGACCTAACACATTCTTGGATGGAAAAGAGAAAATATTTAAAGTTGTGTAGGTTGCATTTTGAGATGGAATGTGGATTTTCAAGGCATATGATTTGATCATATTACGTATTTCAATTATCATTGCCTAATGTTGGAAATGCCACACTTGGAGAAAGTTTCGTGAATATATCTTTGGTATTGGTAAGGTGGTAAGAAACACCATTCTTGAATTTAAAATCATATATTTGTTGATGATTTATTTTATGATATATTTACATGCATTGAATATTTGTTAATATCATATGAGATTGTTGATAATTTAGTATTCACATGTAAATTTGTATATTTATTATTCTTGATGATTTTATTTTATATGACACATACACTTGATTTTGATGATAAATTTTTCGTTGGTGAATATTCATAATTTTTTATTACACCTTGACATATTTTTGTGAATAATAATATTGGATTAATTCATGACTTTATTGTATATAAAATTCAAACGAAAATGTCATTTGAGAATTTTTTTGATAAAGTGTCATTTGTATAAATGTTAGTCATATGAGCTACTTGATGATTTTATGATATGCACTCATTAAATTTGATGATATGATCATATTAATCTTTATGTGCTAAATTTAAGACATGCTACATATTTTGTGCCATTAATTAAATATTAGTGACATTTCATGAAGTATATATTTTTTTTAGTTATCATTTGAGTTACTTGTGCTTACTTGAAAAATCAGATGATTATTGAGATTTTTCTAATTTCATGACATGTTATATGAACCGATTAGTTGAAAGGTATTCTTTTATAAAGAACATTATATTTTTTTGGAACAAAATGACTCTTGTATTGATTATGCTTAAAAATCTGAAAATATATTAAAGTTGATTAACTTATGTCACTTTCATTATTGAGAAATTTATTGATTGATTGATTTTGAAGTTCCGGAACAAATTGTTTGGTATTCGTTCAAAATCTGAATATATTGATTTTGTGTCGAGCTTCTCGTTATTAAAAATCTGAAATTATTGAGTTTAATTTCTTATGGCCTCGTGATATGTTTCATTCTTGGAAAATTGATTTAATGACTTTCATGGAAATATTACATCTTATTAGAAGATGATTAAGAAAGAAAAATATAGAAAAGATTTTATCTCATGAAAAAGATGCACATTATTTGTTATATGCATATTTGCCTTAATTGGTATCCCTTAGGCGGAGATAAAAGTTTATTCAAATTTGTTTGATCATTTGTTCGAAAAATGCTTAATCATAATCTTGATATATCATTATGGATTTTGCAATTTAGTTGATCATTCGAGAGTTTTAGCTCGTATCTTGAAAACGGCAAAGCTTGAGCAAAATGCTATATATTTTTTTTGTTGTTTCTAACTCATGTTATGTGCTTAATTCAAATTATTTTGAAAACATCGAGTTATGAAATGTTTATTTGTTGTGCACTTGAAAGTTTATATCATGATGATTTACATATCAATTGATATGCGCCTATTGAAAATTTATGTTGCAATTTTTTTTTTCATCATTGAGCGAATTAATTATGCACATTGATATATCTCTCATAATTGCATTATTTGAGAACATTGAGTTAAGATTCCTATTTATGCGTAAAAAGTTGTTTCGAGAAATCATTGTTTGCAACGCACTGTTTGTGTGACTACAACAATTGGTATCAGACAACTATTGGTATCATTTATCATTTATCATTTATCATTTATCATTTTTGTGACTTATGCATTATTTGATGTTATTGTCTATCTACACATTCAAATACATACTATGAAAAATTTATGTTGACACATGTGCGTATTGAAAATTTCCTGCCCTTTGCGTTTTTTGGTCATATCCCATGCACGAATTACTTTTGATAGGGGGAGCTTCGCCCTTTTTATTCGTGACACTGAATTTATTTGAAATATCTTTTTGATAATGTCAAAGGGGGAGAAATATTTATGATTCTCTATTTGTGTGAATCATTGTTTGTCATCATCAAAAAGGGAGAGATTGTTAACGAAAATGTATTTTATCCCTAATTAATTAAATTAGTTTAATTAATGTACATTTTAGTTTAACTTAATATATTGATTTTGATGATTCCAAACATATTTTTATTAGGTCATTCTATAAATATTTATTATGGTATTATCCTGTTTATTTCCGACTCTACATACCTCGACTTTACACAATGACATATCCGAGTAAAGGTATTCATGTATATTGCATATTTGCACTTGACACATTAGGCACACATACATATTGCATATTTTAATTGTGTGTCTTATTAATTGTGAGCCAAAACATTCTTTTCTAAAAATGAAATTATTTTTTTGAAAATAAGTTGACACAAAATATTTTTTTATAAAAGTTGCAGAATAATTTTGTTTAAGTTGAATTTCTTGTTAAACATTTTTTTTGTACACTTTGCTTTGGCCGAATTGGACCTTACTTCCTTAATGAACAATTTCGTCCTATTTGAATTCTAGCAGATTTTATTCTTCATAAATCGTACTGCTTAGCCTTAGAAATCTTGAACCCCCTTGCCTTTGTATGTGCGTAGTACATATTATATATATATATGCATACGATATATATGTACATGTCCTTATATGTTTAATATTTGTTATGGGCCTGTTGTCATAACAGTTGCATTACGTGCGCTATTATTGTTTTTGAACTTGGCCATGCCCTACCGATTTGACCTTCATACCTTGGCTGATATATATGATGACTGAGCTGTCATCGTATGTCCTTGGTTTCGTCCGCCAGCTATGAAGAAGACCCGCTACCTTTTCTTGTAATGATCTTATATACTTACATATATATATCTAAATCTTTGCGTGTACTTCTTACCTCTCTTTCAAAACATGTCATTTTTTTTATTCATATCTATCCTAAATAAATTTATTTATATATCTGACCAAAAATCCTTGTATAATTCTGTGAGGAATTTAATTATATCTGTCCGGATTTTTTATATTCCTGTGTCCAAAAATCTTTACATATAAATATCTGTCTGGATTATTTATTTCTGTCCGAAATATATTTTACGAAAAAAATCTGTTCGAATTTTTTTTTTCGTCCGAAAATAATTTTATCTGCTATATATTTTTGTTGTCTTGTCCGAATTTTCAACCTCCATAAAACCCATCCATTGGCTTCTTCACTACCATTAATTACAATTCACATAGTAGCCCTCTTTTTGTTCATTTCGTTTTGTCAATCACAGCCATTAAGTTGAGTCACCCCCAATTTCATGGCTTCCACCAATCCTTGAGTTGACGTTATCTCTTTTGTACGAATGATGTTACTTATATATATTTTATATATTTGTTGGATGTTGTCATCTGTTAAGAGATTTGAACCAAGCCAGTCTTATATGTGGCTGATACTGATTGCGTGTTCCCTTGGTTCTGGCAATTCGGCTATACTCATTTAATGAGTACAGCACTTTTTATACTAGACTGTGTATATTATTTTATTGACTTTGTCAGTTACCAGCAAACTTCATACATCATAAAACTTACATCAAAACAGTTTACATCAGACTGATTTCATAATTTATATCCAACTGGATAGATTTCTTTTGGACTAACACTTCCATTTCTTTTATTTTTATCCTCTCTCTATCAGTCTAACATTATTTATTAGACAGCAAAGATGGTTTTCATCAGATACGAATTCATTACAAGATCTTGTGCGTTAAATGTTATACACTCATACCACCCCTAGTTGAAGAAGAACAGCTCACCCATACTTCTCCAACGGTTATTTTTTAAAGCTACAAAGCAGACCATATCAGTTGGAAAGTAGCACAGACGAAAAATAGAGAGCATCCAAAAAATTTATTCAGCTCCACACAGACGAAAAATAAAAGAGCATCCAGAAAATTTTATTCAGCTCAATATACACACAGAAAAGAGAGCAACTCAAATTTGCAATCAGCTCTACAAAGCAATAATTTCAGCATTCTTCCATTCGTTGAAGATCAAGAGAAACAGAGCACAACAATTCCATTTTGCTATAATCTCAAGAGAAGTTTAAGAGACCAAAAATTAGATTTATTTTTGGTATCTCAACCAAGAAGAAACTCGGACTCATTTTGTATCTTTAAAGAGTTTCAAGAATTGTACATCATTTCTACTCCATTTGTGTAAAGATTTGAGCTTGGGTTTTTAGCTTCGGTGGTTGTACTAGTAGCTGTTTTTTGCTGCTCGGTTGTACAAGAGGTGGTTTGATCCTACCTTCAAGTGGATCAGGACTAGTGAAGCGCGGGAGACGGAAGCTTGCTCTTGGCGCGTGGACGTAGGCCGGGTTTTAGCCGAACCACGTTAAAAATACGGTGTCATTTATTTTCAGTTTTTAAATTTATTTATATGCTTGTGATTGATTAATTTTATTTGCTCATTACTTGCAAGATATTTAAAATCTGAAAATTTGGTAATTTTATTTTAAGACAGAAATAATTATTTTCGTAATAATTAATTTATTCCAGAATATTAATTTTTATTAAATACGAAAATTGTTAATAAATTTATTGGGTTTTATAATCTTGAAATATAACAACTTGTTTAATTTATTGAGAGTATTTGGTTGTTATTCTTGATTTGAATCATTTAAGATTAATTCTAGAAGATAAATTATTATTATTATACAGAAATTAATTAAATATTTATTTGGGTGTTGAAATCTGTGATTTATCTTGTTTAAGTTAAGTGGTGATATTTTTTGATATTCTTGTGTGAATCTCTTTAGATTAAATCCAGAATATAAAATACGAAAATTGATTATTTATTTATTGGATATTGTAATCTCTTGATTAATCAATTGAAAGTATTTATTTGATAATTTATTTATTGTGTGTTTCAATCTCTGATTTAAATTGTTTAAATTTATTGGTAACATTTATTTAATCGTTATTGGTTTAATCTTTTAAGATTTATTTAATCTGAAATTTGTATTAAGTGTTTTAAATTAAATATTTTCTGAAATATTAATTAAACCCGAAAAGTTTGTAAAATCTCAATTCACCCCCCCTCTTGAGTATTTTTCTGGGCAACAATTGGTATCAGAGCTAGTGCTCTTCTTATTCTTTAGATTTAACAATCATAGAGTTAAAGATCATGGCAAACTTTTCTGTATTTATTTTAAATGCTGCACTCTACATTTTTATTATTTGTATGCTAAAATGTTTGATGTCGTGTAGTTATTCATTGTTTCATTATGTGAGAAGAAAATGGACACACACTCAACCTTGCATTTCAAGCTTTATTTTAAAGGAAGAATTCAATCCTTGCGTATATGCCAATGTTGATGAATCAAGCATTGAAGAGTCTATTACTCCTTGTCTCATGGCAATTGGTAATGAAGAGGTACAATCTAACCCTTGCATTAGTAATGATGAATCATATTCTACTTATAGTGCAAATCATGATATTGGAGATGATATTGTTGATGATTATGATGAATTACAAGATGCATTTAATGAGTTATATGAAAAATATGAAGATATTGGAAAGAAATTTATTGCACTTAAAAAGACTCATGCCAAATGTGATTTTATATCAAAAGATTTTGATAATCTAAAATTAGAAAATGAATCTTTAAAAAGTGAAATTAAATCTTTGAAAAAGGAAAAATATGTTAGTGTCCCTAATCTTTTTGAATCTGAAAATAATGAGTTGAAAAAGGAAATTGAATATTTAAAGAATACCTTTACGAAAGGAAATGATTATTTTCATAAAATTATGGAAAAACAAAGAATTCGTTTTAATAATAATGGTATAGGATATGAGGAAGAAAATGAGAAAAAGAATTATTCTAATTTATTTCGAAATGATGCCTCATCTAGTCATTCTAACTCTTTATGTTCATATTGTGGTAGACATACACATTACTCCAAATTTTGTAAATTTAGAAAAAGAAAATATAATACAAAATTAGCTTGGATTCCGAAAGAAACAATAATGTATGCTAATCGTAGTTTGCCACACTCTTTTTGGGTTCCAAAAGATAAAGTATTTATGTGCAAAACCGGTATTGGGACTTGAACAAAAATTTATGTGAATAGAATTAGTGTTAGATTTTTTTTTGTTGAACACATTTCTTTTCTCGATAAATTTTGTGATATATTGTTTTCATATTTAATATGCTTAGTTTCGTGAAATATTATTTCATAAGATTTTTACACCTTGTATGCTTATTTGAATTAGACACCATTCTTTATGTGAAAATATTTGTTTTGTGATTAAGGATTTATAATTTGATTTATTTCTTATTAATCTCAATGGTTAAAAATGTGAATAATTTTTTAAAGTCAAAGAATGCTATGGATGTTAAATTATTTCTTTGTATATGGATTAATGAAAATTTTATTTTAGTACATGATAAAATTGACATTGATGATTATTATTTGTTATGTACATTCTAGTATGTCATAAGTTGCGTATAATTATTGATCTTGATGATTATCTCTTATTATGACTACGCTTGAATTTTTTGATAAGAAAATGAATTCTGAAATTTTCTATTTAATATTGCTTTATGGACCTAACACATTCTTGGATGGAAAAGAGAAAATATTTAAAGTTGTGTAGGTTGCATTTTGAGATGGAATGTGGATTTTCAAGGCATATGATTTGATCATATTACGTATTTCAATTATCATTGCCTAATGTTGGAAATGCCACACTTGGAGAAAGTTTCGTGAATATATCTTTGGTATTGGTAAGGTGGTAAGAAACACCATTCTTGAATTTAAAATCATATATTTGTTGATGATTTATTTTATGATATATTTACATGCATTGAATATTTGTTAATATCATATGAGATTGTTGATAATTTAGTATTCACATGTAAATTTGTATATTTATTATTCTTGATGATTTTATTTTATATGACACATACACTTGATTTTGATGATAAATTTTTCGTTGGTGAATATTCATAATTTTTTATTACACCTTGACATATTTTTGTGAATAATAATATTGGATTAATTCATGACTTTATTGTATATAAAATTCAAACGAAAATGTCATTTGAGAATTTTTTTGATAAAGTGTCATTTGTATAAATGTTAGTCATATGAGCTACTTGATGATTTTATGATATGCACTCATTAAATTTGATGATATGATCATATTAATCTTTATGTGCTAAATTTAAGACATGCTACATATTTTGTGCCATTAATTAAATATTAGTGACATTTCATGAAGTATATATTTTTTTTAGTTATCATTTGAGTTACTTGTGCTTACTTGAAAAATCAGATGATTATTGAGATTTTTCTAATTTCATGACATGTTATATGAACCGATTAGTTGAAAGGTATTCTTTTATAAAGAACATTATATTTTTTTTGGAACAAAATGACTCTTGTATTGATTATGCTTAAAAATCTGAAAATATATTAAAGTTGATTAACTTATGTCACTTTCATTATTGAGAAATTTATTGATTGATTGATTTTGAAGTTCCGGAACAAATTGTTTGGTATTCGTTGAAAATCTGAATATATTGATTTTGTGTCGAGCTTCTCGTTATTAAAAATCTGAAATTATTGAGTTTAATTTCTTATGGCCTCGTGATATGTTTCATTCTTGGAAAATTGATTTAATGACTTTCATGGAAATATTACATCTTATTAGAAGATGATTAAGAAAGAAAAATATAGAAAAGATTTTATCTCATGAAAAAGATGCACATTATTTGTTATATGCATATTTGCCTTAATTGGTATCCCTTAGACGGAGATAAAAGTTTATTCAAATTTGTTTGATCATTTGTTCGAAAAATGCTTAATCATAATCTTGATATATCATTATGGATTTTGCAATTTAGTTGATCATTCGAGAGTTTTAGCTCGTATCTTGAAAACGGCAAAGCTTGAGCAAAATGCTATATATATTTTTTTTTTGTTTCTAACTCATGTTATGTGCTTAATTCAAATTATTTTGAAAACATCGAGTTATGAAATGTTTATTTGTTGTGCACTTGAAAGTTTATATCATGATGATTTACATATCAATTGATATGCGCCTATTGAAAATTTATGTTGCAATTTTTTTTTTCATCATTGAGCGAATTAATTATGCACATTGATATATCTCTCATAATTGCATTATTTGAGAACATTGAGTTAAGATTCCTATTTATGCGTAAAAAGTTGTTTCGAGAAATCATTGTTTGCAACGCACTGTTTGTGCGACTACAACAATTGGTATCAGACAACTATTGGTATCATTTATCATTTATCATTTATCATTTATCATTTTTGTGACTTATGCATTATTTGATGTTATTGTCTATCTACACATTCAAATACATGCTATGAAAAATTTATGTTGACACATGTGCGTATTGAAAATTTCCTGCTCTTTGCGTTTTTTGGTCATATCCCATGCACGAATTATTTTTGATAGGGGGAGCTTCGCCCTTTTTATTCGTGACACTGAATTTATTTGAAATATTTTTTTGATAATGTCAAAGGGGGAGAAATATTTATGATTCACTATTTGTGTGAATCATTGTTTGTCATCATCAAAAAGGGGGAGATTGTTAACGAAAATGTATTTTATCCCTAATTAATTAAATTAGTTTAATTAATGTACATTTTAGTTTAACTTAATATATTGATTTTGATGATTCCAAACATATTTTTATTAGGTCATTCTATAAATATTTATTATGGTATTATCCTGTTTATTTCCGACTCTACATACCTCGACTTTACACAATGACATATCCGAGTAAAGGTATTCATGTATATTGCATATTTGCACTTGACACATTAGGCACACATACATATTGCATATTTTAATTGTGTGTCATATTAATTGTGAGCCAAAACATTCTTTTCTAAAAATGAAATTATTTTTTTGAAAATAAGTTGACACAAAATATTTTTTTATAAAAGTTGCAGAATAATTTTGTTTAAGTTGAATTTCTTGTTAAACATTTTTTTTGTACACTTTGCTTTGGCCGAATTGGACCTTACTTCCTTAATGAACAATTTCGTCCTATTTGAATTCTAGCAGATTTTATTCTTCATAAATCGTACTGCTTAGCCTTAGAAATCTTGACCCCCCTTGCCTTTGTATGTGCGTAGTACATATTATATATATATATATATGCATACGATATATATGTACATGTCCTTATATGTTTAATATTTGTTATGGGCCTGTTGTCATAACAGTTGCATTACGTGCGCTATTATTGTTTTTGAACTTGGCCATGCCCTACCGATTTGACCTTCATACCTTGGCTGATATATATGATGACTGAGCTGTCATCGTATGTCCTTGGTTTCGTCTGCCAGCTATGAAGAAGACCCGCTACCTTTTCTTGTAATGATCTTATATACTTACATATATATATCTAAATCTTTGCGTGTACTTCTTACCTCTCTTTCAAAACATGTCATTTTTTTTATTCATATCTATCCTAAATAAATTTATTTATATATCTGACCAAAAATCCTTGTATAATTCTGTGAGGAATTTAATTATATCTGTCCGGATTTTTTATATTCCTGTGTCCAAAAATCTTTACATATAAATATCTGTCTGGATTATTTATTTTTGTCCGAAATATATTTTACGAAAAAAATCTGTTCGAATTTTTTTTTTCGTCCGAAAATAATTTTATCTGCTATATATTTTTGTTGTCTTGTCCGAATTTTCAACCTCCATAAAACCCATCCATTGGCTTCTTCACTACCATTAATTACAATTCACATAGTAGCCCTCTTTTTGTTCATTTCGTTTTGTCAATCACAGCCATTAAGTTGAGTCACCCCCAATTTCATGGCTTCCACCAATCCTTGAGTTGACGTTATCTCTTTTGTACGAATGATGTTACTTATATATATTTTATATATTTGTTGGATGTTGTCATCTGTTAAGAGATTTGAACCAAGCCAGTCTTATATGTGGCTGATACTGATTGCGTGTTCCCTTGGTTCTGGCAATTCGGCTATACTCATTTAATGAGTACAGCACTTTTTATACTAGACTGTGTATATTATTTTATTGACTTTGTCAGTTACCAGCAAACTTCATACATCATAAAACTTACATCAAAACAGTTTACATCAGACTGATTTCATAATTTATATCCAACTGGATAGATTTCTTTTGGACTAACACTTCCATTTCTTTTATTTTTATCCTCTCTCTATCAGTCTAACATTATTTATTAGACAGCAAAGATGGTTTTCATCAGATACGAATTCATTACAAGATCTTGTGCGTTAAATGTTATACACTCATACCACCCCTAGTTGAAGAAGAACAGCTCACCCATACTTCTCCAACGGTTATTTTTTAAAGCTACAAAGCAGACCATATCAGTTGGAAAGTAGCACAGACGAAAAATAGAGAGCATCCAAAAAATTTATTCAGCTCCACACAGACGAAAAATAAAAGAGCATCCAGAAAATTTTATTCAGCTCAATATACACACAGAAAAGAGAGCAACTCAAATTTGCAATCAGCTCTACAAAGCAATAATTTCAGCATTCTTCCATTCGTTGAAGATCAAGAGAAACAGAGCACAACAATTCCATTTTGCTATAATCTCAAGAGAAGTTTAAGAGACCAAAAATTAGATTTATTTTTGGTATCTCAACCAAGAAGAAACTCGGACTCATTTTGTATCTTTAAAGAGTTTCAAGAATTGTACATCATTTCTACTCCATTTGTGTAAAGATTTGAGCTTGGGTTTTTAGCTTCGATGGTTGTACTAGTAGCTGTTTTTTGCTGCTCGGTTGTACAAGAGGTGGTTTGATCCTACCTTCAAGTGGATCAGGACTAGTGAAGCGCGGGAGACGGAAGCTTGCTCTTGGCGCGTGGACGTAGGCCGGGTTTTAGCCGAACCACGTTAAAAATACGGTGTCATTTATTTTCAGTTTTTAAATTTATTTATATGCTTGTGATTGATTAATTTTATTTGCTCATTACTTGCAAGATATTTAAAATCTGAAAATTTGGTAATTTTATTTTAAGACAGAAATAATTATTTTCGTAATAATTAATTTATTCCAGAATATTAATTTTTATTAAATACGAAAATTGTTTATAAATTTATTGGGTTTTATAATCTTGAAATATAACAACTTGTTTAATTTATTGAGAGTATTTGGTTGTTATTCTTGATTTGAATCATTTAAGATTAATTCTAGAAGATAAATTATTATTATACAGAAATTAATTAAATATTTATTTGGGTGTTGAAATCTGTGATTTATCTTGTTTAAGTTAAGTGGTGATATTATTTGATATTCTTGTGTGAATCTCTTTAGATTAAATCCAGAATATAAAATACGAAAATTGATTATTTATTTATTGGATATTGTAATCTCTTGATTAATCAATTGAAAGTATTTATTTGATAATTTATTTATTGTGTGTTTCAATCTCTGATTTAAATTGTTTAAATTTATTGGTAACATTTATTTAATCGTTATTGGTTTAATCTTTTAAGATTTATTTAATCTGAAATTTGTATTAAGTGTTTTAAATTAAATATTTTCTGAAATATTAATTAAACCCGAAAAGTTTGTAAAATCTCAATTCACCCCCCCTCTTGAGTATTTTTCTGGGCAACAATTGGTATCAGAGCTAGTGCTCTTCTTATTCTTTAGATTTAACAATCATAGAGTTAAAGATCATGGCAAACTTTTCTGTATTTATTTTAAATGCTGCACTCTACATTTTTATTATTTGTATGCTAAAATGTTTGATGTCGTGTAGTTATTCATTGTTTCATTATGTGAGAAGAAAATGGACACACACTCAACCTTGCATTTCAAGCTTTATTTTAAAGGAAGAATTCAATCCTTGCGTATATGCCAATGTTGATGAATCAAGCATTGAAGAGTCTATTACTCCTTGTCTCATGGCAATTGGTAATGAAGAGGTACAATCTAACCCTTGCATTAGTAATGATGAATCATATTCTACTTATAGTGCAAATCATGATATTGGAGATGATACTGTTGATGATTATGATGAATTACAAGATGCATTTAATGAGTTATATGAAAAATATGAAGATATTGGAAAGAAATTTATTGCACTTAAAAAGACTCATGCCAAATGTGATTTTATATCAAAAGATTTTGATAATCTAAAATTAGAAAATGAATCTTTAAAAAGTGAAATTAAATCTTTGAAAAAGGAAAAATATGTTAGTGTCCCTAATCTTTTTGAATCTGAAAATAATGAGTTGAAAAAGGAAATTGAATATTTAAAGAATACCTTTACTAAAGGAAATGATTATTTTCATAAAATTATGGAAAAACAAAGAATTCGTTTTAATAATAATGGTATAGGATATGAGGAAGAAAATGAGAAAAAGAATTATTCTAATTTATTTCGAAATGATGCCTCATCTAGTCATTCTAACTCTTTATGTTCATATTGTGGTAGACATACACATTACTCCAAATTTTGTAAATTTAGAAAAAGAAAATATAATACAAAATTAGCTTGGATTCCGAAAGAAACAATAATGTATGCTAATCGTAGTTTGCCACACTCTTTTTGGGTTCCAAAAGATAAAGTATTTATGTGCAAAACCGGTATTGGGACTTGAACAAAAATTTATGTGAATAGAATTAGTGTTAGATTTTTTTTTTGTTGAACACATTTCTTTTCTCGATAAATTTTGTGATATATTGTTTTCATATTTAATATGCTTAGTTTCGTGAAATATTATTTCATAAGATTCTTACACCTTGTATGCTTATTTGAATTAGACACCATTCTTTATGAAAATATTTGTTTTGTGATTAAGGATTTATAATTTGATTTATTTCTTATTAATCTCAATGGTTAAAAATGTGAATAATTTTTTAAAGTCAAAGAATGCTATGGATGTTAAATTATTTCTTTGTATATGGATTAATGAAAATTTTATTTTAGTACATGATAAAATTGACATTGATGATTATTATTTGTTATATACATTCTAGTATGTCATAAGTTGCGTATAATTATTGATCTTGATGATTATCTCTTATTATGACTACGCTTGAATTTTTTGATAAGAAAATGAATTCTGAAATTTTCTATTTAATATTGCTTTATGGAACTAACACATTCTTGGATGGAAAAGAGAAAATATTTAAAGTTGTGTAGGTTGCATTTTGAGATGGAATGTGGATTTTCAAGGCATATGATTTGATCATATTACGCATTTCAATTATCATTGCCTAATGTTGGAAATGCCACACTTGGAGAAAGTTTCGTGAATATATCTTTGGTATTGGTAAGGTGGTAAGAAACACCATTCTTGAATTTAAAATCATATATTTGTTGATGATTTATTTTATGATATATTTACATGCATTGAATATTTGTTAATATCATATGAGATTGTTGATAATTTAGTATTCACATGTAAATTTGTATATTTATTATTCTTGATGATTTTATTTTATATGACACATACACTTGATTTTGATGATAAATTTTTCGTTGGTGAATATTCATAATTTTTTATTACATCTTGACATATTTTTGTGAATAATAATATTGGATTAATTCATGACTTTATTGTATATAAAATTCAAACGAAAATGTCATTTGAGAATTTTTTTGATAAAGTGTCATTTGTATAAATGTTAGTCATATGAGCTACTTGATGATTTTATGATATGCACTCATTAAATTTGATGATATGATCATATTAATCTTTATGTGCTAAATTTAAGACATGCTACATATTTTGTGCCATTAATTAAATATTAGTGACATTTCATGAAGTATATATTTTTTTTAGTTATCATTTGAGTTACTTGTGCTTACTTGAAAAATCAGATGATTATTGAGATTTTTTTAATTTCATGACATGTTATATGAACCGATTAGTTGAAAGGTATTCTTTTATAAAGAACATTATATTTTTTTTGGAACAAAATGACTCTTGTATTGATTATGCTTAAAAATCTGAAAATATATTAAAGTTGATTAACTTATGTCACTTTCATTATTGAGAAATTTATTGATTGATTGATTTTGAAGTTCCGGAACAAATTGTTTGGTATTCGTTGAAAATCTGAATATATTGATTTTGTGTCGAGCTTCTCGTTATTAAAAATCTGAAATTATTGAGTTTAATTTCTTATGGCCTCGTGATATGTTTCATTCTTGGAAAATTGATTTAATGACTTTCATGGAAATATTACATCTTATTAGAAGATGATTAAGAAAGAAAAATATAGAAAAGATTTTATCTCATGAAAAAGATGCACATTATTTGTTATATGCATATTTGCCTTAATTGGTATCCCTTAGGCGGAGATAAAAGTTTATTCAAATTTGTTTGATCATTTGTTCGAAAAATGCTTAATCATAATCTTGATATATCATTATGGATTTTGCAATTTAGTTGATCATTCGAGAGTTTTAGCTCGTATCTTGAAAACGGCAAAGCTTGAGCAAAATGCTATATATTTTTTTTTTTGTTTCTAACTCATGTTATGTGCTTAATTCAAATTATTTTGAAAACATCGAGTTATGAAATGTTTATTTGTTGTGCACTTGAAAGTTTATATCATGATGATTTACATATCAATTGATATGCGCCTATTGAAAATTTATGTTGCAATTTTTTTTTTCATCATTGAGCGAATTAATTATGCACATTGATATATCTCTCATAATTGCATTATTTGAGAACATTGAGTTAAGATTCCTATTTATGCGTAAAAAGTTGTTTCGAGAAATCATTGTTTGCAACGCACTGTTTGTGTGACTACAACAATTGGTATCAGACAACTATTGGTATCATTTATCATTTATCATTTATCATTTATCATTTTTGTGACTTATGCATTATTTGATGTTATTGTCTATCTACACATTCAAATACATGCTATGAAAAATTTATGTTGACACATGTGCGTATTGAAAATTTCTTGCCCTTTGCGTTTTTTGGTCATATCCCATGCACGAATTACTTTTGATAGGGGGAGCTTCGCCCTTTTTATTCGTGACACTGAATTTATTTGAAATATCTTTTTGATAATGTCAAAGGGGGAGAAATATTTATGATTCTCTATTTGTGTGAATCATTGTTTGTCATCATCAAAAAGGGGGAGATTGTTAACGAAAATGTATTTTATCCCTAATTAATTAAATTAGTTTAATTAATGTACATTTTAGTTTAACTTAATATATTGATTTTGATGATTCCAAACATATTTTTATTAGGTCATTCTATAAATATTTATTATGGTATTATCCTGTTTATTTCCGACTCTACATACCTCGACTTTACACAATGACATATCCGAGTAAAGGTATTCATGTATATTGCATATTTGCACTTGACACATTAGGCACACATACATATTGCATATTTTAATTGTGTGTCTTATTAATTGTGAGCCAAAACATTCTTTTCTAAAAATGAAATTATTTTTTTGAAAATAAGTTGACACAAAATATTTTTTTATAAAAGTTGCAGAATAATTTTGTTTAAGTTGAATTTCTTGTTAAACATTTTTTTTGTACACTTTGCTTTGGCCGAATTGGACCTTACTTCCTTAATGAACAATTTCGTCCTATTTGAATTCTAGCAGATTTTATTCTTCATAAATCGTACTGCTTAGCCTTAGAAATCTTGACCCCCCTTGCCTTTGTATGTGCGTAGTACATATTATATATATATATGCATACGATATATATGTACATGTCCTTATATGTTTAATATTTGTTATGGGCCTGTTTTCATAACAGTTGCATTACGTGCGCTATTATTGTTTTTGAACTTGGCCATGCCCTACCGATTTGACCTTCATACCTTGGCTGATATATATGATGACTGAGCTGTCATCGTATGTCCTTGGTTTCGTCCGCCAGCTATGAAGAAGACCTGCTACCTTTTCTTGTAATGATCTTATATACTTACATATATATATCTAAATCTTTGCGTGTACTTCTTACCTCTCTTTCAAAACATGTCATTTTTTTTATTCATATCTATCCTAAATAAATTTATTTATATATCTGACCAAAAATCCTTGTATAATTCTGTGAGGAATTTAATTATATCTGTCCGGATTTTTTATATTCCTGTGTCCGAAAATCTTTACATATAAATATCTGTCTGGATTATTTATTTCTGTCCGAAATATATTTTACGAAAAAAATCTGTTCGAATTTTTTTTTTCGTCCGAAAATAATTTTATCTGCTATATATTTTTGTTGTCTTGTCCGAATTTTCAACCTCCATAAAACCCATCCATTGGCTTCTTCACTACCATTAATTACAATTCACATAGTAGTCCTCTTTTTGTTCATTTCGTTTTGTCAATCACAGCCATTAAGTTGAGTCACCCCCAATTTCATGGCTTCCACCAATCCTTGAGTTGACGTTATCTCTTTTGTACGAATGATGTTACTTATATATATTTTATATATTTGTTGGATGTTGTCATCTGTTAAGAGATTTGAACCAAGCCAGTCTTATATGTGGCTGATACTGATTGCGTCTTCCCTTGGTTCTGGCAATTCGGCTATACTCATTTAATGAGTACAGCACTTTTTATACTAGACTGTGTATATTATTTTATTGACTTTGTCAGTTACCAGCAAACTTCATACATCATAAAACTTACATCAAAACAGTTTACATCAGACTGATTTCATAATTTATATCCAACTGGATAGATTTCTTTTGGACTAACACTTCCATTTCTTTTATTTTTATCCTCTCTCTATCAGTCTAACATTATTTATTAGACAGCAAAGATGGTTTTCATCAGATACGAATTCATTACAAGATCTTGTGCGTTAAATGCTATACACTCATACCACCCCTAGTTGAAGAAGAACAGCTCACCCATACTTCTCCAACGGTTATTTTTTAAAGCTACAAAGCAGACCATATCAGTTGGAAAGTAGCACAGACGAAAAATAGAGAGCATCCAAAAAATTTATTCAGCTCCACACAGACGAAAAATAAAAGAGCATCCAGAAAATTTTATTCAGCTCAATATACACACAGAAAAGAGAGCAACTCAAATTTGCAATCAGCTCTACAAAGCAATAATTTCAGCATTCTTCCATTCGTTGAAGATCAAGAGAAACAGAGCACAACAATTCCATTTTGCTATAATCTCAAGAGAAGTTTATGAGACCAAAAATTAGATTTATTTTTGGTATCTCAACCAAGAAGAAACTCGGACTCATTTTGTATCTTTAAAGAGTTTCAAGAACTGTACATCATTTCTACTCCATTTGTGTAAAGATTTGAGCTTGGGTTTTTAGCTTCGGTGGTTGTACTAGTAGCTGTTTTTTGCTGCTCGGTTGTACAAGAGGTGGTTTGATCCTACCTTCAAGTGGATCAGGACTAGTGAAGCGCGGGAGACGGAAGCTTGCTCTTGGCGCGTGGACGTAGGCCGGGTTTTGGCCGAACAACGTTAAAAATACGGTGTCATTTATTTTCAGTTTTTAAATTTATTTATATGCTTGTGATTGATTAATTTTATTTGCTCATTACTTGCAAGATATTTAAAATCTGAAAATTTGGTAATTTTATTTTAAGACAGAAATAATTATTTTCGTAATAATTAATTTATTCCAGAATATTAATTTTTATTAAATACGAAAATTGTTTATAAATTTATTGGGTTTTATAATCTTGAAATATAACAACTTGTTTAATTTATTGAGAGTATTTGGTTGTTATTCTTGATTTGAATCATTTAAGATTAATTCTAGAAGATAAATTATTATTATACAGAAATTAATTAAATATTTATTTGGGTGTTGAAATCTGTGATTTATCTTGTTTAAGTTAAGTGGTGATATTATTTGATATTCTTGTGTGAATCTCTTTAGATTAAATCCAGAATATAAAATACGAAAATTGATTATTTATTTATTGGATATTGTAATCTCTTGATTAATCAATTGAAAGTATTTATTTGATAATTTATTTATTGTGTGTTTCAATCTCTGATTTAAATTGTTTAAATTTATTGGTAACATTTATTTAATCATTATTGGTTTAATCTTTTAAGATTTATTTAATCTGAAATTTCTATTAAGAGTTTTAAATTAAATATTTTCTGAAATATTAATTAAACCCGAAAAGTTTGTAAAATCTCAATTCACCCCCCCTCTTGAGTATTTTTCTGGGCAACAAAGTGAATAAAAATCCAAAAATAATGGAAAAAATACAGAAAATGAAAAAAACCAAAAATATTGGAAAAAATTCACAAGATGAATAAAAATCCAGAAAAAAAAATAAAAAAAATCAAGATGTTGAATAAAAATCAAGAAATCATGAAGAAAATCCAGAAATTTATTATGAGGTTAATATTTATTTTCTTGTTTTTTATTAATTTTCTATATTTTTTATTTTTTTGGAATTTTATTCCTTTTCGGATTTTTTTTAATATTATTTTATTGGTTTTATTCACTTTCTGTATTTTTTCGTTATTTTTGGGTTTGTGTACACTATTTGGATTTTTTTTTCATTATTTTTGGGATTTTATTCACTTTCTGTACTTTTTTTCATTATTTTTGGATTTTTATTCACTTTTTGGATTTTGTTTTCATTATTTTTGGGTTTTTATTCATTTTTTGAATTTTTTTTCATTATTTTGGGGGTCGTATTCACTTTTTTTTTGGGGGGGTTTATTAATTTTTTTTCATTATTTTAATTCATTTTTTGGATTTTTTCCATTATTTTGGGGATTTTATTCACTTTTTTTATTTTTTTTTCATTTTTTTGGGTTTTTATTCACTTTGCTGGATTATTTTCCATTACTTTTGAGTTTTTATTCATTTCCTGGATTTTTTTCATTAATTTTGGAGTTTTATTCTATTTCTGTATTTTTTCATTATTTTTGGGTTTGGGTTTTTATTCACTTTCTGTACTTTTTTCATTATTTTTGAGTTTTTATTCTTTTTTTGTATTTTTTTGCATTATTTTTTGGATTTTATTCACTTTCTGAATTTTTTTTCACATTATTTTGGGGTTTTATTCACTTTCTGAATTTTTTTCATTATTTTTGGATTTTTATTCATTTTATGGATTTTTCTCCTTATTTTTGGGGTTTTATTCACATTGTAGATTTATTTATTTATTCTTTGGGATTTTTATTAATTTTCTGGGATATTTATTATTTTTCTATTTTATATATATATTTTATACTTTTTTTCCATGGAAAATATGGAGAACCAAACACAAAAGATGGAAAGTATAACATTTTCCACCTGAAAAATAATTGCAATCAAACAACACCAACAAATTTTTTCCATGGAAAATATTTCCAAGTTTTCAATTCCATGGAAATTAACTCTTGGCGCTTATTTTCCATCTTATTTATCAAACACACCCTTAATTTAAGTTAGTTACAAGTTTAAAATTTGTATTACTTTTTACTATAAGAACTACGAAATGCCCGTGCATCGCGCAGGATTAAAATCTACTTATACATATTTTTGGGGTCCAGTACTTTTTTTATTAGGTTTTCATTATGTTTATTTTTTAAATTATATTAATTCTCGTAATTAATTCATGCTGTCATCAACGTCTTTATAACCATCTCTAATCACTCCTACTTCTTTTTATAGAAAATGATATTTGTCCCATAATTGTTACAATAAGAAAAACAAATAAAAAAAAGGAGGCTTCGCATATATGTCGTATTAGATATTTCTTTACTCATTCTAGTTCCACCATATTTTTCCTCTACATATTGGTCCTACTCCTAATTTTTTGAAACTTTTTTTTGCAATTATACCCATTTAAAACTAATCATCTGTAACTTCCTTGGAGAAGTTACACAAGTAGTTGAACTTTTTTTTTTTAATTTTCAAATGCTCATAACTTTTTATTGACGAATTCATTTTTCACAAAATTACTATTTTTGAAATCTCCTGATTTTTTTAGATCTCAAAAATAGTAATTTTGCGAAAGATGGATTCATCAATTAAAAGTTATGATCATTTGAAAATTAAAAAAAATGTTCAACCACTTATGTAACTTCCCCAAGGAAGTTACAGATGGTTGGATTTAAAAAGGTATAATTGTGAGAAAAAATTTAAAAAAATTAGGAGTAAGACCTATATGTAGGGAAAAAATATGATGGGACTAGAAGGAGTAAAGAAATGTTTGATAGGACCTATATATAATAACCTCATAAAAAAACAGGAAAGTGACAATAAGTGAAACTATAAAATCGGGATTAAATACCCGTGATCCCTTAATTATATCCCTCTTTGATACTGTAGGGGAATAATATAAACAACTCGGACAATTTGAGTCAGATTAATACTGTCCCAAAATCGTTGGGTAGAGGGTCGCAACTAGAGAAGGACACAATAAGATTTCCACCTACATGGATCTCAAAAAATATGAGCACAATCAAGTGGTAACTTCATCAAAAAGCAAAGGAGACCTTCACGGCACCATCCCTTCCTCCCCTATAAATGTAACCCGTACTCTAGGGAAAAGGGAAAAGGGAAAAGGGAAAAGGGACATATAACTATTTTTATTAGAGAAAAGAGAATAAAAAGAAAAATGAAACACCTCGTGGACGTAGCCCATTATCGAACTACGTAGATATATGAGTAGTGAGAGTAGTTTTATTCTGTTAAGCATTAATAGCCTAGGGCCATTCATTGTGAGAAAATTACACCTACAATTGGCACCGTGTGTAAAAAATGAGTTTTCTCTTCCTAAATCAGTTAAAGTCAACAAATAACCACGTCTCACCCATAAATGCACATCCACCGCCACTAGCAGGGGTAGACTGCCAACACCCAGAGGAAAGTCAGATATCCACCCCATAGGAGTCTACATGCTCTTTATGCCCGTTATTACCCACCGGAGAAACACTCTGAACAAATAAGCAAGCAACTTCACTCAGATCTCATGATTGGTAGATTCATATGAACAGCGGCTCTGCCAACAGGATGAGGCTATATGCATGCAAGAGGAGGGAAATGCATATCTATAGCGATGTCTGGAAAGGTAGGAGTGAGAACTATGCGGAGATAAAAACAAGCACGATGGCCAAACACCTATCCATTTGGCTAGTAAAACTCGCAGCCGAGGAAGGAGTTATCACCGCGATCAGGAGCACATCGAGTATGTGAGCCATCCTACGGGATAAGATCAAGGTATGGGACATTGTCGACACGATATCCGTAGACTCGTTAAGAACGAGATGGATAAACACCAAGAGAGGGGAAAATAACAGAACGGATGATCAAAAGTATGTGGATAAGTCAAATCTCGCTAAGGATTTTCAAGTGATCAACACCATGTTCAAGAAGCCAATTTACATGATCTTGAGAAAAATCAAGAATCAACGGTCCCTCAAATGGAAAAATAAAATGAAAGGAGACCTACCGAAGAGAAATAACGCACTGAGTTGTGCGTACCACAAATATAATGGTCACACCAAGGATAACTATAAGGCCCTAAAATCCCATCTTGAAGAATTGGCTCAAGCCCACTATTTAAGTGTCTACGTATTAAAGAAAGTGCTAAAATCATCATTGACATCGACTATAAATCATGTAATGACCGAGAAGAAGAATTGGGATATGGGTTTGCTGTTGACGTGACCACAAATGTGTCTAAAGTGCATGCTTATATCGGCTCAAGTGAAAGCCTGTCGCTCAAGTAATAATCCTGGTAAGTCGGGGTCGAATCCTCATGAAAATAGGACAAATACTCGTGATGAGGATCGGTAAGATGGAGAATCCTAACTTGACTCTAAAAAGGATACAAAAAAAATAAAAAAAGGGAGGAGTCTATCTATGAACTAGATGCATATTAAAATTGACTACTAGCTACACTACATGCAAGTGAAATTAACTAAGTAAATTCGATGCAAAGAACAAGTCTATTGAATTAATTAACTATGAATGAGGGAAGATAGGTCGGAACACAATCCCTGGATCCTTAGTAATTTTATTGCGCAGAATGCTAGGTTTCTGAATTAGAATTTTAAATGAACCTGAACTTTATTAATACTAAGCATTACATATATGAGGATACAAGTCCTCATCATACGTAATCTTAGCAACCACGTGTGTCGCACTCTTAAGCATCCTGATTACCTAGGGCAAACGAGATCAAAAGTTCTACTACCGTTGTGTGAGTTACATGACATGTTTCCTTTAATATTCAATTCTAAAACATATTTCCTAAAATGGTATATTACATCGGGTTGGGTTCATGCACTTTAACCCTTAATAAACTTAGCCGAACATGTTCAACTGTAATACCCCGTATTTCCACGTATTTAGAATTTAATTAATGGAGCGATTAAATAGAAAATACGGACCTTATATTTAAATTACGTGAGTAGAGTAATTTAATGTGACCACATATTTAAATTACGTGAGTAGAGTAATTTAATTAGACTTTATATTTAAACTACGTGAGTAAAGTAATTTAAAATGAAGATATATTTAAATTACGTGAGTAGAGTAATTTAAGATGATGTAAATCTTAAATTAGATGATTTAATATTTTAAGTCGAGTTACTGAAAATGACTTGTGAATAACTCATGAATTTACCTTACGCCATAACGGGTGATATGGGCGTATATGATTTAAATCTTAATCGAGAGCCAAACATGGGCTAACGAGAGTTTGAGATAAGAAATATGATATGAGTGACTCAAATGACAATTTAGAGGTCACAATTAGCTCTGGAAGGGTCAAAATAGACAAAATAGTATACCCAGGGGTACTAGTTGGGTCCCGGAACATCTTTAGGCTAAGTCGGGACCATTCAGGGGAATTTTGGTCTTTTAAAAGATAGGAGCGGGAAGAACTACGAATTTTGGAGTCTTTTATCATCTGATTAAATAAGGAATTAGGGTTAGAAACCTCATAACTCACGGAGAGGCCATTAGAGAGAAAAGATAAGTTATTCTCAAAGCATAAAAAGAAGAAGTGTGAGAGATTTAAAGAAATCCTTAAAACTCAAGCAATTGAAGAGTGAAGATTGAAGGAGAGAAATAATCAAACTCTACAACAACCACAAAATCAGATCATCTCTAAATCAAGGAAATTGGTTATTTATAAAATCTAAATCTGAGTTATAATATCCATGTATAAGATGTGTAGAATAAATGGGATTGAATAATTCTTGAGGGAAGATTTAATGTATGTTTGGGATAGGACTTGCTTGTAGTTAAATTCACATCTGTAGAGGATTTAAGTACAGAACAAATATGATTCCTATTACGAAATATAAATCTGGGTATATGATGATTTAAGATAAAGAAACCATATATCTAGAATTTTGAGAAGTTAAGAATAATTATGGTTCTGGGAAGATTTTCGTGAAGATTTGATGATATCTTAACGTTAGGAATAGTCTATATCCACACACAAACTAATTGGTGATGTTGGTAGAGAGTTCCGGAAGATTTAATGGAGTTTTGAGTGGTTAGACCTTAAGAAAGTCAAAACATGTATAAGCTTCCCAGAACAGTCGATCGATCGACTATGAAGATCGATCGATCGATGTTCATCAGTCGATCAATCGATGATGAAGGTCGATCGATTGACCCCTGTTGTTTCCTGGAAAAAATCTTCTTGAGTGAGTTTTCTTCGATGGTCGTCACTTATTGAGATGTTTAGAGCGTTTCTATACCTATCCTAGGACTTAATAAAGACAAGTAGGTAGAGGGTTGAGACCCATCATAGTCATTTAGAGAAAGAATTACAAAATGACTAGATAAGCAAAGAACGAACGTGTCGAGTATCGAAAATGGTGAATTTAAGTTACGAAGGGAGTTAACATGAATTCAAAGTAATTATCAGTAGGGTAAAGATGAATTAAGTACTGAATTAATGGGAGGGGTAACTAGGGCCCTTAGAGTAGTGCATATACTCAATTAAATGTGATATTGGTAATAAATAGTAAAATACAAGTACGGTGAATATAAGTGAATAAAATATTAGGTACGAACATGATTGATAGGTCGGGTGTGTACCTACTGAATTGTATGAACTTTTAGGTTAAGAGAATTATACCTAAATTGATTATGTTAGGGTCGATGAGATATTCCGAACTAACATAGAGTTATTATACGTTTGGGGTCGATGAAGAATGCCGAACCAAACCTTAAAATTGGTGTCGTGATGAAAGAGTCCCAGCCAGAATATGTGTATATATATAAATAGTTGGGGTCGATGTATTATTTCGAACCAACTTTTACTTGGGGTCAATGAGTTTTTCCGAACCAAGAGTCCTTTATGTGTGTGTTATAAGGACATATTAGTGATAACTAATATTTAGTATACGTAGTTTGATAAATGTATATTGCTGGTATAATCAACTGTCATGAATAGTAGATAATAAGATGGACTGATAAAATTTTAGTAATAATTAAGTGGTGAGATTTAATTATAAAAGAAGAACGAAGATAACAAGAAATGAATAAGTTATTTACGTGTACAACGTATGAGACATGAACTATTAATATACTGCGTGTATGATATGGAGACTTAGAAAGTAGATAAGCCCACTTGAGTATTCTAGTCAAGTTGGCTTGGGTAGTATAGCTAGATGGACTAAGTACCAACGTTAGGCGTGCACTATAGGAGAGGGGTGAGGTAACTCAAGAGAATGTACAAAATCTTAACTTGTATAATCAATAACTCATATTTGTGATAACTGCTTGCAAAATAATTTTAAATGCTTTGAGTACTAACTCTTGCTATGTAAAAATCCTTTTTAAAACCTTTTAGGTGCCTAGCCACAGGGACACCCATCATGACTTCATTCCAGGGATTTTGGAGCTGCAGCACATGTGGATGTTGCGGGGCATGTTTTCCAACCTTTACATTTGTAGTTATTTTGATATCTTGGATTTGGATTTAATTTTATTCCAGCCGTGATTTTCGGCGTGACTTTAGCTCATTCAGTTATTTTTGATAATTGGCTTAGTACTGCTTAATTTATATTGTTCCACATGGGTTGTGTTGTCTGTTTAATGAAGATAAAATTTGGCACTAGCTTAATTTCACTTAGGTGGTTAGTAATTAAAACGTTTTCGATAGTGATGCTAAGAATGAACCATTTAAGAAACCTATTTTAAATTAAATTAAGGATTGATCACCCAAGGTTTAATTAGCTGGGGTGTCACAGATGTTATCAGAGCATACGGTTCTAGTGTCCATAGGATCTGTACGGCTTATTACGTTTCAGCATAGTCTTCGGTTGTGTTAGAGCCCTACTATTTGGGCTGTTAATTCATGTCTCGCTTTCGTAATATCGTGCATCTGCTTTTAAATTTTGTATAGAATGTGTACTTATACAAGGTGATCTATTTTCAGATGCCACCGAGGAGAGAGCGAACAGAGAGGGCTGAGGCCAGGGATGAGGATGGGGAGGCTCATCAGGAGCCACAGGTGCCAAAACCTCCACCCCCACTCGAGTTAATTTCCACTACTCAAGTTGCAGTGATAGTGGCTCAAGTAATCGAGACAGCGATGAGGGCCATGACAACCCATTTTCCTTAGCCCAAAATACCACCTCCCGCAGCACCAATGATTTAGGTCCCAACAGGGCCATCTTCTTGGCAGCGAGTCAGAGAGACATTTCAGAAAGGGCATCCAACCGAGTTTCAGGGTAGTACCGATGTAGTGGAGGAGTGCAACTGGAAGAAGAATATCCAGCTCCACTTACGCTTCGTAGAGTGCACCGAGGTACAGAAACAGATGCTAGCTACTTTCTGTCTGTCGGGAGCGGCCTTATGGTGGTGGGAGTCAGTTACCACTACTGAGGACAGGGATGCAATGGAAAATTCTGAGTTTTGGGTGCGGTTTGACCGCAAGTACTTCCCTCCAGCGGTAGAGTCTGAGATGAGGAAGAAATTCAGTGAGGTGGTTCAGGGAGATCGCTCGGTTGCTGATTACGAGGAGGCATTCGCCCGTTTGGCTAACTTTATGCCAAACAGAGTGAGCAATGAGGAACGAAAGAAGTCAAAATTCATGGATGGCTTGGCCTGGAAAATCAGGCAACATTTTATCGGTAATCCAACATTGGTAACTTATACAGATGTCGTCAACGCCGCTCTACTACACTGTCAGTATCATCGTTTCCAGGCAAAAGGAAGAAAGAGAGGTGAGCCTAGCTAGCCGGGCAAAGTGGATGGAGGTAGTGTCAGCAGCACACTACAACAACAGATAGTGGGTCATCTAGGGAAAGATTTACGGCAGGGGAACTCTGCCAACAGGTTTAGGCATGGAAGGCATCGATTTGACATATAGGGCCAACAGGGGGTCCCCAGCAACCAGTTCTTCAGGGCCGACAGACTCAAAGGAACCAAGGAGGAGGCCAGCAAGGCCAAGGGCGTCAGGGACAACATTAGGGCCAATAGGGTAGAGGCTGTTTCAGGGACAGTGTTTCACATGTGGCCAGCAGGGTCACAAGAGTAGAAATTGTCCATAGAAAGATAGGGCACAACAACAGGGTGACCAACAGGGGCAACAGGCTCTGTTAGCCCTAGCAGCAGCACAAGCCCCACAATAGCAGCCAGGACAGATGCACTACGGGCATGTGTTCAACATCCAGGACGTTCCATTCTAGCCTGCATCTCGAGCACCGCCGAAAGTCACGGGTACGTTTCATATCCATGGACTAGAGGGTAGTATCTTGTTTGACATGGGGGTGAAACATTCTTTTATTACCACTAGATTTGCATGGGCAATCGTCCTCTTAGAGACAGTCCACACTCATCTTATGTGTGTGGAGTCACCGATGGGTAGTCGGTCCCTTATACACTCAATTTATAAGGTCGTGGACATTATGGTTGGGAGATTTAGTCTAGCGGTAGACCTCCTGGTGTTGTATATGGAGGGTACGACATCATCCTAGGGATGGACTGGTTGGTGGGTTATAGGGCGATGGTGGATTTTTATGAGAGGACTGTCGTATTTTCCATTCCAGGACAGGAGATTTTCCTAGTGGCAATGCCTCTTCCCGAGGGAGGATCGTGCACTCATCTCCATTACATTGAAGAAGAGACCTCACAGGAGGTGGTTGTCCCTCTCGACTCAATTCCAGTAGTAAGGCATTTTAAGGGCGTCTTTCAAGAAATACCAGGTTTACCTCCTAGTAGGGAGATTGAGTTCGTTATCAACTTAGCACCAGGAACGAGACCAATTGTCAGAGCACCGTATTACATGTCTCCTTTAGAGATGCGAGAGCCGAGGGAGAAGATTTAGAAGCTCTTAGGTCAGGGTTTCATTCGGCGGAGTACATCACCGTGGGGTGCACCAGTTTTATTAGTAAAGAAAAGGGATGGATCCTTACGGTTGTGTGTTGATTACAGAGAGTTGAACAAGGTGATGATACGCAATAAGTATCCGTTACCTAGGATAGATGACTTGTTTGATCAGTTGAGAGGGGTTGCATACTTCTCAAAAATCGATCTAAGGTCGGGTTACCATCAACTGCGCATAAGGGAGGAGGATGTACCTAAAACTGCTTTCTTGTCACGGTACGGGTCATATGAGTTCAGGGTGATGCCATTTGGACTCACTAATACGCCTGCAGTATTCATGGACCTCATGAATAGGGTATTCAGGGAGTTTTTAGACCAGTTTGTGATCATGTTCATAGATGACATTCCGGTTTACTCTCGCATTGAGGAGGAGCATGCCGAGCACTTGCGTATGGTTCTTCAGACATTACGGGACAACCAATTGTACACCAAATTCGGGAAGTGTGGATTTTGGCGGCGAGAAGTTCAATTTCTTGGCCACGTTGTGTCAGATAGAGGTATTTTTGTTGATCCGAGTAAAGTATCGACGGTGAGGGGATAGGGATAACCCATGACACCGACCAAAATTTGCAACTTTTTAGGGTTGACCGATTACTATCGTCGCTTCATCAAGGGGCTCTCAAAGATTTTCGATCCTTTGACAAACCTGACTCTGAAAGGAGTACCATTCGTGTAGAGCGACAACTGTCAGTTAACATTTGATGAACTAAAGGATAGGTTAACATCAGCACCCTTACTTGCCTTACCGAGGAGTGAATTTGATTCCCAGGTCTATACTGACACATCCTTGCAGGGTCTTAGAGGTGTGTTATAGCATGAGGAGAGGGCGATAGCTTATGCTTCTCGAAAGCTAAAGCCACATGAGAGGAACTACCCCACTCACGACCTCGAATTAGCAGCGGTCGTTTTTTCTTTGAGGATTTGGAGGCATTATCTTCTGGGGGAGAAGTTCACTCTTTTGACTGAACATAAGTCACTTCAGTATCTCTTCACACAGAAGGATATTAAATAATATAAGACGAAGACGATGATTAGAATTCATGAAGGATTACCAGTTTGACATACAGTATCATCTTGGTAAGGCTAATGTGGTGGCAGACGCGTTGAGTCGATGACCTACTAGAGATATAGCTGAGACTTGGAAAGCTAAATGGAGTGATCTCCAGTAGGAGGATCAGATAGGCAGGGAATTCATGGCAGTTATGACCATCACTCCCGAGATTGTGATGTGAGTAGTGAGAGCTCAGGCAGAGGACCAATTCTGTCAGGATAGGGTGATATAGTTATTAGCCGAGGGCGCAGAGTCTTACTTAGTTAGTTCATAGGGAGGTATACGATTTAATGGGAGGCTAGTAGTACTTCGAGATGAGGAGTTGAGGCAGGAAGTGATGATCGAGTCTCACAGTTCCACATTTGTGATACATCCCAGTGGGGACAAGATGTATCAGGATATGCGGCGACAGTATTGGTGGTCTGGTATGAAGCGAGACATATCAGAGTTTGCCTCGAGGTGCACCATATGTCAACTGGTGAAAGTTAACCATCAAAGACCTTCAGGAATGCTACAACCGCTAGAGATTCCCATGTGGAAGTGGGAGAGTATCTCGATGGACTTTATTACTGGACTACCAACATCACAGAGAGGTGACGATTCCATTTGGGTGATAGTAGATTAGCTGACAAGGTAGCCCATTTCTTGTCTGTCCGTACTAATTTTGATACGATGCAGTACGCGCAGCTATTCATTGCAGATATCGTTAAGCTGCATAGGGTTCTTATTAATATCGTGTCTGACAGAGACAAAGTGTTTGTGTCACACTTCTGGCAGAGCTTTTAGGAGGCCATGGGCTTATATTTGCGGTTGAGTACGACCTACCATCCGCAGATAGACGGGTAGACTGAGAGGGTAAATCAAATGCTCGAGGACATGTTGAGAATGTGTATCCTAAACCTTGGTGGAGGATGGGAGAGATATCTCCCACTGGTAGAGTTTGTGTATAACAACTCATACCAATTAACTATCGGTATGGAACCATTCGAGGCACTGTATGGAGGCCTTATTGTTCACTCGAATGTTGGTTAGAGGTGGGGGACAACAAGCTGTGTGGGCCGGAGATGATACAAGAGACTTATGACAAAATATAATTAATTCAGGGACGTATTCAGATAACTCAAGATAGGCAGAAGAGTTATGCTGACGCCGGTAAGAGATACGTGGAGCTTGAGGTGGGCGACCAGGTGTTGATTCGGGTATCCCCTATGAAGGGGATTATGAGATTCGACAAAAAGGGGAAGTTAGCGCCGAGATTTGTAGGACTGTTCCCTATTATTGAGAGGGTGGGGCCGGTAGCATACAGATTGGGACTTCTAGTGCATCTTTAATGGATACACGACGAGTTCCACGTGACATCGCTGAAGAAATACAGGAGGAGCAAGAGAGCCTTCTGACACGTCCCACTAGAAGATATGGATTTGTATCCTGATGTCTCGTTGGAGAAGAGACCTGTAGCTATTCTTGATCATAGCGAGCATAAACTACAATCCAAAGTCGTGCCGTTAGTGCGAGAACAGTGGGGGCACCACAATACTGGTGAGTCAACTTGGGAGCGTGAAGAGGATATGTGAAAGCAATATCCAGAGCTGTTCACCGCAGGTATACTCTAATTTTGAGGACAAAATTCCTTTGTAAGGGGGGAAGTATGTAATATCCCGTATTTCTATGTATTTAGAATTTAATTAATAGAGCGATTAAATAGAAAATACGGACCTTATATTTATATTACGTGAGTAGAGTAATTTAATGTGACCATATATTTAAATTATGTGAGTAGAGTAATTTAATAAGACCTTATATTTAAATTACGTGAGTAGAGTAATTGAAAATGACCATATATTTAAATTATGTGAGTAGAGTAATTTAAGATGATCTAAATGTTAAATGAGACGATTTAATATTTTAAGTCGAGTTACTGATAATGACTTGTGAATAACTCATGAATTTACCTTGCGTCATAACGAGTGATATGGGCGTATATGATTTAAATCTTAATCGAGAGCCAAACATGGGCTAACGAGAGGTTGAGATAAGAAATATGACATGAGTGACTCAAATGACAATTTAGAGGTCACAGTTACCTCCGGATGGGTCAAAATAGTATACCCAGGGGTACTAGTAGGGTCTCGGGACATCTTTGGACTAAGTCCGGACCATTCAGGGGCATTTTGATCTTTTAAAAGATAGGAGTGGGAAGACCTACGAATTTTGGAGACTTTTATCATCTGATTAAATAAGGAATTAGGGTTAGAAACCTCATAACTCACGGAGAGGCGATTAGAGAGAAAAGAGAAGTTATTCTCAAAGCATAAAAAGAAGAAGTGTGAGAGATTTAAAGAAATACTTGAAACTCAAGCAATTGAACAGTGAATATTGAAGGAGACAAACAATCAAACTCTACAACAATCACAAAATTAGATCATCTCTGAATCAAGGCAAGTGGTTATTTACAAAATCTAAATCTGAGTTATAATATCCTTGTATAAGATGTGTAGAATAAATGGGTTTGAATAATTCTTGAAGGAAGATTTGATGCATATTTGGGATAGGACTTGCACGTAGTTAGATTCACATCTGTAGAGGATTTACTTACACAAGAAATATTATTCCTATTACGAAATATAAATCAGGGTATATGATGATTTAAGATAAGGAAACCATATATCTAGGGTTTTGAGAAGTTAAGAATAACTGTGATTCTGCGATGATTTTCGTGAAGATTTTATGATATTTTAACGTTAGGAATAGTCTATATCCATATAAAAACTAATTGGTGATGTTGGTAGAGTTTTCCAGAAGATTTAATGGAGTTTTGAGTGGTTAAAACTTAAGAAAGACGAAACAGGTATAAGCTGCCCAGAACAGTCAATCGATCGACTGTGAAGATCGATCGATCGATGTTCATCAGTCGATCGATCGATGATGAAGGTCGATCGATCGACCCCTGCTGTTTCCTGAAACAAATCTTCTTGAGTGAATTTTCTTCAATGGTCAACTTATCGACAAGTTTTGAGGGATTTTATAGCTACCCTAGAACTTAATAAAGACCAGTAGGTAGAGGTTTAAGACCCATCATAGTCATTTAGAGAAAGACTTAGAAAATGACTAGATAAGCAAATAACGAACTTGTCGAGTATCGAAAATGGTGAATTTAAGTTATGAAGGGAGTTAACATGAATTCAAAATAATTATCAGTAGGGTAAAGATGAATTAACTACTGAATTAATGGGAGGGGTAACTAGGGCCCTTAGAGTAGTGCATATACTCAATTAAATGCGATAGTGATAATAAATAGTAAAATAACAAGTACGGTGAATATAAGGGAATAAAATATTAGGTACGAACATGATTGATAGGCCGGGTGTGTACCTATTGAATTGTATGAACTTTTAGGTTAAGAGAATTATACCTAAATTGATTATGTTAGGGTCGATGAGATATTCCGAACTAACATAGAGTTATTATACGTTTGGGGTCAATGAAGAATGCCGAATCAAACCTTAAAACCGGTGTCGTGATGAAAGAGTTCAATCCAGAATATGTGTATATATATAAATAGTTGGGGTCGATGTATTATTCCGAACTAACTCTTACTTGGGGTCGATGAGTTATTCCGAACCAAGAGTCCTTTATGTGTGTGTTATAAGAACATATTATTGATAACTATTATTTAGTATACGTCGTGTGATAAATGTATACTGTAGTTATAATCTACTTTCATGAATAGTAGATAATAAGATGGACTAATAAATTTTTAGTAATAATTAAGTGGTGAGACTTAATTATAAAAGAAGAACAAAGATAACCAGAAATGAATAAGTTATCTACGTGTAAAACATATGAGATATGAACTATTAATAAATTGCGTGTATGCTATGGAGACTTAGAGCAGTGGAGTATTCTAGTCTAGTTGGTTTGGGTAGTATAGCTAGATGGAATAAGTACCAACATTAGGCGTGCACTATAAGAGAGGGGTGAGGTAACTCAAGAGAGTGTACGGAATCTTAACTTGTATATTCAATAACTCATATTTGTGATAACTGCTTGCAAAATATTTTCAAATGTTTTGAGCACTAACTCTTGCTATGTAAAACTCCTTTTTAAAACCTTTTAGGTGGCCAGCCATAGGGACACCCAACATGACTTCATTCCAGGGATTTTGGAGTTGTAGCACATGTGGATGTTTCAGGGCTTGCTTAGACGATTCTTTTATTTCAGATCTAGTGTAGGATCTCAGTTTTAGTACTCTCAGTTTGGGGACATGTTGTCCAACCTTTACATTTGTAGTTATTCTGATATCTTGGATTTGGACTTAATTTTATTTTAGCCGTGATTTTCGACGAGACTTTATCTCATTCAGGTATTTTTGATAATTGGCTTAGTACTGCTTAATTTATATTGTTCCACATGAGTTATTTTATCTTTTTAATGAAGATAAGATTTGGCACTAGCTTAATTTCACTTAGGTGGTTAGTAATTAAATTTTTTTGACAGTGATGCTAAGAACGAACCATTTAAGAAATATGTTTTAAATTAAATTAAGGCTTGATCACCCAAGGTTTAATTAGGCGGGGTCTCACATCAACCTAATGAAAAACATAAGCTCTAATGTGCATGTAATTCTAACCATGAAGAAACTTGACCTAGATATGGAAACAGTAATTGAAATCTCAGAAAATATGGAAAACAAGCGAAGAAAAGTTAACCTGAAAGAATAGGGATGAAGAACATAAACTTTGAACAAGAAAACCTTGAATTAATTCCATAAAACTTCAGTATTATAGAAGAAAATAAAACCCTAGGGTTCTTGGAAGAACATAAAACCTATCTCCTTAATGTCTGGTCTCCAAAATAACTAAGTACATCACGTTATATTTAGTCATTCATCCATGCACAACTCTATTTTTGAAATAAATAAAATTAGAATTTTGGCTCGCCGAACCAGTTCACTTTTTTATGCTTAATGGGCCGAACCGGTTCACTTTTCCAGAGTTGATGTGAAAACTGATGTGAAAATTTTTCTAAGTCTTTTCTTCCTTGTTTTCCATGATTTCTTCCCAACTTTAAACCTTCATAACTTTTCACTCGTGACTCGGATTTGGATGTTGTTTCTTCCTAAACGCTCGTGGATCTAAGAAACTCAACTTCTTCTGGGAGTTTGTTCCAAATTTTGGGTGTAAAATTATGAAAATGCCCTTGACTTTCCTTCCCTTGCATTTTGTATTTCTCTTTTGATTTTTTTCTCAATCTTCAAAACGGCATAACTCTTTCACCGCAGCTTCGATTGGGGTGCCATTTTTTCCAATTTTCTTGTAATTTTCAACTCTTCAACTTTCCAAAGGCCCCACCTCCGGACTCAATTTTCTTGGAAAGATTACAAAAATTCCCTTGAACACTTCATTTCTTGGGTTTTCTTCGGTCTTTGGAGTTCTCTTTCGCACTAACTTAGTTGAAATGCCTGTAAAACACATGAGAGATACACAAAACACGACGTACTCGTAAGGGATAGTTAATAGTACGATTATGAGCTAAAACCAAGTGAATTACACTGCATGGGATCATAAAAATACCAAAATTAAGGGGATAAATATACAATATTTATGCCTAATCAGCTATCATCCACAATGCCTAAATAACAAAGAAGATTGAAGGCTACATTATTTGGATGGAACTGAAGAAAGTCGTTGGGGGTGACAAAGGGCTTCCAAATCGATCCCGTCAAAAGTTCAACGGAAAAAATTGTCACCAATTGATAAGCACCCAAAACTATAGAATTTATACCCGAATAGATGTATTTTAGTTGCTAATTCTCGACAATATGGGTCTTATGCGCTTAATTGTTCAATATGCAGGCATAATTACATTTGCGGTGTCAAAAGTTATATTTCAAGGCAATTGTGCATTTTGTGGAGCTAATTACCCTTGTCCCGTATCCTCACCCGCGCCCTAACCTAGCCCAAACTTACCCCATGTCTGTGTGTGTTTAGTTTGTGTCTTTATAATATTTTTTAGATTTTTAGTTTGAGTCATTTTTATTTTTAGGATTTATTTTAGATTTATTTAGTATTTTCTAGGTTTTGTTTTCTATTTTTCTATTTTTATTCTATTAGTGTAATTTTATTTTATTTTGATTTTTATTAGTTTTTAGTTTTATTAGGATTAGTTTTAGGAGTTTATTTTTAGTTTATTAGATTTTATCTTTTAGGATTTTTGTTTTCATATTTTATTACATTTTTCATTTTTTGATTTCTTTGATTTTATTATTTTAGTTTTTAATAGCTTATAATTTTATTTTCTTAAGTTTTAATATTTTATTTTATGTCTTAAGTTTTATTTTCTTAGTTAGTTTGAGTCATTTTATTTCATTTTTAATTAGTTAGTTTTATTTTTATTTCAAGGGTTCAAATTAAACACACTCTATACCCACAAACTTATCCTACACCCCAATCACATCTTACCCTCACCATAATCCTATAAGCTTAACCTACACCTAAGCACACCCAACCAACACTCACTCTCACCTAACTTTCCTACACCCTCTCCACTTTCCACCATAACACCCACCCACTAACACCTTCATTCTCTCTCTCATGAACCCATATCTAAACCTCTAACCCTTAGCCCGATCTGTCCGGCGCCGACGAAAACTTCGGCGTTAAACCTAGCCCCGGCATCGACCTTATCTACTTCACCAAATTGTGAGCCCCTGCTCGGCGCACCCTCACGACCTCTGGCCGGCGTCGCGAACCCCCTAACGCTGCTACTCCTCTAATCCCCTACCCCATGTCATCTCTCCTATCGCGACCTCCCTCCGATCGCCCAAACCCATCGCCAACCGTCGCACCCCTCCGGCATTAACCCCCTGTCCAGCTCCGGCCGGCGCCGCCGACGGCCTGCCGTCGCTACCGCCGTCCGACCTTCAACTACCGCCCAGCAAAAAACCGACTACCCCTGGTCCAGTATTCGCCGACCCCCTCTCTCTCTCTCCTCAACCCATTTTCAACAGAAGAACTCCATTCTTCAAACCCGGTTCAAACCCGATCCATCCAAACTTCATCCAAACCCAAACCCTTCTTCAACCAAGACCCATTTCTCCATTTATTCACCCATTTCCTCTTACCCGATTTCTTTCACCTGCATAAAATAAACCAAAACCAAGATAAAAATAAACCCAATTCCCCACATGCCATAAAACCCAACTTATTCCCTTAAAACCAATTTACCCAAATACCCTTAAAAACCCCTCAACTACTAATTCTAACCAAACTTCCCAAAAACGACCCCAAACCTCTCATTCCCAAATCAGATTTTATTCCTCACCTCACTACCCACATGCACACTTAAATCAATTACCCATATTAACCCTCATGCTCCACGCCTTGTATAAATTGAAGAGAAAGACCCATTTTCAAGGGATCTCAAATTTAGTTTTAAGCTTGGTGTGATAAAATTCTCTCCACCCCTCTATGTTGAGTATTTGCATTTTTAGCAAATACCTCAATATAGAGGTGTGTAGTGAAAATTATCTCTAGGATAAATTTCACCCCACCCCTCTATTATGAATTATTGCATTTTTAGCAATTAATTCAAAATAGATTGATGTAGTGAAATTTATCCCTTATGGGAGGTAAATTCTAATTCATTCCTTTATGTTGAGATTTTGCATTTTTAGCAATTATCTCAATATAAATTAATGCTCTAGAATTTATTTATTTGGGTGAGTTCTAATGTACAATTTTATAATTTTAGGATTTGTATTTTTAGCAAATCTCTTTTATTATTTAATTGTCCATTTTAAATTCATCCACTTTCCTTTTTATTTTTATTTTGTAATTTTTAGTTTAGATTAAAGGAGCTTTTATATAGAAAAATTCTAGAGAGAGAATTTTAGAGAAAAATACCATTTGTAAATAGTTTTGTTTTATTCTTTTTTTTTATTTTTTTATTTGTGAGGTTAAATATTGATTGAGATTTAATTGAGTGTTGATTTTAATTTCATATTACTTGGATTTTCAATTGGAGGGTTGTATGCTTCTCATTCGAGGATTGAAGTTTATTGAATTCAAGAGATTGGTTTGATTATTCTTCTCTCTACTCTTTTATATTAAATGCCTATTGAATATTTGTTTATTATGTTTCATACCATGTTAGGCTAAATCCCCTTTCAAGGAGTTGGGTGAACCCTTATTTGATATTATTTTAGTTTAATTAGTTTGATTACTTGAAAAGTCCCTTTGGATGTTAATTTTGATCCCTCACCCTTAGATTTACGCTTCGAGAGAGGGTAAATGATTTTCGAGAGAAAATCGAAATTCTAGTGATAATACCCATTTTAGATTCGAACTAGAGATAGTGGTTTCTTAAGTGGGTATTATAACTTGAATTTCAACTCTAAATTTATTTTCTAAGATTTACATGAATTTTAATCGATCGATCCTAGCGGGTGATTAGTTAAAAGGAGTGTAGATCTATTTTTCTAGAGTTGTGGGGTGTTAAACTTAATTTTCTAAAAGATTACTATTATAATTACACTTGCAACGAGAGTTGGTTTGTAATTTTGATATTAATTTGGGAGAATTCAAATAATTAAAATAATTAATTAGAATAGCTAAAATTTGTGGTGTAATCCCACTCCTTGATTGTTCTCACAATTATTTACCTCACTTTATCTCTTATTTTTAGTTTAGACTTTATTTTTTATTTTAGTCATTTTCTAGTTAGTTGTTATCATATTACATTTAGTTTAGTTTAGTTTAAATCATCACCTCACCTTATTGTTTTAATAATGAAAAAGTTGAAAAAAAATTAGAAAAGTGAAAAAGTACGAAAAGAAAATAAAAAGTGAATTACAATTGAATTTGTCTCTTGCTTACTCCCTAGAAAGTGGATTGATACCCTTACTTACCTCTACACTTGAGTTTATTAATTTTGTAGGTATTTGAGGATTTTGACTAACTTGGCTTTCAACAACGACGACATACGCAAAAAGATAGTTATCACCAGTGTTTACTGTTGTACTTTTGCAACAAAATTAATTCGTCTTTGAAGTGATTATAACATTTTACAACTAAAACGCAACCTTAATAAAAAAAATTCTTAAAGGAAATTGTTTGTATTAGGAATAAATGACCGCAAGAAATGTTATAAACTTGTTCATTAATTGGTGTTATGATATCCAAACATTTAGTTCATAAATAAATATTCACATAGATAAGCACTCAAGTCACTATTGTCACAAGATCCATATAATTAACATTCCAAACTATCATAGTTCATAGTTACATAATGTATCTACTTTATAAATACATAAGTTAGCTAGTCCACAATTCCCTAAAAAATTCCATAAAAAAAGATTAAGTTTCTGCACCCAAAAGTAGTTCCAATAGAAGTCTTCATAGAGTCCAATATGCAATTGAAAGAGTGTGGAAAAAAAATAGATTTCACACAATACATTTTAAAAAATATGTCTTACACATTAAAATTTGTAATTAATATTCCATTTCATTACGAAGATATCACACTGTATGATATCATACTAAAATAATAATTTGTTGAGGACAATTACTAAAATTTACAGTGCAACAATTTTATTTATAAAATTTGGAAATTTAAAGACTGTTCGAGTGACAACCCTGTCGTTTTAACAACCTTATTAGGATGACTGCACACTCATTCAAAGATTGTTTTAAGAACTGACTTCCAATGGGACGTGCAATTTTTAGTTTCATTTTAATAACTAAGTAATTGAAAATTTTAATATATTATTAATTACACTTCTTGTCCTATAGTGAATGAAATCAAACGTACAATAACCCAAATGGATTTAGTCACACAAACTAAATGTATTGATGCTTGGTTTGGTGGGTCTCATACATGATAATGTTCATGGAATATGAAAGAAATAATGGTACATATAATAAAAATGCAAATGCACCAAGCTCTAAAAATTCGTTTTTTTCTTCAACTATCATTCACGTAAAATGAACTAGGTTCGTAGGATAAGTAATTACAAGAGTGAAGTACAATTACTTATTATATCTAATGGCATCTCTCACACATATGCCTTCAGGAGTTAATATATAACATAACACTAATGAAGTTTTCACAGAAAATTAGAAGGATTAATCAATACGAAAACATATAAAATAGTATTTTCCATATACAATACATTAAAATAGATACTAAAATAATTTATATATGTAATTTGGAACTTAATCAAAGAGGAAACAGATCTAGCAATGGTTATTTATGAAAATGCCTACACAATCATTATCCTATCAACTATGCCTCAATGTAGCAACTGAATTTATATGGATTTCAAATAGAAAATTACATCCAGGAAAATATTACAATGCATCTTTCAAATAAAAAAATTCATAAAAAAATCATATTCTTTAAAAGTACTCCGCCTTCATTGATTTTCACAACAGAGCAACAAAAGTCAAAATATGAAAACAACCCAAAATAATTAAGTATAAATGAAAACAATAGAAAAGAGAAAGAAAGAGCCTTTAAAAGTAGAGTAGAAAAGTTATAGAAGATGGTGTTTGGGCGACATCGACAAGAGAAAATATAAGGAGATGGTGTGGGCGCAAAGCTATACCAAAGTTCTTTTTTTTTTTTCAAAATTAACTAATGAAACACATTAATTTTACTTATAAAGAATTTATATGGAGTGCCATGCCTTGACCAGAAGATGTGGAATGAGTAGATCTCGATGCATTTAAGGATTCCATGAGCTTATGAGACATAACTTGTTGTGATAAAATGATATCTATGGTTTCATATTGAATCACCATGGCTACCCATTAAGCTTGTTTCTCTTCTCGTTGAGTTTCTACCTCTTCTTGCTAAGTCACTGCCTCTGCCTCATTACATTGCAGATGTTCCATCAAATCTTGGATAAATCTAGTAGATTCCTTAAAAGCCTTTTTTAACTGTAAATTATTCTGTTGCAACAGTTTTACCCTAGAATTTTTAGGGTTGGGACCATTCCCAATACCGTTGATATATCCAGGTCTTATGCCAAGAACATTATCCACAATATCGTTTGGAGTCAACAAATTACCACCCTCAAATGTGTATTGTTATTGGACACATATCATCTCACTGTGTATACAAAAACTATAGTCATTATGGGATTTTTGTCAAATAGAACACAAGTAACATTAAAAAATATATTATGCAATCCAATATATTTTTCAGATCTTGTCACCACTTAAAGATGTTGTAAGGGTTTGAGGTAATCACCTAGGATGTTACCCTCATAATTAATCACACCAAATTAATAAGGTTAAGGGTCTGAGGTCGTCCATTCATGGTGTCTGACTTCAAACCTTATCACCACTTAATGATGTTGTAAGGGTCTAAGGCCATCACCTAGGATGTTACCCTCATAATTAATCTCATCAAATTAATGATGTTAAGGTTCCGAGGTCATCCAATTATGGTGTCTGACTTCAGACCTTGTCACTACTTAATGATGTTGTAAGGGTCTGAGGTCATCACCTAGGATGTTACCCTCATAATTAATCTCACCAAATTAATGATAGTAAGGGTCTGAGGTCATCCAATTATGGTGTCTGACTTCAGACCTTGTCACCACCTAATGATGTTGTAAGGGTCTCAGGTCATCTCCTAGGATGTTACCCTCATAATTAATCTCACCAAATTAATAATGTTAAGGGTCTGAGGTCATCCAATTACGGTGTCTGACTTCAGACCTTGTCACCACTTAATGATGCTGTAAGGGTCTGACGTCATCACCTTGGATGTTACCCTCAGAATTAATCTCACCAAATTAAGGATGTTAACGGTCTGAGGTCGTCCAATTATGGTGTCTGACTTCAAATCTTTTCACCACTTAATGACGTTGTAAGGGTCTGAGATCATCACCTAGGATGTTACCCTCATAATTAATCTTAACAAATTAATGATGTTAAGGGTCTGAGGTCTTCCAATCATGGTGTCTGACTTCAGACCTTGTCACCAATAAATGATGTTGTATGGGTCTGAGGTCATCACCTAGGATGTTACCCTCATAATTAATCTCATCAAATTAATGATGTTAATGGTATGAGGTCATAAAATTATGTTGTCTGACTTCAGACCTTGTCACCACTTAATGATGTTGTAAGGGTCTGAGGTCATCACCTAGGATGTTACCCTCATAATTAATCTTACCAAATTAATGATATTAAGGGTGTGAGGTCATCTAATTATGGTTTCTGACTTCAGACCTTGTCACCACTTAATGATGTTGTAAGGGTCTGAGGTCATCACCTAGGATGTTACCCTCAGAATTAATCTCACCAAATAAATGATGTTAATGGTCTGAGGTCATCCAAGTATGGTGTCTGACTTCAGACCTTGTCACAACTTACTAATGTTGTATGGGTCTGAGGTCATCACCTAGGATGTTACCCTCATAATTAATCTCACCAAATCAATGATGTTAAGGGTCTGATTTCGTCCAATTGTGGTGTCTGGCTTCAGACCTTGTCACCACTTAATGTTGTTGTAAGGGTCTGAGGTCATTTAATCTCACCAAATTAATGATGTTAAGGGTCTGAGGTCGTCCAATTATGGTGTCTGACTTCAGACCTTGTCACCACTTAACGATGTTGTAAGGGTCTGAGGTCATCACCTAGGATGTTACCCTCATAATTAATCTCACCAAATTAATGATGTTAAGGGTCTGAGGTCATCCAATTATGGTGTCTGACTTCAGAACTTGTCATCACTTAATGATGTTGTAAGGGTCTGAGGTCATTACCTAGGATGTTACCCTCATAATTAATCTCACCAAATTAATGATGTTAACGGTCTGAGGTCATCCAAGTACGGTTTCTGACTTCAGACCTTGTCACCACTTAATGATGTTGTAAGACTCTAAAATCATCACCTAAGATGTTACCCTCAGAATTAATCTCACCAAATTAATGACGTTAAGGGTCTGAGGTCATCTAAATATGGTGTCTGACTTCAGACCTTGTCACCACTTAATGATGTTGTAAGGGTCTGAGGTCATCACCTAGGATGTTACCCTCATAATTAATCTCACCAAATTAATGATGTTAACGGTCTGAGGTCGTCCAATTATGGTGTCTGACTTCAGATCTTGTCACCACTTAATAATGTTGTAAGGGTCTGAGGTCATCACCTAGGATGTTACCCTCATAATTAATCTAACCAAATTAATGATGTTAAGGGTCCGAGGTCTCCCCATCATGGTGTCTTATTTAAGACCTTGTCAGCACTTAATGATGTTGTAAGGGTCTAAGGTCATCACCTAGGATGTTACCCTCATAATTAATCTCACCAAATTAATGATGTTAAGGGTATGAGGTCATCTAATTATGGTGTTTGACTTCAGACCTTGTCACCACTTAATGATGTTGTAAGGGTCTAAGTGCATCACCTAGTATGTTACCCTCATAAATAATCTCAACAAATTAATGATGTTAAGGTCCCGAGGTCGTCCAATTATGGTGTCTGACTTCAGATCTTGTCACCACTTAATGATGTTGTAAGGGTCTGAGGTCATCACCTAGGATGTTACCCTCATAATTAATCTCACCAAATTAATGATGTTAAGGGTCTGAGGTCGTCCAATTGTGGTGTCTGGATTCAGACATTGTCACCACTTAATGATGTTGTAAGGGTCTGAGGTCAATACCTAGGATGTTACCCACATAATTAATCTCACCAAATTAATGATGTTAATGGTCTGAGGTCGTCCAAATATGGTGTCTGACTTCAGACCTTGTCACCACTTAATGATGTTGTAAGGGTCTGAGGTCATCACCTTGGATGTTACCCTCATAATTAATCTCACCAAATTAATGATGTTAAGGGTCTGAGTTCATCCAATTATGGTGTCTGACTTCAGACCTTGTCATCACTTAATGATGTTGTACGGGTCTGAGGTCATCACCTAGGATGTTACCCTCATAATTAATCTCACCAATTTAATGATGTTAATGGTCTCAGGTCATCCAAGTATGGTGTCAGACTTCAGACCTTGTTACAACTTAATCATGTTGTAAGGGTCTGAGGTCATCACCTAGGATGTTACCCTCATAATTAATCTCACCAAATTAATGATGTTAAGGGTCTGAGGTCGTCCAATTGTGGTGTCTGGCTTCAGACATTGTCACCACTTAATGATGTTGTAAGGGTCTGAGGTCAACACTTAGGATGTTACCCACATAATTAATCTCACCAAATTAATGATGTTAATGGTCTGAGGTCGACCAAATATGGTGTCTGACTTCAGACCTTGTCACCAGTTAATGATGTTGTAAGGGTCTGAGGTCATCACCTTGGATGTTACCCTCATAATTAATCCCACCAAATTAATGATGTTAAGGGTCTGAGTTCATCCAATTATGGTGTCTGACTTCAGACCTTGTCATCACTTAATGATGTTTTAAGGGTCTGAGGTCATCACAAAGGATGTTACCCTCATAATTAATCTCACCAAATTAATGATGTTAACGGTTTGAGGTCATCCAAGTATGGTGTCTGACTTCAGACCTTGTCACCACTTAATGATGTTGTAAGGCTCTACAATCATCACCTAAGATGATACGCTCATAATTAATCTCACCAAATTAATGACGTTAAGGGTCTGAGGTCGTCCAATTAAGGTGTCTGACTTCAGATCTTGTCACCACTTAATGATGTTATAAGGGGCTTAGGTCCTCACCTAGGATGTTACCCACATAATTAATCTCACCAACTCAATGATGTTAAGGGTCCAAGGTCGCCCCATCATGGTGTCTTATTTCAGACCTTGTCACCACTTAATGATGTTGTAAGGGTCTGAGGTCATCACCTAGGATGTTACCCTCATAATTAATCTCACCAAATTAATGATGTTAAGGGTCTGAGGTCATCCAATTATGGTGTCTGACTTCAGACCTTGTCACCACTTAATGATGTTATAAGGTTCTGAGGTCATCACCTAGGATATTACCCTCATAATTAATCTCACCAAATTAATGTTGTTAAGGGCCCGAGGTCGTCCAATTATGGTGTCTGACTTCAGATCTTGTCACCACTTAATGATGTTGTAAGGGTCTGAGGTCATCACCTAGGATGTTGCCCTCCTAATTAATCTCACCAAATTAATGATGTTAAGGGTATGAGGTCATCCAATTATGCTGTCTGACTTCAGACGTTGTCAGCACTTAATGATGTTGTAAGGATATGCGATCATCACCTAAGATGTTACCCTCATAATTAATCTCAGCAAATTAATGACGTTAAGGGTCTGAGGTCATCCAAGTATGGTGTCTGACTTCAGACCTTGTCACCACTTAATGATGTTGTAAGGCTCTGAGGTTATCACCTAGGATGTAACCCTCATAATTAATCCCACCAAATTAATAATGTTAAGGGTCTGAGGTCATCCAATTATGGCGTCTGACTTCAGACCTTATCACCACTTAATGATGTTGTAAGGGTCTTAGGTCATCACCTAGGATGTTACCCTCATAATTAATCTCACCAAATTAATGATGTTAAGCGTCTGAGGTCATCCAAGTATGGTGTCTGACTTCAGACCTTGTTACCACTTAATGATGTTGTAAGGGTCTGAGGTCATCACCTAGGATGTTACCCTCATAATTAATCTCACCAAATTAATGATGTTAACGGTCCGGGGTCGTCCAATTATGCTGTCTGACTTCAGATTTTGTCACCACTTAATGATGTTGTAAGGGTCTGAGGTCATCACCTAGGATGTTACCCTCATAATTAATCTCAACAAATTAATGATGTTAAGGGTCTGAGGTCGTCCAATCATGGTGTCTAACTTCAGACCTTGTCACCAATTAATGATGTTGTAAGGGTCTGAGGTCATCACCTAGGATGTTACCCTCATAATTAATCTCACCAAATTAATGATGTTAAGGGTCTGAGGTCGTCCAATTACGGTGTCTGACTTCAGACCTTGTCACCACTTAATGCTATTGTATGGGTCTGAGGTCATCACCTAGGATGTTACCCTCATAATTATTCTCACCAAATTAATGATGTTAACGGTCCGGGGTCATCCAATTATGGTGTTTGACTTCAGATTTTGTCACCACTTAATGATGTTGTAAGGGTCTGAGGTCATCACCTAGGATGTTACCCTCATAATTAATCTTAACAAATTAATGATGTTAAGGGTCTGAGGTCGTCCAATCATGGTGTCTGACTTCAGACCTTGTCACCACTTAATAAGGTTGTAAGGGTCTGAGGTCATCACGTAGGATGTTACCCTCATAATTAATCTCTTTAAATTAATGATGTTAAGGTTCTGAGGTCATCCAATTATGGTGTCTGACTTCAGACTTTGTCACCACTTAATGATATTATAAGGGCCTGAGGTCATCACCTAGGTTGTTACCCTCATAATTAATCTCAGAAAATTAATGATATTAAAGGTGTGAGGTCATCCAATTATGGTGTCTGACTTCAGACCTTGTCACCACTTAATGATGTTGTAAGGGTCTGAGGTCATCACCTAGGATGTTACCCTCATAATTAATCTCACCAATTTAATGATGTTAATGGTCTTAGGTCATCCAAGTATGGTGTCAGACTTCAGACCTTGTTACAACTTAATCATGTTATAAGGGTCTGAGGTCATCACCTAGGATGTTACCCTCATAATTAATCTCAGCAAATTAATGATGTTAAGGGTCTGAGGTCGTCCAATTATGGTGTCTGACTTCTGACCTTGTCACCACTTAATGATGTTGTAAGGGTCTTAGGTCATAACCTAGGATGTTACCCTCCTAATTAATCTCACCAAATTAATGATGTTAAGGGTATGAGGTTATCCAATTATGATGTCTGACTTCAGACCTTGTTTCCACTTAATGATGTTGTAAGGTTATGCGATCATCACCTAAGATGTTACCCTCATAATTAATCTCCGCAAATTAATGACGTTAAGGGTCTAAGGTCATCCAAGTATGGAGTCTGACTTTAGACCTTGTCACCACTTAATGATGTTGTAAGGGTCTGAGGTTATCACCTAGGATGTTACCCTCATAATTAATCTCACCAAATTAATGATGTTAAGGGTCCGAGGTCATCCAATTATGGCGTCTGACTTCAGACCTTATCACCACTTAATGATGTTGTAAGGGTCTGAGGTCATCACCTAGCATGTTACCCTCATAATTAATCTCACCAATTTAATGATGTTAAGGGTATGAGGTCATCCAAGTATGGTGTCTGACTTCAGACCTTGTTACCACTTAATGATGTTGTAAGGGTCTTAGGTCATCACATAGGATGTTACCCTCATAATTAATCTCACCAAATTAATGATGTTAAGGGTCTGAGGTCATCCAAGTATGGTGTCTGACTTCAGACCTTATCACCACTTAATGATGTTGTAAGGGTCTGAGGTCGTCACCTAGGATGTTACCCACATAATTCATCTCACGACTTAATAATGTTGTAAGGGTCTGAGGTCATCATCTAGGATGCTACCTTCATAATTAATCTCACCAAATTAATGATGTTAAGGGTATGAGGTCACCAATTATGGTGTCTGACTTATGACCTTATCACCACTTAATGATCTTGTAAGGGTCTCAGGTAATCACCTAGGATGTTACCCTCATAATTAATCTCCCCAAATTAATGATGTTAAGGGTCTGAGGTCGTCTAATTATGGTGTCTGACTTCAGACCTTGTCACCACTTAATGATGTTGTAAGGGTCTTTGGTCATCACCTAGGATGTTACCCTCATAATTAATCTCACCAAATTAATGATGTTAAGGGTCTGAGGTCATCCAATTATGGTGTCTTACTTCAGACCTTGTTATCACTTAATGATGTTGTAAGGGTCTGAGGTCATTACCTAGGATGTTACCCTCATAATTAATCTCACCAAATTAATGATGTTAACGGTATGAGGTTATCCAAGTATGGTGTATGACTAAAGACCTTGTCACCACCTAATGATGTTGTAAGGCTCTACAATCATCACCTAGTATGTTACCCTCATAAATAATCTCAACAAATTAATGATGTTAAGGTCCCGAGGTCGTCCAATTATGGTGTCTGACTTCAGACCTTGTCACCACTTAATGATGTTGTAAGGTTCTGAGGTCATCACCTAGGATGTTACCCTCATAATTAATCTCACCAAATTAATGATGTGAAGTGTCTGAGGTTGTCCAATTATGGTGTCTGACTTCAGATCTTGTCACCACTTAATGATGTTGTTAGGGTCTGAGGTCATCACCTAGGATGTTACCCTCATAATTAATCTCACCAAATTAATGATGTTAAGGGTCCGAGGTCGGCCCATCATTGTGTCTTATTTTAGACCTTGTCACCACTTACTGATGTTGTAAGGGTCTAAGGTCATCACCTAGGATGTTACCCTCATAATTAATCTCATCAAATTAATGATGTTAAGGGTCTGAAGTCATCTAATTATGGTGTCTGACTTCAGACTTTGTCACCACTTAATTATGTTGTAAGGGTCTGAGGTCATCACCTAGGATGTTACCCTCATAATTAATCTCAACAAATTAATGATGTTAAGGGCCCGAGTTCGTCCAATTATGGTGTCTGACATCAGATCCTGTCACCACTTAATGACGTTGTAAGGGTCTGAGGTCATCACCTAGGATGTTACCCTCATAATTAATCTCATCAAATTAATGATGTTAAGGTTCCGAGTTCATCCAATTATGGTGTTTGACTTGAGACCTTGTCACCACTTAATGATGTTGTAAGGGTCTGAGGTCATCACGTAGGATGTTACCCTCGTAATTAATCTCACCCAATTAGTGATATTAAGGGTCTGAGGTCATCCAATTATGGTGTCTCACTTTAGACCTTGTCACCACTTAATGATGTTGTAAGGGTCTGAGGTCATCACCTAGGATGTTACCCTCATAATTAATCTCACCAAATTAAGGATGTTAAGGGTCTGAGGTCGTCCAATTACGGTGTCTGAATTCAGACCTTGTCACCACTTAATGATATTGTAAGGGTCTGAGGTCATCACCTAGGATGTTACCCTCATAATTAATCACACCAAATTAATGATGTTAACGGTCTGAGGTCGTCCAATTATGGTGTCTGACTTCAGATCTTGTCACCACTTAATGATGTTGTAAGGGTCTGAGGTTTTCACCTAGGATGTTACCCTCATAATTAATCTCAACAAATTAATGATGTTAAGTGTATGAGGTCGTCCAATCATGGTGTCTGACTTCAGACCTTGTCACCACTTAATGATGTTGTAAGGGTCTGAGGTCATCACGTAGGATGTTACCCTCATAATTAATCTCACCAAATTAATGATGCTAAGGGTCTGAGGTCATCCATGTATGGTGTCTGACTTCAGACCTTGTCACTACTTAATGATGTTGTAAGGCTCTACGATCATCACCTAAGATGTTACCCTCATAATTAATCGCACCAAATTAATGATGTTAATGGTTTAAGGTCCTCCAAGTATGGTGTCAGACTTCAGACCTTGTCACAACTTAATAATGTTGTAAGGTTCTGAGGTCATCACCTAGGATGTTACCCTCATAATTAATCTCACCAAATTAATGATGTTTTGGGTCGGAGGTCGTCCAATTGTGGTGTCTGGCTTCAGACATTGTCACCACTTAATGATGTAGTAAGGGTCTGAGGTCATCACCTAGGATGTTACCCTCATAATTAATCTCACCAAATTAATGATGTTAAGGGTCTGAGGTCGTCCAATTATGGTGTCTGACTTCAGACCTTGTCACCACTTAATGATGTTGTAAGGGTCTGAGGTCATCACCTAGGATGTTACCCTCATAATTCATCTCACCACTTAATAATGTTGTAAGAGTCTGAGGTCATCACAGGATGTTACCCTAATAATTAATCTCACCAAATTAACGATGTTAAGGGTCTGAGGTCACGAATTATGGTGTCTGACTTATGACCTTATCACCACTTAATGATGTTGTAAGGGTCTGAGGTCATCACCTAGGATGTTACCCTCATAATTAATCTCCCCAAATTAATGATGTTAAGGGTCTGAGGTCGTCCAATTATGGTGTCTAACTTCCGACCTTGTCATCACTTAATGATGTTGTAAGGGTCTGAGGTCATCACCTAGGATGTTATCCTCATAATTAATCTCTCCAAATTAATGATGTTAAGGGTCTGAGGTCATACAATTATGGTGTCTGACTGCAGACCTTTCCATCCCTTAATGATGTTGTAAGGGTCTGAGGTTATTACCTAGGTTGTTACCCTCATAATTAATCTCACAAAATTAATGGTGTTAACTGTCTGAGGTCATCCAAGTATGGTGTCTGACTTCAGACCCTGTCACCACTTAATGATGTTGTAAGGCTCTACAATCATCACCTAAGATAATACCCTCATAATTAATCTCACCAAATTAATGACGTTAAGGGTCTAAGGTCATCTAAATATGCTGTCTGACTTCAGACCTTGTCACCACTTAATGATGTTGTAAGGGTTTGAGGTCATCACCTAGGATTTTACCCTCATAATTAATCTCACCAAATTAATGATGTTAAGGGTCTAAGGTCGTCCAATTATGGTGTCTGACTTCATACCTTGTCACCACTTAATGATGTTGTAAGGGTCTTAGGTCATAACCTAGGATGTTACCCTCATAATTAATCTCATCAAATTAATGATGTTAACGGTCTGAGGTCGTCCAATTATGCTGTCTGACTTCAGATCTTGTCACCACTTAATGATGTTGTACGGGTCTTGGGTCATCACCTAGGATGTTACCCTCATAATTAATCTCACCAAATTAATTATGTTAAGGGTCCGAGGTCGCCCCATCATGGTGTCTTATTTTAGACCTTGTCACCACTTAATGATGTTGTAAGGGTCTAAGGTCATCACCTAGAATGTTACCCTCATAATTAATCTCACACAATTAATGATGTTAAGGGTCTAAGGTCATCTAATTATGGTGTCTGACTTCAGACCTTGTCACCACTTAATGACGTTTTAAGGGTCTGAGGTCATCACCTAGGATGTTACCCTCATAATTAATCTCAACAAATTAATGATGTTAAGGGCCCGAGTTCGTCCAATTATGGTGTCTGACTTCAGATCTTATCACCACTTAATGATGTTGTAAGGGTCTGAGGTTTTCACCTAGGATGTTACCCTCATAATTAATCTCAACAAATTAATGATGTTAAGGGTCTGAGGTCGTCCAATCATGGTGTCTGACTTCAGACCTTGTCACCACTTAATGATGTTGTAAGGGTCTGAGGTCATCACGTAGGATGTTACCCTCATAATTAATCTCACCAAATTAATGACGTTAAGGGTCTAAGGTCATCTAAATATGCTGTCTGACTTCAGACCTTGTCACCACTTAATGATGTTGTAAGGGTTTGAGGTCATCACCTAGGATTTTACCCTCATAATTAATCTCACCAAATTAATGATGTTAAGGGTCTAAGGTCGTCCAATTATGGTGTCTGACTTCATACCTTGTCACCACTTAATGATGTTGTAAGGGTCTTAGGTCATAACCTAGGATGTTACCCTCATAATTAATCTCATCAAATTAATGATGTTAACGGTCTGAGGTCGTCCAATTATGCTGTCTGACTTCAGATCTTGTCACCACTTAATGATGTTGTACGGGTCTTAGGTCATCACCTAGGATGTTACCCTCATAATTAATCTCACCAAATTAATTATGTTAAGGGTCCGAGGTCGCCCCATCATGGTGTCTTATTTTAGACCTTGTCACCACTTAATGATGTTGTAAGGGTCTAAGGTCATCACCTAGAATGTTACCCTCATAATTAATCTCACACAATTAATGATGTTAAGGGTCTAAGGTCATCTAATTATGGTGTCTGACTTCAGACCTTGTCACCACTTAATGAAGTTTTAAGGGTCTGAGGTCATCACCTAGGATGTTACCCTCATAATTAATCTCAACAAATTAATGATGTTAAGGGCCCGAGTTCGTCCAATTATGATGTCTGACTTCAGATCTTGTCACCACTTAATGATGTTGTAAGGGTCTGAGGTTTTCACCTAGGATGTTACCCTCATAATTAATCTAAACAAATTAATGATGTTAAGGGTCTGAGGTCGTCCAATCATGGTGTCTGACTTCAGACCTTGTCACCACTTAATGATGTTGTAAGGGTCTGAGGTCATCACGTAGGATGTTACCCTCATAATTAATCTCACCAAATTAATGATGTTAAGGGTCTGAGGTCATCCAAGTATGGTGTATGACTTCAGACCTTGTCACCACTTAATGATGTTGTAAGGTCTACGATCATCACCTAAGATGTTACCCTCATAATTAATCTCACCAAATTAATGACGTTAAGGGTCTAAGGTCATCTAAATATGCTGTCTGACTTCAGACCTTGTCACCACTTAATGATGTTGTAAGGGTTTGAGGTCATCACCTAGGATTTTACCCTCATAATTAATCTCACCAAATTAATGATGTTAAGGGTCTAAGGTCGTCCAATTATGGTGTCTGACTTCATACCTTGTCACCACTTAATGATGTTGTAAGGGTCTTAGGTCATAACCTAGGATGTTACCCTCATAATTAATCTCATCAAATTAATGATGTTAACGGTCTGAGGTCGTCCAATTATGCTGTCTGACTTCAGATCTTGTCACCACTTAATGATGTTGTACGGGTCTTAGGTCATCACCTAGGATGTTACCCTCATAATTAATCTCACCAAATTAATTATGTTAAGGGTCCGAGGTCGCCCCATCATGGTGTCTTATTTTAGACCTTGTCACCACTTAATGATGTTGTAAGGGTCTAAGGTCATCACCTAGAATGTTACCCTCATAATTAATCTCACACAATTAATGATGTTAAGGGTCTAAGGTCATCTAATTATGGTGTCTGACTTCAGACCTTGTCACCACTTAATGACGTTTTAAGGTTCTGAGGTCATCACCTAGGATGTTACCCTCATATTTAATCTCACCAAATTAATGATGTTTAGGGTCTGAGGACGTCCAATTGTGGTGTCTGGCTTCAGACATTGTCACCACTTAATGATGTAGTAAGGGTCTGAGGTCATCACCTAGGATGTTACCCACATAATTAATCTCACCAAATTAATGATGTTAAGGGTCTTAGGTCGTCCAATTATGGTGTTTGACTTCAGACCTTGTCACCACTTAATGATGTTGTAAGGGTATGAGGTCATCACCTAGGATGTTACCCTCATAATTCATCTCACCACTTAATAATGTTGTAAGAGTCTGAGGTCATCACAGGATGTTACCCTAATAATTAATCTCACCAAATTAACGATGTTAAGGGTCTGAGGTCACCAATTATGGTGTCTGACTTATGACCTTATCACCACTTAATGATGTTGTAAGGGTCTGAGGTCATCACCTAGGATGTTACCCTCATAATTAATCTCCCCAAATTAATGATGTTAAGGGTCTGAGGTCGTCCAATTATGGTGTCTGACTTCCGACCTTGTCACCACTTAATGGTGTTGTAAGGGTCTGAGGTCATCACCTAGGATGTTATCCTCATAATTAATCTCTCCAAATTAATGATGTTAATGTCTGAGGTCATACAATTATGGTGTCTGACTGCAGACCTTTCCATCCATTAATGATGTTGTAAGGGTCTGAGGTTATTACCTAGGTTGTTACCCTCATAATTAATCTCACCAAATTAATGATGTTAACGGTCTGAGGTCATCCAAGTATGGTGTCTGACTTCAGACCTTGTCACCACTTAATGATGTTGTAAGGCTCTTCAATCATCACCTAAGATGTTACCCTCATAATTAATCTCACCAAATTAATGACGTTAAGGGTCTAAGGTCATCTAATTATGGTGTCTGACTTCAGACCTTGTCACCACTTAATGATGTTGTAAGGGTCTTAGGTCATAACCTAGGATTTTACCCTCATAATTAATCTCATCAAATTAATGATGTTAACGGTCTGAGGTCGTCCAATTATGCTGTCTGACTTCAGATCTTGTCACCCCTTAATGATGTTGAAAGGGTCTGAGGTCATCACCTAGGATGTTACCCTCATAATTAATCTCACCAAATTAATTATGTTAAGGGACCGAGGTCGCCCCATCATGGTGTCTTATTTTAGACCTTGTCACCACTTAATGATGTTTTAAGGGTCTAAGGTCATCACCTAGGATGTTACCCTCATAATTAATCTCACCAAATTAATGATGTTAAGGGCCTGAGGTCATCTAATTATGGTGTCTGACTTCAGACCTTGTCACCACTTAATGATGTTTTAAGGGTCTGAGGTCATCACTTAGGATGTTACCCTCATAATTAATCTCAACAAATTAATGATGTTAAGGGCCCGAGTTCGTCCAATTATGGTGTCTGACTTCAGATGTTGTCACCACTTAATGATGTTGTAAGGGTCTGAGGTCATCAAGTAGGATGTTACCCTCATAATTAATCTCATCAAATTAATGATGTTAAGGTTCTGAGGTAATCCAATTATGGTGTCTGACTTGAGACCTTGTCATCACTTAATGATGTTGTAAGGGTCTGAGGTCATCACCTTGGATGTTACCCTCATAATTAATCTCACCAAATTAGTGATATTAAGGGTCTGAGGTCATCCAATTATGGTGTTTGACTTCAGACCTTGTCACCACTTAATGATGTTGTAAGGGTTTGAGGTCATCACCTAGGATGTTACCCTCATAATTAATCTCAACAAATAAATGATGTTAAGGGTCTGAGGTCATCCAATTACGGTGTCTGAATTCAGACCTTGTCACCACTTAATGCTGTTGTAAGGGTCTGAGGTCATCACCTAGGATGTTACCCTCATAATTAATCTCACAAAATTAATGATGTTAACGGTCTGAGGTTGTCCAATTATGGTGTCTGACTTCAGATCTTGTCACCTCTTAATAATGTTGTAAGGGTCTGAGGTCATAACCTATGATGTTACCCTCATAATTAATCTCAACGAATTAATGGTGTTAAGTGTCTGAGGTCGTCCAATCATGGTATGTGACTTCAGACCTTGCCACCACTTAATGATGTTGTAAGGGTCTGAGGTCATCACGTAGAATGTTACCCTCATAATTAATCTCATCAAATTAATGATGTTAAGGTTCTGAGGTAATCCAATTATGGTGTCTGACTTCAGACCTTGTCACCACTTAATGATGTTATAAGGTTCTGAGGTCATCACCTATAATGTTACCCTCATAATTAATCTCACCTAATTAATGATGTTAATGGTCTAAGGTCATCCGAGTATGGTGTCAGACGTCAGACCTTGTCACAACTTAATAATGTTGTAAGGGTCTGAGGTCATCACCTAGGATGTTACCCTCATAATTAATCTCACCAAATTAATGATGTTAAGGGTCTGAGGTCGTTCAATTGTGATGTCTGGCTTCAGACATTGTCACCACTTAATGATGTTGTAAGGGTCTGAGGTCATCACCTAGGATGTTACCCACATAATTAATCTCACCAAATTAATGATGTTAAGGGTCTGAGGTCGTCCAATTATGGTGTCTGACTAGAAAAATTGTCACCACTTAATGATGTTGTAAGGGTCTGAGGTCATCACCTTGGATGTTACCCTCATAATTAATCTCACCAAATTAATGATGTTAAGGGTCTGAGTTCATCCAATTATGGTGTCTGACTTCCGACCTTGTCATCAGTTAATGATGTTGTAAGGGTCTGAGGTCATCACCTAGGATGTTATCCTCATAATTAATCACACCAAATTAATGATGTTAACGGTCTGAGGTCATCCAAGAATGGTGTCTGACTTCAGACCTTGTCCCCACTTAATGATGTTGTAAGTCTCTACGATCATCACCTAAGATTTTACCCTCGTAATTAATCTCACCAAATTAATGATGTTAAGGGTCTGAGGTTGTCCAATTATGGTGTCTGACTTCAGACCTTGTCACCACTTAACGATGTTGTAAGGGTCTGAGGTCATCACCTAGGATGTTACCCTCATAATTAATCTCACCAAATTAATGATGTTAAGGGTCTGAGGTCATCCAATTATGGTGTCTGACTTCAGAACTTGTCATCACTTAATGATGTTGTAAGGGTCTGAGGTCATTACCTAGGATGTTACCCTCATAATTAATCTCACCAAATTAATGATGTTAACGGTCTGAGGTCATCCAAGTACGGTTTCTGACTTCAGACCTTGTCACCACTTAATGATGTTGTAAGACTCTAAAATCATCACCTAAGATGTTACCCTCAGAATTAATCTCACCAAATTAATGACGTTAAGGGTCTGAGGTCATCTAAATATGGTGTCTGACTTCAGACCTTGTCACCACTTAATGATGTTGTAAGGGTCTGAGGTCATCACCTAGGATGTTACCCTCATAATTAATCTCACCAAATTAATTATGTTAACGGTCTGAGGTCGTCCAATTATGGTATCTGACTTCAGATCTTGTCACCACTTAATAATGTTGTAAGGGTCTGAGGTCATCACCTAGGATGTTACCCTCATAATTAATCTAACCAAATTAATGATGTTAAGGGTCCGAGGTCTCCCCATCATGGTGTCTGACTTCAGACCTTGTCACCAACTAATGATGTTGTAAGGGTCTGAGGTCATCACCTAGGATGTTACCCTCATAATTAATCTCACCAAATTAATGATGTTAAGGGTATGAGGTCATCTAATTATGGTGTTTGACTTCAGACCTTGTCACCACTTAATGATGTTGTAAGGGTCTAAGTGCATCACCTAGTATGTTACCCTCATAAATAATCTCAACAAATTAATGATGTTAAGGTCTCGAGGTCGTCCAATTATGGTGTCTGACTTCAGATCTTGTCACCACTTAATGATGTTGTAAGGGTCTGAGGTCATCACCTAGGATGTTACCCTCATAATTAATCTCACCAAATTAATGATGTTAAGGGTCTGAGGTCGTCTAATTGTGGTGTCTGGCTTCAGACATTGTCACCACTTAATGATGTTGTAAGGGTCTGAGGTCAACACCTAGGATGTTACCCACATAATTAATCTCACCAAATTAATGATGTTAATGGTCTGAGGTCGTCCAAATATGGTGTCTGACTTCAGACCTTGTCACGACTTAATGATGTTGTAAGGGTCTGAGGTCATCACCTTGGATGTTACCCTCATAATTAATCTCACCAAATTAATGATGTTAAGCGTCTGAGTTCATCCAATTATGGTGTCTGACTTCAGACCTTGTCATCACTTAATGATGTTGTAAGGGTCTGAGGTCATCACCTAGGATGTTACCCTCATAATTAATCTCACCAATTTAATGATGTTAATGGTCTGAGGTCATCCAAGTATGGTGTCAGACTTCAGACCTTGTTACAACTTAATCATGTTGTAAGGGTCTGAGGTCATCACCTAGGATGTTACCCTCATAATTAATCTCACCAAATTAATGATGTTAATGGTCTGAGGTCGTCCAAATATGGTGTCTGACTTCAGACCTTGTCACCACTTAATGATGTTGTAAGGGTCTGAGGTCATCACCTTGGATGTTACCCTCATAATTATTCTCACCAAATTAATGATGTTAAGGGTCTGAGTTCATCCAATTATGGTGTCTGACTTCAGACCTTGTCATCACTTAATGTTGTTGTAAGGGTCTGAGGTCATCACCTAGGATGTTACCCTCATAATTAATCTCACCAAATTAATAATGTTAACGGTTTGAGGTCATCCAAGTATGGTGTCTGACTTCAGACCTTGTCACCACTTAATGATGTTGTAAGGTTCTACAATCATCACCTAAGATGATACCCTCATAATTAATCTCACCAAATTAATGACGTTAAGGGTCTGAGGTCGTCCAATTAAGGTGTCTGACTTCAGATCTCGTCACCACTTAATGATGTTATAAGGGGCTTAGATCCTCACTTAGGATGTTACCTACATAATTAATCTCACCAACTCAATGATGTTAAGGGTCCAAGGTCGCCCCATCATGGTGTCTTATTTCAGACCTTGTCACCACTTAATGATGTTGTAAGGGTCTGAGGTCATCACCTAAGATGTTACCCTCATAATTAATCTCACCAAATTAATGATGTTAAGGGTCTGAGGTCATCCAATTATGGTGTCTAACTTCAGACCTTGTCACCACTTAATGATGTTATAAGGTTCTGAGGTCATCACCTAGGATGTTACCCTCATAATTAATCTCACCAAATTAATGATGTTAAGGGCCCGAGGTCGTCCAATTATGGTGTCTGACTTCAGATCTTGAAACCACTTAATGATGTTGTAAGGGTCTGAGGTCATCACCTAGGATGTTACCCTCCTAATTAATCTCACCAAATTAATGATGTTAAGGGTATGAGGTCATCCAATTATGCTGTCTGACTTCAGACGTTGTCAGCACTTAATGATGTTGTAAGGATATGCGATCATCACCTAAGATGTTACCCTCATAATTAATCTCAGCAAATTATTGACGTTAAGGGTCTGAGGTCATCCAAGTATGGTGTCTGACTTCAGACCTTGTCACCACTTAATGATGTTGTAAGGCTCTGAGGTTATCACCTAGAATGTAACCCTCATAATTAATCCCACCAAATTAATGATGTTAAGGGTCTGAGGTCATCCAATTATGGCGTCTGACTTCAGACCTTATCACCACTTAATGATGTTGTAAGGGTCTGAGGTCATCACCTAGGATGTTACCCTCATAATTAATCTCACCAAATTAATGATGTTAAGCGTCTGAGGTCATCCAAGTATGGTGTCTGACTTCAGACCTTGTTACCACTTAATGATGTTGTAAGGGTCTGAGGTCATCACCTAAGATGTTACCCTCATAATTAATCTCACCAAATTAATGATGTTAACGGTCCGGGGTCGTCCAATTATGTTGTCTGACTTCAGATTTTGTCACCACTTAATGATGTTGTAAGGGTCTGAGGTCATCACCTAGGATGTTACACTCATAATTAATCTCAACAAATTAATGATGTTAAGGGTCTGAGGTCGTCCAATCATGGTGTCTGACTTCAGACCTTGTCACCAACTAATGATGTTGTAAGGGTCTGAGGTCATCACCTAGGATGTTACCCTCATAATTAATCTCACCAAATTAATGATGTTAAGGGTCTGAGGTCGTCCAATTACGGTGTCTGACTTCAGACCTTGTCACCACTTAATGCTGTTGTATGTGTCTGAGGTCATCACCTAGGATGTTACCCTCATAATTATTCTCACCAAATTAATGATGTTAACGGTCCGGGGTCATCCAATTATGGTGTTTGACTTCAGATTTTGACACCACTTAATGATGTTGTAAGGGTCTGAGGTCATCACCTAAGATGTTACCCTCATAATTAATCTTAACAAATTAATGATGTTAAGGGTCTGAGGTCGTCCAATCATGGTGTCTGACTTCAGACCTTGTCACCACTTAATAAGGTTGTAAGGGTCTGAGGTCATCACATAGGATGTTACCCTCATAATTAATCTCTTTAAATTAATGATGTTAAGGTTCTGAGGTCATGCAATTATGGTGTCTGACTTCAGACTTTGTCACCACTTAATGATATTATAAGGGCCTCAGGTTATCACCTAGGTTGTAACCCTCATAATTAAGCTCAGAAAATTAATGATATTAAAGGAGTGAGGTCATCCAATTATGGTGTCTGACTTCAGACCTTGTCACCACTTAATGATGTTGTAAGGGTCTGAGGTCATCACCTAGGATGTTACCCTCATAATTAATCTCACCAATTTAATGATGTTAATGGTCTGAGGTCATCCAAGTATGGTGTCAGACTTCAAACCTTGTTACAACTTAATCATGTTGTAAGGGTCTGAGGTCATCACCTAGGATGTTACCCTCATAATTAATCTCAGCAAATTAATGATGTTAAAGGTCTGAGGTCGTCCAATTATGGTGTCTGACTTCAGACCTTGTCACCACTTAATGATGTTGTAAGGGTCTTAGGTCATAACCTAGGATGTTACCCTCCTAATTAATCTCACCAAATTAATGATGTTAAGGGTATGAGGTTATCCAATTATGATGTCTGACTTCAGACCTTGTCACCACTTAATGATGTTGTAAGGTTATGCGATCATCACCTAAGATGTTACCCTCATAATTAATCTCCGCAATTTAATGACGTTAAGGGTCTAAGGTCATCCAAGTATGGAGTCTGACTTCAGACCTTGTCACCACTTAATGATGTTGTAAGGGTCTGAGGTTATCACCTAGGATGTTACCCTCATAATTAATCTCACCAAATTAATGATGTTAAGGGTCTGAGGTCATCCAATTATGGCGTCTGACTTCAGACCTTAGCACCACTTGATGATGTTGTAAGGGTCTGAGGTCATCACCTAGCATGTTATCCTCATAATTAATCTCACCAATTTAATGATGTTAAGGGTATGAGGTCATCCAAGTATGGTGTCTGACTTCAGACCTTGTTACCACTTAATGATGTTGTAAGGGTCTTAGGTCATCACATAGGATGTTACTCTCATAATTAATCTCACCAAATTAATGATGTTAAGGGTCTGAGGTCATCCAAGTATGGTGTCTGACTTCAGACCTTATCACCACTTAATGATGTTGTAAGGGTCTGAGGTCATCACCTAGGATGTTACCCACATAATTCATCTCACCACTTAATAATGTTGTAAGGGTCTGAGGTCATCATCTAGGATGCTACCCTCATAATTAATCTCACCAAATTAATGATGTTAAGGATATGAGGTCACCAATTATGGTGTCTGACTTATGACCTTATCACCACTTAATGATCTTGTAAGGGTCTCAGGTAATCACCTAGGATGTTACCCTCATAATTAATCTCCCCAAATTAATGATGTTAAGGGTCTGAGGTCGTCCAATTATGGTGTCTGACTTCAGACCTTGTCACCACTTAATGATGTTGTAAGGGTCTTTGGTCATCACCTAGGATGTTACCCTCATAATTAATCTCACCAAATTAATGATGTTAAGGGTCTGAGGTCATCCAATTATGGAGTCTTACTGCAGACCTTGTTATCACTTAATGATGTTGTAAGGGTCTGAGGTCATTACCTAGGATGTTACCCTCATAATTAATCTCACCAAATTAATGATGTTAACGATATGAGGTTATCCAAGTATGGTGTATGACTTAAGACCTTGTCACCACCTAATGATGTTGTAAGGCTCTACAATCATCACCTAAGATGTTACCCTCATAATTAATCTCACCAAATTAATGACGTTAAGGGTCTAAGGTCATCCAAATATGGTGTCTGACTTCAGACCTTGTCACCACTTAATGATGTTGTAAGGGTCTGAGGTCATCACCTAGGATGTTACCCTCATAATTAATCTCACCAAATTAAAGATGTTAACGGTCTGAGGTTGTCCAATTATGGTGTCTGACTTCAGATCTTGTCACCACTTAATGATGTTGTTAGGGTCTGAGGTCATCACCTAGGATGTTACCCTCATAATTAATCTCACCAAATTAATGATGTTAAGGGTCCGAGGTCGGCCCATCATTGTGTCTTATTTTAGACCTTATCACCACTTACTGATGTTTTAAGGGTCTAAGGTCATCACCTAGGATGTTACCCTCATAATTAATCTCACCAAATTAATGATGTTAAGGGTCTGAAGTCATCTAATTATGGTGTCTGACTTCAGACTTTGTCACCACTTAATTATGTTGTAAGGGTCTGAGGTCATCACCTAGGATGTTACCCTCATACTTAATCTCAACAAATTAATGATGTTAAGGGCCCGAGTTCGTCCAATTATGGTGTCTGACATCAGATCTTGTCACCACTTAATGACGTTGTAAGGGTCTGAGGTCATCACCTAGGATGTTACCCTCATAATTAATCTCATCAAATTAATGATGTTAAGGTTCTGAGTTCATCCAATTATGGTGTCTGACTTGAGACCTTGTCACCACTTAATGATGTTGTAAGGGTCTGAGGTCATCACGTAGGATGTTACCCTCGTAATTAATCTCACCCAATTAGTGATATTAAGGGTCTGAGGTCATCCAATTATGGTGTCTCACTTTAGACCTTATCACCACTTAATGATGTTGTAAGGGTCTGAGGTCATCACCTAGGATGTTACCCTCATAATTAATCTCACCAAATTAAGGATGTTAAGGGTCTGAGGTCATCTAATTATGGTGTCTGACTTCAGACCTTGTCACCACTTAATGACGTTTTAAGGGTCTGAGGTCATCACCTAGGATGTTACCCTCATAATTAATCTCAACAAATTAATGATGTTAAGGGCCCGAGTTCGTCCAATTATGGTGTCTGACTTCAGATCTTGTCACCACTTATTGATGTTGTAAGGGTCTGAGGTTTTCACCTAGGATGTTACCCTCATAATTAATCTCAACAAATTAATGATGTTAAGGGTCTGAGGTCGTCCAATCATGGTGTCTGACTTCAGACCTTGTCACCACTTAATGATGTTGTAAGGCTCTACAATCATCACTTAAGATGTTACCCTCATAATTAATCTCACCAAATTAATGACGTTAAGGGTCTAAGGTCATCTAAATATGGTTTCTGACTTCAGACCTTGTCACCACTTAATGATGTTGTAAGGGTCTGAGGTCATCACCTAGGATTTTACCCTCATAATTAATCTCACCAAATTAATGATGTTAAGGGTCTAAGGTCATCAAATTATGGTGTCTGACTTCAGACCTTGTCACCACTTAATGATGTTGTAAGGGTCTTAGGTCATAATCTAGGATGTTACCCTCATAATTAATCTCATCAAATTAATGATGTTAACGGTCTGAGGTCGTCCAATTATGCTGTCTGACTTCAGATCTTGTCACCCCTTAATGATGTTGTAAGGGTCTGAGGTCATCACCTAGGATGTTACCCTCATAATTAATCTCACCAAATTAATTATGTTAAGGGTCCGAGGTCGCCCCATCATGGTGTCTTATTTTAGACCTTGTCACCACTTAATGATGTTGTAAGGGTCTAAGGTCATCACCTAGGATGTTACCCTCATAATTAATCTCACCAAATTAATGATGTTAAGGGTCTGAGGTCATCTAATTATGGTGTCTGACTTCAGACCTTGTCACCACTTAATGATGTTTTAAGGGTCTGAGGTCATCACCTAGGATGTTACCCTCATAATTAATCTCAACAAATTAATGATGTTAAGGGCCCGAGTTCGTCCAATTATGGTGTCTGACTTCAGATCTTGTCACCACTTAATGATGTTGTAAGGGTCTGAGGTCATCAACTAGGATGTTACCCTCATAATTAATCTCATCAAATTAATGATGTTAAGGTTCTGAGGTAATCCAATTATGGTGTTTGACTTGAGACCTTGTCACCACTTAATGATGTTGTAAGGGTCTGAGGTCATCACCTTGGATGTTACCCTCATAATTAATCTCACCAAATTAGTGATATTAAGGGTCTGAGGTCATCCAATTATGGTGTTTGACTTCAGACCTTGTCACCACTTAATGATGTTGTAAGGGTTTGAGGTCACCACCTAGGATGTTACCCTTATAATTAATCTCAATAAATTAATGATGTTAAGGGTCTGAGGTCATCCAATTACGGTGTCTGAATTCAGACCTTGTCACCACTTAATGATGTTGTAAGGGTCTAAGGTCATCACCTAGGATGTTACCCTCATAATTAATCTCACCAAATTAATGATGTTAACGGTCTGAGGTCCTCCAATTATGGTGTCTGACTTCAGATCCTGTCACCTCTTAATAATGTTGTAAGGGTCTGAGGTCATAACCTATGATGTTACCCTCATAATTAGTCTCAACGAATTAATGGTGTTAAGTGTCTGAGGTCGTCCAATCATGGTATGTGACTTCAGACCTTGTCACCACTTAATGATGTTGTAAGGGTCTGAGGTCATCACGTAGAATGTTACCCTCATAATTAATCTCATCAAATTAATGATGTTAAGGTTCTGAGGTAATCCAATTATGGTGTCTGACTTCAGACCTTGTCACCACTTAATGATGTTATAAGGTTCTGAGGTCATCACCTATAATGTTACCCTCATAATTAATCTCACCAAATTAATGATGTTAATGGTCTAAGGTCATCTGAGTATGGTGTCAGACTTCAGACCTTGTCACAACTTAATAATGTTGTAAGGGTCTGAGGTCATCACCTAGGATGTTACCCTCATAATTAATCTCACCAAATTAATGATGTTAAGGGTCTGAGGTGGTCCAATTGTGGTGTCTGGATTCAGACATTGTCACCACTTAGTGATGTTGTAAGGGTCTGAGGTCATCACCTAGGATGTTACCCACATAATTAATCTCACCAAATTAATGATGTTAAGGGTCTGAGGTCGTCCAATTATAGTGTCTGACTTGAAAACTTGTCACCACTTAATGATGTTGTAAGGGTCTTAGGTCATCACCTTGGATGTTACCCTCATAATTAATCTCACCAAATTAATGATGTTAAGGGTCTGAGTTCATCCAATTATGGTGTCTGACTTCCGACCTTGTCATCAGTTAATGATGTTGTAAGGGTCTGAGGTCATCACCTAGGATGTTATCCTCATAATTAATCACACCAAATTAATGATGTTAACGGTCTGAGGTCATCCAAGAATGGTGTCTGACTTCAGACCTTGTCCCCACTTAATGATGTTGTAAGGCTCTACGATCATCACCTAAGATGTTACCCTCATAATTAATCTCACCAAATTAATGATGTTAAGGGTCTGAGGTCATCCAATTATGGTGTCTTACTGCAGACCTTGTCATCCATTAGTGATGTATAAGGGTCTGAGGTCATTACCTAGGTTGTTACCCTCATAATTAATCATACCAAATTAATGATGTTAATGGTCTGAGGTCATCCAAGTATGGTGTCTGACTTTAGACCTTGTCACCACTTAATGATGTTATAAGTCTCTACAATCATCACCTAAGATGTTACCCTCATAATTAATCTCACCAAATTAATGACGTTAAGGGTCTAAGGTCATCCAAATATGGTGTCTGACTTCAGAACTTGTCACCACTTAATGATGTTGTAAGGGTCTGAGGTCATCACCTAGGATGTTACCCTCATAATTAATCTCAACAAATTAATGATGTTAAGGGTCTGAGGTCGTCCAATCTTGGTGTCTGACTTCAGACCTTGTCACCACTTAATGATGTTGTAAGGGTCTGAGGTCATCACGTAGGATGTTACCCTCATAATTAATCTCATCAAATTAATGATGTTAAGGTTATGAGGTCATCCAATTATGGTGTCTGACTTCAGACCTTGTCACCACTTAATGATGTTATAAGGGTCTGAGGTCATCACCTAGGACGTTACCCTCATAATTAATCTCACCAAATTAATGATATTAAGGGTGTGAGGTCATCCAATTATGGTGTTAGACTTCAGACCTTGTCACCACTTAATGATGTTGTAAGGGTCTGAGGTCATCACCTAGGATGTTACCCTCATAATTAATCTCACCAAATTAATGATGTTAATGGTCTAAGGTCGTCCGAGTATGGTGTCAGACTTCAGACCTTGTCACAACTTAATAATGTTGTAAGGGTCTGAGGTCGTCACCTAGGATTTTACCCTCATAATTAATCTCACCAAATTAATGATGTTAAGGGTCTGAGGTCTTCTAATTGTGGTGTCCGGCTTCAGACATTGTCACCACTTAATGTTGTTGTAAGGGTCAGAGGTAATCACCTAGGATGTTACCCACATAATTAATCTCACCAAATTAATGATGTTAAGGGTCTGAGGTCGTCCAATTATGGTGTCTGGCTTCAGAACTTGTCACCACTTATTGATGTTGTAAGGGTATGAGGTCATCACCTAGGATGTTACCCTCATAATTAATCTCACCAAATTAATGATGTTAAGGGTCTGAGTTCATCCAATTATGGTGTCTGACTTCAGACCTTGTCATCACTTAATGATGTTGTAAGGGTCTGAGGTCATCACCTAGGATGTTACCCTCATAATTAATCTCACCAAATTAATGATGTTAACGGTCTGAGGTCATCCAAGTATGTTGTCTGACATCAGACCTTGTAACCACTTAATGATGTTGTAAGGCTCTACGATCATCACCTAAGATGTTACCCTCATAATTAATCTCACCAAATTAATTACGTTAAGGGTCTGAGGTCATCCAATTATGGCGTATGACTTCAGACCTTATCACCACTTAATGATGTTTTAAGGGTCTGAGGTCATCACCTTGGATGTTAACCTCATAATTAATCTCACCAAATTATTGATGTTAAGGGTCTGAGGTCATCCAAGTATGGTGTCTGACTTCAGACCTTGTTACCACTTAATGATGTTGTAAGGGTCTTAGATCATCACATAGGATGTTACCCTCATAATTAATCTCACCAAATTATTGATGTTAAAAGTCTGAGGTCATCCAAGTATGGTGTCTGACTTCAGAACTTGTCACCACTTAATGATGTTGTAAGGGTCTGACGTCATCCCCTAGGATGTTACGCTCATAATTCATCTCACCACTTAATTATTGTTGTAAGGGTCTGAGGTCATCACCTAGGATGCTACCCTCATGATTAATCTCACCAAATTAATGATGTTAAGGGTCTGAGGTCACCAATTATGGTGTCTGACTTATGACCTTATCACCACTGAATGATCTTGTAAGGGTCTGAGGTTATCACCTAGGATGTTACCCTCATAATTAATCTCCCCAAATTAATGATGTTAAGGGTCTGAGGTCGTCCAATTATGGTGTCTGACTTCAGACCTTATCACCACTTAATGATGTTGTAAGGGTCTGAGGTCATCACCTAAGATGTTACCCTCAGAATTAATCTCCACAAATTAATGATGTTAAGGGTCTTAGGTCGTCCAATTATGGTGTCTGACTTCAGATCTTGTCACCACTTAATGATGTTGTAAGGGTCTGAGGTTTTCACCTAGGATATTACCCTAACAATTAATCTCAACAAATTAATGATGTTAAGGGTCTGAGGTCGTCCAATCATGGTGTCTGACTTCAGACCTTGTCACCACTTAATGATGTTGTAAGGGTATTAGTTCATCACATAGGATGTTAACCTCATAATTAATCTCACCAATTTAATGATGTTAAGCGTCTGAGGTCATCCAAGTATGGTGTCTGACTTCAGACCTTGTCAGCACTTAATGATGTTGTAAGGGTCTGAGGTCATCACCTAGGATTATACCCTCATAATTCATATCACCACTTAATAATGTTGTAGGAGTCAGAGGTCATCACCTAGGATGTTACCCTCATAATTAATCTCACCAAATTCACGATGTTAAGGGTCTGAGGTCACCAATTATGGTGTCTGACTTATGACCTTATCACCACTTAATGATGTTGTAAGGGTTTGAGGTCATCACCTAGGATGTTACCCTCATAATTAATTTGCCCAAATTAATGATGTTAAGGGTCTGAGGTCGTCCAATTATGGTGTCTGACTTCAGACCTTGTCACCACTTAATGATGTTGTAAGGGTCTGAGGTCATCACCTAGGATGTTACCCTCATAATTCATATCACCACTTAATAATGTTATAGGAGTCAGAGGTCATCACCTAGGATGTTACCCTCATAATTAATCTCACCAAATTCACGATGTTAAGGGTCTGAGGTCACCAATTATGGTGTCTGACTTATGACCTTATCACCACTTAATGATGTTGTAAGGGTCTGAGGTCATCACCTAGGATGTTACCCTCATAATTAATTTGCCCAAATTAATGATGTTAAGGGTCTGAGGTCGTCCAATTATGGTGTCTGACTTCAGACCTTGTCACCACTTAATGATGTTGTAAGGGTCTGAGGTCATCACCTAGGATGTTACCCTCATAATTAATCTCTCCAAATTAATGATGTTAGGCGTCTGAGGTCATCCAATTATGGTGTCTGACTGCAGACCTTGTAATCCATTAATGATGTTGTAAGGGTCTGAGGTCATTACCTAGGTTGTTACCCTCTTAATTAATCTCACCAAATTAATGATGTTAACGGTCTGAGGTCATCCAAGTATGGTGTCTAACTTCAGACCTTGTCACCACTTAATGATGTTGCAAGGCTCTACAATCATCACCTAAGATGTTACCCTCATAATTAATCTCACCAAATTAATGACGTTAAGGGTCTAAGGTCATCCAAATATGGTGTCTGACTTCAGAACTTGTCACCCCTTAATGATGTTGTAAGGGACTGAGGTCATCACCTAGGATGTTACCCTCATAATTAATCTCACCAAATTAATGATGTTAACGGTCTGAGGTCGTCCAATTAGGGTGTCTTTCTTCAGATCTTGTCACCACTTAATGATGTTGTAAGGGTCTGAGGTCATCACCTAGGATGTTACCCTCATAATTAATCTCACCAAATTAATGATGTTAAGGGTCTGAGGTCATCTAATTATGGTGTCTGACTTCAGACCTTGTCACCACTTAATGATGTTTTAAGGGTCTGAGGTCATCACCTAGGATGTTACCCTCATAATTAATCTCAACAAATTAATGATGTTAAGGGCCCGAGTTCGTCCAATTATGGTGTCTGACTTCAGATCTTGTCACCACTTAATGACGTTGTAAGGGTCTGAGGTAATCACCGAGGATGTTACCCTCATAACTAATCTCATCAAATTAATGATGTTAAGCTTCTGAGGTCATCCAATTATGGTGTCTAACTTGAGACCTTGTCACCACTTAATGATGTTGTAAGGGTCTGAGGTCATCACCTAGGATGTTACCCTCATAATTAATCTCACCAAATTCACGATGTTAAGGGTCTGAGGTCACCAATTATGGTGTCTGACTTATGACCTTATCACCACTTAATGATGTTGTAAGGGTTTGAGGTCATCACCTAGGATGTTACCCTCATAATTAATTTGCCCAAATTAATGATGTTAAGGGTCTGAGGTCGTCCAATTATGGTGTCTGACTTCAGACCTTGTCACCACTTAATGATGTTGTAAGGGTCTGAGGTCATCACCTAGGATGTTACCCTCATAATTCATATCACCACTTAATAATGTTATAGGAGTCATAGGTCATCACCTAGGATGTTACCCTCATAATTAATCTCACCAAATTCACGATGTTAAGGGTCTGAGGTCACCAATTATGGTGTCTGACTTATGACCTTATCACCACTTAATGATGTTGTAAGGGTCTGAGGTCATCACCTAGGATGTTACCCTCATAATTAATTTGCCCAAATTAATGATGTTAAGGGTCTGAGGTCGTCCAATTATGGTGTCTGACTTCAGACCTTGTCACCACTTAATGATGTTGTAAGGGTCTGAGGTCATTACCTAGGATGTTACCCTCATAATTAATCTCTCCAAATTAATGATGTTAAGCGTCTGAGGTCATCCAATTATGGTGTCTGACTGCAGACCTTGTAATCCATTAATGATGTTGTAAGGGTCTGAGGTCATTACCTAGGTTGTTACCCTCTTAATTAATCTCACCAAATTAATGATGTTAACGGTCTAAGGTCATCCAAGTATGGTGTCTAACTTCAGACCTTGTCACCACTTAATGATGTTGCAAGGCTCTACAATCATCACCTAAGATGTTACCCTCATAATTAATCTCACCAAATTAATGACGTTAAGGGTCTAAGGTCATCCAAATATGGTGTCTGACTTCAGAACTTGTCACCCCTTAATGATGTTGTAAGGGACTGAGGTCATCACCTAGGATGTTACCCTCATAATTAATCTCACCAAATTAATGATGTTAACGGTCTGAGGTCGTCCAATTAGGGTGTCTTTCTTCAGATCTTGTCACCACTTAATGATGTTGTAAGGGTCTGAGGTCATCACCTAGGATGTTACCCTCATAATTAATCTCACCAAATTAATGATGTTAAGGGTCTGAGGTCATCTAATTATGGTGTCTGACTTCAGACCTTGTCACCACTTAATGATGTTGTAAGGGTCTGAGGTCATCACCTAGGATGTTACCCTCATAATTAATCTCACCAAATTAATGATGTTAAGGGTCTGAGGTCATCTAATTATGGTGTCTGACTTCAGACCTTGTCACCACTTAATGATGTTTTAAGGGTCTGAGGTCATCACCTAGGATGTTACCCTCATAATTAATCTCAACAAATTAATGATGTTAAGGGCCCGAGTTCGTCCAATTATGGTGTCTGACTTCAGATCTTGTCACCACTTAATGACGTTGTAAGGGTCTGAGGTAATCACCGAGGATGTTACCCTCATAACTAATCTCATCAAATTAATGATGTTAAGCTTCTGAGGTCATCCAATTATGGTGTCTAACTTGAGACCTTGTCACCACTTAATGATGTTGTAAGGGTCTGAGGTCATCACCTAGGATGTTACCCTCATAATTAATCTCACCAAATTAGTGATATTAAGGGTCTGAGGTCATCCAATTATGTTGTCTGACTTCAGACCATGTCACCACTTAATGATGTTGTAAGGGTCTGAGGTCATCACCTAGGATGTTATCCTCATAATTAATCTCACCAAATAAATGATGTTAAGGGTCTGAGGTCATCCAATTACGGTGTCTGAATTCAGACCTTGTCACCACTTAATGCTGTTGTAAGGGTCTGAGGTCATCACCTAGGATGTTACCCTCATAATTAATCTCACCAAATTAATGATGTTAACGGTCTGAGGTCGTCCAATTATGGTGTCTGACTTCAGATCTTGTCACCTCTTAATAATGTTGTAAGGGTCTGAGGTCATAACCTATGATGTTACCCTCATAATTAGTCTCAACGAATCAATGGTGTTAAGTGTCTGAGGTCGTCCAATCGTGGTATGTGACTTCAGACCTTGTCACCACTTAATGATGTTGTAAGGGTCTGAGGTCATCACGTAGAATGTTACCCTCATAATTAATCTCATCAAATTAATGATGTTAAGGTTCTGAGGTAATCCAATTATGGTGTCTGACTTCAGACCTTGTCACCACTTAATGATGTTATAAGGTTCTGAGGTCATCACCTATAATGTTACCCTCATAATTAATCTCACCAAATTAATGATGTTAATGGTCTAAGGTCATCCGAGTATGGTGTCAGACTTCAGACCTTGTCACAACTTAATGATGTTGTAAGGGTCTGAGGTCATCACCTAGGATTATACCCTCATAATTCATATCACCACTTAATAATGTTGTAGGAGTCAGAGGTCATCACCTAGGATGTTACCCTCATAATTAATCTCACCAAATTCACGATGTTAAGGGTCTGAGGTCACCAATTATGGTGTCTGACTTATGACCTTATCACCACTTAATGATGTTGTAAGGGTTTGAGGTCATCACCTAGGATGTTACCCTCATAATTAATTTGCCCAAATTAATGATGTTAAGGGTCTGAGGTCGTCCAATTATGGTGTCTGACTTCAGACCTTGTCACCACTTAATGATGTTGTAAGGGTCTGAGGTCATCACCTAGGATGTTACCCTCATAATTCATATCACCACTTAATAATGTTATAGGAGTCAGAGGTCATCACCTAGGATGTTACCCTCATAATTAATCTCACCAAATTCACGATGTTAAGGGTCTGAGGTCACCAATTATGGTGTCTGACTTATGACCTTATCACCACTTAATGATGTTGTAAGGGTCTGAGGTCATCACCTAGGATGTTACCCTCATAATTAATTTGCCCAAATTAATGATGTTAAGGGTCTGAGGTCGTCCAATTATGGTGTCTGACTTCAGACCTTGTCACCACTTAATGATGTTGTAAGGGCCTGAGGTCATCACCTAGGATGTTACCCTCATAATTAATCTCTCCAAATTAATGATGTTAAGCGTCTGAGGTCATCCAATTATGGTGTCTGACTGCAGACCTTGTAATCCATTAATGATGTTGTAAGGGTCTGAGGTCATTACCTAGGTTGTTACCCTCTTAATTAATCTCACCAAATTAATGATGTTAACGGTCTGAGGTCATCCAAGTATGGTGTCTAACTTCAGACCTTGTCACCACTTAATGATGTTGCAAGGCTCTACAATCATCACCTAAGATGTTACCCTCATAATTAATCTCACCAAATTAATGACGTTAAGGGTCTAAGGTCATCCAAATATGGTGTCTGACTTCAGAACTTGTCACCCCTTAATGATGTTGTAAGGGACTGAGGTCATCACCTAGGATGTTACCCTCATAATTAATCTCACCAAATTAATGATGTTAACGGTCTGAGGTCGTCCAATTAGGGTGTCTTTCTTCAGATCTTGTCACCACTTAATGATGTTGTAAGGGTCTGAGGTCATCACCTAGGATGTTACCCTCATAATTAATCTCACCAAATTAATGATGTTAAGGGTCTGAGGTCATCTAATTATGGTGTCTGACTTCAGACCTTGTCACCACTTAATGATGTTTTAAGGGTCTGAGGTCATCACCTAGGATGTTACCCTCATAATTAATCTCAACAAATTAATGATGTTAAGGGCCCGAGTTCGTCCAATTATGGTGTCTGACTTCAGATCTTGTCACCACTTAATGACGTTGTAAGGGTCTGAGGTAATCACCGAGGATGTTACCCTCATAACTAATCTCATCAAATTAATGATGTTAAGCTTCTGAGGTCATCCAATTATGGTGTCTAACTTGAGACCTTGTCACCACTTAATGATGTTGTAAGGGTCTGAGGTCATCACCTAGGATGTTACCCTCATAATTAATCTCACCAAATTCACGATGTTAAGGGTCTGAGGTCACCAATTATGGTGTCTGACTTATGACCTTATCACCACTTAATGATGTTGTAAGGGTTTGAGGTCATCACCTAGGATGTTACCCTCATAATTAATTTGCCCAAATTAATGATGTTAAGGGTCTGAGGTCGTCCAATTATGGTGTCTGACTTCAGACCTTGTCAGCACTTAATGATGTTGCAAGGGTCTGAGGCCATCACCTAGGATGTTACCCTCATAATTCATATCACCACTTAATAATGTTATAGGAGTCAGAGGTCATCACCTAGGATGTTACCCTCATAATTAATCTCACCAAATTCACGATGTTAAGGGTCTGAGGTCACCAATTATGGTGTCTGACTTATGACCTTATCACCACTTAATGATGTTGTAAGGGTCTGAGGTCATCACCTAGGATGTTACCCTCATAATTAATTTGCCCAAATTAATGATGTTAAGGGTCTGAGGTCGTCCAATTATGGTGTCTGACTTCAGACCTTGTCACCACTTAATGATGTTGTAAGGGTCTGAGGTCATCACCTAGGATGTTACCCTCATAATTAATCTCTCCAAATTAATGATGTTAAGCGTCTGAGGTCATCCAATTATGGTGTCTGACTGCAGACCTTGTAATCAATTAATGATGTTGTAAGGGTCTGAGGTCATTACCTAGGTTGTTACCCTCTTAATTAATCTCACCAAATTAATGATGTTAACGGTCTGAGGTCATCCAAGTATGGTGTCTAACTTCAGACCTTGTCACCACTTAATGATGTTGCAAGGCTCTACAATCATCACCTAAGATGTTACCCTCATAATTAATCTCACCAAATTAATGACGTTAAGGGTCTAAGGTCATCCAAATATGGTGTCTGACTTCAGAACTTGTCACCCCTTAATGATGTTGTAAGGGACTGAGGTCATCACCTAGGATGTTACCCTCATAATTAATCTCACCAAATTAATGATGTTAACGGTCTGAGGTCGTCCAATTAGGGTGTCTTTCTTCAGATCTTGTCACCACTTAATGATGTTGTAAGGGTCTGAGGTCATCACCTAGGATGTTACCCTCATAATTAATCTCACCAAATTAATGATGTTAAGGGTCTGAGGTCATCTAATTATGGTGTCTGACTTCAGACCTTGTCACCACTTAATGATGTTGTAAGGGTCTGAGGTCATCACCTAGGATGTTACCCTCATAATTAATCTCACCAAATTAATGATGTTAAGGGTCTGAGGTCATCTAATTATGGTGTCTAACTTCAGACCTTGTCACCACTTAATGATGTTTTAAGGGTCTGAGGTCATCACCTAGGATGTTACCCTCATAATTAATCTCAACAAATTAATGATGTTAAGGGCCCGAGTTCGTCCAATTATGGTGTCTGACTTCAGATCTTGTCACCACTTAATGACGTTGTAAGGGTCTGAGGTAATCACCGAGGATGTTACCCTCATAACTAATCTCATCAAATTAATGATGTTAAGCTTCTGAGGTCATCCAATTATGGTGTCTAACTTGAGACCTTGTCACCACTTAATGATGTTGTAAGGGTCTGAGGTCATCACCTAGGATGTTACCCTCATAATTAATCTCACCAAATTAGTGATATTAAGGGTCTGAGGTCATCCAATTATGTTGTCTGACTTCAGACCATGTCACCACTTAATGATGTTGTAAGGGTCTGAGGTCATCACCTAGGATGTTATCCTCATAATTAATCTCACCAAATAAATGATGTTAAGGGTCTGAGGTCATCCAATTACGGTGTCTGAATTCAGACCTTGTCACCACTTAATGCTGTTGTAAGGGTCTGAGGTCATCACCTAGGATGTTACCCTCATAATTAATCTCACCAAATTAATGATGTTAACGGTCTGAGGTCGTCCAATTATGGTGTCTGACTTCAGATCTTGTCACCTCTTAATAATGTTGTAAGGGTCTGAGGTCATAACCTATGATGTTACCCTCATAATTAATCTCAACGAATCAATGGTGTTAAGTGTCTGAGGTCGTCCAATCGTGGTATGTGACTTCAGACCTTGTCACCACTTAATGATGTTGTAAGGGTCTGAGGTCATCACGTAGAATGTTACCCTCATAATTAATCTCATCAAATTAATGATGTTAAGGTTCTGAGGTAATCCAATTATGGTGTCTGACTTCAGACCTTGTCACCACTTAATGATGTTATAAGGTTCTGAGGTCATCACCTATAATGTTACCCTCATAATTAATCTCACCAAATTAATGATGTTAATGGTCTAAGGTCATCCGAGTATGGTGTCAGACTTCAGACCTTGTCACAACTTAATAATGTTGTAAGGGTCTGAGGTCATCACCTAGGATGTTACCCTCATAATTAATCTCACCAAATTAATGATGTTAAGGGTCTGAGGTCGTCCAATTGTGGTGTCTGGCTTCAGACATTGTCACCACTTAATGATGTTGTAAGGGTCTAAGGTCATCACCTAGGATGTTACCCACATAATTAATCTCACCAAATTAATGATGTTAAGGGTCTGAGGTCGTCCAATTATGGTGTCTGACTTGAAAACTTGTCACCACTTAATGATGTTGTAAGGGTCTGAGGTCATCACCTTGGATGTTACCCTCATAATTAATCTCACCAAATTCATGATGTTAAGGGTCTGAGTTCATCCAATTATGGTGTCTGACTTCCGACCTTGTCATCAGTTAATGATGTTGTAAGGGTCTGAGGTCATCACCTAGGATGTTATCCTCATAATTAATCACACCAAATTAATGATGTTAACGGTCTTAGGTCATCCAAGAATGGTGTCTGACTTCAGACCTTGTCCCCACTTAATGATGTTGTAAGGCTCTACGATCATCACCTAAGATGTTACCCTCATAATTAATCTCACCAAATTAATGATGTTAAGGGTCTGAGGTCATCCAAATATGGTGTCTGACTTCAGACCTTGTCACCACTTAATGATGTTGTCAGGGTCCGAGGTCATCACCTAGGATGTTACCCTCATAATTAATCTCACCAAATTAATGATGTTAACGATCTGAGGTCGTCCAATTATGGTGTCTGACTTGAGATCTTGTCACCATTTAATGATGATGTAAGGGTCTTAGGTCTTCACCTATGATGTTACCCTCAAAATTAATCTCACCAAATTAATGATGTTAAGGGTCCGAGGTCGCCCCATCATGGTGTCTTATTTCAGACCTTGTCACCACTTAATGATGTTGTAAGGGTCTGAGGTCATCACCTAGGATGTTACCCTCAAAATTAATCTCACCATATTAATGATGTTAATGGTCTAAGGTAATCCAAGTATGGTGTCAGACTTCAGACCTTGTCACAACTTAATAATGTTGTAAGGGTCTGAGGTCATCACCTAGGATGTTACCCTCATAATTAATCTCGCCAAATTAATGATGTTAAGGGTCTGAGGTCGTCTAATTGTGGTGTCTGACTTCAGACATTGTCACCCCTTAATGATGTTGTAAGGGTCTGAGGTCATCACCTAGGATGTTACCCACATAATTAATCTCACCAAATTAATGATGTTAAGGGTCTGAGGTCGTCCAATTACGGTGTCCGACTTCAGACCTCGTCACCACTTAATGATGTTGTAAGGGTCTGAGGTCATCACCTAGGATGTTACCCTCATAATTAATATCACCAAATTAATGATGTTAAGGGTCTGAGTTCATCCAATTATGGTTTCTGACTTCAGACCTTGTCATCACTTAATGATGTTGTAAGGGTCTGAGGTCATCACCTATGACGTTACCCTCATAATTCATCTCACCAAATTAATGATGTTAACGGTCTGAGGTCATCTAAGTATGGTGGCTGACTTCAGACCTTTTCACCACTTAATGATGTTGTAAGGCTCTACGATCATCACCTAAGATGTTACCCTGATAATTAATCTCACCAAATTATTGACGTTAAGGGTCTGAGGTCATCCAAATATGGGGTCTGACTTCAGACCTTGTCACGACTTAATGATGTTGTCAGGGTCTGAGGTCATCACCTAGGATGTTACCCTCAAAATTAATCTCACCAAATTAATGATGTTAACAGTCTGAGGTCGTCCAAATATGGTGTCTGACTTCAGATCTTGTCACCACTTAATGATGTTGTAAGGGTCTTAGGTCCTCACCTAGGACGTTACCCTTATAATTAATCTCACCAAATTAATGATGTTAAGGGTCCGAGGTCGCCCCATCATGGTGTCTTATTTCAGACCTTGTCACCACTTAATGATGTTGTAAGGGTCCGAGGACATCACCTAGGATGTTACCCTCATAATTAATCGCACCAAATTAAAGATGTTAAGGGTCTGAGGTCATCCAATTATTGTGTCTGACGTCAGACCTTGTCACCACTTAATGATGTTGTAAGGGTCTGAGGTCATTACCTAGGTTGTTACCCTCATAATTAATCTCACCAAATTAATGATGTTAACGGTCTGAGGTCATCCAAGTATGGTGTCTGACTTCAGACCTTGTCACCACTTAATGATGTTGTAAGGCTCTACAATCATCACCTAAGATGTTACCCTCATAATTAATCTCACCAAATTAATGAGGTTAAGGGTCTAAGGTCATCCAAATATGGTGTCTGACTTCAGAACTTGTCACCACTTAATGATGTTGTAAGGGACTGAGGTCATCACCTAGGATGTTATCCTCATAATTAATCTCACCAAATTCATGATGTTAATGGTCTGAGGTCGTCCAATTAGGGTGTCTGACTTCAGATCTTGTCACCACTTAATGATGTTGTAAGGGTCTGAGGTCATCACCTAGGATGTTACACTCATAATTAATCTCACCAAATTAATGATGTTAAGGGTCCGAGGTCGCCCCATCATGGTGTCTTATTTTAGACCTTGTCACCACTTAATGATGTTGTAAGGGTCTAAGGTCATCACCTAGGATGTTACCTTCATAATTAATCTCATCAAATTAATGATGTTAAGGGTCTGAGGTCATCTAATTATGGTGTCTGACTTCAGACCTTGTCACCACTTAATGATGTTTTAAGGGTCTGAGGTCATCACAACAAATTAATGATGTTAAGGGCCCGAGTTCGTCCCATTATGGTGTCTGACTTCAGATCTTGTCACCACTTAATGACGTTGTAAGGGTCTGAGGTCATCACCTAGGATGTTACCCTCATAACTAATCTCATAAAATTAATGATGTTAAGGTTCTGAGGTCATCCAATTATGGTGTCTGACTTGAGACCTTGTCACCACTTAATGATGTTTTAAGGGTCTGAGGTCATCACCTAGGATGTTACCCTCATAATTAATCTCACCAAATTAGTGATATTAAGGGTCTGAGGTGATCCAATTATGGTGTCTGACTTCAGACCATGTCACCACTTAATGATGTTGTAAGGGTCTGAGGTCATCACCTAGGATGTTATCCTCATAATTAATCTCACCAAATAAATGATGTTAAGGGTCTGAGGTCATCCAGTTACGGTGTCTTAATTCAGACTTTGTCACCATTTAATGCTGTTGTAAGGGTCTGAGGTCATCACCTAGGATGTTACCCTCATAATTAATCTCACCAAATTAATGATGTTAACGGTCTGAGGTCGTCCAATTATGGTGTCTGACTTCAGATCTTGTCACCTCTTAATGATGTTGTAAGTGTCTGAGCTCATAACCTATGATGTTACCCTCATAATTAATCTCAACGAATTAATGATGTTAAGTGTCTGAGGTCGTCCAATCATGGTATGTGACTTCAGACCTTGTCACCACTTAATGATGTTGTAAGGGTCTGAGGTCATCACGTAGAATGTTACCCTCATAATTAATCTCATCAAATTAATGATGTTAAGGTTTTGAGGTAATCCAATTATGGTGTCTGACTTCAGACCTTGTCACCACTTAATGATGTTATAAGGTTCTGAGGTCATCACCTATAATGTTACCCTCATAATTAATCTCACCAAATTAATGATGTTAATGGTCTAAGGTCATCCGAGTATCGTGTCAGACTTCAGACCTTGTCACAACTTAATAATGTTGTAAGGGTCTGAGGTCATCACCTAGGATGTTACCCTCATAATTAATCTCACCAAATTAATGATGTTAAGGGTCTGAGGTCGTCCAATTGTGGTGTCTGGCTTCAGACATTGTCACCACTTAATGATGTTGTAAGGGTCTGAGGTCATCACCTAGGAAGTTACCCACATAATTAATCTCACCAAATTAATGATGTTAAGGGTCTGAGGTCGTCCAATTATGGTGTCTGACTTGAAAACTTTTCGCCACTTAATGATGTTGTAAGGGTCTGAGGTCATCACCTAGGATGTTACCCTCATAAGTAATCTCACCAAATTAATGATGTTAAGGGTCTGAGTTCATCCAATTATGGTGTCTGACTTCCGACCTTGTCATAAGTTAATGATGTTGTAAGGGTCTGAGGTCATCACCTAGGATGTTACCCCAATAATTAATCACACCAAATTAATGATGTTAACGGTGTGAGGTCATCCAAAAATGGTGTCTGACTTCAGACCTTGTCCCCACTTAATGATGTTGTAAGGCTCTACGATCATCACCTAAGAGGTTACCCTCATAATTAATCTCACCAAATTAATGATGTTAAGGGTCTGAGGTCATCCAAATATGGTGTCTGACTTCAGACCTTGTCACCACTTAATGACGCTGTCAGGGTCCGAGGTCATCACCTAGGATGTTACCCTCATAATTAATCTCACCAAATTAATGATGTTAACGGTCTGAGGTCGTCCAATTATGGTGTCTGACTTCAGATCTTGTCACCATTTAATGATGTTGTAAGGGTCTTAGGTCTTCACCTATGATCTTACCCTCAAAATTAATCTCACCAAATTAATAATGTTAAGGGTCCGAGGTCGCCCCATCATGGTGTCTTATTTCAGACCTTTTCACCACTTAATGATGTTGTAAGGGTCTGAGGTCATCACCTAGGATGTCACCCTCATAATTAATCTCACGATATTAATGATGTTAATGGTCTAATGTAATCCAAGTATGGTGTCAGACTTCAGACCTTGTCACAACTTAATAATGTTGTAAGGGTCTGGGGTCATCACCTAGGATGTTACCCTCATAATTAATCTCGCCAAATTAATGATGTTAAGGGTCTGAGGTCGTCTAATTGTGGTGTCTGACTTCAGACATTGTCACCACTTAATGATGTTGTAAGGGTCTGATATCATCACCTAGGATGTTACCCATATAATTAATTTCACCAAATTAATGATGTTAAGGGTCTGAGGTCGTCCAATTACGGTGTCTGACTTCAGACCTCGTCACCACTTAATGATGTTGTAAGGGCTGAGGTCATCACCTAGGATGTTACCCTCGTAATTAATATCACCAAATTAATGATGTTAAGGGTCTGAGTTCATCCAATTATGGTTTCTGACTTCAGACCTTGTTATCACTTAATGATGTTGTAAGGGTCTCAGGTCATCACCTATGATGTTACCTTCATAATTCATCTCACCAAATTAATGATGTTAACGGTCTGAGGTCATCTAAGTATGGTGGCTGACTTCAGACCTTTTCACCACTTAATGATGTTGTAAGGCTCTACGATCATCACCTAAGATGTTACCCTGATAATTAATCTCACTAAATTATTGACGTTAAGGGTCTGAGGTCATCCAAATATGGGGTCTGACTTCAGACCTTGTCACGACTTAATGATGTTGTCAGGGTCTGAGGTCATCACCTAGGATGTTACCCTCACAATTAATCTCACCAAATTAATGATGTTAACAGTCTGAGGTCATCCAAATATGGTGTCTTACTTCAGATCTTGTCACCACTTAATGATGTTGTAAGGGTCTTAGGTCCTCACCTAGGACGTTACCCTTATAATTAATCTCACCAAATTAATGATGTTAAGGGTCCGAGGTCGCCCCATCATGGTGTCTTATTTCAGACCTTGTCACCACTTAATGATGTTGTAAGCGTCTGAGGACATCACCTAGGATGTTACCCTCATAATTAATCTCACCAAATTAAAGATGTTAAGGGTCTGAGGTCATCCAATTATAGTGTCTGACGTCAGACCTTGTCACCACTTAATGATGTTGTAAGGGTCTGAGGTCATTACCTAGGTTGTTACCCTCATAATTAATCTCACCAAATTAATGATGTTAACGGTCTGAGGTCATCCAAGTATGGTGTCTGACTTCAGACCTTGTCACCACTTAATGATGTTGTAAGGCTCTACAATCATCACCTAAGATGTTACCCTCATAATTAATCTCACCAAATTAATGACGTTAAGGGTCTAAGGTCATCCAAATATGGTGTCTGACTTCAGAACTTGTCACGACTTAATGATGTTGTAAATGTCTGAGGTCATCACCTAGGATGTTACCCTCATAATTAATCTCACCAAATTAATGATGTTAACGGTCTGTGGTCATCCAATTAGGGTGTCTGACTTCAGATCTTGTCACCACTTATTGATGTTGTAAGGGTCTGAGGTCATCACCTAGGATGTTACCCTCATAATTAATCTCACCAAATTAATGATGTTAAGGGTCCGAGGTCGCCCCATCATGGTGTCTTATTTTAGACCTTGTCACCACTTAATGATGTTGTAAGGGTCTAAGGTCATCACCTAGGATGTTACCCTCATAATTAATCTCATCAAATTAATGATGTTAAGGGTCTGAGGTCATCTAATTATGGTGTCTGACTTCAGACCTTGTCACCACTTAATGATGTTTTAAGGGTCGATAATTAATCTCAACAAATTAATGATGTTAAGGTCCCGAGTCCGTCCAATTATGGTGTCTGACTTCAGATATTGTCACCATTTAATGATGTTGTAAGGGTCTGAGGTCATCACCTTGGATGTTACCCTCATAATTAATCTCATCAAATTAATGATGTTAAGGTTCTGAGGTCATCCAATTATGGTGTCTAACTTGAGACCTTGTCACCACTTAATGATGTTGTAAGGGTCTGAGGTCATCACCTAGGATGTTACCCTCATAATTAATCTCATCAAATTAATGATGTTAAGGTTCTGAGGTCATACAATTATGGTGTCTGACTTCAGACCTTGTCACCACTTAATAATGTTGTAAGCGTTTGAGGTAATCACCTAGGATGTTATCCTCATAATTAATCTCACCAAATAAATGATGTTAAGGGTCTGAGGTCGTCCAATTACGGTGTCTGGATTCAGACCTTGTCACCACTTAATGCTGTTGTAAGGGTCTGAGGTCATCACCTAGGATGTTACCCTCATAATTAATCTCATCAAATTAATGATGTTAACGGTCTGAGGTCGTCCAATTATGGTGTCTGACTTCAGATATTGTCACCTCTTAATGATGTTGTAAGGGTCTGAGGTCATCGCCTAGGATGTTACCCTCATAATTAATCTCAACAAATTAATGATGTTAAGGGTCTGAGGTCGTCCAATCCTGGTATGTGACTTAAGACCTTGTCACCACTTAATGATGTTGCAAGGGTCTGAGGTCATCACGTAGGATGTTACCATCATAATTAATCTCATCAAATTAATGATGTTAAGGTTCTGAGGTCATCCAATTATGGTTCTGACTTCAGACCTTGTCACCACTTAATGATGTTATAAGGGTCTGAGGTCATCACCTATGATGTTACCCTCATAATTAATCTCACCAAATTAATGATATTAATGGTGTGAGGTCATCCAATTATGGTGTTAGACTTCAGACCTTGTCACCACTTAATGATGTTGTAAGGGTCTGAGGTCATCACCTAGGATGATACCCTCATAATAAATCTCACCAAATTAATGATGTTAATGGTCTAAGGTCATTCGAGTATGGTGTCAGACTTCAGAACTTGTCACAACTTAATAATGTTGTAAGGGTCTGAGGTCATCACCTAGGATGTTACCCTCACAATTAATCTCACCAAATTAATGATGTTAAGTGTCTGAGGTCGTCCAATTGTGGTGTCTGGCCTCAGACATTGTCACCACTTAATGATGTTGTAAGGGACTCAGGGCATCACCTAGGATGTTACCCACATAATTAATCTCACCAAATTAATGATGTTAAGGGTCTGAGGTCGTCCAATTATGGTGTCTGACTTCAGAACTTGTCACCACTTAATGATGTTGTAAGGGTCTGAGGTCATCACCTAGGATGTTACCCTCATAATTAATCTCACCAAATAAATGATGTTAAGGGTTCGAGGTCGTCCAATTACGGTGTCTGAATTCAGACCTTGTCACCACTTAATGCTGTTGTAAGGGTCTGAGGTCATCACCTAGGATGTTACCCTCATAATTAATCTCACCAAATTAATGATGTTAACGGTCTGAGGTCGTCCAATTATGGTGTCTGACTTCAGATCTTGTCACCTCTTAATGATGTTGTAAGGGGCTCAGGTCATCACCTAGGATGTTACCCTCATAATTAATCTCATCAAATTAATGATGTTAAGGTTCTGAGGTCATACAATTATGCTGTCTGACTTGAGACCTTGTCACCACTTAATGATGTTGTAAGGGTCTGAGGTCATAACCTAGGATGTTACCCTCATAATTAATCTCACCAGATTAGTGATATTAAGGGTCTGAGGTCATCCAATTATGGTGTCTGACTTCAGACCTTGTCACCACTTAATGATGTTGTAAGGGTATGAGGTCATCACCTAGGATGTTATCCTCATAATTAATCTCACCAAATAAATGATGTTAAGGGTCTGAGGTCGTCCAATTACGGTGTCTGGATTCAGACCTTGTCACCACTTAATGCTGTTGTATGGGTCTGAGGTCATCACCTAGGATGTTACCCTCATAATTAATCTCACCAAATTAATGATGTTAACGGTCTGAGGTCGTCCAATTATGGTGTCTGACTTTAGATATTGTCACCTCTTATTGATGTTGTAAGGGTCTGAGGTCATCACCTAGGATGTTAACCTCATAATTAATCTCAACAAATTAATGATGTTAAGGGTCTGAGGTCGTTCAATCATGGTATGTGACTTATGACCTTGTCACCACTTAATGATGTTGCAAGGGTCTGAGGTCATCACGTAGGATGTTACCCTCATAATTAATCTCATTAAATTAATGATGTTAAGGTTCTGAGGTCATCCAATTATGGTGTCTGACTTCAGACCTTGTCACCACTTAATGATGTTGTAAGGGTCTGAGGTCATCACCTATGATGTTACCCTCATAATTAATCTTACCAAATTAATGATATTAATGGTGTGAGGTAATCCAATTATGGTGTTAGACTTCAGACCTTGTCACCACTTAATGATGTTGTAAGGGTATGAGTTCATCACCTAGGATGATACCCTCATAATTAATCTCACCAAATTAATGATGTTAATGGTCTAAGGTCATCCGAGTATGGTGTCAGACATCAGACCTTGTCACAACTTAATAATGTTGTAAGGGTCTGAGGTCATGACCTAGGATGTTACCCTCATAATTAATCTCACCAAATTAATGATGTTAAGGGTCTGAGGTCGTCCAATTGTGGTGTATGGCTTCAGACATTGTCACCCCTTAATGATGTTGTAAGGGACTGAGGTCATCACCTAGGATGTTACCCACATAATTAATCTCACCAAATTAATGATGTTAAGGGCCTGAGGTCGTCCAATTATGGTGTCTGACTTCAGAATTTGTCACCACTTAATGCTGTTGTAAGGGTCTGAGGTCATCACCTAGGATGTTACCCTCATAATTAATCTCACCAAATTAATGATGTTAAGGGTCTGAGTTCATCCAATTATGGTGTCTGACTTCAGACCTTGTCATCAGTTAATGATGTTGTAAGGGTCTGAGGTCATCACCTAGGATGTTACCCTCATAATTAATCACACCAAATTAATGATGTTAACGGTCTGAGGTCATCCAAGAATGGTGTCTGACTTCAGACTTTGTTCCCACTTAATGATGTTGTAAGGCTCTACGATCATCACCTAAGATGTTACCCTCATAATTAATCTCACCAAATTAATGACGTTAAGGGTCTGAGGTCATCCAAATATGGTGTCTGAATTCAGACCTTGTCACCACTTATTGATGTTGTCAGGGTCTGTGGTCATCACCTAGGATGTTACCCTCATAATTAATCTCACCAAATTAATGATGTTAACGGTCTGAGGTCGTCCATTTATGGTGTCTGACTTCAGATATTGTCACCACTTAATGATGTTGTAAGGGTCTTAGGTCCTCACCTAGGATGTTACCCTCAAAATTAATCTCACCAAATTAATGATGTTAAGGGTCCGAGGTCGCCCCATCATGGTGTCTTATTTCAGACCCTGTCACCACTTAATGATGTTGTAAGGGTCCGAGGACATCACCTAGGATGTTACCCTCATAATTAATCGCACCAAATTAAAGATGTTAAGGGTCTGAGGTCATCCAATTATTGTGTCTGACGTCAGACCTTGTCACCACTTAATGATGTTGTAAGGGTCTGAGGTCATTACCTAGGTTGTTACCCTCATAATTAATCTCACCAAATTAATGATGTTAACAGTCTGAGGTCATCCAAGTATGGTGTCTGACTTCAGACCTTGTCACCACTTAATGATGTTGTAAGGCTCTACAATCATCACCTGAGATGTTACCCTCATAATTAATCTCACCAAATTAATGAGGTTAAGGGTCTAAGGTCATCCAAATATGGTGTCTGACTTCAGAACTTGTCACCACTTAATGATGTTGTAAGGGACTGAGGTCATCACCTAGGATGTTACCCTCATAATTAATCTCACCAAATTCATGATGTTAACGGTCTGAGGTCGTCCAATTAGGGTGTCTGACTTCAGATCTTGTCACCACTTAATGATGTTGTAAGGGTCTGAGGTCATCACCTAGGATGTTACACTCATAATTAATCTCACCAAATTAATGATGTTAAGGGTCCGAGGTCGCCCCATCATGGTGTCTTATTTTAGACCTTGTCACCACTTAATGATGTTGTAAGGGTCTAAGGTCATCACCTAGGATGTTACCTTCATAATTAATCTCATCAAATTAATGATGTTAAGGGTCTGAGGTCATCTAATTATGGTGTCTGACTTCAGACCTTGTCACCACTTAATGATGTTTTAAGGGTCTGAGGTCATCACAACAAATTAATGATGTTAAGGGCCCGAGTTCGTCCCATTATGGTGTCTGACTTCAGATCTTGTCACCACTTAATGACGTTGTAAGGGTCTGAGGTCATCACCTAGGATGTTACCCTCATAACTAATCTCATCAAATTAATGATGTTAAGGTTCTGAGGTCATCCAATTATAGTGTCTGACTTGAGACCTTGTCACCACTTAATGATGTTTTAAGGGTCTGAGGTCATCACCTAGGATGTTACCCTCATAATTAATCTCACCAAATTAGTGATATTAAGGGTCTGAGGTCATCCAATTATGGTGTCTGACTTCAGACCATGTCACCACTTAATGATGTTGTAAGGGTCTGAGGTCATCACCTAGGATGTTATCCTCATAATTAATCTCACCAAATAAATGATGTTAAGGGTCTGAGGTCATCCAGTTACGGTGTCTTAATTCAGACTTTGTCACCATTTAATGCTGTTGTAAGGGTCTGAGGTCATCACCTAGGATGTTACCCTCATAATTAATCTCACCAAATTAATGATGTTAAGGGTCTGAGGTCGTCCAATTGTGGTGTCTGGCTTCAGACATTGTCACCACTTAATGATGTTGTAAGGGTCTGAGGTCATCACCTAGGAAGTTACCCACATAATTAATCTCACCAAATTAATGATGTTAAGGGTCTGAGGTCGTCCAATTATGGTGTCTGACTTGAAAACTTTTCGCCACTTAATGATGTTGTAAGGGTCTGAGGTCATCACCTAGGATGTTACCCTCATAAGTAATCTCACCAAATTAATGATGTTAAGGGTCTGAGTTCATCCAATTATGGTGTCTGACTTCCGACCTTGTCATAAGTTAATGATGTTGTAAGGGTCTGAGGTCATCACGTAGAATGTTACCCTCATAATTAATCTCATCAAATTAATGATGTTAAGGTTCTGAGGTAATCCAATTATGGTGTCTGACTTCAGACCTTGTCACCACTTAATGATGTTATAAGGTTCTGAGGTCATCACCTATAATGTTACCCTCATAATTAATCTCACCAAATTAATGATGTTAATGGTCTAAGGTCATCCGAGTATGGTGTCAGACTTCAGACCTTGTCACAACTTAATAATGTTGTAAGGGGCTCAGGTCATCACCTAGGATGTTACCCTCATAATTAATCTCATCAAATTAATGATGTTAAGGTTCTGAGGTCATACAATTATGCTGTCTGACTTGAGACCTTGTCACCACTTAATGATGTTGTAAGGGTCTGAGGTCATAACCTAGGATGTTACCCTCATAATTAATCTCACCAGATTAGTGATATTAAGGGTCTGAGGTCATCCAATTATGGTGTCTGACTTCAGACCTTGTCACCACTTAATGATGTTGTAAGGGTATGAGGTCATCACCTCGGATGTTATCCTCATAATTAATCTCACCAAATAAATGATGTTAAGGGTCTGAGGTCGTCCAATTACGGTGTCTGGATTCAGACCTTGTCACCACTTAATGCAGTTGTATGGGTCTGAGGTCATCACCTAGGATGTTACCCTCATAATTAATCTCACCAAATTAATGATGTTAACGGTCTGAGGTCGTCCAATTATGGTGTCTGACTTTAGATATTGTCACCTCTTATTGATGTTGTAAGGGTCTGAGGTCATCACCTAGGATGTTAACCTCATAATTAATCTCAACAAATTAACGATGTTAAGGGTCTGAGGTCGTCCAATCATGGTATGTGACTTAAGACCTTGTCACCACTTAATGATGTTGCAAGGGTCTGAGGTCATCACGTAGGATGTTACCCTCATAATTAATCTCATTAAATTAATGATGTTAAGGTTCTGAGGTCATCCAATTATGGTGTCTGACTTCAGACCTTGTCACCACTTAATGATGTTGTAAGGGTCTGAGGTCATCACCTATGATGTTACCCTCATAATTAATCTTACCAAATTAATGATATTAATGGTGTGAGGTAATCCAATTATGGTGTTAGACTTCAGACCTTGTCACCACTTAATGATGTTGTAAGGGTCTGAGTTCATCACCTAGGATGATACCCTCATAATTAATCTCACCAAATTAATGATGTTAATGGTCTAAGGTCATCCGAGTATGGTGTCAGACATCAGACCTTGTCACAACTTAATAATGTTGTAAGGGTCTGAGGTCATGACCTAGGATGTTACCCTCATAATTAATCTCACCAAATTAATGATGTTAAGGGTCTGAGGTCGTCCAATTGTGGTGTATGGCTTCAGACATTGTCACCACTTAATGATGTTGTAAGGGACTGAGGTCATCACCTAGGATGTTACCCACATAATTAATCTCACCAAATTAATGATGTTAAGGGCCTGAGGTCGTCCAATTATGGTGTCTGACTTCAGAATTTGTCACCACTTAATGCTGTTGTAAGGGTCTGAGGTCATCACCTAGGATGTTACCCTCATAATTAATCTCACCAAATTAATGATGTTAAGGGTCTGAGTTCATCCAATTATGGTGTCTGACTTCAGACCTTGTCATCAGTTAATGATGTTGTAAGGGTCTGAGGTCATCACCTAGGATGTTACCCTCATAATTAATCACACCAAATTAATGATGTTAACGGTCTGAGGTCATCCAAGAATGGTGTCTGACTTCAGACTTTGTTCCCACTTAATGATGTTGTAAGGCTCTACGATCATCACCTAAGATGTTACCCTCATAATTAATCTCACCAAATTAATGACGTTAAGGGTCTGAGGTCATCCAAATATGGTGTCTGAATTCAGACCTTGTCACCACTTATTGATGTTGTCAGGGTCTGTGGTCATCACCTAGGATGTTACCCTCATAATTAATCTCACCAAATTAATGATGTTAACGGTCTGAGGTCGTCCAATTATGGTGTCTGACTTCAGATATTGTCACCACTTAATGATGTTGTAAGGGTCTTAGGTCCTCACCTAGGATGTTACCCTCAAAATTAATCTCACCAAATTAATGATGTTAAGGGTCCGAGGTCGCCCCATCATGGTGTCTTATTTCAGACCTTGTCACCACTTAATGATGTTGTAAGGGTCCGAGGACATCACCTAGGATGTTACCCTCATAATTAATCGCACCAAATTAAAGATGTTAAGGGCCTGAGGTCATCCAATTATTGTGTCTGACGTCAGACCTTGTCACCACTTAATGATGTTGTAAGGGTCTGAGGTCATTACCTAGGTTGTTACCCTCATAATTAATCTCACCAAATTAATGATGTTAACGGTCTGAGGTCATCCAAGTATGGTGTCTGACTTCAGACCTTGTCACCACTTAATGATGTTGTAAGGCTCTACAATTAACACCTAAGATGTTACCCTCATAATTAATCTCACCAAATTAATGAGGTTAAGGGTCTAAGGTCATCCAAATATGGTGTCTGACTTCAGAACTTGTCACCACTTAATGATGTGGTAAGGGACTGAGGTCATCACCTAGGATGTTACCCTCATAATTAATCTCACCAAATTCATGATGTTAACGGTCTCAGGTCGTCCAATTAGGGTGTCTGACTTCAGATCTTTTCACCACTTAATGATGTTGTAAGGGTCTGAGGTCATCACCTAGGATGTTACACTCATAATTAATCTCACCAAATTAATGATGTTAAGGGTCCGAGGTCGCCCCATCATGGTGTCTTATTTTAGACCTTGTCACCACTTAATGATGTTGTAAGGGTCTAAGGTCATCACCTAGGATGTTACCTTCATAATTAATCTCATCAAATTAATGATGTTAAGGGTCTGAGGTCATCTAATTATGGTGTCTGACTTCAGACCTTGTCACCACTTAATGATGTTTTAAGGGTCTGAGGTCATCACAACAAATTAATGATGTTAAGGGCCCGAGTTCGTCCCATTATGGTGTCTGACTTCAGATCTTGTCACCACTTAATGACGTTGTAAGGGTCTGAGGTCATCACCTAGGATGTTACCCTCATAACTAATCTCATCAAATTAATGATGTTAAGGTTCTGAGGTCATCCAATTATGGTGTCTGACTTGAGACCTTGTCACCACTTAATGATGTTTTAAGGGTCTGAGGTCATCACCTAGGATGTTACCCTCATAATTAATCTCACCAAATTAGTGATATTAAGGGTCTGAGGTCATCCAATTATGGTGTCTGACTTCAGACCATGTCACCACTTAATGATGTTGTAAGGGTCTGAGGTCATCACCTAGGATGTTATCCTCATAATTAATCTCACCAAATAAATGATGTTAAGGGTCTGAGGTCATCCAGTTACGGTGTCTTAATTCAGACTTTGTCACCATTTAATGCTGTTGTAAGGGTCTGAGGTCATCACCTAGGATGTTACCCTCATAATTAATCTCACCAAATTAATGATGTTAACGGTCTGAGGTCATCCAATTATGGTGGCTGACTTCAGATCTTGTCACCTCTTAATGATGTTGTAAGTGTCTGAGCTCATAACCTATGATGTTACCCTCATAATTAATCTCACCAGATTAGTGATATTAAGGGTCTGAGGTCATCCAATTATGGTGTCTGACTTCAGACCTTGTCACCACTTAATGATGTTGTAAGGGTATGAGGTCATCACCTAGGATGTTATCCTCATAATTAATCTCACCAAATAAATGATGTTAAGGGTCTGAGGTCGTCCAATTACGGTGTCTGGATTCAGACCTTGTCACCACTTAATGCTGTTGTATGGGTCTGAGGTCATCACCTAGGATGTTACCCTCATAATTAATCTCACCAAATTAATGATGTTAACGGTCTGAGGTCGTCCAATTATGGTGTCTGACTTTAGATATTGTCACCTCTTATTGATGTTGTAAGGGTCTGAGGTCATCACCTAGGATGTTAACCTCATAATTAATCTCAACAAATTAATGATGTTAAGGGTCTGAGATCGTCCAATCATGGTATGTGACTTAAGACCTTCTCACCACTTAATGATGTTGCAAGGGTCTGAGGTCATCACGTAGGATGTTACCCTCATAATTAATCTCATTAAATTAATGATGTTAAGGTTCTGAGGTCATCCAATTATGGTGTCTGACTTCAGACCTTGTCACCACTTAATGATGTTCTAAGGGTCTGAGGTCATCACCTATGATGTTACCCTCATAATTAATCTTACCAAATTAATGATATTAATGGTGTGAGGTAATCCAATTATGGTGTTAGACTTCAGACCTTGTCACCACTTAATGATGTTGTAAGGGTCTGAGTTCATCACCTAGGATGATACCCTCATAATTAATCTCACCAAATTAATGATGTTAATGGTCTAAGGTCATCCGAGTATGGTGTCAGACATCAGACCTTGTCAGAACTTAATAATGTTGTAAGGGTCTGAGGTCATGACCTAGGATGTTACCCTCATAATTAATCTCACCAAATTAATGATGTTAAGGGTCTGAGGTCGTCCAATTGTGGTGTATGGCTTCAGACATTGTCACCACTTAATGATGTTGTAAGGGACTGAGGTCATCACCTAGGATGTTACCCACATAATTAATCTCACCAAATTAATGATGTTAAGGGCCTGAGGTCGTCCAATTATGGTGTCTGACTTCAGAATTTGTCACCACTTAATGCTGTTGTAAGGGTCTGAGGTCATCACCTAGGATGTTACCCTCATAATTAATCTCACCAAATTAATGATGTTAAGGGTCTGAGTTCATCCAATTATGGTGTCTGACTTCAGACCTTGTCATCAGTTAATGATGTTGTAAGGGTCTGAGGTCATCACCTAGGATGTTACCCTCATAATTAATCACACCAAATTAATGATGTTAACGGTCTGAGGTCATCCAAGAATGGTGTCTGACTTCAGACTTTGTTCCCACTTAATGATGTTGTAAGGCTCTACGATCATCACCTAAGATGTTACCCTCATAATTAATCTCACCAAATTAATGACGTTAAGGGTCTGAGGTCATCCAAATATGGTGTCTGAATTCAGACCTTGTCACCACTTATTGATGTTGTCAGGGTCTGTGGTCATCACCAAGGATGTTACCCTCATAATCAATCTCACCAAATTAATGATGTTAACGGTCTGAGGTCGTCCAATTATGGTGTCTGACTTCAGATATTGTCACCCCTTAATGATGTTGTAAGGGTCTTAGGTCCTCACCTAGGATGTTACCCTCAAAATTAATCTCACCAAATTAATGATGTTAAGGGTCCGAGGTCGCCCCATCATGGTGTCTTATTTCAGACCTTGTCACCACTTAATGATGTTGTAAGGGTCCGAGGACATCACCTAGGATGTTACCCTCATAATTAATCGCACCAAATTAAAGATGTTAAGGGTCTGAGGTCATCCAATTATTGTGTCAGACTTCAGACCTTGTCACCACTTAATGATGTTGTAAGGGTCTGAGGTCATTACCTAGGTTGTTACCCTCATAATTAATCTCGCCAAATTAATGATGTTAAGGGTCTGAGGTCGTCTAATTGTGGTGTCTGACTTCAGACATTGTCACCACTTAATGATGTTGTAAGGGTCTGAGGTTATCACCTAGGATGTTACCCACATAATTAATCTCACCAAATTAATGATGTTAAGGGTCTGAGGTCGTCCAATTACGGTGTCTGACTTCAGACCTCGTCACCACTTAATGATGTTGTAAGGGTCTGAGGTCATCACCTAGGATGTTACCCTCATAATTAATATCACCAAATTAATGATGTTAAGGGTTTGAGTTCATCCAATTATGGTGTCTGACTTCAGACCTTGTCATCACTTAATGATGTTGTAAGGGTCTGAGGTCATCACTTAGGATGTTACCCTCATAAATCATCTCACCAAATTAATGATGTTAACGGTCTGAGGTCATCTAACGATGGTGGCTGGCTTCAGACCTTTTCACCCCTTAATGATGTTGTAAGGCTCTACGATCTCCACCTAAGATGTTACCCTCATAATTAATCTCACCAAATTATTGACGTTAAGGGTCTGAGGTCATCCAAATATGGGGTCCGACTTCAGACCTTGTCACGACTTAATGATGTTGTCAGGGTCTGAGGTCATCACCTAGGATGTTACCCTCATAATTAATCTCACCAAATTAATGATGTTAACAGTCTGAGGTCATCCAAATATGGTGTCTGACTTCAGATCTTGTCACCACTTAATGGTATTGAAAGGGTCTTCGGTCCTCACCTAGGACGTTACCCTTAAAATTAATCTCACCAAATTAATGATGTTAAGGGTCCGAGGTCGCCCCATCATGGTGTCTTATTTCAGACCTTATCACCACTTAATGATGTTGTAAGGGTCTGAGGTCATCACCTAGGATGTTACCCTCATAATTAATCACACCAAATTAATGATGTTAACGGTCTTAGGTCATCCAAGAATGGTGTCTGACTTCAGACCTTGTCCCCACTTAATGATGTTGTAAGGCGTTGCGATCATCACCTAAGATGTTACCCTCGTAATTAATCTCACCAAATTAATGACGTTAAGGGTCTGAGGTCATCCAAGTATGGTGTCTGACTTCAGACCTTGTCACCACTTAATGATGTTGTAAGGGTCTGAGGTTATCACCTAGGATGTTACCCTCATAATTAATCTCACCAAATTATTGAACTTAAGGGTCTGAGGTAATCCAAGTATGGTGTCTGACTTCAGACCTTGTCACCACTTAATTATGTTGTAAGGCTCTACGATCATCACCTAAGATGTTACCCCCATAATTAATCTCACAAAATTAATGATGTTAAGGGTCTGAGGTTGTCCAATTATCGTGGCTGGCTTCAGACCTTGTCGACACTTAATGATGTTGTAAGGGTCTGAGGTCATCACCTAGGATGTTACCCTCATAATTAATCTCACCAAATTAATGATGTTAAGGGTCTGAGGTCGTCCAATTATGGTGTCTGACTTCAGACCTTGTCATCACTTAATGATGTTGTAAGGGTCTGAGGTCATCACCTAGGATGTTACCCTCATAATTAATCTCACCAAATTAATGATGTTAAGGGTCTGAGGTCATCCAAGTATGGCGTGTGACTTCTGACCTTGTCAGCACTTAATGATGTTATAAGGCTCTACGATCATCACCTAGGATGTTTCCCCCAAAATTAATCTCACCAAATTAATGACGTTAAGGGTCTGAGGTCGTCCAATTATGGTGTCAGACTTCAGATCTTGTCACCACTTAATGATGTTGTAAGGGTCTCAGGTCCTCACCTAGGATGTTACCCTCATAATTAATCTCACCAAATTAATGATGTTAAGGGTCCGAGGTCGCCCCATCATGGTGTATTATTTCAGACCTTGTCAACACTTAATGAGGCTGTAGGGGTCTGAGGTCATCACCTATGATGTTACCCTCATAATTAATCGCACCAAATTAATGATGTTAATGGTTTAAGGTCATCCAAGTATGGTGTCAGACTTCAGACCTTGTCACAACATAATAATGTTGTAAGGTTCTGAGGTCATCACCTAGGATGTTACCCTCATAATTAATCTCACCAAATTAATGATGTTTAGGGTCTGAGGTCGTCCAATTGTGGTGTCTGGCTTCAGACATTGTCACCACTTAATGATGTAGTAAGGGTTTGAGGTCATCACCTAGGATGTTACCCACATAATTAATCTCACCAAATTAATGATGTTAAGGGTCTGAGGTCGTCCAATTATGGTGTCTGACTTCAGACCTTGTCACCACTTAATGATGTTGTAAGGGTCCGAGGTCATCACCTAGGATGTTACCCTCATAATTAATCTCACCAAATTAATGATGTAAAGGGTCTGAGGTCGTCCAATCATGGTGTCCGACTTCAGACCTTGTCACCACTTAATGATGTTGTAAGGGTCTGAGGTCATCACGTAGGATGTTACCCTCATAATTAATCTCATCAAATTAATGATGTTAAGGTTCTGAGGTCATCCAATTATGGTGTCTGACTTCAGGCCTTGTCACCACTTAATGATGTTATAAGGGTCTGCGGTCATCACCTAGGATGTTACCCTCATAATTAATCTCACCAAATTAATGATATTAAGGGTGTGAGGTCATCCAATTATGGTGTCTGACTTTAGACCTTGTCACCACTTAATGATGTTGTAAGGGTCTGAGGTCATCACCTAGGATGTTACCCACATAATTAATCTCACCAAATTAATGATGTTAAGGGTCTCAGATCATCCAATTATGTTGCCTAACTTCAGACCTTGTCACCACTTAATGATGTTGTAAGGGTCTGAAGTCATCACCTAGGATGTTACCCTCGTAATTAATCTCACCAAATTAATGATGTTAAGGGTCTGAGTTCATCCAATTATGGTGTCTGAGTTCAGACCTTGTCATCACTTAATGAAGTTGTAAGGGTCTGAGGTCATCACCTAGGATGTTACCCTCATATTTAATCTCACCAAATTAATGATGTTAACGGTTTGAGGTCATCCAAGTATGGTGTCAGACTTCAGACCTTGTCACCACTTAACGATGTTGTAAGGCTCTAGGATCATCACCTAAGATGTTACCCTCATAATTAATCTCAACAAATTAATGACGTTAAGGGTCTGAGGTCATCCAAATATGGTGTCTGACTTCAGACCTTGTCACCACTTAATGATGTTGTCAGGGTCTGAGGTTATCACCTAGGATGTTACCCTCATAATTAATCTCACCAAATTAATGATGTTAAGGGTCTGAGGTCATCCAATTATGGCGTCGGACTTCAGACCTTATCACCACTTAATGATCTTGTAAGGGTCTGAGGTCATCACCTAGGATGTTACCCTCATAATTAATCTCACCAAATTAATGATGATAAGGGTCCGAGGTCCCCCCATCATGGTGTCTTATTTCAGACCTTGTCCCCACTTAATGATGTTGTAAGGGTCTGAGGTCATCACCTAGGATATTACCCTCATAATTAATCTCACCAAATTAATGATGTTAAGGGTCTGAGGTCATCCAATTATGGTGTCTGACTTCAGACCTTGTCACCACTTAATGATGTTGTAAGGGTCTGAGGTCATCACCTAGGATGTTACCCTCTTAACTAATCTCACCAAATTAATGATGTTAAGGGCCCGAGGTCGTCAATTATGGTGTCTGACTTCAGATCTTGTCACCACTTAATGATGTTGTAAGGGTCTGCGGTCATCACCTAGGATGTTACCATCATAATTAATCTCACCAAATTAATGATGTTAACGGCCTGAGGTCGTCCAATTACGGTGTCTGACTTCAGATCTTTTCACCATTTAATGATGTTGTAAGGGTCTGAGGTCATCACCTAGGATGTTACCCTCGTAATTAATCTCACCAAATTAATGATACTAAGGGACTGAGGTCATCCAATTATGGTGTCTGACTTCAGACCTTGTCACCAGTTAATGATGTTGTAAGGGTCTGAGGTCATCACCTAGGATGTTACCCTCATAATTAATCTCAGAAAACTAATGATGTTAATGGTCTGAGGTCAACCAAGTATGGTGTCTGACTTCAGACCTTGTCACAACTTAATGATATTGTAAGGGTCTGAGGTTATCACCTAGGATGTTACCCTCATAATTAATCTCACCAAATTAATGATGTTAAGGGTCTGAGTTCATCCTAGTATGGTGTTACCCTCATAATTAATCTCACCAAGTTAATGATGTTAAGGGTTTGAGGTTGTCCAATTATTTTGTCTGGCTTCAGACCTTGTCACCACTTAATGATGTTGTAAGGGTCTGAGGTCATCGCCTAGGATGTTACCCACATAATTAATCTCACCAAATTAATGATGTTAAGGGTCTGAGGTCGTCCAATTATTGTGTATGACTTCAGACCTTGTCACCACTTAATGATGTTGTAAGGGTCTTAGGTCATAACCTAGGATGTTACCCTCATAATTAATCTCACGAAATTAATGATGTTAAGGGTATGAGGTCATCCAATTATGGTGTCTGACTTCAGACCTTGTCATCACTTAATGATGTTGTAAGGGTCTGAGGTCATCACCTAGGATGTTACCCTCATAATTAATCTCACCAAATTAATGATGTTAAGGGTATGAGTTCATCCAATTATGGTGTCTGACTTCAGACCTTGTCATCAGTTAATGATGTTGTAAGGGTCTGAGGTCATCACCTAGGATGTTACCCTCATAATTAATCACACCAAATTAATGATGTTAACGGTCTGAGGTCATCCAAGAATGGTGTCTGAATTCAGACCTTGTCCCCACTTAATGATGTTGTAAGGCTCTACGATCATCACCTAAGATGTTACCCTCATAATTAATCTCACCAAATTAATGACGTTAAGGGTCTGAGGTCATCCAAATATGGTGTCTGACTTCAGACCTTGTCACCACTTAATGATGTTGTCAGGGTCTGAGGTCATCACCTAGGATGTTACCCTCATAATTAATCTCACCAAATTAATGATGTTAACGGTCTGAGGTCATCCAATTATAGTGTCTGACGTCAGACCTTGTCACCACTTAATGATGTTGTAAGGGTCTGAGGTCATCACCTAGGATGTTACCCTCGTAATTAATCTCACCAAATTAATGATGATAAGGGTCCAAGGTCCCCCCATCATGGTGTCTTATTTCAGACCTTGTCCCCACTTAATGATGTTGTAAGGGTCTGAGGTCATCACCTAGGATATTACCCTCATAATTAATCTCACCAAATTAATGATGTTAAGGGTCTGAGGTCATCCAATTATGGTGTCTGACTTCAGACCTTGTCACCACTTAATGATGTTGTAAGGGTCTGAGGTCATCACCTAGGATGTTACCCTCTTAACTAATCTCACCAAATTAATGATGTTAAGGGCCCGAGGTCGTCAATTATGGTGTCTGACTTCAGATCTTGTCACCACTTAATGATGTTGTAAGGGTCTGCGGTCATCACCTAGGATGTTACCATCATAATTAATCTCACCAAATTAATGATGTTAACGGCCTGAGGTCGTCCAATTACGGTGTCTGACTTCAGATCTTTTCACCATTTAATGATGTTGTAAGGGTCTGAGGTCATCACCTAGGATGTTACCCTCGTAATTAATCTCACCAAATTAATGATACTAAGGGACTGAGGTCATCCAATTATGGTGTCTGACTTCAGACCTTGTCACCAGTTAATGATGTTGTAAGGGTCTGAGGTCATCACCTAGGATGTTACCCTCATAATTAATCTCAGAAAACTAATGATGTTAATGGTCTGAGGTCAACCAAGTATGGTGTCTGACTTCAGACCTTGTCACAACTTAATGATATTGTAAGGGTCTGAGGTTATCACCTAGGATGTTACCCTCATAATTAATCTCACCAAATTAATGATGTTAAGGGTCTGAGTTCATCCTAGTATGGTGTTACCCTCATAATTAATCTCACCAAGTTAATGATGTTAAGGGTTTGAGGTTGTCCAATTATTTTGTCTGGCTTCAGACCTTGTCACCACTTAATGATGTTGTAAGGGTCTGAGGTCATCGCCTAGGATGTTACCCACATAATTAATCTCACCAAATTAATGATGTTAAGGGTCTGAGGTCGTCCAATTATTGTGTATGACTTCAGACCTTGTCACCACTTAATGATGTTGTAAGGGTCTTAGGTCATAACCTAGGATGTTACCCTCATAATTAATCTCACGAAATTAATGATGTTAAGGGTATGAGGTCATCCAATTATGGTGTCTGACTTCAGACCTTGTCATCACTTAATGATGTTGTAAGGGTCTGAGGTCATCACCTAGGATGTTACCCTCATAATTAATCTCACCAAATTAATGATGTTAAGGGTATGAGTTCATCCAATTATGGTGTCTGACTTCAGACCTTGTCATCAGTTAATGATGTTGTAAGGGTCTGAGGTCATCACCTAGGATGTTACCCTCATAATTAATCACACCAAATTAATGATGTTAACGGTCTGAGGTCATCCAAGAATGGTGTCTGAATTCAGACCTTGTCCCCACTTAATGATGTTGTAAGGCTCTACGATCATCACCTAAGATGTTACCCTCATAATTAATCTCACCAAATTAATGACGTTAAGGGTCTGAGGTCATCCAAATATGGTGTCTGACTTCAGACCTTGTCACCACTTAATGATGTTGTCAGGGTCTGAGGTTATCACCTAGGATGTTACCCTCATAATTAATCTCACCAAATTAATGATGTTAAGGGTCTGAGGTCATCCAATTATGGCGTCGGACTTCAGACCTTATCACCACTTAATGATCTTGTAAGGGTCTGAGGTCATCACCTAGGATGTTACCCTCATAATTAATCTCACCAAATTAATGATGATAAGGGTCCGAGGTCCCCCCATCATGGTGTCTTATTTCAGACCTTGTCCCCACTTAATGATGTTGTAAGGGTCTGAGGTCATCACCTAGGATATTACCCTCATAATTAATCTCACCAAATTAATGATGTTAAGGGTCTGAGGTCATCCAATTATGGTGTCTGACTTCAGACCTTGTCACCACTTAATGATGTTGTAAGGGTCTGAGGTCATCACCTAGGATGTTACCCTCTTAACTAATCTCACCAAATTAATGATGTTAAGGGCCCGAGGTCGTCAATTATGGTGTCTGACTTCAGATCTTGTCACCACTTAATGATGTTGTAAGGGTCTGCGGTCATCACCTAGGATGTTACCATCATAATTAATCTCACCAAATTAATGATGTTAACGGCCTGAGGTCGTCCAATTACGGTGTCTGACTTCAGATCTTTTCACCATTTAATGATGTTGTAAGGGTCTGAGGTCATCACCTAGGATGTTACCCTCGTAATTAATCTCACCAAATTAATGATACTAAGGGACTGAGGTCATCCAATTATGGTGTCTGACTTCAGACCTTGTCACCAGTTAATGATGTTGTAAGGGTCTGAGGTCATCACCTAGGATGTTACCCTCATAATTAATCTCAGAAAACTAATGATGTTAATGGTCTGAGGTCAACCAAGTATGGTGTCTGACTTCAGACCTTGTCACAACTTAATGATATTGTAAGGGTCTGAGGTTATCACCTAGGATGTTACCCTCATAATTAATCTCACCAAATTAATGATGTTAAGGGTCTGAGTTCATCCTAGTATGGTGTTACCCTCATAATTAATCTCACCAAGTTAATGATGTTAAGGGTTTGAGGTTGTCCAATTATTTTGTCTGGCTTCAGACCTTGTCACCACTTAATGATGTTGTAAGGGTCTGAGGTCATCGCCTAGGATGTTACCCACATAATTAATCTCACCAAATTAATGATGTTAAGGGTCTGAGGTCGTCCAATTATTGTGTATGACTTCAGACCTTGTCACCACTTAATGATGTTGTAAGGGTCTTAGGTCATAACCTAGGATGTTACCCTCATAATTAATCTCACGAAATTAATGATGTTAAGGGTATGAGGTCATCCAATTATGGTGTCTGACTTCAGACCTTGTCATCACTTAATGATGTTGTAAGGGTCTGAGGTCATCACCTAGGATGTTACCCTCATAATTAATCTCACCAAATTAATGATGTTAAGCGTATGAGTTCATCCAATTATGGTGTCTGACTTCAGACCTTGTCATCAGTTAATGATGTTGTAAGGGTCTGAGGTCATCACCTAGGATGTTACCCTCATAATTAATCACACCAAATTAATGATGTTAACGGTCTGAGGTCATCCAAGAATGGTGTCTGAATTCAGACCTTGTCCCCACTTAATGATGTTGTAAGGCTCTACGATCATCACCTAAGATGTTACCCTCATAATTAATCTCACCAAATTAATGACGTTAAGGGTCTGAGGTCATCCAAATATGGTGTCTGACTTCAGACCTTGTCACCACTTAATGATGTTGTCAGGGTCTGAGGTCATCACCTAGGGTGTTACCCTCATAATTAATCTCACCAAATTAATGATGTTAACGGTCTGAGGTCATCCAATTATAGTGTCTGACGTCAGACCTTGTCACCACTTAATGATGTTGTAAGGGTCTGAGGTCATCACCTAGGATGTTACCCTCATAATTAACCTCACCAAATTAATGATGTTAAGGGCCCGAGGTCGTCCAATTATGGTGTCTAACTTCAGATCTTGTCACCACTTAATGATGTTGTAAGGGTCTGAGGTCATGACCTAGGATGTTACCCTCATAATTAATCTCACCAAATTAATGATGTCAACGGTCTGAGGTCATCCAATTATGGTGTCTGACTTCAGATCTTGTCACCACTTAATGATGTTGTAAGGGTCTGAGGTCATCACCTAGGATGTTACCCTCATAATTAATCTTACCAAATTAATGATGTTATAGGTCTGAGGTCGCCCAAACATGGTGTCTTACTTGAGACCTTTTCACCACTTAATGATGTTGTAAGGGTCTGAGGTCATCACCTAGGATATTACCCTCATAATTAATCTCACTAAATTAATGATGTTAAGGGTCTGAGGTCTTCCAATTATGGCGTCTGACTTCAGACCTTGTCACCACTTAATGATGTTGTAAGGGTCTGAGGTCATCACCTAGGATGTTACCCTCATTATTAATCTCACCAAATTAATGATACTGAGGGACCGAGGTCATCCAATTATAGTGTCTAACTTCAGACCTTGTCACCACTTAATGATGTTGTAAGGGTCTGAGGTTATCACCTAGGATGTTACCCTCATAATTAATCTCACCAAATTAATGATGTTAAGGGTATGATGTCATCGTAGTATGGTGTTACCCTCATAATTAATCTCACCAAATTAATGATGTTAAGGGTCTGAGGTCGTCCAATTATGGGGTCTTACTTCAGACCTTGTCACCACCTAATGATGTTGTAAGGGTCTTAGGTCATAATCTAGGATGTTACCCTCATAATTAATCTCACAAAATTAATGATGTTAAGGGTATGAGGTCGTCCAATTATGGTGTCTAACTTCAGATCTTGTCACCACTTAATGATGTTGTAAGGGTCTGAGGTCATGACCTAGGATGTTACCCTCATAATTAATCTCACCAAATTAATTATGTTAATGTTCTGAGGTCATCCAATTATGGTGTCTGACTTCAGATCTTGTCACCACTTAATGTTGTTGTAAGGGTCTGAAGTCATCACCTAGGATGTTACCCTCATAATTAATCTTACCAAATTAATGATGTTATAGGTCTGAGGTCGCCCAAACATGGTGTCTGACTTGAGTCCTTTTCACCACTTAATGATGTTGTAAGGGTCTGAGGTCATCACCTAGGATATTACCCTCATAATTAATCTCAGCAAATTAATGATGTTAAGGGTCTGAGGTCTTCCAATTATGGCGTCTGACTTCAGACCTTGTCACCACTTAATGATGTTGTAAGGGTCTGAGGTCATCACCTAGGATGTTACCCTCATTATTAATCACACCAAATTAATGATACTAAGGGACCGAGGTCATCCAATTATAGTGTCTAACTTCAGACCTTGTCACCACTTAATGATGTTGTAAGGGTCTGAGGTTATCACCTAGGATGTTACCCTCATAATTAATCTCACCAAATTAATGATGTTAAGGGTATGATGTCATCCTAGTATGGTGTTCCCCTCATAATTAATCTCACCAAATTAATGATGTTAAGGGTCAGAGGTCGTCCAATTATGGGGTCTTACTTCAGACCTTGTCACCACTGGATGATGTTGTAAGGGTCTTAGGTCATAATCTAGGATGTTACCCTCATAATTAATCTCCCAAAATTAATGATGTTAAGGGTATGAGGTCATCCAATTATGGTGTCTGACTTCAGACCTTGTCATCACTTAATGATGTTGTAAGGGTCGGAGGTCATCACCTAGGATGTTACCTTCATAATTAATCTCACCAAATTAATGATGTTAAGGGTCTGAGGTCATCCAAGGGTGTCTGACTTCAGACCTTGTCACCACTTAATGATGTTGTAAGGCTCTGCGATCATCACCTAAGATGTTACCCTCGTTATTAATCTCACCAAATTAATGACGTTAAGGGTCTGAGGTCATCCAAGTATGGTGTCTGACTTCAGACCCTGTCACCACTTAATGATGTTGTAAGGGTCTGAGGTTATCACCTAGGATGTTACCCTCATAATTAATCTCACCAAATTAATGATGTTAAGGGTCTGAGGTAATCCAAGTATGGTGTCTGACTTCAGACCTTGTCACCACTTAATGATGTTGTAAGGCTCTACGATCATCACCTAAGATGTTACCCCCATAATTCATCTCACCAAATTAATGATGTTAAGGGTCTGAGGTTGTCCAATTATCGTGTCTGGCTTCAGACCTTGTCGACACTTAATGATGTTGTAAGGGTCTGAGATCATCACCTAGGATGTTACCCTCATAATTAATCTCACCAAATTAATGATGTTAAGGGCCTGAGTTCATCCAATTATGGTGTCTGACTTCAGACCTTGTCATCACTTAATGATGTTGTAAGGGTCTGAGGTCATCACCTATGATGTTACCCTTATATTTAATCTCACCAAATTAATGATGTTAACGGTTTGAGGTCATCCAAGTATGGTGTCTGACTTCAGACCTTGTCACCACTTAACGATGTTGTAAGGCTCTAGGATCATCACCTAAGATGTTACCCTCATAATTAATCTCACCAAATTAATGACGTTAAGGGTCTGAGGTCGTCCAATTATTGTGTCTGGCTTCAGACCTTGTCACCACTTAATGATGTTGTAAGGGTCTGAGGTCATCGCCTAGGATGTTACCCTCATAATTAATCTCACCAAATTAATGATGTTAAGGGTCTGAGGTCGTCCAATTATTGTGTCTGACTTCAGACCTTGTCACCACTTAATGATGTTGTAAGGGTCTTAAGTCATAACCTAGGATGTTACCCTCATAATTAATCTCATGAAATTAATGATGTTAAGGGTATGAGGTCATCCAATTATCGTGTCTGACTTCAGACCTTGTCATCACTTAATGATGTTGTTAGGGTCTGAGGTCATCACCTAGGATGTTACCCTCATAATTAATCTCACCAAATTAATGATGTTAAGGGTATGAGTTCATCCAATTATGGTGTCTGACTTCAGACCTTGTCATCAGTTAATGATGTTGTAAGGGTCTGAGGTCATCACCTAGGATGTTACCCTCATAATTAATCACAGCAAATTAATGATGTTAACGGTCTGAGGTCATCCAAGAATGGTGTCTGAATTCAGCCCTTGTCCCCACTTAATGATGTTGTAAGGCTCTACGATCATCACCTAAGATGTTACCCCCGTAATTAATCTCACCAAATTAATGACGTTAAGGGTCTGAGGTCATCCAAATATGGTGTCTGACTTCAGACCTTGTCACCACTTAATGATGTTGTCAGGGTCTGAGGTCATCACCTAGGATGTTACCCTCATAATTAATCTCACCAAATTAATGATGTTAACGGTCTGAGGTCATCCAATTATAGTGTCTGACGTCAGACCTTGTCACCACTTAATGATGTTGTAAGGGTCTGAGGTCATCACCTAGGATGTTACCCTCATAATTACTCTCACCAAATTAATGATGTTAAGGGCCCGAGGTCGTCCAATTATGGTGTCTAACTTCAGATCTTGTCACCACTTAATGATGTTGTAAGGGTCTGAGGTCATGACCTAGGATGTTACCCTCATAATTAATCTCACCAAATTAATGATGTTAACGGTCTGAGGTCATCCAATTATGGTGTCTGACTTCAGATCTTGTCACCACTTAATGATGTTGTAAGGGTCTGAGGTCATCACCTAGGATGTTACCCTCATAATTAATCTTACTAAAATTAATGATGTTATAGGTCTGAGGTCGCCCAAACATGGTGTCTGACTTGAGACCTTTTCACCACTTAATGATGTTGTAAGGGTCTGAGGTCATCACCTAGGATATTACCCTCATAATTAATCTTAGCAAATTAATGATGTTAAGGGTCTGAGGTCTTCCAATTATGGCGTCTGACTTCAGACCTTGTCACCACTTAATGATGCTGTAAGGGTCTGAGGTCATCACCTAGGATGTTACCCTCAATATTAATCTCACCAAATTAATGATACTAAGGGACCGAGGTCATCCAATTATAGTGTCTAACTTCAGACCTTGTCACCACTTAATGATGTTGTAAGGGTCTGAGGTTATCACCTAGGATGTTAGCCTCATAATTAATCTCACCAAATTAATGATGTTGAGGGTACGATGTCATCCTAGTATGGTGTTACCCTCATAATTAATCTCACCAAATTAATGATGTTAAGGGTCTGAGGTCGTCCAATTATGGGTTCTTACTTCAGACCTTGTCACCACTTAATGATGTTGTAAGGGTCTTAGGTCATAATCTAGGATGTTACCCTCATAATTAATCTGACAAAATTAATGATGTTAAGGGTATGAGATCATCCAATTATGGTGTCTGACTTCAGACCTTGTCATCACTTAATGATGTTGTAAGGGTCGGAGGTCATCACCTAGGATGTTACCTTCATAATTAATCTCACCGAATTAATGATGTTAAGGGTCTGAGGTCATCCAAGGGTGTCTGACTTTAGACCATGTCACCACTTAATGATGTTGTAAGGCTCTGCGATCATCACCTAAGATGTTACCCTCGTAATTAATCTCACCAAATTAATGACGTTAAGGGTCTGAGGTCATCCAAGTATGGTGTCTGACTTCAGACCCTGTCACCACTTGATGATGTTGTAAGGGTCTGAGGTTATCACCTAGGATGTTACCCTCATAATTAATCTCACCAAATTAATGATGTTAAGGGTCTGAGGTAATCCAAGTATGGTGTCTGACTTCAGACCTTGTCACCACTTAATGATGTTGTAAGGCTCTACGATCATCACCTAAGATGTTACCCCCATAATTAATCTCACCAAATTAATGATGTTAAGGGTCTGAGGTTGTCCAATTATCGTGTCTGGCTTCAGACCTTGTTGACACTTAATGATGTTGTAAGGGTCTGAGATCATCACCTAGGATGTTACCCTCATAATTAATCTCACCAAATTAATGATGTTAAGGGCCTGAGTTCATCCAATTATGGTGTCTGACTTCAGACCTTGTCATCACTTAATGATGTTGTAAGGGTATGAGGTCATCACCTAGGATGTTACCCTTATATTTAATCTCACCAAATTAATGATGTTAACGGTTTGAGGTCATCCAAGTATGGTGTCTGACTTCAGACCTTGTCACCACTTAACGATGTTGTAAGGCTCTAGGATCATCACCTAAGATGTTACCCTCATAATTAATCTCACCAAATTAATGACGTTAAGGGTCTGAGGTCGTCCAATTATTGTGTCTGCCTTCAGACCTTGTCACCACTTAATGATGTTGTAAGGGTCTGAGGTCATCGCCTAGGATGTTACCCTCATAATTAATCTCACCAAATTAATGATGTTAAGGGTCTGAGGTCGTCCTATTATTGTGTCTGACTTCAGACCTTGTCACCACTTAATGATGTTGTAAGGGTCTTAGGTCATAACCTAGGATGTTACCCTCATAATTAATCTCACGAAATTAATGAGGTTAAGGGTATGAGGTCATCCAATTATGGTGTCTGACTTCAGACGTTGTCATCACTTAATGATGTTGTAAGGGTCTGAGGTCATCACCTAGGATGTTACCCTCATAATTAATCTCACCAAATTAATGATGTTAAGGGTATGAGTTTATTCAATTATGGTGTCTGACTTCAGACCTTGTCATCAGTTAATGATGTTGTAAGGGTCTGAGGTCATCACCTAGGATGTTACCCTCATAATTAATCACACCAAATTAATGATGTTACCGGTCTGAGGTCATCCAAGAATGGTGTCTGAATTTAGACCTTGTCCCCACTTAATGATGTTGTAAGGCTCTATGATCATCACCTAAGATGTTACCCTCATAATTAATCTCACCAAATTAATGACGTTAAGGGTCTGAGGTCATCCAAATATGGTGTCTGACTTCAGACCTTGTCACCACTTAATGATGTTGTCAGGGTCTGAGGTCATCACCTAGGATGTTACCCTCATAATTAATATCACCAAATTAATGATGTTAACGGTCTGAGGTCATCCAATTATAGTGTCTGACGTCAGACCTTGTCACCACTTAATGATGTTGTAAGGGTCTGAGGTCATCACCTAGGATGTTACCCTCATAATTAATCTCACCAAATTAATGATGTTAAGGGCCCGAGGTCGTCCAATTATGGTGTCTAACTTCAGATCTTGTCACCACTTAATGATGTTGTAAGGGTCTGAGGTCATGACCTAGGATGTTACCCTCATAATTAATCTCACCAAATTAATGATGTTAACGGTCTGAGGTCATCCAATTATGGTGTCTGACTTCAGATCTTGTCACCACTTAATGATGTTGTAAGGGTCTGAGGTCATCACCTAGGATGTTACCCTCATAATTAATCTTACCAAATTAATGATGTTATAGGTCTGAGGTCGCCCAAACATGGTGTCTGACTTGAGACCTTTTCACCACTTAATGATGTTGTAAGGGTCTGAGGTCATCACCTAGGATATTACCCTCATAAATAAGCTCAGCAAATTAATGATGTTAAGGGTCTGAGGTCTTCCAATTATGGCGTCTGACTTCAGACCTTGTCACCACTTAATGATGTTGTAAGGGTCTGAGGTCATCACCTAGGATGTTACCCTCATTATTAATCTCACCAAATTAATGATACTAAGGGACCGAGGTCATCCAATTATAGTGTCTAACTTCAGACCTTGTCACCACTTAATGATGTTGTAAGGGTCTGAGGTTATCACCTAGGATGTTACCCTCATAATTAATCTCACCAAATTAATGATGTTAAGGGTATGATGTCATCCTAGTATGGTGTTACCCTCATAATTAATCTCACCAAATTAATGATGTTAAGGGTCTGAGGTCGTCCAATTATGGGGTCTTACTTCAGACCATGTCACCACTTAATGATGTTGTAAGGGTCTTAGGTCATAATCTAGGATGTTACCCTCATAATTAATCTCACAAAATTAATGATGTAAAGGGTATGAGGTCATCCAATTATGGTGTCTGACTTCAGACCTTGTCATCACTTAATGATGTTGTAAGGGTCGGAGGTCATCACCTAGGATGTTACCTTCATAATTAATCTCACCAAATTAATGATGTTAAGGGTCTGAGGTCATCCAAGGGTGTCTGACTTTAGACCATGTCACCACTTAATGATGTTGTAAGGCTCTGCGATCATCACCTAAGATGTTACCCTCGTAATTAATCTCACAAAATTAATGACGTTAAGGGTCTGAGGTCATCCAAGTATGGTGTCTGACTTCAGACCCTGTCACCACTTAATGATGTTGTAAGGGTCTGAGGTTATCACCAAGGATGTTACCCTCATAATTAATCTCACCAAATTAATGATGTTAAGGGTCTGAGGTAATCCAAGTATGGTGTCTGACTTCAGACCTTGTCACCACTTAATGATGTTGTAAGGCTCTACGATCATCACCTAAGATGTTACCCCCATAATTAAATTCACCAAATTAATGATGTTAAGGGTCTGAGGTTGTCCAATTATCGTGTATGGCTTCAGACCTTGTCGACACTTAATGATGTTGTAAGGGTCTGAGATCATCACCTAGGATGTTACCCTCATAATTAATCTCACCATATTAATGATGTTAAGGGCCTGAGTTCATCCAATTATGGTGTCTGACTTCAGACCTTGTCATCACTAAATGATGTTGTAAGGGTCTGAGGTCATCACCTAGGATGTTACCCTTATATTTAATCTCACCAAATTAATGATGTTAACGGTTTGAGGTCATCCAAGTATGGTATCTGACTTCAGACCTTGTCACCACTTAATGATGTTGTAAGGCTCTAGGATCATCACCTAAGATGTTACCCTCATAATTTATCTCACCAAATTAATGACGTTAAGGGTCTGAGGTCGTCCAATTATTGTGTCTGGCTTCAGACCTTGTCACCACTTAATGATGTTGTAAGGGTCTGAGGTCATCGCCTAGGATGTTACCCTCATAATTAATCTCAATAAATTAATGATGTTAAGGGTCTGAGGTCGTCCTATTATTGTGTCTGACTTCAGACCTTGTCACCACTTAATGATGTTGTAAGGGTCTTAGGTCATAACCTAGGATGTTACCCTCATAATTAATCTCACGAAATTAATGATGTTAAGGGTATGAGGTCATCCAATTATGGTGTCTGACTTCAGACGTTGTCATCACTTAATGATGTTGTAAGGGTCTGAGGTCATCACCTAGGATGTCACCCTCATAATTAATCTCACCAAATTAATGATGTTAAGGGTATGAGTTCATCCAATTATGGTGTCTGACTTCAGACCTTGTCATCAGTTAATGATGTTGTAAGGGTCTGAGGTCATCACCTAGGATGTTACCCTCATAATTAATCACACCAAATTAATGATGTTAACGGTCTGAGGTCATCCAAGAATGGTGTCTGAATTCAGACCTTGTCCCCACTTAATGATGTTGTAAGGCTCTACGATCATCACCTAAGATGTTACCCTCATAATTAATCTCACCAAATTAATGACGTTAAGGGTCTGAGGTCATCCAAATATGGTGTATGACTTCAGACCTTGTCACCACTTAATGATATTGTCAGGGTCTGAGGTCATCACCTAGGATGTTACCCTCATAATTAATCTCACCAAATTAATGATGTTAACGGTCTGAGGTCATCCAATTATAGTGTCTGACGTCAGACCTTGTGACCACTTATTGATGTTGTAAGGGTCTGAGGTCATCACCTAGGATGTTACCCTCATAATTAATCTCACCAAATTAATGATGTTAAGGGACCGAGGTCGTCCAATTATGGTGTCTAACTTCAGATCTTGTCACCACTTAATGATGTTGTAAGGGTCTGAGGTCATGACCTAGGATGTTACCCTCATAATTAATCTCACCAAATTAATGATGTTAACGGTCTGAGGTCATCCAATTATGGTGTCTGACTTCAGATCTTGTCACCACTTAATGATGTTGTAAGGGTCTGAGGTCATCACCTAGGATGTTACCCTCATAATTAATCTTACCAAATTAATGATGTTATAGGTCTGAGGTCGCCCAAACATGGTGTCTGACTTGAGTCCTTTTCACCACTTAATGATGTTGTAAGGGTCTGAGGTCATCACCTAGGATATTACCCTCATAATTAAGCTCAACAAATTAATGATGTTAAGGGTCTGAGGTCTTCCAATTATGGCGTCTGAATTCAGACCTTGTCACCACTTAATGATGTTGTAAGGGTCTGAGGTCATCACCTAGGATGTTACCCTCATTATTAATCTCACCAAATTAATGATACTAAGGGACCGAGGTCATCCAATTATAGTGTCTAACTTCAGACCTTGTCACCACTTAATGATGTTGTAAGGGTCTGAGGTTATCACCTAGGATGTTACCCTCATAATTAATCTCACCAAATTAATGATGTTAAGGGTATGATGTCATCCTAGTATTGTGTTACCCTCATAATTAATCTCACCAAATTAATGATGTTAAGGGTCTGAGGTCGTCCAATTATGGGGTCTTACTTCAGACCTTGTCACCACTTAATGATGTTGTAAGGGTCTTAGGTCACAATCTAGGATGTTACCCTCATAATTAATCTCACAAAATTAATGATGTTAAGGGTATGAGTTCATCCAATTATGGTGTCTGACTTCAGACCTTGTCATTAGTTAATGATGTTGTAAGGGTCTGAGGTCATCACCTAGGATGTTACCCTCATAATTAATCACACCAAATTAATGATGTTAACGGTCTGAGGTCATCCAAGAATGGTGTCTGAATTCAGACCTTGTCCCCACTTAATGATGTTGTAAGGCTCTACGATCATCACCTAAGATGTTACCCTCATAATTAATCTCACCAAATTAATGACGTTAAGGGTCTGAGGTCATCCAAATATGGTGTCTGACTTCAGACCTTGTCACCACTTAATGATGTTGTCAGGGTCTGAGGTCATCACCTAGGGTGTTACCCTCATAATTAATCTCACCAAATTAATGATGTTAACGGTCTGAGGTCATCCAATTATAGTGTCTGACGTCAGACCTTGTCACCACTTAATGATGTTGTAAGGGTCTGAGGTCATCACCTAGGATGTTACCCTCATAATTAACCTCACCAAATTAATGATGTTAAGGGCCCGAGGTCGTCCAATTATGGTGTCTAACTTCAGATCTTGTCACCACTTAATGATGTTGTAAGGGTCTGAGGTCATGACCTAGGATGTTACCCTCATAATTAATCTCACCAAATTAATGATGTCAACGGTCTGAGGTCATCCAATTATGGTGTCTGACTTCAGATCTTGTCACCACTTAATGATGTTGTAAGGGTCTGAGGTCATCACCTAGGATGTTACCCTCATAATTAATCTTACCAAATTAATGATGTTATAGGTCTGAGGTCGCCCAAACATGGTGTCTGACTTGAGACCTTTTCACCACTTAATGATGTTGTAAGGGTCTGAGGTCATCACCTAGGATATTACCCTCATAATTAATCTCACTAAATTAATGATGTTAAGGGTCTGAGGTCTTCCAATTATGGCGTCTGACTTCAGACCTTGTCACCACTTAATGATGTTGTAAGGGTCTGAGGTCATCACCTAGGATGTTACCCTCATTATTAATCTCACCAAATTAATGATACTGAGGGACCGAGGTCATCCAATTATAGTGTCTAACTTCAGACCTTGTCACCACTTAATGATGTTGTAAGGGTCTGAGGTTATCACCTAGGATGTTACCCTCATAATTAATCTCACCAAATTAATGATGTTAAGGGTATGATGTCATCGTAGTATGGTGTTACCCTCATAATTAATCTCACCAAATTAATGATGTTAAGGGTCTGAGGTCGTCCAATTATGGGGTCTTACTTCAGACCTTGTCACCACCTAATGATGTTGTAAGGGTCTTAGGTCATAATCTAGGATGTTACCCTCATAATTAATCTCACAAAATTAATGATGTTAAGGGTATGAGGTCGTCCAATTATGGTGTCTAACTTCAGATCTTGTCACCACTTAATGATGTTGTAAGGGTCTGAGGTCATGACCTAGGATGTTACCCTCATAATTAATCTCACCAAATTAATTATGTTAATGTTCTGAGGTCATCCAATTATGGTGTCTGACTTCAGATCTTGTCACCACTTAATGTTGTTGTAAGGGTCTGAAGTCATCACCTAGGATGTTACCCTCATAATTAATCTTACCAAATTAATGATGTTATAGGTCTGAGGTCGCCCAAACATGGTGTCTGACTTGAGTCCTTTTCACCACTTAATGATGTTGTAAGGGTCTGAGGTCATCACCTAGGATATTACCCTCATAATTAATCTCAGCAAATTAATGATGTTAAGGGTCTGAGGTCTTCCAATTATGGCGTCTGACTTCAGACCTTGTCACCACTTAATGATGTTGTAAGGGTCTGAGGTCATCACCTAGGATGTTACCCTCATTATTAATCACACCAAATTAATGATACTAAGGGACCGAGGTCATCCAATTATAGTGTCTAACTTCAGACCTTGTCACCACTTAATGATGTTGTAAGGGTCTGAGGTTATCACCTAGGATGTTACCCTCATAATTAATCTCACCAAATTAATGATGTTAAGGGTATGATGTCATCCTAGTATGGTGTTCCCCTCATAATTAATCTCACCAAATTAATGATGTTAAGGGTCAGAGGTCGTCCAATTATGGGGTCTTACTTCAGACCTTGTCACCACTGGATGATGTTGTAAGGGTCTTAGGTCATAATCTAGGATGTTACCCTCATAATTAATCTCCCAAAATTAATGATGTTAAGGGTATGAGGTCATCCAATTATGGTGTCTGACTTCAGACCTTGTCATCACTTAATGATGTTGTAAGGGTCGGAGGTCATCACCTAGGATGTTACCTTCATAATTAATCTCACCAAATTAATGATGTTAAGGGTCTGAGGTCATCCAAGGGTGTCTGACTTCAGACCTTGTCACCACTTAATGATGTTGTAAGGCTCTGCGATCATCACCTAAGATGTTACCCTCGTTATTAATCTCACCAAATTAATGACGTTAAGGGTCTGAGGTCATCCAAGTATGGTGTCTGACTTCAGACCCTGTCACCACTTAATGATGTTGTAAGGGTCTGAGGTTATCACCTAGGATGTTACCCTCATAATTAATCTCACCAAATTAATGATGTTAAGGGTCTGAGGTAATCCAAGTATGGTGTCTGACTTCAGACCTTGTCACCACTTAATGATGTTGTAAGGCTCTACGATCATCACCTAAGATGTTACCCCCATAATTAATCTCACCAAATTAATGATGTTAAGGGTCTGAGGTTGTCCAATTATCGTGTCTGGCTTCAGACCTTGTCGACACTTAATGATGTTGTAAGGGTCTGAGATCATCACCTAGGATGTTACCCTCATAATTAATCTCACCAAATTAATGATGTTAAGGGCCTGAGTTCATCCAATTATGGTGTCTGACTTCAGACCTTGTCATCACTTAATGATGTTGTAAGGGTCTGAGGTCATCACCTAGGATGTTACCCTTATATTTAATCTCACCAAATTAATGATGTTAACGGTTTGAGGTCATCCAAGTATGGTGTCTGACTTCAGACCTTGTCACCACTTAACGATGTTGTAAGGCTCTAGGATCATCACCTAAGATGTTACCCTCATAATTAATCTCACCAAATTAATGACGTTAAGGGTCTGAGGTCGTCCAATTATTGTGTCTGGCTTCAGACCTTGTCACCACTTAATGATGTTGTAAGGGTCTGAGGTCATCGCCTAGGATGTTACCCTCATAATTAATCTCACCAAATTAATGATGTTAAGGGTCTGAGGTCGTCCAATTATTGTGTCTGACTTCAGACCTTGTCACCACTTAATGATGTTGTAAGGGTCTTAAGTCATAACCTAGGATGTTACCCTCATAATTAATCTCATGAAATTAATGATGTTAAGGGTATGAGGTCATCCAATTATCGTGTCTGACTTCAGACCTTGTCATCACTTAATGATGTTGTTAGGGTCTGAGGTCATCACCTAGGATGTTACCCTCATAATTAATCTCACCAAATTAATGATGTTAAGGGTATGAGTTCATCCAATTATGGTGTCTGACTTCAGACCTTGTCATCAGTTAATGATGTTGTAAGGGTCTGAGGTCATCACCTAGGATGTTACCCTCATAATTAATCACAGCAAATTAATGATGTTAACGGTCTGAGGTCATCCAAGAATGGTGTCTGAATTCAGCCCTTGTCCCCACTTAATGATGTTGTAAGGCTCTACGATCATCACCTAAGATGTTACCCCCGTAATTAATCTCACCAAATTAATGACGTTAAGGGTCTGAGGTCATCCAAATATGGTGTCTGACTTCAGACCTTGTCACCACTTAATGATGTTGTCAGGGTCTGAGGTCATCACCTAGGATGTTACCCTCATAATTAATCTCACCAAATTAATGATGTTAACGGTCTGAGGTCATCCAATTATAGTGTCTGACGTCAGACCTTGTCACCACTTAATGATGTTGTAAGGGTCTGAGGTCATCACCTAGGATGTTACCCTCATAATTATTCTCACCAAATTAATGATGTTAAGGGCCCGAGGTCGTCCAATTATGGTGTCTAACTTCAGATCTTGTCACCACTTAATGATGTTGTAAGGGTCTGAGGTCATGACCTAGGATGTTACCCTCATAATTAATCTCACCAAATTAATGATGTTAACGGTCTGAGGTCATCCAATTATGGTGTCTGACTTCAGATCTTGTCACCACTTAATGATGTTGTAAGGGTCTGAGGTCATCACCTAGGATGTTACCCTCATAATTAATCTTACTAAAATTAATGATGTTATAGGTCTGAGGTCGCCCAAACATGGTGTCTGACTTGAGACCTTTTCACCACTTAATGATGTTGTAAGGGTCTGAGGTCATCACCTAGGATATTACCCTCATAATTAATCTTAGCAAATTAATGATGTTAAGGGTCTGAGGTCTTCCAATTATGGCGTCTAACTTCAGACCTTGTCACCACTTAATGATGCTGTAAGGGTCTGAGGTCATCACCTAGGATGTTACCCTCAATATTAATCTCACCAAATTAATGATACTAAGGGACCGAGGTCATCCAATTATAGTGTCTAACTTCAGACCTTGTCACCACTTAATGATGTTGTAAGGGTCTGAGGTTATCACCTAGGATGTTAGCCTCATAATTAATCTCACCAAATTAATGATGTTGAGGGTACGATGTCATCCTAGTATGGTGTTACCCTCATAATTAATCTCACCAAATTAATGATGTTAAGGGTCTGAGGTCGTCCAATTATGGGTTCTTACTTCAGACCTTGTCACCACTTAATGATGTTGTAAGGGTCTTAGGTCATAATCTAGGATGTTACCCTCATAATTAATCTCACAAAATTAATGATGTTAAGGGTATGAGATCATCCAATTATGGTGTCTGACTTCAGACCTTGTCATCACTTAATGATGTTGTAAGGGTCGGAGGTCATCACCTAGGATGTTACCTTCATAATTAATCTCACCGAATTAATGATGTTAAGGGTCTGAGGTCATCCAAGGGTGTCTGACTTTAGACCATGTCACCACTTAATGATGTTGTAAGGCTCTGCGATCATCACCTAAGATGTTACCCTCGTAATTAATCTCACCAAATTAATGACGTTAAGGGTCTGAGGTCATCCAAGTATGGTGTCTGACTTCAGACCCTGTCACCACTTGATGATGTTGTAAGGGTCTGAGGTTATCACCTAGGATGTTACCCTCATAATTAATCTCACCAAATTAATGATGTTAAGGGTCTGAGGTAATCCAAGTATGGTGTCTGACTTCAGACCTTGTCACCACTTAATGATGTTGTAAGGCTCTACGATCATCACCTAAGATGTTACCCCCATAATTAATCTCACCAAATTAATGATGTTAAGGGTCTGAGGTTGTCCAATTATCGTGTCTGGCTTCAGACCTTGTTGACACTTAATGATGTTGTAAGGGTCTGAGATCATCACCTAGGATGTTACCCTCATAATTAATCTCACCAAATTAATGATGTTAAGGGCCTGAGTTCATCCAATTATGGTGTCTGACTTCAGACCTTGTCATCACTTAATGATGTTGTAAGGGTATGAGGTCATCACCTAGGATGTTACCCTTATATTTAATCTCACCAAATTAATGATGTTAACGGTTTGAGGTCATCCAAGTATGGTGTCTGACTTCAGACCTTGTCACCACTTAACGATGTTGTAAGGCTCTAGGATCATCACCTAAGATGTTACCCTCATAATTAATCTCACCAAATTAATGACGTTAAGGGTCTGAGGTCGTCCAATTATTGTGTCTGCCTTCAGACCTTGTCACCACTTAATGATGTTGTAAGGGTCTGAGGTCATCGCCTAGGATGTTACCCTCATAATTAATCTCACCAAATTAATGATGTTAAGGGTCTGAGGTCGTCCTATTATTGTGTCTGACTTCAGACCTTGTCACCACTTAATGATGTTGTAAGGGTCTTAGGTCATAACCTAGGATGTTACCCTCATAATTAATCTCACGAAATTAATGAGGTTAAGGGTATGAGGTCATCCAATTATGGTGTCTGACTTCAGACGTTGTCATCACTTAATGATGTTGTAAGGGTCTGAGGTCATCACCTAGGATGTTACCCTCATAATTAATCTCACCAAATTAATGATGTTAAGGGTATGAGTTTATTCAATTATGGTGTCTGACTTCAGACCTTGTCATCAGTTAATGATGTTGTAAGGGTCTGAGGTCATCACCTAGGATGTTACCCTCATAATTAATCACACCAAATTAATGATGTTACCGGTCTGAGGTCATCCAAGAATGGTGTCTGAATTTAGACCTTGTCCCCACTTAATGATGTTGTAAGGCTCTATGATCATCACCTAAGATGTTACCCTCATAATTAATCTCACCAAATTAATGACGTTAAGGGTCTGAGGTCATCCAAATATGGTGTCTGACTTCAGACCTTGTCACCACTTAATGATGTTGTCAGGGTCTGAGGTCATCACCTAGGATGTTACCCTCATAATTAATATCACCAAATTAATGATGTTAACGGTCTGAGGTCATCCAATTATAGTGTCTGACGTCAGACCTTGTCACCACTTAATGATGTTGTAAGGGTCTGAGGTCATCACCTAGGATGTTACCCTCATAATTAATCTCACCAAATTAATGATGTTAAGGGCCCGAGGTCGTCCAATTATGGTGTCTAACTTCAGATCTTGTCACCACTTAATGATGTTGTAAGGGTCTGAGGTCATGACCTAGGATGTTACCCTCATAATTAATCTCACCAAATTAATGATGTTAACGGTCTGAGGTCATCCAATTATGGTGTCTGACTTCAGATCTTGTCACCACTTAATGATGTTGTAAGGGTCTGAGGTCATCACCTAGGATGTTACCCTCATAATTAATCTTACCAAATTAATGATGTTATAGGTCTGAGGTCGCCTAAACATGGTGTCTGACTTGAGACCTTTTCACCACTTAATGATGTTGTAAGGGTCTGAGGTCATCACCTAGGATATTACCCTCATAAATAAGCTCAGCAAATTAATGATGTTAAGGGTCTGAGGTCTTCCAATTATGGCGTCTGACTTCAGACCTTGTCACCACTTAATGATGTTGTAAGGGTCTGAGGTCATCACCTAGGATGTTACCCTCATTATTAATCTCACCAAATTAATGATACTAAGGGACCGAGGTCATCCAATTATAGTGTCTAACTTCAGACCTTGTCACCACTTAATGATGTTGTAAGGGTCTGAGGTTATCACCTAGGATGTTACCCTCATAATTAATCTCACCAAATTAATGATGTTAAGGGTATGATGTCATCCTAGTATGGTGTTACCCTCATAATTAATCTCACCAAATTAATGATGTTAAGGGTCTGAGGTCGTCCAATTATGGGGTCTTACTTCAGACCTTGTCACCACTTAATGATGTTGTAAGGGTCTTAGGTCATAATCTAGGATGTTACCCTCATAATTAATCTCACAAAATTAATGATGTAAAGGGTATGAGGTCATCCAATTATGGTGTCTGACTTCAGACCTTGTCATCACTTAATGATGTTGTAAGGGTCGGAGGTCATCACCTAGGATGTTACCTTCATAATTAATCTCACCAAATTAATGATGTTAAGGGTCTGAGGTCATCCAAGGGTGTCTGACTTTAGACCATGTCACCACTTAATGATGTTGTAAGGCTCTGCGATCATCACCTAAGATGTTACCCTCGTAATTAATCTCACAAAATTAATGACGTTAAGGGTCTGAGGTCATCCAAGTATGGTGTCTGACTTCAGACCCTGTCACCACTTAATGATGTTGTAAGGGTCTGAGGTTATCACCAAGGATGTTACCCTCATAATTAATCTCACCAAATTAATGATGTTAAGGGTCTGAGGTAATCCAAGTATGGTGTCTGACTTCAGACCTTGTCACCACTTAATGATGTTGTAAGGCTCTACGATCATCACCTAAGATGTTACCCCCATAATTAAATTCACCAAATTAATGATGTTAAGGGTCTGAGGTTGTCCAATTATCGTGTATGGCTTCAGACCTTGTCGACACTTAATGATGTTGTAAGGGTCTGAGATCATCACCTAGGATGTTACCCTCATAATTAATCTCACCAAATTAATGATGTTAAGGGCCTGAGTTCATCCAATTATGGTGTCTGACTTCAGACCTTGTCATCACTAAATGATGTTGTAAGGGTCTGAGGTCATCACCTAGGATGTTACCCTTATATTTAATCTCACCAAATTAATGATGTTAACGGTTTGAGGTCATCCAAGTATGGTATCTGACTTCAGACCTTGTCACCACTTAACGATGTTGTAAGGCTCTAGGATCATCACCTAAGATGTTACCCTCATAATTTATCTCACCAAATTAATGACGTTAAGGGTCTGAGGTCGTCCAATTATTGTGTCTGGCTTCAGACCTTATCACCACTTAATGATGTTGTAAGGGTCTGAGGTCATCGCCTAGGATGTTACCCTCATAATTAATCTCAATAAATTAATGATGTTAAGGGTCTGAGGTCGTCCTATTATTGTGTCTGACTTCAGACCTTGTCACCACTTAATGATGTTGTAAGGGTCTTAGGTCATAACCTAGGATGTTACCCTCATAATTAATCTCACGAAATTAATGATGTTAAGGGTATGAGGTCATCCAATTATGGTGTCTGACTTCAGACGTTGTCATCACTTAATGATGTTGTAAGGGTCTGAGGTCATCACCTAGGATGTTACCCTCATAATTAATCTCACCAAATTAATGATGTTAAGGGTATGAGTTCATCCAATTATGGTGTCTGACTTCAGACCTTGTCATCAGTTAATGATGTTGTAAGGGTCTGAGGTCATCACCTAGGATGTTACCCTCATAATTAATCACACCAAATTAATGATGTTAACGGTCTGAGGTCATCCAAGAATGGTGTCTGAATTCAGACCTTGTCCCCACTTAATGATGTTGTAAGGCTCTACGATCATCACCTAAGATGTTACCCTCATAATTAATCTCACCAAATTAATGACGTTAAGGGTCTGAGGTCATCCAAATATGGTGTATGACTTCAGACCTTGTCACCACTTAATGATATTGTCAGGGTCTGAGGTCATCACCTAGGATGTTACCCTCATAATTAATCTCACCAAATTAATGATGTTAACGGTCTGAGGTCATCCAATTATAGTGTCTGACGTCAGACCTTGTGACCACTTATTGATGTTGTAAGGGTCTGAGGTCATCACCTAGGATGTTACCCTCATAATTAATCTCACCAAATTAATGATGTTAAGGGACCGAGGTCGTCCAATTATGGTGTCTAACTTCAGATCTTGTCACCACTTAATGATGTTGTAAGGGTCTGAGGTCATGACCTAGGATGTTACCCTCATAATTAATCTCACCAAATTAATGATGTTAACGGTCTGAGGTCATCCAATTATGGTGTCTGACTTCAGATCTTGTCACCACTTAATGATGTTGTAAGGGTCTGAGGTCATCACCTAGGATGTTACCCTCATAATTAATCTTACCAAATTAATGATGTTATAGGTCTGAGGTCGCCCAAACATTGTGTCTGACTTGAGTCCTTTTCACCACTTAATGATGTTGTAAGGGTCTGAGGTCATCACCTAGGATATTACCCTCATAATTAAGCTCAACAAATTAATGATGTTAAGGGTCTGAGGTCTTCCAATTATGGCGTCTGAATTCAGACCTTGTCACCACTTAATGATGTTGTAAGGGTCTGAGGTCATCACCTAGGATGTTACCCTCATTATTAATCTCACCAAATTAATGATACTAAGGGACCGAGGTCATCCAATTATAGTGTCTAACTTCAGACCTTGTCACCACTTAATGATGTTGTAAGGGTCTGAGGTTATCACCTAGGATGTTACCCTCATAATTAATCTCACCAAATTAATGATGTTAAGGGTATGATGTCATCCTAGTATTGTGTTACCCTCATAATTAATCTCACCAAATTAATGATGTTAAGGGTCTGAGGTCGTCCAATTATGGGGTCTTACTTCAGACCTTGTCACCACTTAATGATGTTGTAAGGGTCTTAGGTCACAATCTAGGATGTTACCCTCATAATTAATCTCACAAAATTAATGATGTTAAGGGTATGAGGTCATCCAATTATGGTGTCTGACTTCAGACCTTGTCATCACTTAATGATGTTGTAAGGGTCGGAGGTCATCACCTAGGATGTTACCTTCATAATTAATCTCACCAAATTAATGATGTTAAGGGTCTGAGGTCATCCAAGGGTGTCTGACTTTAGACCATGTCACCACTTAATGATGTTGTAAGGCTCTGCGATCATCACCTAAGATGTTACCCTCGTAATTAATCGCACCAAATTAATGACGTTAAGGGTCTGAGGTCATCCAAGTATGGTGTCTGACTTCAGACCCTGTCACCACTTAATGATGTTGTAAGGGTCTGAGGTTATCACCTAGGATGTTACCCTCATAATTAATCTCACCAAATTAATGATGTTAAGGGTATGAGTTTATTCAATTATGGTGTCTGACTTCAGACCTTGTCATCAGTTAATGATGTTGTAAGGGTCTGAGGTCATCACCTAGGATGTTACCCTCATAATTAATCACACCAAATTAATGATGTTACCGGTCTGAGGTCATCCAAGAATGGTGTCTGAATTTAGACCTTGTCCCCACTTAATGATGTTGTAAGGCTCTATGATCATCACCTAGGATGTTACCCTCATAATTAATCTCACCAAATTAATGATGTTAAGGGCCTGAGTTCATCCAATTATGGTGTCTGACTTCAGACCTTGTCATCACTTAATGATGTTGTAAGGGTCTGAGGTCATCACCTAGGATGTTACCCTTATATTTAATCTAACCAAATTAATGATGTTAACGGTTTGAGGTCATCCAAGTATGGTGTCTGACTTCAGACCTTGTCACCACTTAACGATGTTGTAAGGCTCTAGGATCATCACCTAAGATGTTACCCTCATAATTAATCTCACCAAATTAATGACGTTAAGGGTCTGAGGTCGTCCAATTATTGTGTCTGGCTTCAGACCTTGTCACCACTTAATGATGTTGTAAGGGTCTGAGGTCATCGCCTAGGATGTTACCCTCATAATTAATCTCACCAAATTAATGATGTTAAGGGTCTGAGGTCGTCCTATTATTGTGTCTGACTTCAGTCCTTGTCACCACTTAATGATGTTGTAAGGGTCTTAGGTCATAACCTAGGATGTTACCCTCATAATTAATCTCACGAACTTAATGATGTTAAGGGTATGAGGTCATCCAATTATGGTGTCTGACTTCAGACGTTGTCATCACTTAATGATGTTGTAAGGGTCTGAGGTCATCACCTAGGATGTTACCCTCATAATTAATCTCACCAAATTAATGATGTTAAGGGTATGAGTTCATCCAATTATGGTGTCTGACTTCAGACCTTGTCATCTGTTAATGATGTTGTAAGGGTCTGAGGTCATCACCTAGGATGTTACCCTCATAATTAATCACACAAAATTAATGATGTTAACGGTCTGAGGTCATCCAAGAATGGTGTCTGAATTCAGACCTTGTCCCCACTTAATGATGTTGTAAGGCTCTACGATCATCACCTAAGATGTTACCCTCATAATTAATCTCACCAAATTAATGACGTTAAGAGTCTGAGGTCATCCAAATATGGTGTCTGATTTCAGACCTTGTCACCACTTAATGATGTTGTCAGGGTCTGAGGTCATCACCTAGGATGTTACCCTCATAATTAATCTCACCAAATTAATGATGTTAACGGTCTGAGGTCATCCAATTATAGTGTCTGACGTCAGACCTTGTCACCACTTAATGATGTTGTAAGGGTCTGAGGTCATCACCTAGGATGTTACCCTCATAATTAATCTCACCAAATTAATGATGTTAAGGGCCCGAGGTCTTCCAATTATGGTGTCTAACTTCAGATCTTGTCACCACTTAATGATGTTGTAAGGGTCTGAGGTCATGACCTAGGATGTTACCCTCATAATTAATCTCACCAAATTAATGATGTTAACGGTCTGAGGTCATCCAATTATGGTGTCTGACTTCAGATCTTGTCACCACTTAATGATGTTGTAAGGGTCTGAGGTCATCACCTAGGATGTTACCCTCATAATTAATCTTACCAAATTAATGATGTTATAGGTCTGAGGTCGCCCAAACATGGTGTCTGACTTGAGACCTTTTCACCACTTAATGATGTTGTAAGGGTCTGAGGTCATCACCTAGGATATTACCCTCATAATTAAGCTCAGCAAATTAATGATGTTAAGGGTCTGAGGTCTTCCAATTATGGCGTCTGACTTCAGACCTTGTCACCACTTAATGATGTTGTAAGGGTCTGAGGTCATCACCTAGGATGTTACCCTCATTATTAATCTCACCAAATTAATGATACTAAGGGACCGAGGTCATCCAATTATAGTGTCTAACTTCAGACCTTGTCACCACTTAATGATGTTGTAAGGGTCTGAGGTTATCACCTAGGATGTTACCCTCATAATTAATCTCACAAAATTAATGATGTTAAGGGTATGATGTCATCCTAGTATGGTGTTACCCTCATAATTAATCTCACCAAATTAATGATGTTAAGGGTCTGAGGTCGTCCAATTATGGGGTCTTACTTCAGACCTTGTCACCACTTTATGATGTTGTAAGGGTCTTAGGTCATAATCTAGGATGTTACCCTCATAATTAATCTCACAAAATTAATGATGTTAAGGGTATGAGGTCATCCAATTATGGTGTCTGACTTCAGACCTTGTCATCACTTAATGATGTTGTAAGGGTCGGAGGTCATCACCTAGGATGTTACCTTCATAATTAATCTCACCAAATTAATGATGTTAAGGGTCTGAGGTCATCCAAGGGTGTCTGACTTCAGACCTTGTCACCACTTAATGATGTTGTAAGGCTCTGCGATCATCACCTAAGATGTTACCCTCGTTATTAATCTCACCAAATTAATGACGTTAAGGGTCTGAGGTCATCCAAGTATGGTGTCTGACTTCAGACCCTGTCACCACTTAATGATGTTGTAAGGGTCTGAGGTTATCACCTAGGATGTTACCCTCATAATTAATCTCACCAAATTAATGATGTTAAGGGTCTGAGGTAATCCAAGTATGGTGTCTGACTTCAGACCTTGTCACCACTTAATAATGTTGTAAGGCTCTACGATCATCACCTAAGATGTTACCCCCATAATTAATCTCACCAAATTAATGATGTTAAGGGTCTGAGGTTGTCCAATTATCGTGTCTGGCTTCAGACCTTGTCGACACTTAATGATGTTGTAAGGGTCTGAGATCATCACCTAGGATGTTACCCTCATAATTAATCTCACCAAATTAATGATGTTAAGGGCCTGAGTTCATCCAATTATGGTGTCTGACTTCAGACCTTGTCATCACTTAATGATGTTGTAAGGGTCTGAGGTCATCACCTAGGATGTTACCCTTATATTTAATCTCACCAAATTAATGATGTTAATGGTTTGAGGTCATCCAAGTATGGTGTCTGACTTCAGACCTTGTCACCACTTAACGATGTTGTAAGGCTCTAGGATCATCACCTAAGATGTTACCCTCATAATTAATCTCAGCAAATTAATGACGTTAAGGGTCTGAGGTCGTCAAATTATTGTGTCTGGCTTCAGACCTTGTCACCACTTAATGATGTTGTAAGGGTCTGAGGTCATCGCCTAGGATGTTACCCTCATAATTAATCTCACCAAATTAATGATGTTAAGGGTCTGAGGTCGTCCTATTATTGTGTCTGACTTCAGACCTTGTCACCACTTAATGATGTTGTAAGGGTCTTAGGTCATAACCTAGGATGTTACCCTCATAATTAATCTCACGAAATTAATGATGTTAAGGGTATGAGGTCATCCAATTATGGTGTCTGACTTCAGACGTTGTCATCACTTAATGATGTTGTAAGGGTCTGAGGTCATCACCTAGGATGTTACCCTCATAATAAATCTCACCAAATTAATGATGTTAAGGGTATGAGTTCATCCAATTATGGTGTCTGACTTCAGACCTTGTCATCAGTTAATGATGTTGTAAGGGTCTGAGGTCATCACCTAGGATGTTACCCTCATAATTAATCACACCAAATTAATGATGTTAACGGTCTGAGGTCATCCAAGAATGGTGTCTGAATTCAGACCTTGTCCCCACTTAATGATGTTGTAAGGATCTACGATCTTCACCTAAGATGTTACCCTCATAATTAATCTCACCAAATTAATGACGTTAAGGGTCTGAGGTCATCCAAATATGGTGTCTGACTTCAGACCTTGTCACCACTTAATGATGTTGTCAGGGTCTGAGGTCATCACCTGGGATGTTACCCTCATAATTAATCTCACCAAATTAATGATGTTAACGGTCTGAGGTCATCCAATTATAGTGTCTGACGTCAGACCTTGTCACCACTTAATGATGTTATAAGGGTCTGAGGTCATCACCTAGGATGTTACCCTCATAATTAATCTCACCAAATTAATGATGTTAAGGGCCCGAGGTCGTCCAATTATGGTGTCTAACTTCAGATCTTGTCACCACTTAATGATGTTGTAAGGGTCTGAGGTCATGACCTAGGATGTTACCCTCATAATTAATCTCACCAAATTAATGATGTTAACGGTCTGAGGTCATCCAATTATGGTGTCTGACTTCAGATCTTGTCACCACTTAATGATGTTGTAAGGGTCTGAGGTCATCACCTAGGATGTTACCCTCATAATTAATCTTACCAAATTAATGATGTTATAGGTCTGAGGTCGCCCAAACATGGTGTCTGACTTGAGACCTTTTCACCACTTAATGATGTTGTAAGGGTCTGAGGTCATCACCTAGGATATTACCCTCATAATTAATCTCAGCAAATTAATGATGTTAAGGGTCTGAGGTCTTCCAATTATGGCGTCTGACTTCAGACCTTGTCACCACTTAATGATGTTGTAAGGGTCTGAGGTCATCACCTAGGATGTTACCCTCATTATTAATCTCACAAAATTAATGATACTAAGGGACCGAGGTCATCCAATTATAGTGTCTAACTTCAGGCCTTGTCACCACTTAATGATGTTGTAAGGGTCTGAGGTTATCACCTAGGATGTTACCCTCATAATTAATCTCACCAAATTAATGATGTTAAGGGTATGATGTCATCCTAGTATGGTGTTACCCTCATAATTAATCTCACCAAATTAATGATGTTAAGGGTCTGAGGTCGTCCAATTATGGGGTCTTACTTCAGACCTTGTCACCACTTAATGATGTTGTAAGGGTCTTAGGTCATAATCTAGGATGTTACCCTCATAATTAATCTCACAAAATTAATGATGTTAAGGGTATGAGGTCATCCAATTATGATGTCTGACTTCAGACCTTGTCATCACTTAATGATGTTATAAGGGTCTGAGGTTATCACCTAGGATGTTACCCTCATAATTAATCTCACCAAATTAATGATGTTAAGGGTCTGAGGTAATCCAAGTATGGTGTCTGACTTCAGACCTTGTCACCACTTAATGATGTTGTAAGGCTCTACGATCATCACCTAAGATGTTACCCCCATAATTAATCTCACCAAATTAATGATGTTAAGGGTCTGAGGTTGTCCAATTATCGTGTCTGGCTTCAGACCTTGTCGACACTTAATGATGTTGTAAGGGTCGGAGGTCATCACCTAGGATGTTACCTTCATAATTAATCTCACCAAATTAATGATGTTAAGGGTCTGAGGTCATCCAAGGGTGTCTGACTTTAGACCATGTCACCACTTAATGATGTTGTAAGGCTCTGCGATCATCACCTAAGATGTTACCCTCGTAATTAATCTCACCAAATTAATGACGTTAAGGGTCTGAGGTCATCCAAGTATGGTGTCTGACTTCAGACCCTGTCACCACTTAATGATGTTATAAGGGTCTGAGGTTATCACCTAGGATGTTACCCTCATAATTAATCTCACCAAATTAATGATGTTAAGGGTCTGAGGTAATCCAAGTATGGTGTCTGACTTCAGACCTTGTCACCACTTAATGATGTTGTAAGGCTCTACGATCATCACCTAAGATGTTACCCCCATAATTAATCTCACCAAATTAATGATGTTAAGGGTCTGAGGTTGTCCAATTATCGTGTCTGGCTTCAGACCTTGTCGACACTTAATGATGTTGTAAGGGTCTGAGATCATCACCTAAGATGTTACCCTCATAATTAATCTCACCAAATTAATGATGTTAAGGGCCTGAGTTCATCCAATTATGGTGTCTGACTTCAGACCTTGTCATCACTTAATGATGTTGTAAGGGTCTGAGGTCATCACCTAGGATGTTACCCTTATATTTAATCTCACCAAATTAATGATGTTAACGGTTTGAGGTCATCCAAGTATGGTGTCTGACTTCAGACCTTGTCACCACTTAACGATGTTGTAAGGCTCTAGGATCATCACCTAAGATGTTACCCTCATAATTAATCTCACCAAATTAATGACGTTAAGGGTCTGAGGTCGTCCAAATATGGTTCCTGACTTCAGACCTTTTCACCACTTAATGATGTTGTCAGGGTCTGAGGTCATCACCTAGGATTTTACCCTAATAATTAATCTCACCAAATTAATGATGTTAACGGTCCGAGGTCGTCCAATTATGGTGTCTGACTTCAGATCTTGTCTAAACTTAATGACGTTGTAAGGGTCTTAGGTCCTCACCTAGGATGTTACCCTCATAATTAATCTCACCAAATTAATGATGTTAAGGGTCCGAGGTCGCCCCATCATGGTGTCTTATTTCAGACCTTGTCCCCACTTAATGATGTTGTAAGGGTATGAGGTCATCGCCTAGGATGTTACCCTCATAATTAATCTAACCAAATTAATGATGTTAAGGGTCTGAGGTCATCCAATTATGGTGTCTGACTTTAGATCTTGTCACCACTTAATGATGTTGTAAGGGTCTGAGGTCATCACCTAGGATGTTACCCTCATAATTAATCTCACCAAATTAATGATGTTAAGGGCCCGAGGTCGTTCAATTATGGTGTCTGACTTCAGATCTTGTCACCACTTAATGATGTTGTAAGGGTCTGCGGTCATCACCTAGGATGTTACCATCATAATTAATCTCACCAAATTAATGATGTTAACGGTCTGAGGTCGTCCAATTATGGTGTCTGACTTCAGATCTTGTCATCATTTAATGATGTTGTAAGGGTCTGAGGTCATCACCTAGGATGTTACCCTCGTAATTAATCTCACCAAATTAATGATACTAAGGGACTGAGGTCATCCAATTATGATGTCTGACTTCAGACCTTGTCACCAGTTAATGATGTTGTAAGGGTCTGAGGTCATCACCTAGGATGTTACCGTCATAATTAATCTCAGAAAACTAATGATCTTAATGGTCTGAGGTCAACCAAGTATGGTGTTTGACTTCAGACCTTGTCACAACTTAATGATATTGTAAGGGTCTGAGGTTATCACCTAGGATGTTACCCTCATAATTAATCTCACCAAATTAATGATGTTAAGGGCTTGAGGTTGTCCAATTATTATGTCTGGCTTCAGACCTTGTCACCACTTAATGATGTTGTAAGGGTCTGAGGTCATCGCCTTGGATGTTACCCTCATAATTAATCTCACCAAATTAATGATGTTAAGGGTCTGAGGTCGTCCAATTATTGTGTCTGACTTTAGACCTTGTCACCACTTAATGATGTTGTAAGGGTCTTTGGTCATAACCTAGGATGTTACCTTCATAATTAATATCACCAAATTAATGATGTTAAGGGTATGAGGTCGTCCAATTATGGTGTCTGACTTCTGACCTTGTCATCACTTAATGATGTGGTAAGGGTCTGAGGTCATCACCTAGGATGTTACCCTAATAATTAATCTCACCAAATTAATGATGTTAAGGGTCTGAGGTCTTCCAAGTATGGTGTCTGACTTCAGACCTTGTCACCACTTAATGATGTTGTAAGGCTCTGAGGTCATCACCTAGGATGTTACCCTCATAATTAATCTCACCAAATTAATGATGTTAACGGTCTGAGGTCGTCCAATTATGGTGTCTGACTTCAGATCTTGTCACCACTTAATGATGTTGTAAGGGTCTGAGGTCATCACCCAGGATGTTACCCTCATAATTAATCTCACCAAATTAATGATGTTAACGGTCTGAGGTCGTCCAATTATGGTGTCTGACTTCAGATCTTGTCACCACTTAATGATGTTGTAAGGGTCTGAGGTCATCACCTAGGATGTTACCCTCATAATTTATCTCACCAAATTAATTTTGTTATAGGTCTGAGGTCGCCCAAACATGGTGTCTGACTTGAGACCTTTTCACCACTTAATAATGTTGTAAGGGTTTGAGGTCATCACCTAGGATATTACCCTCATAATTAATCTCAGCAAATTAATGATGTTAAGGGTCTGAGGTCTTCCAATTATGGTGTCTGACCACTTAACGATGTTGTAAGGGTCTGAGGTCATCACGTAGGATGTTACCCTCATTATTAATCTCACCAAATTAATGATACTAAGGGACTGAGGTCATCCAATTATAGTGTCTAACTTCAGACCTTGTCACCACTTAATGATGTTGTAAGGGTCTGAGGTCATCACCTAGGATGTTACCCTCATAATTAATCTCAGAAAATTAATGATGTTAATGGTCTGAGGTCAACCAAGTATGGTGTCTGACTTCAGACCTTGTCACAACTTAATAATATTGTAAGGGTCTGAGGTTATCACCTAGGATGTTACCCTCATACTTAATCTCACCAAATTAATGATGTTAAGGGTATGAGGTCATCCTAGTATGGTGTTACCCTCATAATTAATCTCACCAAATTAATGATGTTAAGGGTCTGAGGTCGTCCAATTTTGGTGTCTTACTTCAGACCTTGTCACCACTTAATGATGTTGTAAGGGTCTGAGGTCATCACCTAGGATGTTACCCTCGTAATTAATCTCACCAAATTAGTGATATTAAGGGTCTGAGGTCGCCCAATTATTGTGTCTGACTTCAGACCTTGTCACCACTTAATGATGTTGTAAGGGTCTTAGGTCATAACCTAGGATGTGACCCTCATAATTAATCTCACCAAATTAATGATGTTAAGGGTATGAGTTCATCCAATTATGGTGTCTGACTTCAGACCTTGTCATCACTTAATGATGTTGTAAGGGTCTGAGTTCATCACCTACGATGTTACCTTCATAATTAATCTCACCAAATTAATGATGTTAAGGGTCTGAGGTCATCCAAGTATGGTGTCTGACTTCAGACCTTGTCACCACCTAATGATGTTGTAAGGCTCTGAGGTCATCACCTAGGATGTTACCCTCATAATTAATCTCACCAAATTAATGAAGTTAAGGGTTTGAGGTCATCCAAGTATGGTGTCTGACTTCAGACCTTGTCACCACTTAATGATGTGGTAAGGGTCTGAGGTTATCACCTAGGATGTTACCCTCATAATTAATCTCACCAAATTAATGATGTTAAGGGTCTGAGGTCATCCAATTATGGCGTCGGACTTCAGACCTTATCACCACTTAATGATCTTGTAAGGGTCTGAGGTCATCACCTAGGATGTTACCCTCATAATTAATCTCACCAAATTAATGATGTTAAGGGTCTGAGGTCATCCAAGTATGGTGTCTGACTTCAGACCTTGTCACCACTTAATGATGTTGTAAGGGTCTTAGGTCATCACATAGGATGTTAACCTCATAATTAATCTCACAAAATTAATGATGTTAAGGGTCTGAGGTCATCCAAGTATGGTGTCTGACTTCAGACCTTGTCACCACTTAATGATGTTGTAAGGGTCTGAGGTCATCACCTAGGATGTTACCCTCATAATTCATCTCACCACTTAATAATGTTGTATGGGTCTGAGGTCATCACCTAGGATGTTACCCTCATAATTAATCTCACCAAATTAATGATGTTAAGGGTCTGAGGTCATCCAATTATGGTGTCTGACTTCAAACCTTATCACCACTTAATGATGTTATAAGGGTCCGAGTTCATCATCTAGGATGTTACCCTCATAATTAATCTCCCCAAATTAATGATGTTAAGGGTCTGAGGTCATCCGATTATAGTGTCTGACTTCAGACCTTGTCACCACTTAATTATGTTGTAAGGGTCTGAGGTCATCACCTAGGATGTTGCCCTCATAATTAATCTCACCAAATTAATGATGTTAAGGGTCTGAGGTCATCCAAGTATGGTGGCTGACTGGAGACCTTGTCACCACTTAATGATGTTGTTAGGGTCTGAGGTCATCACCTAGGATGTTACCCTCATAATTCCTACCATTAGAGCACAATGAAGCAAGAACCGTCATGGAAACTGATCTTTTATTAATAATCTCTTCATAAGATGGTACATTTACATAACTTTTTGCAACATCATATGTAATACTTCTTCAGATGATCAGCATGCCAGGGATTGGCAAAAGGTTCTCTTTCTAGATTTTCTAGCCTGTAGGTCCCGGGTACAACCTCTTTTGTTACTTTGTAGGGGCCATGCCAGTTTGGGCGGAGTTTGTTTGTTTTCGGTAAGGTCTTCTTTAGTACCAAGTCTCCCACATTAATGGGTCTTGAATTCACCCTCTGATTGTAGAATTTTGCTGCTCTCTACTGGTAAGCTGCTTGTCTGATTTTTGCATCTTCTCTTCTCTCTTCAATCCGATCTAGGTCTAGTCTCCTTTCTTCCCCATTTTTATCATGGTCGTAGGTCTGAACCCTGTGAGTAGGGAGTCCCACTTATGTTTGTATGACGGCCTCTGAGGCATGTGCAAGCATGAACGGGGTTTCTCCTGTTGGTGTCCTTGTCGTGGTCCTATAGGCCCATAGCACAGCGTAAACCTCTTCAGTCCATCTTCCCTTCACTTCTTCTAACCTCTTCTTAATTCCGTCAAGGATTATTCTGTTTGTGACCTCGGTCTGACCGTTTTCCTGAGATCGGCTAAGAGATGAGAAGAACTGCTTTATCCCAACTCTTACGCAATACTTCTCTAAAGAGGAGTTCTTGAACTGGGTTCTATTGTCTGAGATGAGAGTGTTTGGGAGACCGTGTTTGCATATGATGTTCCTCCAAATAAATTGTAAGTTCTTCTATTCTGTGATCGTTATTATCGGCTCTGCCTCCACCCATTTTGAGAAGTAGTCAATGGCAACTATCAGGAACCGATAACTGTTGGAAGCTCTCGGTAGGGGTCCTACTAAGTCAATCCCCCATACTGCAAATGGCCATGGAGAGGTGATGGACGTCATAGGTTGATGAGGTTGATGAGGAATAGTGGTGAATCTCTGACATTTATCACACCTCTTCATGTAAGCTGCAGCATCTTTGGCCAAGGTTGGCCACCAGTATCCCTGTGTAATGATTCTCTTGGCCAAGGGTCTTCCTCCTATGTGACTGGAGCAAGAACCCTCATAAACTTCCTGTAAGACTCGGGGAACTTCGGTGGGATGCACACATCTAAGGAGAGGCAACATAAATCCCTTCTTGTACAGGACGTCTCCTACTATCGAGAACTTGGCGGCCCTATATCTCAACTTTCTCCTTTCTATCTTGGATTCGGGTAGCTCTCCCTCTTTGATATATCTGACGAGGGAGTCCATCCATGAGTCTCGTATGTTAAAATTGAGACAAGGGTTACATACCTCTTCTTCCTCAATGGTCGCTTTTCCTAAGACCTCGACCGAAACTGTCCTTCTGACGTCTGCCTTCATCGCCGAGGCTAACCTTGCCAACGCGTCTGCATCTCTGTTACTTTATCGAGGTACTCTTCAGTTTTATCTCTTCAAAATATTCTAACATCGTTCTCACCCTCTTCAGATACTTTGCCATCCTTTCATCTTTGGCCTCATAGACTCCCAACACTTGATTGATAACCAACCTCGAGTTGCTATGAAGTAGGAGTCGTCTTACACCCATAGTCTTTGCCAACAAGAGACCTGCTATCATAGCTTCATATTCCAACTCGTTGTTAGATTCCTTGAAGTTGAACCTCAAAGCGTATTCAAGGTTGGCACCATCTGGAGCTGAAAGTATCAGCCCTGCGCCGCTTCCACTATCACAGGAGGAACCATCAACAACGAGATTCCAAATGTTTATATCTGATGAGAAGGCCCCTGTGACACCCTGACTAATTAAATACCGGGTAGCTACTACTTTATTAAATTAATACAAAATGTCAAGTTGGTTCAGTTAATAGCATCACTGTCGAAAACATTTTAATAATTACTAACCACCTAGTATTTAAAAAGTTAGTTGCCAAATTTTAAGTTAACTCTGATTAATATGCAATAAGTGAAATATAAAGGATAACATAACCATTGACAATAAAGTCCAACTATAGTAATCATCGAATAATAATAAGTCTGGAGGAAATACTCCTCACAACAATCCAAATACGGAACTGAAAAAAAGAACCATAGCATGTATCCTGAATTAATTACAAACCAAAGTCTGAATAACTGAAATGTAAAGTGTCTCTAAAAGAAATGGGCGACATGCCCTACAATGATGAATATGAATATGGAATCAAGACAAGAAAATGAGGCGTCTACTATCAAGGCCCTATAACTTCCACAACCGCTACAGCTCGTCACCTGTATAGAATTCCTATGCATGGTGTCCTTTTGGTTGGGCACCTAAAATGTTTTTACAAAAAGATAGATTTGAAAGCAAACGGGTCAGAGCCCGAAAGTGGAGAGTATTTTAAAAACAGCAAGTGCTTTAATAACATTAAAATAATGAATGCAAAGTACATGTTAGGACGTTCTCTCACATGAATTACTCACCTCTCGACTAATTGTGCACTCTTAACGTACCGTACCCATTCAAGTGATTCTCATATCTAACTAAACCGTCATAAGTTCTAACCATTCCACTCGATTCAAAATATGAATTCCCAATATTATCACTTAAACAGATAGCTTTAATTAAACTCGGATTTTCAATTGTTAACATTACAATTCACGGCATGTTATCCCTTTTTAACTTCTCAAGGAGTTACTATAAATTATTCTCGCAATTAAACATAACAATTCCTTTTCATTTAACCGTATATTATTCACATCATAAATATACAATACAAGCACCCCGAGGCTAAGCTACGGTGCACACATACTCTACTATCCATCCCGGTACATCACGTACATAAGGATTACAAATTCCGAATCTCTCAGGAATTGTTAGAATAAGCACAACACACAAAAATGGAGGCGAACATAATTCAACATATCCATGGGTCACGTACATACCTACGCTCCATAGTCAGCTGACTTATTAACTCACAAAGAAGTCATTCTAGCATTATGTTCTTAAGGTACCAATCTAAATCCGGGGACACAAGGATTAGATGGCCCTAAGCGAACGTAAACCTCCCGTGATAGCAAGTATGGTAGGTATGTCATACACATAAAATCATATACATATACTAAGCATGCACACCTCTTAGTAGTTTCCATAATATATTAGTGGTATACTTCTTATTCTTATACCAATACACGTGTCCCCGGTTTATATATACACATCATCCATTATCCTCACGTCGTAATTAGTTATTCGCGTCCTAACCCACAATTACCATTTGGTTCAAATCATTCTTCTATATTGCATTCGCGCATCTCATCCTCGCGTTCCCATGTGGAATCCTCGACATTATGATGTCGCCACTAAACACGCACTAAGGGAACTATCTTTGACCGCAGTTTCCGCTCACTTCGGTCCAAAATAGCAATCGACCCCTCCTCGTAGGAGCTATTGGGCTGGAGATCGATGTCCTCCAAAGCAATGTGACAATGATCCAAATCATCTCTAAGATATTTCCTTAGCGAGGAAATATGAAACACATCATGTATCCTGTGTAAATGCTCCGGTAACCCAAGTTTATACGCAATAGACCCAATCCGCTCGATGATAGGAAATGGTCCCACGTATCTTAGTGCCAACTTCCCCTTCTTCCCAAATCGCATAATCCCCTTCATAGGAGATACTCTGAGTAAAACCTGGTCCCCCACTTGGAACTCCCTGAAGAACCTCTTCGCATCGGCATAGCTCTTCTGCCGATCCTGAGCTACCCGAATGCGACTCCGTATCAATTCTATCCTCGCCGAAGTATCCTGAATCACTTCCGGCCCAAGAAGTTTGTTGTCCCCCACCTCCAACCAATATGCTGGGGAACGACAAGGTCTACCGTACAACGCCTCAAATGGAGCCATGCCAATGGTGAACTGGTAGGAGTTGTTGCAAGCAAACTCCACGAGTGGAAGATACTGCTCCCATCCACCCCCGAAGTCAATGATGCACATCCGCAACATGTCCTCCAACATCTGATTTGTACGCTCAATTTGCCCATCGGTCTGCGGATGATAAGCCGTACTCAACCGTAATTCCGTGACCATGGCCTCCTAAAAACTCTGCCAAAACCGTGAAACAAATATCTTGTCTCGATCAGACACGATATTTAGGGGCACACCATGAAGTCTCACTATTTCTGCAATAAAAAGCTGGGCATACTGTCCCGTAGTGTAGTCTATCCTTACGGGTAGAAAATGAGCAACTTTGGTCAACCTGTCCACAATCACCCAAATGGAATCGTGACCTCTCTGTGACGTAGGCAACCCCGTGATAAAGTCCATGGAGATGCTCTCCCATATCCACATCGGGACCTCTAATGGCTGTAGAAGTCCTGCCGGTCTCTGATGGTCCACTTTTACCAGCTGACAAGTGGCGCATTTAGAAACAAACACGGCGATATCTCTCTTCATCCCGCTCCACCAATACTGATGTCTCATATCTTGGTACATTTTGTCCCCACAGGGATGTACCGCGAACCGTGAGCCGTGCGACTCGGCCATCACCTCGTGTCGCAATTCCTCCCCTTTCGGAACTACCAGTCTCCCATTGAAGCGTAATCCCCCATCTGAGCTAACGGTATAGGACTCGGCTCCCTCTGCTAGTAATAGAACTATCTGCTCTTAACAGAACGAGTTATTTGCCTGTGCCTTTACCACCTTCGTGATAATCTGCGGTGTAACAGTCATCACAGACATGAACGATCGGGCCACTGCGTCCTGGTGTCCCAACTCCTTCCACTTTGCCTTCCACACCCCTGCCACCTCATCTACTGGCCTATGGCTCAACGCGTCTGCCACCACGTTATCCTTCCCCGGGTGATATTGGATATCAAACTAATAGTCCTTTACAAACTCAAGCCACCTCCTTTGCCGCATATTCAACCCTTTCTGCGTGAATAGGTACTGTAGGGACTTTTGGTCCGTGAACAATCGAAACTTCTCCCCCAAAAGGTAATGTCTCCAAATCCGTAGGGCAGATACAACTGCATCTAACTCCAAATTATGAGTGGGGTAATTCTTCTCGTGAGGCTTAAGCTTACGGGAAGCATAAGCTATGGCCTGACTCTCCTGCTGTAATACACCTCCAAGTCCTTGTAAGGACGCATCGGTGTAAACTAGATACTCAACTCCCGGTCTCGGCAATGCTAACACAGGTGCTGAGGTCAACTTATCCTTCAACTCATCGAATGCCAACTGACAGGCATCACTCCAGATGAATGGCACACCCTTACGAGTCAGATGTGTCAAAGGACCCGCTATCTTTGAGAAACCCCGAATGAACCTCCTGTAGTATCCTGCTAAGCCCAAGAAACTACAGATCTCAGTCGGTGTCGTGGGCTGTCCCCACTCCCTCACCGCGGATACCTTCCCCAGATCAACAGATATCCCCCGGTTGGAAATAATATGCCCCAAAAATTGAACCTTCTTCAGCCAAAACCCACACTTCTCATACTTTGCATACAGCTCGTTCTGACGTAGCGTCTGTAAAACCTGCCTCAAATGCTCGGCGTGCTCCTCCTCTGTCTGGGAGTAAATCAGAATTTCATCAATGAAAACAATAACGAACTGGTCTAGGAACTCTCTGAACACCCTATTCATCAAGTCCATAAACACGGCTGGAGCGTTGGTCAAGCCAAAAGGCATAACCCGAAACTCGTAGGAACCATATCTCCTTAAGAAAGCAGTCTTCGAGACATACTCTTCCCTGATACGTAACTGATGGTATCCTGATCGCAAATCAATATTTGAGAAGAAAGAAGCTCCTCTCAGCTGGTCGAATAAGTCATCGATTCGGGGCAACGGATATTTATTCCCTATCGTGACCTTATTCAACTCTCGGTAATCCACACACAACCTCAACGATCCATCCCTCTTCTTAACGAACAATACAGGGGCATCCCACGTCGAAGTACTCCTCCGTATAAACCCTTGACCCAATAACTGTTCAATCTGATCCCGTAACTCTCTCATCTCAGCTGGAGCCATACGGTAAGGTGTGCGGGCAATAGGCCTAGTGCCCGACATCAAGTCGATCATAAAATCTATCTCTCTACTCAGAGGTAATCCAGGTATATCCTGAAATACATCGGCAAACTCTTGAACAACCAAAATCGAATCAAGTGGTATCACCACTTCCTTAGAGGTCTCCTCCTCTATATAGTACAAATGAGTGGACGATCCTCCCTCAGGGCGAGGCATCGCCACTAAAAATATCTCCTGCCCGGGAATGGCAAAGATAATACTCCTACTAAAACAGTCAATCATGGCTCGGTACGCAACTAGCCAATCCATACCAATAATGGCATCATACTCGATCATCTCTAACACTAACATATCAGCGGGTAAAATAAACCTCCCGATCTATATACCCACACCTCTACACATAAGCAAAATTATGGAACCCCTACTCAACGGTGAGTCTACACAAGTAGCGGTGCTCTCTGCGGTGTCTAATAACCCAATGGTGCGTGCAAATCTCATAGCAATAAAACAGTGTGTAGCCCCCGTGTCAAATAAAATGCGCCCCATAGTCCCCTGAATAGAGAACATACCCTCAATGGCCGGTGGATTCTGTGGGGCTGCGACCTACTGGAGCTGATACACTCTCCCATACTGAAGTTGTCCCTGCTGAACTGGGACTGCAGGAATGGGTGGTAGTGCTGCCATCTGTGGTGCTGGGAGGGCGACGGGAAACATAGGCTTCTGTGGCTCGTGTCGAGCACCCTGCTGCTGCTGCTGTGGGGCCTTGACCTTATGAGGACACTCCTGACGTTTGTGGCCAATCTTACCACAAATGAAACACTTCCCCTGGAAGTTTCCCCCTCGCTGTCCCTGCTGACCACGGCCCTGGTGATCGTTACCATTTCTGCCCTGGCCTTACTGGCCCTGGTGAAACTGCTGCTGTTGACCATTTTGACCCTGCTGGCCCTGATGTCTGTTCGGACCCTATTGGCCCTGCCTAAAACCTCCCTGTCCACTTCTGAATCCCCCAGATCTGAATCTCTTAGGATCCCCCTGTTGAGAACCCTGGTCACCCTGCCTGTACTGTCCCTGAGTAGAATGTGCCCCGCTGGAACCATTTCCCCCGGTCCTGCCCTGATGGCTGGACTCCCCTGATCTCTTGCTCTCAGACATGTGAAAGCGACGATCCTGACAGTGTAGTAGTGCAACGTTAACCACATCAGAGTAAGTGGCTGAAGAGAGATTCCCTAACAAATGATGACGGATCCTCCAAGTCAATCCATCTGTGAACTTCCGAATCTTCTTCTCTTCCATCGGTATCTCATCCGGTACAATGTTCAGTAAGTTAGTGAATTCGGCCTCATACTCGACCACAGTCCTTCCCTCCTATCTAAGGTTCATCAACTTCCTCCTTATTTCCGTGTGAACATCTGACGGAAAATATTTGCGGTCGAACCGCACCCAGAACTCTTGTATCGTGAGAGTATCCCTCTCCTCTGCGGTGGTAATAGACTACCACCACTGCAATGCCGATCCCACTAGCTTGAAAGTAGCTAGTATCTGCCTCTGAACATCGGTGCACTCATACATCCTCAAGTGCCTCTGAATATCTTTCCTCCACTGACTAGATACCACAACATCGGAGCTACCTGCGAACTCCGGAGGGTGTGCTTTCTGAAAAGCATCTCGAATACGTTCCCAAGCAGACGAGAATGCATGTACCTGAACTGGCGTGGCTACCGGCGCCTGGGGTGGTGCCTGCTATACAATGGCGAGAGCGGCATTTACCGCTTGGGCTACAATGGCTGCAACCTCGGCGGCATTCATGGTGCCCTGTACTGGTGCTGGCTGGGGCTCTGGCTGTGCATTCCTAGGAACCCGTGGTGCACGTCGTGGAGGCATCTGAAATAAGAGTAAAGTTTATAAGTTCGTAGTTATAAACTTAAAATAGCTGAAGAGTGAAGAATACATAAAAGAATACAACAATCCTAAAATATAGGGCTCTACATCAAAGAAAGCTCAGCGGAAACATAATAAGCCGTTCAGATCCTAAAGGACACTAGAACCTGATGCTCTGATACCACCTGTGACACCCCGACTAATTAAATACCGGGTAGCTACTCCTTTATTAAATTAATACAAAATGCCAAGTTGGTTCAGTTAATAGCATCACTGTCGAAAACATTTTAATAATTACTAACCACCTAGTATTTAAAAAGTGAGTTGCCAAATTTTAAGTTAACTCTGCTTAACATGCAATAAGTGAAATATAAAGAATAACATAACCATTCACAATAAAGTCCAACTATAGTAATCATCGAATAATAATAAGTCTGGAGGAAATACTCCTCACAACAATCCAAATACGGAACTGAAAAAAAGAACCATAGCATGTATCCTGAATTAATTACAAACCAAAGTATGAATAACTGAAATGTAAAGTGTCTCTAAAAGAAATGGGCGACATGCCCTACAATGATGAATATGAATATGGAAACAAGACAAGAAAAGGAGGCGTCTACTATCAAGGCCCTGTAACTTCCACAACAGCTACAGCTCGTCACCTGTATAGAATTCATATGCATGGTGTCCTTGTGGCTGGGCACCTAAAATGGTTATTACAAAAAGATAGATTTGAAAGCAAACGGGTCAGAGCCCGAAAGTGGAGAGTATTTTAAAAACAGCAAGTGCTTTAATAACATTAAAATAATGAATGCAAAGTACATGTTAGGACGTGCTCTCACATGAATTACTCACCTCTCGACTAATTGTGCACTCCTAACGTACCGTACCCATTCAAGTGATTCTCATATCTAACTAAACCGTCATAAGTTTTAACCTTTCCAATCGATTCAAAATATGAATTCCCAATATTATCACTTAAACAGATAGCTTTAATTAAACTCGGATTTTCAATTGTTAACATTACAATTCACGGCATGTTATCCCTTTTTAACTTCTCAAGGAGTTACTATAAATTATTCTCGCAATTAAACATAACAATTCCTTTTCATTTAACCGTATATTATTCACATCATAAATATACAATACAAGCACCCCGAGGCTAAGCTACGGTGCACACATACTCTACTATCCATCCCGGTACATCACGTACATAAGGATTACAAATTCCGAATCTCTCAGGAATTGTTAGAATAAGCACAACACACAAAAATGGAGGCGAACATAATTCAACATATCCATGGGTCACGTACATACCTACGCTCCATAGTCAGCTGACTTATTAACTCACAAAGAAGTCATTCTAGCATTATGTTCTTAAGGTACCAATCTAAATCCGGGGACACAAGGATTAGATGGCCCTAAGCGAACGTAAACCTCCCGTGATAGCAAGTATGGTAGGTATGTCATACACATAAAATCATATACATATACTAAGCATGCACACCTCTTAGTAGTTTCCATAATATATTAGTGGTATACTTCTTATTCTTATACCAATACACGTGTCCCCGGTTTATATATACACATCATCCATTATCCTCACGTCGTAATTAGTTATTCGCGTCCTAACCCACAATTACCATTTGGTTCAAATCATTCTTCTATATTTTACTTCCCAATATATATCCCGAATATCCTAACTATATTAATTAGTCATCAAGGTGAGGTTATCTCTACCATTAACCAAGGTTACGGGACACTAACAATCAAACCAGGCCAAAAAGGCCAAACTGTCAACTCGTTAGAAGTCTCGTTCGAACGAGGTCGTTCGAACGAGAGTTCGTTCGAACGGAGTGGGCATATAACGAGATCTCGTTCGAACGAAAGGCACCGAATGAACATCCCACTCGTTAGAAGGCAAACTGTCAACTCGTTAGAAGCTCATTCGAACGAGCTCGTTCGAACGACCTGGGCAGGTCTTCTAACGAGGTGACAGTTCGAGCCCAGAATTTCTAAATTCGTTTTTCCTCCAACTTTCTCTACTCAAAACTCATCCAAACATTATCCCAACAGTGTTTTAAGGTTTCTAATCATTCATAAACATACTTAGGCCGTATATTAACATATATATGGGATCAAATCATCCTAAACCACATCTAATCATCAAATCTCCCCAATTTTCCCCCAAATCTCATGAACATGAACCCTAGAAATTTAAAGTCTTCAATTTCCATAAATAAATCCATTTTTGTAACATAAAAAGTAGTAAATCTTTTAGTTTAATCACCCAACAACAATTCTGCATGCAAACCTATGTCAAAATCTGAATTTAACTCCAAATTACATGGGTTTTCACAAGTCTCCCAATACAATGAAATTTTCATAAATGTCTAAGCATGGAAGAAGCATTCGCTTGAAATTAACGCAATTAAACCACTTGCCTTGGATTATTCTCTGAATTTGGTGTAGAACGATGAAGGTTGCACTCTCTCTTTTCCTCCCAAGGTTGAAGGTTGAAGATGGAGGTTGTGTTTTCTCTTTGGGAACTCTCTCTAACCTCTCCTATAACTCCCGTAGCTTTTTAGTTGGTTAAGTGCTGGTAATGGTTTAGTGGGTTACAAAATAACCTAATATTAAGTCCCAAAATTCGTTGGTTATTATTCCCAAAATTTCAAAATTACCAAAATACCCTTTTAAGTTGCCGGTATGGCCCGAAAATGCCCCGGGACCCAAACTAAACCCCCGGCTAGTGTTTTCCGACTATTTCGACCCTTCCGGACACGTTGGCGCGCTCAAAATAACCATATGGTTGATAAAACTAAGATCAAATTTTTAATTAAAAATTATATTCCTGACGCGACTGTCACGCGCGTCCCAACAAAATTTCCCAAATTGTCGTATTTCAATTGCGCGATAATTTCAATAGTTTCAATATTCATATAACATCATATGTATACACATTATAATCAAATACCAACTCACATCTTGTTAGTATTTTATCCGGATTAATTCTCAATTAATTTACATTTACTTTAATTAATCCCATAAATAAATATCGATAAAAATGTGGGGCATTAAAGCCCCTTTCGACATGATTCCTTGCCTGAATAGGTACCGATGCTCCTCGTTCTCCGCCATTCTGCCCTTGATATTTTTGGATATGACCTCTTCCTAGCCCTGGAAGACGTTTAGTGCCATCTCTTCCTATTCTCGAAAGACGTTTGGTGTCGTCTCTTCCTGCTCTCGGAAGACACTACTATTTGACCCTTCAGCAACAATCAGGTCATTCTCTGCCTCGGCCTCTTCCCATGTGAACTCAGCAACAAAGTCTGCGAGGGCCTGCCCTTTGATGGATGTCCTAGGTTGGTAGGTAAGGTCATACTCCCCCAACTCAATGGCCCAAGTCATCAACCTTCCAGATTTCCCAAGTTTATGCAGGACCTATCTTAGTGGGGAGTCGGTGAGGACTACCATGGAATGGGCTTGGAAGTAGGGCTTCATCTTCCTTGAAGCATGTATTAGGGTGTAGGCTAACTTTTCCATACGAGGGTAATTTTGTTCAGACCCTTGAAGGGCTTTACTGTTGAAGTACACAGGCCTTTGGATTCCACCGTCTTCCCATACTATAGCTGCACTGATAGCCGATTCAGAGACTGCTAGATACACATACAATTTCTCTCCTACTATGGGCCGAGATAACAATAAGGGAGACCCAAGGTATGACTTGAGTTGGTTAAATCCTTCTTCGCACTCTTCGTCCCACTGTAAGGCCTTTATAAGCACTTTAAAGAATGGAAGACACTTATCTGTTGCTCTAGAAACAAACCTGTTGAGTGCGACCACTCTCCTGTGAGTCTTTGGACGTCCTTGTTGCTTCTTGGTGTCTTCATGTCAAGCAAAGCCTTGATCTTCTCTCAGTTTGCTTTGATTCCTCTTTGATTAACGATGAATCCAAGAAACTTCCCAGCTCCTACCCCGAAGACACACTTCGTGGGGTTGAGTTTCATTCTATACAAGTCCATAGTATCAAAGGTCTTTTCAAGGTCTGCCACATGAGTGCAGGCCTTTAAGCTCTTTGTTAGCATATCGTCTACATACACTTCCATGGTTTTGCCTATTTGGTCTTTGAATATCTTATTCACAAGACGTTGGTACGTCGTCCCTGCATTTTTTAGATCGAAGGGCATCACCTTGTAGCAGTACGTCCCTTTGTCGGTAATGAAGGCTGTCTTCTCTGAGTCTTCTGTATCCTTGAAGATCTGATTGTAGCCTGAATACGCGTCCATGAAGCTCATGAGCTCATGCCCTGCAGTAGCATCTACCATCTGATCTATTCGAGGTAAGGGATAACTGTCTTTTGGGAAAGACCTGTTTAGGTCAGTGAAATCAACGCACATTTTCCACTTCCCATTGGCTTTGGGCACGATGACTGCATTTGACCACCACTTCGGGTATATGAATTCTCTTATAAACTCAGCCTCTTCCAATTTTTTGACCTCTTCCCGGATAACGTCGTACTTCTCCCTGGAGTAAACTCTTCGTCTTTGTTTGATAGGCTTGGCCTCTTTGGTCACGTTGAGCTTATGACTCATAACTTCATGGTTGATATCGGGCATGTCTGCGTGACTCCAAGCGAAGACACTCTGTCTCTTCCTGAGGAAGTTTATCAGCTCTTCCTTGATTTTTGTCTTTAAGGCTTTGCCGACCTGGATGGTTTTTTCCGGTTCGTCCTCATTGAGGACGATGGATTCTACCTCTTCCACGGCCTCTCCCTTCTTTAACTTTGTTTCATCTCTCGGGTCCAATATATCAATGATATAGGTGGTGGTTGCCCTCTTATGGGTCTCCCTCTCTTCGACCTAGTTGAAGTAACATTCTCGTGCTATGGTCTGGTCACCCTGCACTTCCCCTACCCCATAGGGGATCGAGAATTTTAGCATCTGGTGGACCGTCGATGGCATAACTTCAAACTCCTTAAGGGCCACTCTTCTTATGATGAGGTTATAGGCCGAGAAGACGTTTTCGTCCATTACAAAAAAAATTATCTTCCGGGTCAACCTCTTAGGCCACTCGTCACCCATCCGTACGACCATCTCATACATGCCCAATGGGTGGACCTTTTTGCCACTGAAGCCCATTAAATGATGATGATAGGGTACCAGCCTAGCTCTGCTATGACCTAGGCTCTTGAAGCAAGGCCAAAACATTACGTTTGCTGAACTCCCTCCATCCACGAGGATCCTCTGCACCTCACACCCTTGCACTCTTGTTGTTATTACTAAAGGGTCATCATGCGGGGCTAAGATACCTTTGAAGTCAAGTCAGGAGAACCAAACTATAAGGGTGTCCATGTCCACCTACTTTCTCTTCTGCACTGTATCGAAAGACGTTAGATTTACAACCTCAAGTTTGGCCACCGACTTGGCCTCTTCCATGTGAGCTTTCCTGTCAGCCACTTCAGAACCACCTCCCGCAAGTCCTCCGCATATGGTGTCAACACCAAAGGAGATCATGCCAACCCTCTTCACCAGGGTGTTATCATCTTTCGGCGGAAGGTTCGGATCATTTTCATCATCATCTTCCGAGTTATTGGTTCTTCTAGCTGGGGCATCGTCACAGCATCTGTCGTTTCTCCTTTTCTTAGGATTATCTCTTCCCCCCTTAGGAGCTTTCCCATCAACATACTTCCTCATCTTTCCGGATTTTAACGTCTTCTCAATCTCATCCTTCAAGGAGAAGCATCTGTCTGTAACATGGCCATGGTCCTTGTGGAACTCAAACCACAAGTTTTTGTTCCTCTTATGCGGAGGGCCCTTCAGTTTCTCTGGCCATCTTAGAGTCCTATCATTCTTGATCTCATTGAGGATATGCTCACAGCTCACGGTTAGAGGAGTATAGTGAGCGAACTTGTCATCGGGTGACCTCTTCTTTCCATCTTTCGGACTTCCCGTTACTACCGCAGTTATCATCCTCATACTTGGTGGCCATTGCCTCTTCGGCATTCATGACTTTTTTCGTAGTTGCCAGTAGCTCTGCCATGGACCTGGGAGGGTCTTCCGCGAGTTTCCACAATAGCTTCCCTTTCTGAAGACCTCCTATGAGGGCGGTCATGGCTATATTCTCTTCGTAATCTTCAACCTCAAGTTTTTATTTGTTGAACCTGGCGATGTAGTCCCTTAGGCTCTCGTCCTTACCTTGCTTGACATAGAGTAGATGGGTGGTCTTCTTTTGAGGTCTTACCCCAAAGCAGAAGTTGTGAATGAATCGTTCGGCTAAGCCCTTAAAGTTCTCAATTGAATTCTTTGGAAGAGAGGTGAACCAGCTGTGCGCTTCTCCTGTTAAGGTCCTAGAGAAGGCCCTACACTTCATCTCATCCAGTATCGAGTAGATGTCCACCGCCGACTGATACATCTCAATGTGATGTACAGGGTTGGTGCTACAATCATACTTGGGAGACACCACTGGTGGTTTAAACTTAGCAGAGATCGGGAAGCTCATTATATTAGCTATGAATGGAGAGCCCTCTGAGTAGCCCCTTTGCAGTGGATCCCTACTTTTGATGAGGTCTCCTATCTTCTCCTCAAGACGTTGGATAGAGTCATTCCACGGTCTCCTACCATCGGCCTGGCCGAGGTTGTCCCCAGCCACCTCTAAGGGATGGACTGAGGGTTCCCCTATCGCAGTACAACATCGGCTGTTGACCTCTTCTTGATCTTTTCCCCTTCCTTCACAGGGTCGACCTTGATCAGGCCGACCCTGTCTGTCTCCTCTTTATGAGCTGGCTGCACTTCTCGACCTTGATAACCTCTGTCTTAGGTCATTCACTGGGCCCAACCTCTCAAAGGCTGACCTTTTGCTCAATCGATCAAAATCTGATCCTCTTTGTTGGGCCTCTTCACCTCTTCGACCGATACAACCTCGGCTCTGCTGAAAAGGACGTACCGTATTATTCAAAACCTCATACAGCTCCTAATAATCCTTTGGGACCTCTTCCGCCTCTAGATCGTCATACCTGTCCTCCGGGCAAGGGTTTCCTTACATTATTAAGCGCCTAGGAACAGCAACCTCCCTCCTCCGCTGGGGTGCTGGCTGGTCCTTCATTGGTGCCTGGGGTGGTCCCCTGGCATCAGGATAAGGCTGGATAGCCGCCGGAGTGATCATCTCCGGTGAGACTCTAGGTGGCCTCATCATAGTTTGGCTGAGCTGTGCAAACTGCACCTGCATAGCTTGTTGTGTTGCAGCTAAAGACCTTAAGGCGGCAGCTACCTCCGCTATTTCAGATTGAGGCGGTGCCTAGCTGAAACTAGGCCCTCCCCCACCAGGCGGCGGAAGAGGGGGTGGTAATTCTGGTGCCATGTGTTAGCAAATAAGAGCTTGAGTAGCAGGTGAGCTTAATACCTTAAAGGACCTCTTTCAATGGTGAAACATCTCCACACAAGGGGTGTTGCCTGGTTCACCACCAGAGTCTCCGGTGAGGCTAAGCTGAAGAAGAGGAAGAGACAACTTCTCGTTCCCACAGACGGCGCCAAAATGATGATGTTGGAAATAGAACCACCCTTCAAGGTGTTTGTAAGCTCAATTCAACGTTAATAATGGCAACATGAGAGTACATACACACGTAGTAGAAGGAGGTGAGGAGAAGGGGATTCACGTCAGAATATAAGTGGTTCAGCCAATCTGGCCTACGTCCACTATGCAAGTGTATAATGTGTATCACTGTATAAGGGCTCTAATGGCCATAGATACAATCTCTCAAGCTTTCTCTCTCTACTGTGTGTTTGAACAGAGTTTCAGCTAGGGTTGCTAATTTTTTTATATCCTTTGCAAGGTAGATGATGACCTTTATATATAATACCTGGGGGGTGTAATGTACCCCCTATACATGCAATGAGCATGTGTGTGTTGATCTAGCCAATCTGATGAAGACATCTGTCACTGTCACAGGTAGAGAATGATAATAAAATATTCCCCCCACGTGAGGGGAATGATTTTTTATAACTGAATTGTGTCCACGTGTCCTTATCCACACATATGCCAATAAGATCTCGACCTCGATGCTTAGTCCTGGCCTCGGACTGGAAGAGGCCGAGGCTGGTAAGGTCCAATTATCCATATAATCTGAGATGAGTCACTAAGGTCTCAGCTTAAGTGAATCCGAGGTAAGGAGTTAGGGTTGGCCTGGGCCGAGGTTAAGCTGTCATGTGCGTTGAACATCAGCTGATTTACTGATGAGGTCGACCTTTTGTGGAGGTATGGCTCCTCGCGACCTCGGCCTACCCCTGGCCGAGGTTGTCATTCCCAAGTGAACTAAAGAGCTGCTGACCCTTATGATACATGCAGTGTCCCCTTGATGAGTTTGGTGGTAGTGTCGGCTAGGGATGACCTTGCTATGGCCGAGGTCTGTTCTCACGGAACCAAGGCATTCCCAACCTCGACAATGTCTTGGCCGAGGCTGTAGTTTCTGAGCTGAGGTGACACTTGGGGCATATCAGTAAGATTTAATTTTTTTATAACTACAAAAATATATTATTCTACATTATTTTACTTTGCGAGGCCGATACTAATTTTACTTTATTTTATTTTAGGGGACAGGGAGTGGCCCTGGGGTAGGCCATAGAGGCTCGATACTTATTTGGATCTTCGGACGAAGAAGGGGAAGGAAAAAGGAGGTGTCCCCGAGCGTTCCGACCATGATTGTAAGTAATCTGACAGTTTACTTTTTGTTAATTACGTTATAATATTTTAATTTGCTTATTTGACTAATCATGTGCTTTTTGTCGTTTCAGGCAAAGCTTAACGAAGTGAATGAGTCGCAGTCTGATGCCTACAAGGCATATTTGTCCACAGACGCACTCAACCAAGTTCTTGTCTCTGATCGCAAGGGGAGGACAATGGGGGTGAGCTCACGGGTGGCCAAATCTAAGATCATTGGATTGGAGACGAGCGACACCAGGTTGGCTCAAACGATGGACTCGCATGACGTAAAGTTATCCAGTTTGGAGGCGAAGGTCCAAGATTTGTTCACATTCATGAAACGTTCGTTGGGCAGAAAGAGAAAGGGGAAAGGGAAGGAGATGGTGGTGGAGGAGGAGGTGCGGGAGGACGAGGTGTGGGAGGACGAGGTTCAGGATGATGAGGATGTGGACCTCATTGCTTCATCACCAACACGTGCAGACTTTGATGATCCACTTCCCTATTTGTCTCCCTTCGACTGACCGATGTCGACACTTGGTTAGCCGAGCGTGTTTATACTGGACATATTTAATGGACAGCGGATAGGGCGGGATTGAGGGACCCGAATATCATCCAGGGTGGACTAGTTCATGGACGTGAGCTTTAAAACATCGAGTCCAAGGTGCTCATCACGCATGTGATACCCGGGAAGGAGAACTCCCCATTGTGGTTGCGTGAACAATGCAGCATGATGTATATCAGTGGGTGTGTCAATTCGTATATCATGTGTCCTACTCACCTCCTCAGATTTAACCTTACCCAAGACATGAAGTGACATTATTTGAATTGAATTGTTTTTAAGTTGGTACATTTGAATTATATTTGCATCATATCATGATGCATATTGTCTATATTTTGAATGTATATTTGTATTATCTTTATTTTATTTGGATATATGATGCTTGAACAGGTACAACGTTGCTATAACAGGTACAAATATACTGCTGGGCAGTGGCAGCGACCAAATTGCCCAATTGATTTTTTTTCAATTCTGTCCAGAATTGTAATAGTCATTGACCGTGACAAGTCCGTGACAAAGGATTGTTATCACGAACTTTTCACGATCGATGACCGTGACAATTTTTTTAACATTATCACACGCTTGTCACGGTCCTTAACCGTGACAAAACTTATCAAGGTCAAGGACCGTGACAACTCTAATGAACTTGTCACGGTCAATGACCGTGATAAGTCCGTGACAACAAGAGTTGTAACCCCCAAAATTTTCAAGGTCAATGACCGTGACAATTTGGCAGATTTGGTGTACTGCCTATCTATATCACAAGGATAGATGCGTCTAAACAATCCCTGCTAGCATCCACAACTGCTATAGTATCCTCTGGCTTGAAGGAATAATATCATCTAGGTCTCCCTATATTTGGACACCTAAAAGTTTTTAAAAATATTTGCAAGAAGGTCAGAGCCCAAAGCGTTTTGAAAATATTTAGCAGGTGTTTAAAATACTTTAACATTTAAAATACAATATTCAGCATATTTAAACTCGTGTCACATTCACATGCATATTCACCTCTCATCAGACGTGCAAACCTAACAGATGTATTTTAAACACCCTAGTTACACTACCGATCCTAACTAGAATCTCTCAAAACTTCTAAGTAATCATATGCCATCTCATACCCTGCGTATATAATATTCTATGCTTTCGCACGAGCTTTTGCATTATAAATTCTCGCTTATAATTTCTCCCTTCATTATGAACAAATTTCACTAGTTATTATACTCTATTCACGTCTTAGTGTTATTAGTCTCATATAAAATATTATCATCTTTATATATGTATCGCATTTTACTTCGGATTTTATTTTTCCGATTGTAATAATTTACTTCTAATTTACTTCTTTATTTTGGTGTGTGTATATATATATATATATATATATATATATATATATTCACCTCTTCGTATATATATACACAATATAGTATACACATAAAGTATATCCATGCTTATATATCACACACTATATAAGTATAATAACCACCCTTCAGAGCTATAACTCAATGGATGCAGTCTCTACTATGCTATCATCTTTTAGAGATTTGTCACACATCATCCTGGGTACCAACGGTCGGAATATCACACCGCCTTGGTAAAAATCTAAATCACAATGTAGGGAAGCGGTCATAGTTCCTCACCGAAAAGTGAGAACGAATAATACCCAAGAGGTGTCACTAGACCTGTCAAAATACACGATAACCCGTTAACACGACACGACCCGACACGAAATTATAAGTTAATGGGTTTACCCTTTTTGGGTTTGGGTCATTAACGGGTTGAAACGGTAGACCCGTTAACACTAACGGTTCGGGTTTGGAAATTTACCTGTACCCGTTTTAACCCGTTTCTACCCGTTAACACCCGTTAACACTAACGGGTACTATAGGGTCACCCAACCCGTACCCAATAACAATAACCATTAAAACCCATTATTTCTAAATCTTTAAAGACTAACGGGTGCTATAGGGTCACCCAATCTATACCCAATAAAAATTACAATTAAAATCCATTATTTTTAAAGTATTGAAGACTAACGGGTATTATCGGGTCACCCAACCCGTTACCCATTTCGACCCAAAATGATTCGTTAATATTAATGGGTGTTAACGGTTTGGGTCGTGTACCCGTTAATATTAACGGGTCGTGTTTGGGTATTGTTATTAGACCCGTTAGGCTTAACGGGTCGTGTACAGGTTAAGGGTGTTTTCACCCGTTAACCCGTTAACCCGACCCGTACATGACCCAAACCGACCCGTTGACAGGTCTAGGTGTCACCCATGATAAAATCACATAATATAAATAATGGACGCTATGACTTGGGGACTATACTCTCCCTCCTCCTCAATCTAGGGGATTCATCCACATCGCGCAACTTCCCATGATAGCACTAGAGGGGTATGCTTCACATAAATATACCATTCATCCACAGGTATATTTATAATCATATCATATATATCCTATCTCTACACCCGTATATATATATATATATATATATATATATATATATATATATATATATATATATAGTTATCATGCCTATATCCCGTGACACTCGCCTCAAAATCCCGAATATACCAATTCGTATTAATTCATAAGCATACTCACTTATTTTAATCCCATAAGTATTCACTCACTAATGATATAATTATCACATTAAATGCTTCAAAATATTAGCTTATCATGTCTACCTAGTATTTTTATTTCATCCTACTCTCACATTCGGATTCACACACACACACACACACACACACACACACACACACACACACACACACACACATATATATATATATATATATATATATATATATATATATATATATATATATAAACCCGCCGAAATAATTCCCCGAGTGTCGTTCGTCCCAAACACTCTTAAAATTCATACCCCGAATTTTGTTCCCACTAACCCAAGGTTCATATATTACTCACCTAATCATTTAGAAGTCCTAAAATTATTTTTAGGATCCCCTTTCTCCACAAAACAATTCCCCTTCAATCCTTAAAACCATGAATTTTTTTCATATCTGACATGGCCGAATCGATTTGCTTCAACTTAATAGAGTTGACTCCTAGCGAATCGATTCGAAATGGTTTAGTTTGGCTACTTTCCAACTTCATCTTATTTTGCAACTCCAAAATTCACTCCAACACTCATCCAAACCAGGATTTATGGTCTCAAACATCATCAAACATCAATATACTGATCTCCTAACTTATTTTTACCCGACACAATAATTAATTCATGGGATCCACCAATCTAATTAAGAATTCCATCCCTTTTTCTTAATTATACAAAAATTTCAATTCTTCTAATTTCTCATAAAAAATTACACCAATAACATGGATTTAAACTTAGATTTCATATGGAGTTATTAACACATCAATTTATATGAAATCATTTTCGAAAATCCCATTTTTATGCAAGAATCCCCAACCCAAATTCATAGTTTTCTTCACCAATCATAATATGAATTATAAACACACATAAATAATTAAAGCAAGCTAAACACTTGCCTCATTTGATAAATTCGACGACTTCGTGCTAGGAACCGCTGGAGCTTGGCTGGAGTTATCCTCTTCTACTCCCTTTTCTTCTTGTTTTCTCTTTTTTTTTTTAATTTTCTTCTTTCTTTCTTTCTCTCGTGGACTTAAAAGGTATAAAAAGGGTTATCCACTCATTAAAACAAAAATTGACTCGTACACACAAATGCGAGTCACTACTGGTCCAAAAAGTCCCTGAAACAAAATGCTACCCCCGGGTACTCCATTTTGACTATTTCAGCCCATCCGAGATCAACCAAGCACTCAAAATCCCCATCCGATTCACTTATAAAAAAATCACCTTTTCAAATCCAATACAACTCCGCACGTGTTTTTCGAATGAAATATTATTTCTTGTCGCTTTGCCCAACCACGACATGATATAAAATAATCCAACTTCATTTACATGTTACCATAAGTATATATAGTACATGTAAATTTTAATCCATCACTCGCCAATTAATAATTATCCATTCACGTAATTTCTCAACTCATTTCTCCGAGTATTAAATTTCACCCACTCATGTAATTTAAATACCCATAAAAGTGTGGGGTATTAGAGGAACCGACTTAACTTTATTCACTTTCTTGAGTCGTCCATCTACTTCGTCTTCCAGATTAACTTGCCTAATGGAAGAGCAAGCTTAAGCCTCATTTAAATAAGCTTTTATCTCGACTATTTCATCTTCGCCTCCAGCCTCCCCTACTACAATGAAATAACAATCAGAAGTGGTCATACCTACATCAAGTTCAAGATCCCTGGGTTTCTTCGGTTGGTCGGGGTTATCTTCAAAATCATCTCGTCCTGTCTTCCTGTCATTTTTATTCTTCTAAGGGGATTCAGACTTTCTTCTATTGTCCCGACCTTCAGTTCAATCAGTACATTTGGTCAATTTTCCACGGCGGATGAGAGATTCAATCTTATTCTTCAAAGAAATACATCTATCAGTTGTATGTTTGTGATCTTTATAAAAGTCACAATACTTAGATTTGTCTCTCCAGTTGGGAGGTGATTTAATATTCCCAGGCCATTTCAAATCTTTATTACCCCTAATTTCATCCAGGATGTGATGCACGCCTATAGTGAGATGAGTGTGTTCCTCGTACGTTTTAGGCTTATCAACTTTCTGGTCTTTTTGCTTCTTCTTCTTAGAATTCTTCTAGCCCTCAGATTTTGTCCCGGGGGTTTTCTTAGTAACCATAAATTCTCCCGCATTCATGATCTAACCAGCTTTTCCCATCAACTCAGTCATTATTTTCGTAGGTTTGTTTACTAATCCATGGTATAACTTCTCAGGGAGTACCCCGCTCATTAAAGTTGTAATTCGCATTTTTTTACTCATAATCAACTACCTCTAGTTTCTTGTTATTAAAATGAGTTATATACTTCCTGGTATTCTCTCTTGGTCGTTGGTGGACACTGAGAAAATAGACTACTCTTTTAATCATCTTCGACCCAAAGCAAAAATTACTAATGAATAGCTCGACGAGATGATGAAGATTCACAATCTCTCCCCGGGGTAAATTATTATACCAGATCTGAGCTGGACTAGTGATTGTACTTGAAAAAGTTGTGCATCTCCTCTCACCGGGAATAAAAAAGATATCCCCAGTTTTACCATCATATTTGGCCATGAACATAGGCTATTGGTGTGGGATAATTCGCAATGGCTTGGATAAAAGGAGATCCTATCCCAAAACTCATATGTAAATGGGTATTAGTCTTAACATTTTTATCCAAACCATCTTCCAATCTTTGTATGGACCCCTTCCAAGATTGCTCCTCCAGTTTGGATTTGGCTGACGTAGCTTTAGTGGCTTTTTAGTGCACGTGCGTTGAGTTCACTTTCGGAGAAGTCTTCTCTGAACACAGAGAGCCTCCGTTGGCATCCTTGGACCTAGCTGAACCCTCCCTATGCTCGCGGGATCTAACTGGATCTTTTTGATAACCTATAACTACTCGGGGACCTAAGCGATGAAAGGTAGATGCCTTGCTCACACGTTCGAAGATGTTAGGCTGCTCAGAGGATAAATTTCGACCATCCTAGTAATTAGTAGATCGGATGGACAATGTTTCTCCTGAGCGATAACACCTATCACGAGAAGACCTGGAGTTATTACTTCACTCATTTCTGGTGGGGGGAACTTTCATAATCCTCTTGCAAGGTTTAGTGGTGGGCTTGTCTTGCAACGTTTGGGACAATTGTCTGACCGAATCTTGTAAGGCTTCTTGCCCTTTAGCTAGATTAAGTAAAATTCCATGTAGGTCAACGATGCTAGGGGGAATAGATGGATCTGGAACGTTGCCTACAGTCACAAGGCTGCTCTCAAGAATAGTTGTCATCCCTTAGTGAATTTTAAAGGGGAACAAATGAATAAAATGAGTATAGAACAATGACCATCAGTCGTTCCCACGGACGACGCCAATATGTTGATGTACAAAATTGGTAGATACTTTATCTTAGCTAATAATTCCAAATTTTTTAATCACAAAAGAAATGTAAAAAAAAATAATAAGTAATAATAACAATTTTTATAGTGGTTCAGCTTAGAAAAAGCCTACATCCACTATTATGATATTACTATTGAAGGTGGTTGCATAGAATTTACGATAGTCTTATGTATAGAAGCCATAATCATCTGTTGACATAAGGAAAATAAGATATTTATAGTGGTCCATTATTCAAGGGGTGGAATGCCTTTATATATCCATGCATTTACACCAGTTATAATGAACAAGAACATTAATCTTGTTAGGCATGTGTGGAATGGCTCTTGATAATTCTCATGTGAATGTCTTTTCTTCTTCCCGACGGTTCACCTTCTTAATCTAGTCAGCCACTGCACTGATCAAGTTTATCTAGAGCCAACCACATTTAAATAAAGAGTTGAGGTATACAATCATGAGGAAATGTGTCATAAATCACAAGTCCATGCATCATGAATAATTTGGCCCAAAATAATGATATTACATGGTAAAAGAAGCAAGTCAATTGCAATGGATAAGAAGTGTAAATGGATACTGTTATTATCCAAATTTGGGAAATCCAAAAGGATACGGATATGGATAGTTTTTTTACTATCCAACAAATACGGCTAAAGATACGAATATTATTGGATACATATATGTATAGCATGGTATTCGCTCGTTATTCATCCCTTTACCACCCCTAACTAAGCCCCACGAGCAGTGAGAAGTGAACCTTACAAAAGTAGTCCCTACTACCGCTACCCCTGTTCATAAAGGGCCAGTTATTTCTAATATTTTGTTAAATTTCAAAGCTTTTTCATCCAACTTCAAATAGTTTGGATTATCATTATTCATTGAAATTCGAATTATGTCTCTCATTTCATCCCCTAATTTCCCATTTGAGCCATTAATATTGGTAATTCGCGAATGTTAACGTCGTTGTTGAGGCCACCACACTACGGGTTGGACTTTGGAGTGAAATTTGTCGATCATAGGTCCAAGCAAAGGAAGTGTGTATGCTTTGTCTAGAGATGAAACTTTATTTATGGCATTCTTAACAGTGTTTATTGTTGGATTTCTAATATATCTTATTGTTTAATGTTGGCTTGAAGTTTCTTAAATGATCTGATCACATTTTGTTATTGTTCGGCTAATTGTGACAGCCAAATTTTATTCATAATGACAGCGTACCCGTAGTTTCTATGTATAATGAAATAAAAGAAAGTTTGAGTCGATTTAGACTAGGACTTACACCATCGATACTAGCCATGGTAGCAACGACTAATGTGATTGAGTTAACGAAAGTTAAAAGGATACTATTCCAATTTCTTCTTTGTTCTTCGATGTTTTTATACATCTCCACTCTAGCATCAACGACCTGCATTATCATGTATAACGTTTTCAACACGGTTGAATCATAATGGTTTGTTTGTGTAGGAGAATCTGAAGGTTTTATAATATGGGTTTTGTTTTTCTAATCATTTCTCATCAACTCTAGTTCCTCAACCAAGCCTTTAGTGTGATTTTGGGAAGAGAGTTACCTTTTGTATTTGTTTTCAAAAAATTAATAGTATCCTTTGTGATTGGCCTTTAGCTACATGAAAAAAAGAGGAATATGACAATAAGTTTGAAGTCTAATTGGTTGCCATGTAATTTTCTTTATATAGTATCTTGGTTGTTTGTGATATGTTTGGATGTGCGGATTTTTGATTGAATATTAGTTCAAACTCAAGCTCTTGTCATTTCTGTTATTTATGCTTCTTCTTTTTTCTGTCGTTATCAAGATTAGTTCATCTAGTTGTTTTAAGAAAAGTTAATTAGCTATAGCTAAGTATCTTTTTTGTGTATAAAAATAGTATGCATGTGCCATTTTTAGTAATGAGAAATAAACTACAACTCATTCAGTTGTTCTCATTTTCTTAATCTCTATTTCTCTCTCTCACAATCTCATTCTTGATTAATCTCATTCTTTACAAGTTTCTCTTGATTTACTATTGAACAAATCCAAAAGTTCCTTTCATTTCTTTTTAGTATCAGAGCTAGATATTTTCAAAACCTAGCTTAATTCAATCTTCTGCTAGAGTTTAGAAATGACAACAACAGCTAATCAGGAAAATCACCCTCCAAATATAGTATTCTTTGTCTCAAATTTTACATCACTAATTACAATAAAGTTAGACACAATGAATTTCATAATTTCGCAACTTCAAGTCAAGACTGGCAAATCATCTTCTTAGTTTTGTCGATGGATCAACTACAATTCCAGATCAACAATTAACTGATCAATAATGTAATTATACTCCTAACCCTGATTATGTTAAGTGGTTAGATGTTGACAGACAATTGACTAGTTGCATAATTACTATAATTTGACCCTTAATGTTACCACAACTTGTTGGATTTGAACACGAACATGAAATCTGGAGTTATCTAAGGAGTAGGTATCTTTCAGTATCAAGATCACACATCCATAGGATAAAATTAAAAATATTAAATGCTAAGAAAGATTATTCAATGGATTAATACTTGGGTAGAATAAAGGACTGTTATGATAAATTGATAGTTGCAGATTGTCCAGTTGCAGAAGATGATTTGGTTCTTTATACCATAAATGGCTTATCTCATGAGTGCTCATCTCTTATAACTTATCGAACAACCAGAAATCAATCAGTCACATTCTCTGAGTTACATGCTATGCTTAGATCAGAAGAAATGCACGTAAATAAAGTGACTAGTGCATCTGAAGCAACTGCAACCATGCTGGTCATGGTTATTAGAGTTGAAAATAGTTCTCGTGTCTCTAATTCCAACCATAATCCTCAAGAAAATAATATGTACATTCCCAGAGATAACCAGCTATCTCAAAACCTTCAAGTTTTCAGAAATAATGGGAGAAATGGAAATTTGAGAGGGTGAGGCAATAGGAATGGAAGAAACTTCATCTCCAATAATTGGGTAATTTGTTAAATTTGTGGTAAGGGTAACCATTATGCCTTTGAGTATTACCATATATTCAATCAAAGATATATACACCTTGTTCCCACTACTTATCCTAATTCCAACTCCGATCATAATAGAAACCCTTACACTGGTCTCAGTTCTTTTCCTTCTACCCAAAATCAAACATCGAAATCAAGCCATAAATTCAAGTTATTTTCAACCCAACTTTCTCAATACAACTTCCTATAATCCCAGACTTGTAACACCTACATTTAACCCTGGATAACATGCACCCTAAACAACCACATGGTCCTACCCTTCCAACTCATCCTTTCAAGGCTAAACCTATAATGATCAATCATTTTCAACGTATCGTGAAAACATGTTCCTATCAGACTCAAAATTTCAACCTCACGCATACATAACTCAACATCAAAACTCTAAAGTCTCTTTCACACCTACATGGATCTTGGACACAGGAGCAATAAGTTATCTCACAAACTCTCTTTCACATCTACATAATTTAATACCGTACAATGGATCTGACTATATTACAATAGGAAATGGTACACATAATTCCATTTACCACATTGGAGATGGATTACTTCCTTCTCCAAACTAACCTTTATTTATACCCAAAGTTCATCATGCACCTCACATCAATCATAAATTAATTTCTTTATATCAGATTGCTCAACATAACCATTTTAAGATTTCTTTTGACTCTCAAGGTTAGTGATTAGGCATAAATTCTTCCCATTTGTCCCCTTAATTTATAGGCTTTTATCGCTCCGCGAAGTGTAATTCAAGTGGATTTATATCATATCATTACTATTGACAAGTTTCTAATGAGTACGTCGAGTTTCATGTGTTCTTCATCTATTTCGTAGATGTTCAATGTTTTAATCCGAGTTTCGTACCAAAAGCTTCAAAGAAGTACAAGAAGGAGAGGTTTCTACAAAATATGATAAGATGGAACCGAACCTAAGTGGAAAGAAAAATAATCGATTCCATCTTGGGAAAGTTCTTATAAAGACTGTTAAGACAGAACCGAACCGAAGGGAGGAAATAACGAACCAATCCTACACCTGGAAAACTTCATGTGAAGAGTTAACAAGATGGAACCGAATCAAAGGGAGGAAATAAAGAACCGATCCAGTGCTCGAAGAAGTTCTTGTAAATACTGTCAAGACAGAACCAAACCGAAAGGAGGAAATAACTAACCGATCCTACACCTGGAAAAATTCATGTTAAGAGTTAACAAGATGGAATCTAATCGAAGGGAGGAAATAAAGAACCGATTCGGTGCTTAAAGAATTCTCTATAAAGGATGTCAAATACAGAACCGAACCGAACCCCTTAACAGGATCGGTTCTGTTCTCGATTATCCGAACTTATACACTTGTAAAAATTAGAATCCTACTTGGTTCAAACTCTTATATTTCGTATATTATAAATTGTAACTCCTCCCAAAAATTAAGAGGGGGCTTCTAATTCGTTAGGGAAGATTTGTAATCAATTTTAGAGAAGAATAACAATAAACCCTAGTTGCTTTCAGTTTGCAATTCAGGTAATACCATTTTAATTCTTGCTTTACTGCAACAATTACTTTTCTAATAACACATTCATCTATCTTCATCTTCATTCAGTAGTACAAATGTTTTCTTTCATGTTGTCTTCTAGTTTTCATACGTCCGGCTAGATTTTTAAGGTCTGGATGCATGAACTCACCCTGATGTGGTAGTTGCATGTGTATAAAATTAATCCTTTAAATTTAATTATTTGTTACGAGCGTATTACGTAGAAACATGATAATTGTAGATCTTTGGATCTCGTTTGCTTCAGGGTAACTGGGATGCTTCAGAATGCAATTTGAGTGTAACTATCGAAATACCGATTTACTCATCATCTGATTATGTATGGTGAAGGCTTTAACCTAATATATGTAATGCTTGGGAGTACTAAAGTTTGGGTCTATTTAATCACTTAAATTTACGATTAGTTTTATACCATCAATACTCTAGGGTTGAGGTATTGTATTCTCGTCCTGTTTTCCTCATCATATAGTTCACGTTTTAATTCAATCATCATCAGTATTTCATGTAATTTAAGTAGTTGCATTCCATTCATACTTTAGTTCATTAGTTAACCCTTTTCAAAATTACATCTAGTTGTAGTTATTCTAACAATTAAATTACCTTTCCCTTTTCTTTAGAGTCAGAGTTAGGGTTCCTTCGTCTGTCCAACGTCGTTACAACTCGTTTGTCCTATTTCCCCAAGGATCGATACCTGACTTATCGGATTATTACTTCGAGCGATAGGCTTGCACTTGAGCCTAAAGAGTACGAACTTCTGAGACACATTTTTAGTCGCGTCATTTTTTTGGCGCCGTTGCCGGGGAATTAGGTAGACTTATTATTGAATCAAGTCAATCTCAAGCTTTGACAAAAAAATTCAAAAAAATCCAAAAACGTAAAAAAAAATTAAAAGCACAAAAATATTCCTCATCATCTCTCATAAACTTGTTAATGCAAAATTCTGAACTCACTCCAACTCCCCATAATACTCCAACCTACATTCACAAAAACTCGATAGTTGAGTACGACCCCGATAGCCCTCACACTCTTAACGCTCCATAATTCTGGGTTCCACCTCCCACACCATCACACTTAATCGCAAATAACACTTCGTTTTCCCTCTTAGGACACACTTTAGAGCACGCTCCGAGTATACCCAGTCAGGACACCGAGTCTTTGAATGAGAGAGATATGTCACAACACGGTAGTGCATCTGGCGGTGAGGAAGAGGCCCCGTACCTCCCATTGAGAGAACTCTTATATCCCGAGCGCACTGTCACCTCGAGATGTATTTTACTCCCGTATAATGCAGGGCAATTTCACTTTAGGAATGGGATGATCTAGATACTTCATACTTACCATGGAATGGATTCAGAAAATCCATATCTCCACATCATGGAATTTGAGGAGGTGTGCGAGACCCTCAGCGATCAAACTTGCACAAAAGATGTGATCCACCTCAAACTATTCCCTTTATCGCTAAAGGATAAGGCTAAGACCTGGCTATGGTCTTTACCTCCAAACTCGATTTCATCATGGAATGAGTTACAATCTAAATTTCTCAAGAAATTCTTTCCTACACATCGAATGAACTCCATCAAGGCTCAAATTCAAAAATTCTAACAACTAGAAAATGAGTCATTCTATCGATGTTACAAGCATTTTAATGAGTCAGTCACTTAGTTCCCTCATCATGGAATTGATAAACTACAAATAATTTCCTTCTTCCATAATGGGTTGAATTTGAATTCCAAATAACTCGTTGATACTATGTGTGATGGTCTCTTTGTTGACTTAGACGCCAATGATGTTGAGCTTCACCTGAGGTATGTCATCGAGACTACCCAATCCTGGGATACATCTGACCTTAGTGCTCAAAATCAAACTTGTCAAGCGATCACCACTCCATCAGGGTACGACCTATTTCACGTGGAAAAGAATGCTATGATGGACAATCGAATAGATCTACTTGAGAAAGGAATGCGATAAATACTTGAGGTATGTGGAAGAGGACCAACTAGATCCATCCCAAACCCCGTCAAGAAGGTGTGTGTGATTTGTGAGGCGGGTCGTTCAATAGAGGAATGCCCGATGATACCCACCTATAAAGTTATGCTTCAAGAGCAAGTGAGTGGTTTAGGAGGATTTAAGGGTAATTTCAGTGCACCGCACGGAAATTCTTACAACCATTTATGGAAAAACCATCCTAGTTTTAGCTATGGGCAACAACATGCTGTGATGAATAATAATTCTCATGTTTCCCCTCCTACACCATCGCAATTTTAGCAAGCTCCACACATGGAAGGATATGTGCAAGCACCACCACCTCAAGGGGCATATATCACTCCACCGCGGAGAAATCTCGAGGATACGATGAACCAATTTATCAATACCCAAAATGCAACCAATGATAGATATGTTCGCATGAACAGTGACATAAATGAAAATATTTTAAAAAATGCAATCATCGTTGAGTATCCAAGAGAAGAGAAAATTTACTTCCCAGTATCAACGACTGCCCCAAGGTCAAACTAGTGTTAGCTCCACCTTGACAGAACATCAGGAGCAATGTCAAGCTGTGACCACTCTTCATAGTGGGAGACTCGTTGATTTATCACCTCCCCCATGCGATGCAACCAAAGACAAGGAGATTTTGCACGACATGAAAGAGGCCAAAGATGTACCCTTAAAAGAGAGGGATAGAGAATACAGTAGTGAGATCGAGGTAGTAGTGAAACCACCTATCGCGGCATCATTTCCTTCCCACAAAGGGAACCCACGTGATGAAGTGCTCCTCGTGCTAAAGCAAGTAACGTTAAATTTACCATTCGTCGATGCCATTAAGCAAATTCCTGCTTATGCAAAAGTCATCAAAGAATTGTTAACAGCGAAGAGGAAGATGAAGGTAAAGAAAAGTGTATTTCTAGCACAGAACATGAGCTCCATTATACTTAATGATCTCCCACCGAAATTCAAAGATCCCGGTGCACCCACCATTTCCTTCATCATTGGAGAAAATAAAATTGAAAAAGCCTTACTTGACTTGGGAGCAAGTGTCAATATCCTCCCTTATGCCATCTATAGGCAACTAGATATGGGCGACCTTAAGCCCACAAATATCACTCTCCAGTTAGAGGATTGAACCATGAAGATCCCAAGGGGTATAGTTGAGGGTGTGATCGTTCAAGTTGACACTTTCTACTTTTTGGTAGATTTTGTCATTTGGGACACAGAACCCTCCTTTACCTCGAGCAATCATGTTCCCATCATTCTTGGGCGCCAATTCTTAGCTACGGCTAATGCAATTATCAATACTCGAAATGGGAAGATGCAACTCACCTTTGGGAACATGACTTTAGATACTAATATCTTCCATATAGCCCAACATACGGGGGAATAAGATGATCTTCACGCGCTGAGCCTAATCGACGATATCGTAGAGGAGTACTTCGAGGAAAATTATTGTGGAGATGCCCTAGGGTCCTGTTTAGTGTCGAGACATGAGAGTGAGGGGACACATAGTGAATTTGAGAGGGAGGTTGAGGAGTTGAGAAAGTTACTTGATGAGCGAGCGTCGAACGAGGACGCGAGAGATGTAAGTTGGGTTTATCAATTCGAGGAGTTACCGCCAAGGGAGTCACGCATGGTTCCTTATAGTGACAAATTTCCGACCCTCGAGTTGAAGAAACTACCCTCCCATATTAAATATGCATACTTAGGAGAGTAAGAGACATTTCATATTGTTGTCTCCTCTAGCCTAGACGAAGAGCATGAGGGTAAACTGTTAAAGATTCTGAGGAAGCACTGAGGTGCTTTCGGTTGGTGTATTGCTGATTTAAGGGGGATAAGTCCTTTGATTTTCACCCACAAGATCCACCTCGAGGAGGATGTCAAGCCCTCGATATAAATGTAAAGAAGGCTAAACCCCAATATGAAAGAAGTGGTGAGGACCGAAATCATTAAGTTATTGAATGTAGAGATTATCTACCCAATCTCGGATAGCAAGTGGGTGAGCCCTATTCAAGTTGTCCCGAAGAATTCGGGCATGACAGTGATTGAGAATGCTAAGGGAGAGCTAGTTCCCCAACGTACCACCACCGAGTGGCGCATTTGCATTGATTACCGAAACACAATGCGAGAACTAGGAAATACCATTTCCCCTTGCCATTTATTAATCAGATGCTTGAGAGAGTAGCGGGCCACCCTTATTATTTCTTCCTAGATGGTTATTTCGGATATAACCAAATTGAGGTAGATGTACTTTATCAAGAGAAAAAAACATTCACTTGTCCATTTGGAACGTTTGCCTACAAACGTATGCCATTTGGCTTGTGTAATGCACCGGCGGCCTTTCAAAGGTGCATGTTGAGCTTATTCAGTGACATGGTTAAGCGAGGTCTAGAGGTTGTTATGGATAACTTTAGTGTTTTTGGCACATCTTTCGACCTATGTTTAGCCAATGTTGAGAAAGTACTAGCTCGATGTGTGGAAAAGAAGTTAGTGCTGAATTGGGAAAATGCCATTTCATGGTAAGCAAGGGTATAGTTCTTGGCCACATCGTGTTATCCAAAGGGATCGAAGTCGATCGAGAAAAAATAGATGTCATAGCTGACCTACCCCCACCTAAATCACTGAAAGACGTGCACTCATTCTTGGGCCACGCGGGGGTTTATAGACGGTTCATTAAGGATTTTAGCGCCATCACTAGACCCTTAAGTAATCTCCTCATAAAGGACACCACATTTGAGTGTACAGAAGCATGCCATAGCGCTTTTGAAAAATTGAAAACCATGCTTGTGTCCCCTCCCATCATGAAAGTTCCAGATTGGTCCTTACCATTCGAGCTTATGTGCGATGCTAGCGATTATGCGATAGGGGATGTTTTGGGCCAAAGAAAAGACAAACATGCTCATGTCGTCTACTATGCTAGCCGAACTTTTATCGGACCAAAACTTAATTACTCCACCATAGAGAAGGAGTTGCTAGTAGTGGTATTTGCTCTCGATAAATTTTGGTCCTATCTCATCGGTTCTCCCATCACTTGTTTCACCAACCACGCGATAATAAAATATCTACTTATGAAGAAGGACGCAATGTCACGCCTCATAAGGTGGATCCTACTCCTACAAGAGTTTAATCTCTCCATCAAAGATAAAAAGGGAGTAGGAAACGTCATTACCGATCACTTATCACGACTTTCATCTGACGTACCTAGTGATCCCGCACCCATAGACGAATATTTTATGAATGATCAACTCTTTGCTACCTCTTCTTTTCCCTAGTTTGCGGGTATAATGAACTACCTTGTCACGGGTGCCATCCCTCCCGATTAGACACCGCAAGATAAGAAGAGGTTCATCACTTGGTCCTTTATGTTTTTCTATGATAATCCTTTCTTTTTTAAATATTGCGCCGACCAAATCATCCGATGATGTGTACCGAATGATGAGATCCCAAAAGTCATCTAATTCTATCATTCGGAAGCTTGTGTAGGTTAATTTTCGACTAAAAAGATGACCGCCAATATTCTTCAATGCAGCCACTATTGGCCCATAATTTTCCAGGATGTGAACAATTTTCGCAAATCTTGCGATAGGTGTCAACGGATGGGGGCGATTACCCGACGAATCATGATGCCATTAACCTCGATACTCATTATTGAGATCTTTGACTGCTGGGGTATTGACTTCATGAGACCTTTCCCCCCATCTTTTGGTTTCCTATACATCCTGGTCACGGTAGATTACGTTTCTAAATATGTTGAAACTATAGGTACCAATATAAATGACAACAATGTGGTAATTAGGTTCCTACAGGAACACATACTTTCCCTCTTCGGTTCTTTGAAAGCGATAATTAATGATAATGGCACGCATTTTTGTAACAAGCCATTCGCGCAGCTCATGAGAAAGTATGGCATCGTTCACAAGGTTGAAATGACCTATCACCCACAAACGAATGGGTAGGCTGAATTAGCGAATCGAGAAATAAAAAACATTCTCGAGAAGACAGTCAATCCCACTCGAAAAGATTGGTCACTTCGATTGAACGATTCACAATAGGCCTATCGTACCGCATAAAAATCCACTTGGCATGTCCCCATTCCGCTTTGTGTATGGTAAGCATTGCCATCTTCCTGTTGAATTAGAACACAAGGCGTATTTGGCATTTAAGAAGTTGAATTATGATATGGATAAAACTGGTGAAGCTCGTAAGCTTCAACTAAATGATTTAGAAGATATACGCAATGATGCGTATGAGAACGCAAAAATTTCCAAAGAAAGGATGAAACTCGCTCACGATAACATTATTCGATGTAAAGAGTTTCTTCCCGGATAAAAAGTGCTTCTCTATAACTCTCGGCTTCATCTATTTTTTGGAAAGTTGCGGTCACGTTGGTATGGCCCATTCATTGTAAAGAATGTATTCCCTCACGGAGCTGTGGAATTAAACGATTTAAAAGGGGGAAATACATTCAAGATTAATGGACAACACCTAAAGCTATATCTAGAGGCGTGTGTGGAAGAATTCGACACCGTTTGGTTGTCGAACCCCGTTTACGGGGTTAAATGAGCTTGAAAGAGAGGTCGTCGCAACCCTGACGCGTATGGGGTGATTTCTTGTGTATAGTAGTTGTGCTTCAGTCGATTAGATTGAGTTTGTAGGTAGGTTACATGAGGTTAGGGTTAAGATAGAGTATTTCAACACGCACTTCGCGAGGGCGTTGAGAAATCCAAGTGAGTGAATAAGTGCGAAAGCATCCAAAAATTCCGGAGTACAGAATTCTAGTGCAGTAGTTTGAGAAGAGGGTTATGCTAAAGATGGAACCGAACCGAATCCCCTAACCGGATTGGTTCGGTTTTGAAAAATCGTAAAATAAAAAACCCTTGAACCGGATCGGTTCACCCCTGAACCGGATCGATTCGATTTCTACGGTTTTGGTTCTTCTCGAGGTGCCTATTCCTTCCCCCAATCCTCTCCCTTCCCTTTCTCCCCCTCCCCCCCCCCCCCCCCCCAAAAAAAAAAAAAAAACATCCACTCCCCTTTACCTCAAAAAATCCCTCCACCCAACCCTCCCCACCACCTATAAAAACCACCTCTATCCTACCATTCCACTCACACCTCCAGTCTACTTTACCTCTCTACAACCCTAGTCTTTCATCTCCTAAATTCCCATCTTACCCCATAGCAAATCCCTCTCTTCCTGCAAAATATATGTCCACCGAGATTTTGCCAATCGGCAATGGAGAATACCGCTCCTACATGGAGCGCGTATGGTGCGAAAGATTCTTAAGCTTATCCCGCCAACTACACATTGAGCGAGTCGTCAATCGGGACGAGTTGTCCTGCTCCGTCCCTACCCATTTTAGCTGGAGGGGGTGGACGCAATACCTCCAAGAACCCCGCAATGTCGTGTCGGCGGACGAAGTCCAGTTCTTCTATGGCTCTCTCATTCACACGGGCGAGTTCGAGTGCCACGCCTTTATCGACGACCGCCCCATCCCATTTTCCTTAGCCATCCTCGCCCGCAAACTTGCTGACAAGGGCTTCCCCCACCTAAAAATCTATGACTACCCAACCAATGCCCCCACCATTCCCAAACAACGATATTTGGGAACGGGGTACCTTCCCCGTGGGCCGCCTAAATGATAAGGCATGCATTACCTTCCATATAGTGTGCGCCAACTTGCATCAAACCACCAACAACTCAACGATGCTCCCTCGACAAGCCACACTCGTGTACCACCTTTTCGACCCAAATTTCACCCAAAATCTGGCCCGCATGCTTTACGTTGATATCCTTTACGCGGTCTGGGAGCAAAAAGGTGTGGTACTCCTCCCTTATGACCATCTCATAAATTCCCTCCTTGCCGATGTTGGTATCCATCCACCTCATGCTTTACCAAGCCTCCCTGAGCGCATTGGGAAGGTATCACGCACTCGGAGTGCCGAGCAAAGGGTTTACATTCAAGCCCCCCGGGAGGCGGTTAATTTAGAGGCTAAGGAGGAAATCCTTGTTGAAGAGCCCGAGGCTAAGGACATCGAGATAGGCGGGGCTGTAAAAGAAGAGTACCATGAGGATGATGATTCGGATTTCGAGACCCCCGGTGCAGATTTTGATAGGCGGCTTGCAGCAGTGGAATCCCGTTTTGACGGGTTCATCTCCCAATACAACCGAGACCAAGCAGCCTATCAAAGGGATCAAGAGGCCTACCGACGGAATACAAGCATGATGCATCAACTCCAAGCCCATCTATACGAGCTAAACTTTGGTGGACCTCCCCCCACCTTCTTCTACGATCCCTACAATCCCAATGCATTCGATCCCTCCAATCCGCCTCCCCAATGAAGCCCTTGTTTGTGTGTGTTGTGGTTGTTGTTTAAACAGTGTTGGTTGTGTCTTCTTCCTTACCCTTTGTAACTCAGATGTTATTTATCTATAAAAATTCTGAATTTATGTTTCATTTGTTTGTTTTATTTTCTCGCACTTTTAATTCGCTTTGAGTTAGATTTTAGTCCTTTTTTCTTGAGGACAATGCAAAAGTCTAAGTTAGGGGGGGTCACAAATGCGCATTTCTAAAACTTCACGAATTTTCAAAAATGCCGAGAAATTTCAAAAAAAATCATAAAATCTTGAAAAACACAAAAATATTTGTGTTCAAAATAAATAAAAAATTGGAATTCAAAATTTTCAAAAATATCACTAAAGGTCGGTTTAAAGTCTCAAGTTGTAAAATTCAAAATTCATAAAGATGAAATTAACCAAAGATGGAAATTGAGCGAACATAGGCGACTTAACGAATAAGTGTGGAGATTAACAACCCCGGTGATATTCAAGCCTTTCAACTTTGTGAAATTTATAAATCAATCCGAGTTAATTGTTAACTCAAAATTTCTTTTTAGCGTCTAATAAGTCGTCGAGGATCTCAATCCTTTCACTTTGATAGATTATGGAAAATGTGTTATATTTCCTTGAAAAACATGCTAAAATTTATCTCTTAACTTAATTCGTCTCGAAACGCATATGGTAACAAAATTTGTATATTGGACAATGAAGTAGGCCCTCATTTGTCACCTAAAAATATTGGCCAGAAAAAGTAGCGAAAAATTATCCCTTTTGTAACCCAAATTGAGTCGAATAAATTTTTCCATTTCGTTTGACATCCCGAAAAACCCCAAATGGCCTGGAATTGTGAAAAGGGGACAACCCCAGAAATTAAGTCCGAAAAGTGCAGAAGAAGGGGCCAGAAAAAAATAGCTATGCTCAACAAAAATAGCAAGAAAAGAAAAGCGTGAAAAATAGAAAAAGAAAATGAGCAAAAGCCCGAAAACGCACTAACGGACATCATAAGAAAACTTTTCAATTCCAGATTTCCCGTACCATTCTCCTTTTACCCAATACACCGTAGCCCAAAAAAGTCCTAACCGAGGCCAAAATTGCGAAATTGGTTACCGCGTGGAGAGAAAAAATACAAAAAGATAATAAAAGAGATCAAAGATACTAATTAGAGGCAATGTTCCCGTTTTCTTATATCCGTAATCCAATGATGAGATCCGGTTATCATAAAATTCCATCTTTCTACTTGTGTGCGTGAACTTTGTTCCACTACATTTACTCTTATAAATCATTCATACCCATAGAATGGCCACATTCCTAGTGATTCGTTTATGAGAGCACGACGTGAGATTTCGAAATCAAAACGAATTTTCGGATAAGTAACGTAATGGTTAATCGGTGGAAATTCGCTGTTAAATTTTCAGTTTCATACACGCGCACTAAGATTTGAGACTCTTGGACATGATTTGATGATGACTATTTTTAGGAAAATTTTAAATTATACAATTTTTGTGTATTTTGTGTCGAATTTTGTGGGTATATTCTCTGCAAACCCTCACGAGACACAACTCGTCCTACTAGGGTAACCTAGGGGTTTAAAGTCTTATTGCATACACTAAATGCAATCGCTCGCCCGCGAAAGAGGTATTCTATCCCATTTTCGAGTTAGACATAATTTGATTCTTTTTCATTGCTCGAGACGATCAAAGTTCTAAGTTAGGGGGGTTTGATTAGGCATAAGTTCTTCCCATTTATACCCTTAATTTAGAGGCTTTTATCGCTCCGTAAAGTGTAATTCAAGTGGATTTATATCATATCATTACTATTGACAAGCTTCTAATGAGTACGCCGAGTTTCGTGTGTTCTTCATCTATTTCGCAGGTGTTCAGTGTTTTATTACCGAGTTCCGTACTAAAAGCTTTAAAGAAGTACAAGAAGGAAAGGTTTCTGCAAAAGCTGACCAGATGTAACCAGACCTAAGTGGAAAGAAAAAGAACCGATTCAATCCTGGAAAAGTTCCTGTAAAGACTGTCAAGACAGAACTGAACCGAAGGGAGAAAATAACTAACCGATCCTACACCTGGAAAACTTCCTGTGAAGAGTTAACAAGATGTAACCGAACCGAGGGGAGGAAATAAAGAACCGATCCGGTTCTCGAACAATTCTCTGTAAAGGCTGTCAAAGACATAACTGAACTGAACCCCTTAATAGGATCAATTATGTTCTCGATTATCCGAACTTATCCACTTGTAAAAATTAGAATACTACTTCGTTCAAACTCTTATATTTCGTAGATTGTCTCTCAAACATTAAGAGGCGGCTTCTGATTCGTTAGGGAAGCTTTGTAATCAATTTTAGAGAAGAAGAACAATAAACCCTAGTTGCTTTCGGTTTGCAATTAAAGTAATACAATTCTAATTCTTGCTTTAATGCAGTAATTACTTTTCTAATAACACCTTCATCTCTCTTAATTTTTGTTCAGTAGTAAAAATGTTTTCTTTCATTCTAAACATGTTATCTTCAAATTTTCTTATGCCCGACTAGATTTTTATGGTCGGGATGCATGAATTCAACCTGATGTGGTAGTTGCACGTGTATAAAATTAATCCTCTAAATTTAATGATTTATTACGAACGTATTGTGTCGAAATGCGACAATTATAGATCTTTGGATCTTGTTTGCTCCAGGGTAACCGGGATACTTTAGAATGCAATTCGAGTGTAACTATCGCAATACCGATTTACTCGTCCTTTGATTATATATGATGTGGGCTTGAACCTCATAAATGTAATGCTTGGGAGTACTAAAGTTTGGGTCTAATTGATCACTTAAATTTACGATTAATTTTATACCATCAATACTCTAGGGTTGAGGGATTGTATTCCCGTCCTGTTTTCCTCATCATATAGTTCAAGTTTTAATTCAATCATCATCACTATTTCAAGTAATTTAGAGTAGTTGCATTCCATTCATACTTTAGCTCATTAGTTAACCTTTTTCAAATTGCACCTAGTTATAGTTATTCTAACAATCAAATCACCTTTCCCTTTTCTTTAGAGTCAGAGTTAGGGTCTCTTCATCTATCCAACATCGTTACAACTCGTTTGTCCTATTTTCCCGAGGATTGATACCCGACTTATTGGATTATTATTTGAGAGACAGACTTGCACTTAAGCCTAGAGAGTACGCACTTCTGAGACACATTCATAGTCACGCCAGTTATATTATTCAAGATAAAATCTTTCACAAAATACTCTATCAAGGTTCTTGTTCCCGAAGTTTATACTCTTTTCCCAATGATCTATCCTATCTCATCTCGCCCAAAATCACTGTATCTACTAGTTTAGTCTCTACCAATTCTTCACCACATCACATTTGGCACTTGAGGCTAGGTCATCCGTCCATTTCCATCATCTCTCATCACATAAAACATCACAAACTTCCATCCTTATCTTCCTTAATCTCTTCTTCACTCTCTTGAATTTCTTGTTGCATCTTAAAGACTCACAAACTTCCTTTCTCATTATCCACTACATCTTATACTCTTCATCTTCATCTCATCCGTACTTATGTTTAGGGACCCATTAAAACCTCTTATATCATGGTCTTTTGATACTATGGCCTCTTTTTTTATGACTTCTCAAGATACACATGGATATATCATCTCCATACCGAATGAGAAGTTCACTCCAAATTCATTCAGTTCAAATCTCTTGTGGAACACCAATTTTCTCATAAAATTAAGATGCTTAGATATGATAATGGGACTAAATTTCTCAATAGTTCCATGATAATGTCTTGGCAGTAAATGGCATTGTCTATCAAAGATCTTGCCCTCACAAACCTGAACAAATCGATATCAGTGAGAGGAAACACATGCACCTCATTGAAACTTCTCTAACTCTTCTATATCAATATTCTCTTCGTCATTCTTATTGGAATGAAGCACTTCTTACATCTATTTATCTTATTAACTGGATTCCTATACCTGTTCTTCATTTCATTTCTAATCGTGTAAAAATCATTGGTTCAAGTCCAGATTAAGATTCTCTTAGAACCTTCAGATGTGCCTGCTTCCTATGTATCAAACCTTACATATCTTCAAACATCAACCTTCTTCTAGGCTCTGTATTTTTCTTGTTTATTCATTAGAATCAAAATTTTATAGATATATGGAAAAGTCCAGTGGTAAAGTCTTTATCTTTACACATGTAATGTTCTCAGAAAATATTTTCCCCTTTGTCGATGAGCCTCCTGCCTTATCTAACACCTCTACTTCTAACTTACATGTGTCTCCCCACTCACTTCAATTTGATTCACTTCTAGAAAAAGAAGATGAATCTCCCATGTCTTCTTCTTCTCAAACCTGTCTTCCTCTAATTAAAACTCTACATTGTCTATTTCTCCTCATACTCCTAATGAGACTGTTGCTCCTAATCTTCAATATTCATCAACCATCCATTCATCCAACACTCATTCCATGATCACTAGATCTAAACCTAGGATTTATAAACCGACACATACTCTTTCTTACCTCTCCACTCTTCATCCCAAACACCGGAAACTACATGCGTTACCCAAGCTATTAAATCCTCTACCTAGAAATAATCCATTGGCGAATGAATATCAACCTCTTCTCGACCAACAAACTTGGTCTATGGTTCCCTTACCACCCGACAAACTTGTATGTAAGTGGGTGGTCAAAGTAAAACACAATTCAGATGGGAGCATAACTAGGTGTAAGTCAAGACTTGTGGCCATGGGATCTCATCAAATAAAGGGAGTGGACTATTTTGAGACTTTCAATCCTGTTGTTAAACCTCCTACCATCAGAATGATCATATCTCTAGCACTCCATCATAGCTTCTTCTTAAGACAACTTGATGTCTCAAATGCCCTCCTCCATGCCAGTCTAGAGGAAGAGGTCTGTATGATTCAACCTCAAGGCTTCACTAGCCCCTTTTTTCCCACTCATGTCTACAAACTCCATAAGGCCTTGTATAGACTGAAACAAGCCCCAAGAACTTGGTTCTACTCTCTCCATATTTTTATTTGTTCATGGATTAATAAACTACAAAGTAGGCACCTCTTTGTTTATTCAGCTAATCAATTCTCACATTAGGGTGGTTTTGATTTATGTGGATGATATAATAATTACTGAAAGCTCTCTTTCTCTTATTAACAACTTTATCACAGTTATGCGTGCTACTTTTGCTTCAACTCTCTCTTTCTCTTTATCATTCTCTTATTAATAACTTCAAGTCTCTCATTCTCTTATTAATAACTTCAAGTCTCTCTTTCTCATATCCCAAGAATGTGGTGTGACAATCTCAGTGCGCTATAT